>OY740781.1:34303661-34903661 GCA_963514005.1 Raja brachyura
GATTCCCAGTGTTCACTTGTTTGAAAGGAAGTCCTCTTGATGGATAGGTTACTCAGAGAGCGTGTAGATAACATCAATGCAAGCATTTTTTTTGTCCCTGGATGGCGATTGATCTGAACAAATTGACTGACATTAGCTGCCTGCAGGTTGTCAAACCTGACCCATGAAATTACTTAAATTTGCTGCTGAAAAACACTCTTCCAATGAAAATTGCGCCTCACCCATAACTGTTGCGCTGGTTAAAGGTCTCAATTTCTGACCAGTCACAGATGCATTTCAGAGAATGCCAATTTACATCACCAAGCTCCTTGTAATGGTCAAATGTCACCTACAATACTGGACTAAAATTACCACTAGAAAAGTAATAACTGTAGATACAAATGAGGGGGAGAATGAAGCAAGTAAGCCATAACCAGAAGCTCGGCACGGACTAGAAGGGCCGAGATGGCCTGGTTCCGTGCTCTAATTGTTATATAACCAGGCAAGTCAAAACATTTGCAATATGACACCATAAAATAAAAACATCTAAGAATTTTGGAAGTCGGAATTTATAGAAGAACACATTTGATTTATCAAAGATTATTTGGCGAAATGGTTTTTTGGTGAAAAAGACAATGAATATTTAGAGTCATAGAGATTCAGGCCCTTCAGCTTAATGTATCCATGACAATGAAGACGTTCCATCAAAGCTATTCCCACTTGCCTGGGGCAGGCCCATACACCTCTAAACCATTTCTATTCATGTACCTGGCCACGTTTCTTTAGATATTGGAGCAAAGGATGTTCAAGAGCATGAGACCACAACCAAACACCAATTTGTTTCTCTCGCTAATACTCATACAACCAATTTCTTACAGTATTTGCAATGAAGTCATCGAAAGTGCTAATTTCCTCAACCCCACCCTGACATCCAAGATCACCATCTTTCCAGTTGTGGAGTGGCCAGATACTTAAGATCTGAAACCATGGTCATAGCTGGCACCCAGCTAACCCAAATGGGAAACACAAAATAAATTGTAGATGCTGGAATCTTGAGCAAAAATTAAACTACGGGAGTCACACAGCATCTGGGGAGAAATTGGACAAGCGATATTTCAGATCAGGTCCCTTCTTCACATTGAATGGGAGATAATCTCCTTCATATTTCTCTCTCTCTCCCTCTCCCTCTCTCTCTCTCTCTCTCTCTCTCTCTCTCTCTCTCTCTAGTTTAGTTTAGAGATACAGCATGGAAACAGGCACTTTGGCCCACCGAAACTGCGCTGACCAGTGATCACCCGTACATTAACACTATCCTGCACACACGAGGGCCAATTTACAATTTTACCATAGCCAATTAACTTAGAAACCTCTATGTCTGTGACCATGGGGCAAAACCGGAGCACTCGGAGAAAACACACGCAGGCCACGGGGAGAACGTACAAACTCCCTGCAGACCGCTCCCATGGTCAGGTCTCTGGCTCTGTAAGGCAGCAACTCTACTGCTGTGCCACCTTGCTGCCCCATCTTTTTCAATGAAGTTCGTGCCCAAGGCCTTACACCACAATGTAATTTAGTGATGATTCCGAATTGCAGAAGCTTTGTTGGATGGTTTATGCCTTGACCTCCAATCATGGATTAGGTAACCGGATTTCGCTTGCTCCAGTTTTGGCTTGCTCATAGTTAGGCAGAGAATATTTTCCCTTCGGTTTACAAAGATCCTCAGAAATTTTGGAACACATCGTAATCAGAAATTTGCTCTTTACAGTTGTAGATAAGAGGATATTGCTTGCAACACATGCCTACAATAGTACTAATAATTATTTTTGGATTCAATGCAGCTTATTTATTAAATAAAGAGACTAAAGGAAAAAGTATTTATTAACCGATTTCAAGGAGAAAAGAACTAGCATGGTAGAAATTCGTCCCTGGTCACATATGCTAAATGGGAGAAATGGTAGCGTATGCATGTGGACACTGCTTCCAAAATTCCATTCCAGTGACATAAATGGAAGTGAATTTTGGAACTAGAGTGCAACGGACATAGACTGCTGCATTACATTAAACATTTACCCCATTCCACCGAGAATAAATCTATATCCTAGCAAGTTGAAACATCCAAAAAGCAGTCTGCGTCTAAAGAGTTAACGGTGATATGCTATGCAATTAAGGAGGTGTTTAACATGATTATGAACAGGAAATTGATGGACAAAAATTAAGCTCAGAAGGGACGTACAGGTATTACGTGTCATTTTGTAAGACTGACCTAAATTTTAAAACATTCATGAATGATACTATATTAATATGAAAATATATTTTGTAAAAGAAAAACACCAAATAGTCTTTTACGCAGCAGTCGGCAGCTTAGACTTGGGGCTTTTGACAAACACTGAACACAGTAAGGAAGCTCTTATGTATGCATGATTTAATCTGCAACTAATTAATATGCAAATGTATTCATATGTTAGTTACTAAATTAAAAATGCGATGCAGACCTTATGGTGATTCTTTAGCTGTAATCCACTTCCCCCCCCCCCTCCAAAATAAAGGTAGTTAAAATGTTTAAATAACTTACTCATACCTTCAGCATAGTTTTCAGTACTGCATAACTTGTTGCATTAAAAGGCATCAATGGATATTTAAACAATAAAGGAAATTAGAGTTAAAAATAAGAGGAAAAAATGCTTTGGACCACTGCGATGAAAAATCCTTGAGATGCTGCGCCAATTAACAACCTGGAACACACCAACATTCTGTTAACGAAGCAAAATAATTCCCTCTCCCATAAAGACATTTATTTGTCACAACATGAATGTAGGAGTGCAGAAGCACAGCAACATCATGAGCTGTACACACATACAGCATACAGAATATTGCCAGATACCTGTATATACTTCATACTGGGAATATACTGGGAAATTATCACCTTGCCTACAAGATCCAGTCCACTGCTTCATTTTAAAAGAAACACCAAAATCCTGCATTATTAATCCGTCTGAACTTCAAATCTGAACAAGTCTATCATTTAATATTATCATCAGCACACATTATGCTTGTTGAAATCAAAAACATAATTTTATTGACAGCAAACAATGGGCGCAGATAAGGGAAAAGCAGAGTGAAAAGAGTGAGCGCAGATTTATGTTGAATATTATCATAAATAATTTTCTTTTACACTAATTTGAATATAATATTGGGGATATTAAATACCATTTTATCTCATCCTCCTACCAAGCAAGGAATACAAATGTTAATCAATGCATCTTTCCAACACAATCTCTTAAAGCAATGTGCAAAATTAAAATATGAAATGTCACAATATGTTACTAGTTATTTAATTAATTGTAAACTTTCTACATTTTTAGGTTAAATATAGATTAAAAGACACTTCTAACATGTGACCAGGATATAAATTGATCAAGGAGCTCAGATGTTGTCACAAATCTGAAGGCAAACAAGAAGGCGAACCTTACTATTACAATTTTTCAATATTGACCTGAAAATGTTAACATAATATAACATAACATAATAAATACTTTATTAATCCCCTTATTCAGGGGAAATTCAGATGTCATTATCTTTGAAATCTGTGCATTGGTTCAGACTTCCAACATTAAGCCAGAGACAGAACTCTCAATAAATGTCCAGCGCACAAATTCAATTTTAGACATCATACAGGAAAAAAAAAGTTGAACATGAGAAAAATAGACAAAATCAAAATGCATGATTTAGGAACCGAAAATAAAAATGATACAGTTGTCCATGCAGCTTTACATCTATTTTCTAACTACTGGTAATTTGGAATTTATAATCAATGGTGATGAAAATAATATTTCCATTATACTTAATTTAGCCAGCCAGTGCTCCCACATACAAAGTGATGCAATTCACTGACATTCCTGATAAACTGATTCATGGACAGTCATCGTGATATCACTGCATTGTTGTCCTATTAAACACTTTACAAATAGCATTATCCTCAGAACAGCGATGAGGTAGCACTACCTATGAGATAACTACCTTGAAAAATATTTATTTCCAAGAAAGAAATCCAGAAGTCTCAACAATCATTCATCTATTCAGCTTCGAAAAACTTACTGGCTGTGTTTTTTGTTTACAGAGGGGAAAATAGGGCCACAACATGGTCCCACCAAATACAGGAAGAAACGTGCCGTTTATCTTTGGCGATCTTTCCAGGGAGCTGAATGTACTACATTTCTAAGTAGACCCTTTGGCAATGCTAGGAGCCCACTCGCACACAATGGGCTGTGGCAGGCTTGTAACTGCACATGCACACAGCGCAACATATTACCAAAGCTGGATGGGCTTTTAAAGTGAATTTTACTGTGCATTTTGGTAGAAATTAGCCCATCATGCTTAAAAATTAAATCAACATACCATTAAAAAGAGCAATTTGATGCCTTCAATTCATATTTCAAGGCTGAGCTCACTCAAACATAACAGAAAAAATATATAAACCCAACCATCTGAGTTAACAGGGAAAACTAAAACCAGACACAAACTGCGCAAAACTCTTGCTGTTTCGAGAAATAAATGTGTTTTTCTTCCTTCGTCATTAGGCTAAAAACTTCCAGACATTCGGCCCCAATTTGAAAATGTTACAATGTATTGCTGTCGGACTCCAGATTCCGTCAATATTTTCCAGCCAGATCGCTGCACTTTGGGGATATGGAGCCCCATTGCAGGGGTGGAGTTTTATTGCTGCTTGTCTAGCGAGAGGCTGATTCAATTGTTAGTTTAATTTTAACTTTTAAATTTACATGCCGATGCATTGACGGTTTCAAGATCTAACTTGAAGATAAAATATCCTTCCCTTAATTCCAAACATCTTTTCTTTGAGAAAAGGCACTTTATACTCACAGAATATTTTAAGACAATGATATGGTGTAAGGAGGAACTCAAATATCCAAATAACTATTCTCAGATAACTTTTGAGATATATTAAAATAATTTTCGCATCATTATGACTACCTAAGGTAGCACTAAAATTTGAGCCTCACTGAGAGAACACAAAGTGGAATTAGAAAACTTCAAAAAGCCCAAGTTTGGATTCAAGGTGCCTGTTTAAAGAGGAGTCTCTGAAAACATTCTGTGAAATATCATAAATACCTCAATATGGACTAGTAGTAGCATTATCATAACAGACTCGGCAACAAGATATAAACTTGGCATTTATTTGCCGTTTTCCTACACGAATGAACTTTAAGTTACCAAATGGGACCTCAAACCAAGATATTAAAAAATAAACCAAAAAAATTTCAAACAATTCGTTATCTCCAGAAAATAATCACATCTCATTGTCATGATATTTTTAATCCATAAACATATTAAATAACATTCGTAAATGGACAAATGACCTATAACAACAGGTAGACAGAATGCTGGAGAAACTCAGCGAGTGAGGCAGCATCTATGGAGCGAAGGAATAGGTGACGTTTGAGAAGGGCCTCACCCTCTGAGTTTACCTTCAATTTTTCCAGCATCTGCAGTTCTTCCTTAAATATAACAACAGGTAAGCATTATTATAAGCTCACTGAATGCTTTAAGAGAAACAAAATAATAATCTGTAAAATTTAACAGAATATTCACTGCCTCTAATCTTAAACTTCAACAGCAAACTACAAAAGTAACAATTTATGAATTGAGAATATAATTTGGAAAGCAACAAACAAATAAAATCTGAATATTTTGGGAAACAAAGTAAAGTTAGCACTAAACGTGATGATGCAAGTATGTCAAGCATAAATATGATGATGTATGTCAAGTAAAAAGGCTATACATGGTATACATTATACAGTGCCCTCCATAATGTTTGGGACAAAGACCCATCATTTATTTATTTGCCTCTGTACTCCACAATTTGAGATATGTAATAGAAAAAAATTACATGCGGTTGATGTGCGTATTGTCAGATTTTAATTAAGGCCATTTTTATACATTTTGGTTTCACCATGTAGAATTTGCAGCAGTGTTTATACATAGTCCCCCCATTTCAGGGCACCATAATGTTTGGGACACAGCAATGTCATGTAAATGAAAGTAGTCTTTTATTTATGGATTTTTTAATAATCTTGTCTTTGGATATCCTTTGCATGCAATGACTGCTTGAAGTCTACGATTCATGGACATCACCAGTTGCTGGGTGTCTTCTCTGGTGATGTTCTGCCTGGCCGGTATTGCAGCCATCTTTAGCTTATGCTTGTTTTGGGGGCTCGTATCCTTCAGTTTTCTCTTCAGCATGTAAAAGACATGCTCAATTGGGTTCAGATCGGGTGATTGACTTGGTCATTCAAGAATTGACCATTTTTTAGCTTTGAAATACTCCTTTGTTGCTTCAGCAGTATGTTTGGGATCATTGTCTTGCTGTAGAATGAACCGCCGGCCAATGAGTTTTGAGGCATTTGTTTGAAATTGAGCAGATATGATGTGTCTATACACTTCAGAATTCATTATGCTACTATCATCAGCAGTTGTATCATCAATGATGATAAGTGAGCCAATACCTTTAGCAGCTATACATGCCCGGCCATAACACCCCCACCACCATTTTTCACAGATGAGGTGATATGCTTTGGATCTTGGACAGTTCCTTCTCTCCTCCATACTATGCTCTTGCCATCACTCTGATATAAGTTAATCTTTGTCGCATCTATCCATAAGACCTTTTTCCAGAATTGTGGTTGCTCTTTTAAGTACTTCTTAGCAAACTGTAACCTGGCCATCCTATTTTTGCAGCTAACCAGTGGTTTGCATCGTGCAGTGTAGCCTCTGTATTTCTGTTCATGAAGTCTTCTGCGGACAGTGGTCATTGACAAATCCACACGTGACTCCTGAAAAGTGTTTCTGATCTGTCGGACAGGTGTTTGGGGATTTTTCTTTATTATAGAGAGAATTCTTCTGTCATCAGCTGTGGAGGTCTTCCTTGGCCTGCCAGTTCCTTTGCGATTAGTAAGCTCACCAGTGATCTCTTTCTTCAATTATGTTCCAAACAGTTGATTTTGTTAAACCTAAGGTTTGGCTGATGTCTCTGACAGTTTTATTTCTGTTTCTCATTCTCATAATGGCTTCTTTGACTTTCATTGGCACAACTTTGGTCCTCATGTTGATAAACTGCAAAAAAAAGTTTCCAAAGGTGATGGAAAAACTGGAGGAAAGACTAGGTGCCGAGAACTCTCTTATACCTGCATTAAGGAGGCAATTAAACACACCTCAGCAATTACAAACGCCTGTGAAGCCATGTGTCCTAATCATTATGGTGCCCTGAAATGGGGGGGGGGACTATGTATAAACACTGCTGTAATTTCTACATGGTGAAATCAAAATATATAAAAATACCCTTTGATAAAATCTGACAATGTGCACTTTAACCACATGTGATTTTTTCTATTACAAATCTCAAATTGTGGAGTACAGAGGCAAATAAATAAATTATGGGTATTTTTCCCAAACATTATATTATTCCGGATCTCTGCAAATAGTTTCTGCAAATATTTAAATAATTTAATTCTGAATGCTATATATATATATATATAGTATACATTTATTGGAAACCAAAACTGTGACTTAGCTTTTCCTTTTAGTCACTGACTGAACAGCAGGCCAAATCCAAACAGGCATTTGGGCCCAACTCGTTCATGCCAACAGTGATGCCCCTTCTAAACTAGTGCCTTTTGCCCATGTCTTATCCACAACCCTCTAAATCTTTTCTATCCATGGTTTTTATTGAAACGGTGGATTTACTGTTTAGGTCAAAATCAATCCAAATTTACAATATATACATTATATTATGAATAGGAAAATTAAAGGCATGAATAAAATATATTTTTGGAGTGGGTTAAGAGACTTGCCCCACCAGAACAAAAGCATTCAGAATTAAATAACAACTCAAAACCATCAGAGTTATAATTTGCTCATTATTTTAATAATGGCAGAGATCCGGAATAATATAATTAAATCACCAAAATGTAAACCTGCATCGCAGACCTACAGGACACAATTAATCATTTGGACTAAACTTCCTCACTGACAAACAAAATGTTAATAATTTGTAACCTGTTGTGGATATGCCAAAATATATGATTCATGGTAACTCAAACAGGAATGGCTAGCGGGTGTGGCATTTAAAAGAATAAACTCTAGATGTTTAACAAAAATTCTCAACAGATTCCCACTCCATACCCTCAATTGTTCCTCTCACGAAAATGTAAAGTGTGGATGAGGGGAACAATTGAAAAGTGAAAACTGCGCTGAAAGAAGCATTTTTTATATTGCCCTTGCCTTCCCACAATTATTCTCTCCTGCTCTGAAAGACTGCAACAGAAGCTTGAGTATATCTCCACAGGCACTGGCAAAGCTCCAATGTTCCATGTTAGCCAAGACAGAGATTGTCACCAGGCTATTCAAGTGTGGGGCATCTTCACCCAACTGTCACACTACATACATTTTCAGTAGGAATGGGAAGATTTTCCTCAGCCTGCCTGGGAAATGTGATATGCATCCATCATCGTACCAGTGCACGTCAAGTCATTCTGCAGATTTGCCTCATCTGGCAGGTCAGTATTTTATTCTGCAATGCATTTGGCAAGTGAGCCATAGGTTGCATCGCCATTCATTTAAACATTTGCACAAAAATCCCAGGTTTTTAACATGTTGCTGATATAAATGCCAACCCGCAATGTTTGTGCAGTAGAAGTGGACAAAGAAAACAGAACAAGTATTTTTCATTTCTTCACGAGATGTAAACAACTCGGGCAAAATCCACGCAAATTATCCATTCCTAGATTGTGAAGACATTCTCCAATGCTCAGTTGTGATTCTCCCAGTATTTGAAGCTAATGCTGATGGGATAATCGTATATGTCTAAATACAGATTATTTGTGACGAAAGGAGGAGTAGCAATTGATATGTTGGTCAAGAATTACCATTATTTTGGGCACTGCTTTCAAATAAACCTTTACAAGATGGCACCCACTAATGGAATGCCTCACAGGTGTGAAGGGACAAAATGAGGTGGTGGCTTATCGACTTAACACTAGCTGTTTGGTCATGGATGGTGCCTACATTCTTGTGGTACTGTGAGCTGCACTCATTCAGACAAGTGGAACCATGCCATTTGCACCTTTGGGGAGGCTTTGGGGAATTAAGAGGCAAAAACAAATATTTCAGAAACCCACCATCCAAGCTGGGCGAGTAGCCACAGTATTTGTTTGACGGACCTGAATAAGATCCTGGCTCACCCAAGTCCCCAGGACTCGATAGTAATTCCAATACAGTAGATGTTTAGGCTATGATTTGATAGCCATTGGGTGTGACTAGTTTGGCACTTGTCTGGCATCAATATAATTTGCCATCTAGCAGCCCAGGTGTGGATATTGTCCGGTTCTAGTGACAAGTTGCTTGATTACTAGTAATTTGCAAGTAAAATTGAAATTGACAAATTCCTTCAATGATAGTGAGAAGAGCAATAATCGGGCAGAAAAGGATAACCTGCCCTTTACAGAATTTTCTTTGTGTTTATTTTAATTGATTTCCATCAGTTTTGAACTCTATTTGTGATATTTAAGTTAACATCAGGTGCTCACTGATGTAAACCTGCTACTTTCTACACAAAATACTTAAGGTTAAAGAAAATCAAATTTATATTCTGCTGAACTTTAACTTTAGACTTAAAATAACAAAATATGCACTTTGAAATTACGTTTGATGTTTTTTAAAATCTCATTTTAATTGCTAACGCATGTAGCTGAGCAAAATCTGTTAATCAAATAGATCAAAGCTAAATTATTGTGGTGAATTTTACGTTAGTAACATACTATCATTGAATAGTTGATCCTAAACACATTTTAGATAATACA
This sequence comes from Raja brachyura, assembly GCA_963514005.1. Next base: position 34,313,513 of record OY740781.1, read on the forward strand.
GAACACAATATTTTAAACTGTCATCCTTGTCAATTTTGTATAAACGAGAATGCTATTACAATCTAAACAGCCCCTTATCGCACCCAAATATATTTTACAGTGCATCTCTTCTTTGAACTAGTGTACAACAGCGGAAACCTGTCAAAATGTTAAACATAATCTGTATTTATAATTTTGCTATTTTTACACTTGATTTCGGTTGAAATGAAGTTGGTGAAACCAGGGCAACTAAACACGAAATTCAGGGCAGGAGTGTTTTGTATAACTGCACAACAAGCAAGAACCCTTACAAATTAACCCTAGTATTAGGCATCGTTCACTCCCTTTTCTTTCAACAACATCTGGTCTCCTGGTAACTTGATCCACGCTTCCAACTTTTAATGTTAAAAAGTTATGCACAGCTTTACTGTTTGCTCTTAATTTTGTACTTTTTGAACTTATTTCCTCTGGTATTTGAACCATTGATGAAATTGAACAACCTAATTAACCTCACTAATCTCTTTCATAATCCCGAGATTTTTAAATTAGGTTTCTCCAAAACTCTTCACCGATTTGACGTCCATTTTCAGTGTAACATAAAACAACAGCTCCTAAATCCAGCAATGATTCTGTAAATTGCAAACCAACATTTACCAAAAATGTTGATCATGATAATAAGAAACAAACTGTGGCAATCAACTAAACTAAAATGAGTGAAATAAAAAATCAAATTAGATTCATGAGGATAAATAAGTAAACAAATGTGCTCAAGATCTGACAGTGTTCCTAGCAATGAAGGATGTTTTTGTTAAGACATTTCAGGCCGTTCCACAAATTCAAATGATCGCCTGTAGAATTGATCTACATCAAACATTTCATCTTCCCACCTCATCTATTTCTATAGCGTTTCAGACACCAAATCTAAGTTTACCACTTTATCAAATATTTCCTGTTTAAAGAAAAGCACAAAGACACTGAGAGTACACCAGAAATCATTGGTTAGTCAAGCTTTTATTAAGCAATCGGATCATTATTGTTAACATGCGCAATTAACATAACTGTAAATTGAAGGGTTAATTCTAACTAAAATGCATGAATTGGTTGCTAATGGGGAAAAAAATGGAATTGAGTTTTCACAAATCAACAATGTCCCAATCAAATAAAAAGGGCAGGCCCCTTGTAGCCCGGCATTATGACCTGAATATCGTACTTCATGTAGTACTCCAACCTCCAACTTCTAATGTTGGGTAGGATATGGTCATATCCAGCTCCTGCTGTCAGATTTCCTGCTGCTACATTCCCCCCACCACACTCCACAACAATCCATAGATATGGAGATGCAGGTAAAATGTGCAGATGCACATCAGAGTGACATGCTGGAATCATTTTGGCCAGTAACAGGCGTAAAATAAGGAGTTCCTGAAGGATGGGGAGTATTGTAGAGTCATACTGTGTAGAAACACCTTTGGCCCAGGTCATCCATGCTGACTGGGGGAAAAAGCAGAGAAGTAGCAGAGTATGTGTCAGAGAATGGAAAATGCTATGGAGTGGGCAGAGAGAAGGGGGGCAGATAGTGGAGCAGTCATACTGAAATAATGAAGGAGAGTCATACAGCAGGGAAGCAGGCTCTTCAGCTCAACTCGTCGATACTGACCAAGATGTACCATCTAAGCTGGTCCCATTGCCCACATTATCCCATATTCCTCTAAACCTTTTTCTATCCATGTACCTCGATAGAGGCAGTGAGAATGGAAAGAAAGAGTGCTGGAGGCATTTGGAAAAGGGAATTGAGAGGTTCAGGCAAAGGAAGGTGGTGTCTAGGAGAGGGAATTGTAAAATTACATAGAGAATGTTTGATCAGACGGAGATAGGATTTTGGATGTTGGAGTCGGAGAGATAGGTGTCGTCCTGGGTATCAGGAGGGGATTGAAAAGGGAGAGAGAGGATGGAGGAGCTTGGAGAGATCAGAAGAAGGTGGAGTCTGATGGAAGAGAGTTGGTAGGAGAGGTGGGAAAGGGGGAATTGAAAAGATGGTATGTAAACAACCAATCCAAATCACACAACCATGTGATAAAAATGTAGGAAACTTTTATTTAAAATTGCAATTATTCAAGTTGCTATTTATAAGTAGTAACTGATTCAAGTTCAAATGTCTCATATCCAGGACAAAGCTGAGAAGCACAAATTTAACATTGTATTGATCACGGGAAACAGACGCAAAGTTTGAGGTAGAATGACAAACATTTGATAAACTATTACACTATTTATTATTTGTAATGAGAAATGCTTGCCATATGTGAATGAATTCTAAAATAAATACACACTAAACCCTAGCAATGGCACCAACAGCAGTGGTTTGGTCATTTAGCTGTACAGTTAATTCCAAGATGCCTTTTAAATCTCTGTGACCAATGAAGAATGTCTGGTGCAGCTTGCTAAAGCCTTAGTCTTACGGGAAAAACAAAGCCTCTAGATGGCAGAATGACGACACTGACAAACTTTCATATCTATTAACATCCAACTAAAAAATCCAAAATAAAAAAACTATGAAGTACACAATCCATTCAAAAATTCAACCCACAATGTTTCACGTCAATGAGTCAATATGGAGCACAGGGGAGGTTGGAATAAAGCACAAATTAAGGAGCAAAGTGCAGACTCTGAACAGGTCAAGAAGAATTTGCACTGGGGAGCAGAGGTAAAATTAAATCTGATTTTAAGAAAATGCACTAATCACAGGTGAGTTCTCCATAGGCCCTGTCCTACAAATGTTTTTTTTCTCTATTTAATTGTCTCAACAGTTTTTATATGTGTATCAAGCAGAATCAACTGCATAGATAAAAGATCTTTACTCATTCCTACATTCCAATACTCTGATGTAAATTCCACATGAAACAAATATTTTTAAAAAACGACCAGTTTCATTGAAGCAATATTTATGATCTGTTTTTACTATCAGAAACAGTACCACCTGTAAGGATTTGAGGATTAAATCCTTTGATTAAAGGCCTTTGAGGATTAAAAACAATCATGTCAATATTGTAGTGGTGTTTGGAATCAACCTAAGAGGATAGCAAGTGAAATATTTTCTATTCTTACATCTGTACATGAATAACTGTCCTGATGATTTCAGTAATCACTAATGTGACAGCTAAATATGGATGTTTCTTAAAACTGCTTGAGACAATTGGCATTAATACAGGCATCTTTTGGAAATATATGTGCAATTCTGGCATCCCTCTTTAAAGTTCTTAAAAATTAAAGACGAATGATTACAGCACATGGGAACTGAAAGTAGAAAATACACTCAAAGAAATGAGCCAGTCTTCAACGAAGACGGCCAAGAGAGGACATGATCTATGTGTAGAAAAGAACTGCAGTTGCTGGTTTAAATCAAAGCTAGACACAAAATGCTGGAGTAACTCAGCGGGAGCGACAGCATCTCTGGAGAGAAGGAATGGGTGACGTTTTGGGATCTAGTTACTTTAAAATATTGGAATGCACAGAAGCAAGCAGGGTATTAAGTAAACAAAGAATACAGGACGCAAGCACAAGATTATGAGGAAGTCAGAGAATGGAGTGAATTCTACACTCCACGTCAGCAAGTCGAGTAAACATATGGAACAGGTTCACTAAGTGAAGATCAATCAAATCCTTCACTCTAGCATGTCGCTGATCCACATAAATCACAGAGACCCAAAATTCAACCAGGATTCTTTGTGGCATTAGTTAATCTCAGTGAAGATGGGAAAGAGGAGTTCCTCCACCATCACCCACCAACACCCCCTTCCACCCCCCCCCCCGCCCACTTGATCGACAATCATTGTTGTATTTTCGGTGACCAGTGACCAAGTCATCACTATTAAAAATAACACAAAGTGCTGGAGTAACTCAGCACATCAGGCAGCATCTCTGGAGAACATGAATAAGATGACGTTTCGGGGCAGGACCCTTCTTCAGATACTATTCCCATACTTGAGAAAGATAGGAGCAAATATCATAGCTGTGTGGAATTATTTCCGAAGGAGCAATCAATGCTCAACGATGTTAAATGCTGTGATTAAACTGATGTTAAAACAAAACTCCTATAAACCCCATATACACAAACTATAAACAACATGCAACAACCAATCTGAGAAAATGTTAATAACATCATTTTGGTATCTGAAACCCAACATATTAGTTTCAGTTCAGTTGGTAACATCTTGGTCCAATACATGAACATGCTTAAAACTAACTCTAGCAGTGGAGTACATAATCAATGTTTATGTTTGCCTTCTGGTGCAGCATTGAATGAGTGTTGTCCGATTCAAGGTGTTTGCCTGTGGATTACATTAATTTCAGACCCCATCTTTATTATGTCAAGATAATTTGACAGCATATGATAACTAACAGCTCCAACTGTTCATCTCTGAACCAACAACATGAAAAACATCTAATACTAATATAGTACCTGGGATATTTCAATATGCAAAATTAATGCTGCATTTGTTTACACAGAAATAGCAAATTCAATTTACCGTGATAAATCATGGAGGACCATTTCAAAGATGTGATAGAAACCACGTAGAAGCAATTTTAGTTTTTATTCCTCAATGCTGACTATTCATGAAAATTCAATTGTACAACTTTGAATTAAGTGCAGATGATTTTAGATATGCGCATGTTTAAACACACACTACAAATGGCTGCATCCACCCACAGACATATCCACAGACACACACACGCTACACACAGATGCACGCACAGTTTTAACATCAGTTTAATCACAGCATTTGTCATGAATGCATAACATATGCAAAGAAAATTATGTCTACATATATCGTGGATAAATTCTGGTTTGGAAATTCACGAGAAAAATGTGAACACGAATAATGATCCCATAATCGCACGTATAGAGTGTGGAAAGTGACAGAATTACAATGATATAGCCAATAATCTACTCTTTGGGATCAGAAGATCAGTGAAGGTAAATTCATGGAGGAAACAAAATATATATGTGTTTTTCTAATGTTTTCATCAAGCATCATAATGGTGAATTGATGTGAAGGTTGAACTAACTTAGGCAGTCACACAGAATGGAAACAACCCCAACCCCAATGAGTCTGAGTCAGCCGCCAAGCATCCATTTACACTAATCCTCCCTTAATCTCATTTTATTCCCACATTCTTGCCATCTCCCTATTTTACCAATCAGCTACATACTTGGGACGATTTACAATGGGCAATCAAGCCACCAATCTGCACACCGTCAGCATGTGGATGAAACCAGAGCAACGGCCGGAAACAAAACTGTGAATGTGCAATCCCGACCTGATGGTGTTACAGTGCCCTCCATAATGTTTGGGACAAAGACTCATCATTTATTTATTTGCCTCTGTACTCTATAATTGTAGAGACTTGTAATAGAATAAATCAACGGTGGTTAAAGTGCACATTGTCAGATTTTATTAAAGGCAATTTTTATACACTTTGTTTTCACCATGTGGAAATTTCAGCAGTGTTTATACATAGTCCCCCCATTGTAATTGATCAGGTGATCAATGCCTCCTTAATGCAGGTATAAGAGAGCTCTCAGCACCTAGTCTTTCCTCCAGTCTTTCCATCACCTTTGGAAACTTTTATTGCTGTTTATCAACATGAGGACCAAAAGTTGTGCCAATGAATGTCAAAGAAGCCATTAAGAGACTGAGAAACAAGAATAAAACTGTTAGAGACATCAGCCAAACCTTAGGCTTACCAAAATCAACTGTTTGGAACATTATTAAGAAGAAAGAGAGCACTGGTGAGCTTACTAATTGCAAAGGGACTGGCAGGCCAAGGAAACTCACCACAGCTGATGACAGACAAATTCTCTCCATAATAAAAAATAAAAAAAAAACACCTGTCCGACAGATCAGAAACACTCTTCAGGAGTCAGGTGTGGATTTGTCAATGACCACTGTCCGCAGAAGGCTTCATGAACAGAAATACAGAGGCTACACTGCAAGATGCAAACCACTGGTTAGCTGCAAAAATAGGATGGCCAGGTTACAGTTTGCCAAGAAGTACATAAAAAGAGCAAACACAGTTCTGGAAAAAGGTCTTGTGGACAGATGAGATGAAGATTAACTTATATCAGAGTGATGGCAAGAGAAAGGTATGGAGGAGTGAAGGAACTGCCCAAGATCCAAAGCATACCACCACATCTGTGAAACACCGTGGCGGGGATGTTATGGCCTAGGAATGTATGGCTGCTGAAGGTACTGGCTCACCTAACTTCATTAATGAAAGAACTGCTGATGGTAGCAGCATAATGAATTCTGAAGTGTATAGACACATCCTATCTGCTCAATTTCAAACAAATGCCTCAAAACTCATTGGCCAGTGGTTCATTCCACAGCAAGACAATGATCCCAAACATACTGCTAAAGCAACAAAGGAGTTTTTCAAAGTTAAAAATTGTCCATTCTTGAGTGGCCAAGTCAATCACCTGATCTGAACCCAATTGAGCATGCCTTTTATATGCTGAAGAGAAAACTGAAGGGTACCATCCCCCAAAACACGCATAAGCCAAAGATGGCTGCAATACAGGCCTGGCAGAGCACCTCCAGAGAAGACACCCAGCAACTGGTAATGTCCATGAATCGTAGACTTTAAGCAGTCATTGCATGCAAAGGATATGCAACAAAATACTAAATATGACTACTTTCATTTACATGACATTGCTGTGTCCCAAACATCCTGGTGCCCAGAAATGGGGGACTATGTATAAACACTGCTGTAATTTTTACATGGTGAAACCAAAATGTATAAATATGTCCTTTATTAAAATCTGACAATTTGCACTTTAATCACTGATTTTTTCTATAACAAATCTCAAATTGCGGAATAAGGAGGCAAATAAATAAATGATGGGTCTTTGTCCCAAACATTATGGAGGGCACTGTAAGTTTGAACAAGGATCACAGGAGCTGTCAGAAAGCAGTTCTACTAGCTATGTCATTGTATTGCATCAAGCAGGGATTAGGCTCAGAAGGAAGCACTTAAGATGAGAGAGTAGATACAAAAACTCTCAGAAAAAAAAGAAAAAGCATTAAAACATGGAATAGGAAGTAGTGAGACAGAACTAGAGTAAGAGAGAATACTGCAAGATACTCTTACAGTGCATAGAGCTCTAGGGGCTGGTGGAGTCAAGGGATATGGGGAGAAGGCAGGCATTGATAGGGGACGATCAGCCATGATCACAATGAATGGCGGTGCTGGCTCGAAGGGCCGAATGGCCTTCTCCTATACCTATTATCTATGTTTCTATCTAAGTACAGATACATACCACCAAGACAAATTACTAAACCATGGCATAACAAAGACGGCTGAAGAAAAGGCAGAAATGGGTTCGATAAAAATCCTGGAATCAAGGTTTTCAGGAAAGGCAGAGAGGGAAAGAAAAGAGAATGAATAGCATTATGAAGCATAGTGCAGGTAGAAACATAGAAACATAGAAAGGTAGTTCTACTATATTGTGTGTTTCCATAACTGTAATTAGATATAATGCAATTGATGAATAACGGTATTTGTATAATGCAAGCTGACTGTTGCAACATGATTTCAATCGGGAAATATAGAACTATTAAAAGTTACTCAGGAAATTGATGAATAGGAAAAACGTTGGGTAAAAGGAAATATTTATGAACAAAAAGGAACTGTTTTCATGTAAATATTGTCACTTTAGAACATAATATCGCCGCAGGAGACCATTGAAATTGGGAATCAATCGCTTCTATTGATACTTGTGCAATGGTACACTACTAAACAATGTAACATACAGCCTTCAGTATTTTAAGCTGGCAGTGACAAAAAAAGACCTTTGTTTTTGAAAATCTTGCAGGAAAGACAATGTTATTATTGTAAGTTTGAAACTCTAGCCTCTAAGCCCCCTTTCCCCATTGACACAATTGGTTTTTAACATTGCGATTTTCTATAACTCAAGGTTTCTCACGAACACAACTATTGGATCATAGAAGAACTATCTCTATTGCAGTTTTGGAGAGAAAAGATGTTCTTGAATGATCAAAGACAGAATGTTTACAGTTCAGGATCATTAAAGAAACCAAATCTTCTCATTCTTGTCACCACAATGGAGAAATAAATGGGAGGAACTAACTTTAAAAAAGAGTTCAAGAATAATGAGATATGAGCAAGATATGCAGAACACTGATTGAAGGTGGCAAGGCAGGTTCAGAAAGTGATTTAAAAAAAAGTGTTCAGGGCTTAATAAGTTGAGGCACAATGTACAAGAACAAGGATGTCATAATGAAATACTGATGCAACCAGAACTGGGAAATGAGAAGCTAATGCTACTTGGGTGGGGAGGGATAGAGAGAGAGGGAATGCCGCGGCTACTTGAAGTGAGATAAATCAAGATTATTACCATTGGGCTGAAAGCTGCTCAAGCGAAATACGAGATGCTGTTCCTCCAATTATATTACATTGTTGATTTTCCTTTAACTTCAAGAATAAGCAACTGTAAATGAGATTGGTATGAGAAGACGCACTCTCTTGAGCAAGGATCCAAGTAGATCAGCTCTCATCGAATGGAGCTGAATAAGAATCAAGGTTTTGAAGGGATTCAAGATAATTGTAATAGTGCAGCATGAAGTAAATTTTTAATATTTTGTAATAGTTATGGAAAAACATATTAGAAATGAATATTGTCTTTGGGCTTTTTGATCAATCTTGGTCCTTCATGGACAAAATTAATTTTTCATAGCTGTTTCTACTTATAACAATTTGAAACCCAAATCTTGAATATTGGGCAGAAAATGCATGATATCAATGACTAATTTTTCATTGCACATTCACACACACACACACTGCTCGGCTGTCTTAGCTAAAGACAGAGGTAATTGAATAGTTTATCTTTGTATGATGGTTCCAGAACATTATGCCAAAGAAAATAGTAGTTGGAGAATTTATAAGGTAGGATGTATGAATAGAAAGACATCCTAAGGTTTTTCTTAATCTATTACTGAAGACTGGGAGGACACTTTGCAGGATCTTTCCTAAGATTAATCGGGTTTATGGAACAGAGCAAATGACTTGGGAAAAACAGTGTTTCATGGGCTGACCGGATTTTCTTTATGTTAACTTCTCAAACATTAATGTATGAATAGCAGTAACTATTTGGTTAGTTGTTTTATGTGAGGCTGTCAAATTCCTGTTTAAGTAGAAAAGTTTAAACTTTCCCAGTCGAACCCAGAAGGAAGAGAAAGCTAAGATTGAAGAAAATTCCTCATGATCTATCAAAGAGGAATGCAATGTGAGTGATATGAATCAGCTACAATTCATATGGATGTTGATGCTACATAAATAACTGCTTCTCACTATGAAACTCCAAACATTTAGCTTTTTTGTACAGGTAACTATGAGCCTGTGTAGAAAGGTAATGCAGGTGCTGATTTAAACCGAAGATACACACAAAATGCTGGAGTAACTCAGTAGGATAGGCAGCTTGTCTGGAGAGAAGGAATGGGTGATGTTTTGGGTCACGCTTCTTCAGACTGATCTGAAGTCTGAAGAAGGGCCTCAACCCGAAACGTCAACCATTCCTTCTCTCCAGAGATGCTGCCTGTCCCGCTGAGTTACTCCAGCATTTTGTAACTATGAGCCTCCCAGATTCCAATCAAATTTTAAATCCACGTTGCAGTTAATGTTGATATATCTCAGCTGTTGGTATTAATAGATTTAGTTCCCAATGTTGGGCGAGTCCAGAACCAGCGACCACAGTCTTAGAATAAAGGGGAGGCCATTTAAGACTGAGTCGAGAAAAAACTTAATTACCCAGAGAGTTGTGAATTTGTGGAATTCCCTGTCACAGAGGGCAGTGGAGGCCAAATCTCTGGATGGATTTAAGAGAGAGTTAGATAGAGCTCTAGGGGCTAGTGGAATCAAGGGATATGGGGAGAAGGCAGGCATGGGTTATTGATTGGGGACGATCAGCCATGAATGGCGGTGCTGGCTCGAAGGGCCGAAGGGCCGAATGACCTCCTCCTGCATCTATATTCTATGTTTCTATTTATATTCTTCAAATTTAACATTATCATCAATGCGGCATTGATGATAAGTGATAACTAAATTCAATTGAGGCAAATGGGAATTATGACTTAAGAAAACAGACACACACGGAACTAAAGATCCTGGAACCTTAAGCACAACATAAGGTACTGAAGGAACTCAGCAGGTCAGGTGGCACCTGTGCAGGAATGGACAGATGATGTATTGGGTTGAGACCTTTCTTCAGACTGAAGAAGGGCCCCAAACTGAAACGCCGTTTGCTCATTCCCTCCACAATTGCTGACTAACCCATTGAATTCCTCCAGAACTTTGTTTGGCTTAAAAAGAGAGCGGAACTGAACTGAATGGGCTAGTGGGATCAGCCACTGGGCCTTGCGTTGTGCAAAGTGTAGCCTGGATGTCCTGTGTGAAGTATTAGTAGTTTTCAGCTGCCAAAGTGCTGTTGATCATGATATCAATAACCTTAATACTGGTACTAACAGTGCAAAATCAAAGTCCGTGTGCATCCAAAGACACAGTCCATGGAAGTTCATAATAGCTGAGGTTAATGTTGTGTGGTGTTCAAGAGCCTGATGGTTGTTGTGAAGAACCTATTATTGAATCTAGTGGTCATGGTTTTCAGGCACCTGTGCTTTCTTCCTGATGGTAGGAGCAAAATGGAGCATCTGAAAAGGGATTCCATCCTGAAAGCCTATCCTCAGGCAAACAGGTGCAGCAAATGCCAAAATCAATATTTAATAAAATAAAATTTATAGGGAGTGCTGTCACCAGGTAAACTCAAGAAACTCAAGATTGTGCCCCATAACCATGCTCAAGGGCAATGAGGAATAGCCAACAATTATTAACTTTGCTAGAAATCCCCATATCTTGTTAAAGAACACTACAAAATAAATCCACAGCTTGGGGTTCATACATCACAATTGATGCATAAAAGCTAATTTACAGAAATTATACGTTCAAAGTTTCCACATGGACGCTATTCTAACAAAAGCATTAATAGATTAGCTTCTGATCCTTTCTTTAAAATCAAAGTTTGATTTTAATTGGATTATAAACTTTCCATGTCCTGTGTGCCCCTTTAGACATCACTCTGTAATCTTGCAATAAATATCATGAAAATATTTAGAATGCAATTGATATAAGATGAACTTTGCCCATGGAAGGAAATAACATGCTTGTTTGTTACATTTAATCCAGGAGTTATGTAAGAGTTGGACTAATATTGCAAAGAAAGAGCAAATAACAAAGTGCCGGAGGAATCAGTGGGTCAGGTAGCATCTGTGCAGGTGTTTCAGGTCAGGGCCCTTAGTGCCATAGAGCCATACAGCGTGGAAATGGGGCCTTCTGTCCAACTTGCCCATGCCTGCCAACATGCCACACCTACACTCGTCCCATCTGGCTATGTTTGGCCCATATTCCTCTAAATCAATTCCACCTGTATCTGTCCAAGTTTCTTAAATATCGTGATAGTGCTTGCCTCAACTACCTCCTCCAGTAGCTCATTGCATATACCCACCACCTTTTTTGTGAAAAAAATTGCCCTCAGGTACCAAAGGTTGCCCTCAGGTACCAATCTGTCCCCTCTAACCTTGATTCCCCTACTCTGGGTAAAATACTCTGTGCATTTACCCTATCTATTTCTCTCACTATCTTAAGGGTCTCGACCCGAAACATTGCCCATTCCTTTTCTCCAAACATGCTGCTTGTCCTGCTGAGTTACTCCAGCTTTTTGTGTCTATCGTCACTATCTTATACACCTCTATAAGATCACCTGCATCCTTTCCAGCTTAACAAAATCTTTCCTGCGTAAGAAAATGTCGATACCAGTAACCACTTAATAGGTTTATTTGTATGCCATATTTATAAATTGATAATCAGCAGTTGACAAAAAAAAGAAAAACCTACAGCTCACATTGAATTCATTTATATTAATAAAATTAAAGCTTCAAACAAATTTTAAAAACACATGTCAACAATTTCTCAAACACCATTAATGCAAAAACAGTACAGATCGCCATTGGCTAATTCTTGTTCAGAAATAGAAGCATCTTTGAATGGTTTTCCAAATTAAGCCACTCAGAAAGGCTAGAAATAAAGAATTTTCTCAAACATCCCAATGTCCTGTCTGAATGTATATTGGAAAATCTGTGATCACAGATCACACAGGATAGCAGCATTCTGGTGACAGTCATCAAGCAGTTTTCCACACCGGAGATGCTGTCTGGATAAAGATTAAGGTTCCCCAGCTTAGTTTCGTTTCAGAGATACAGCGTGGAAACAGATACTTCGGTCAACCAACAATCACCGAAACACTAGTTCTATCCAACATACTAGGAACAATTTACAGAAGCCAATTAACCTACAATCCTGCACACCTTTTCGATGTGGGAGGAAACAGGAGCACCTGGAGAAAACCCATGCGGTCATAGGGAAAACATACCAACTCCGTACAGACAGCACCCGTAGTCAGGATCAAACCCGGGTCACTGTAAGGCAGCAACTCTACCGCTGCACCACTGTGCTGCCCAAGTTTTGCTGCGATATCAACTGTTTCCCAAACAACTCTCACCAAGCCTGTCTTCCATTCCTGGATTTATATTGGTTTTAGTTTTCTGATCCTAGAAGCACAGTTGATTCAATACTTGACAATATGGCAAACAATTTGCTGGTATTAAATGTAAAAAAAGATTACAAGTGCAAATAACTACAGATACTCCCACCTTTGTAAACATAATTAAGGGGATATTTAGTCATCAGAACAGTGTTCAATTGAAATACTGTTGGATTTTTTTAGGTGTACAGATATATTCAATGGCATGCAGAGGGAAATAAGTTGTTTCAAAAAATGTTCTACCTGCACACCTTCCCTGCTATTGGATAGAAGGTTGAAGTAAAATTAACAATTTACAATTTAAAAAAAAAACCTTGGTTTACAAAGCCCAAAGTTGACTTGCAATACTTCGACTGGTACATGGATAGGACAGGTTTGGAAGGATCTGGACCAAGTGCAGGAAGGTGGGACTAGTATAGCTGGGGCATGTTGACCGGTGTGGGCAAGTTGGGCCAAAGGGCCTGTTTCCACACTGTATCACTCTATGACTGCTATTATGGTAATTGAACAAAGAATTGCTGGATTATTTGTCCATTGACCTGCATATCTAGTCTAACAAAAGTATCACCTTACTGAACTACCTCAGCATTCCTACCTAGATCTAGATATCTCTCACTCCATGAGATTTACATAAAAAGCAGGAGATGCGAAGCCCACTCCGTTCCTTAAGGTCAGACTGCCAAATATATCTCTATTGTATCACAATATTCATCAACAAAGAGTGAGAAGGACATAATATCCTCTGAACATCTATTCCAAAGATTTGCTCTTTCTTTAATAGTATTGGATAAAACAATCAGTTGTTTTCATCCCATATACAGTCCACACTGGTGCGACTAGCAAAAGAGATCAACTATTATTCACAGGGAAAGGTAGCAACAAACGATTTAGTCAAGTTTGATGTATTATAACAATTTAGTCAAGTTTGTCACTTATAAGTACAATAAGCTAAAATCTTTCTGAATATCTAAACTCAATCACCCCAAGAGTCAGCATGGAAGAAGATGCTTATGGGTATTTTAAATTTGTGCTGTCGGGTGCTCAGTGTAATTATCTTACCTAGCACTGTGCGTACAACATGGTGTTCAAGGTTAGGAAGGATGACCCATTCAATATGGACCAATATTAGAAAATGTTATGAAATTAGTTATTATGCATGATATGTGGTATTACATGAGCATTCAAATAGATAATTGCATGTCCACTGCAGGTTATTGACTTGTGAATCTAAGAGGACAATTCACATTTTAAATCAGTAATTTTAATGTATATGCTCCTCATAATATGTGCCAACAATAGACAATAGACAATAGGTGCAGGAGTAGGCCGTTCGGCCCTTCGAGCCAGCACCACCATTCAATGTGACCATGGCTGATCATCCCCAATCAGTACCTCGTTCCTGCCTTCTCTCCATATCCCCTGACTCCGCTATTTTTAAGAGCCCTATCAAGCTCTCTCTTGAAAGCATCCAGAGAACCTTCTTCCACCGCCCTCTGAGGCAGAGAATTCCACAAACTCGCCAGTCTCTGTGAGAAAAAGTGTTTCCTCGGCTCCGTTCTAATGTTGCCAACATGTTGCCAAAACACACCAATGCTCTTCTGAATCAATTTGCTAGGAAATGTGTATCTGCAGTCAGGAGGGGTTGCTGTAGCTTCCAAATGAGGAGATCAAATTTAGTAAAAAATAATTCTCTAGATTGATGACCTCCTGTTTTGCTGAGTTATGACGCCAAGTATTAACGATTAGGCACCTTAATCAAGGCATCATGGTATGTAGCGCAGAACCATTTTAGATAAACTATCACAAAGTACTATCAAACAGCTTATTTTATCATACCTTCCATTTCCATTGTAGCGGTTTATTTGAGGAAGCTGTTAAAACTGGTTTCTGGTACCAAGGAATTTATAAGTGCGACAAAATGTGACTGCATATGACAAGGCTTCCATCTCCTGTCACGCTGAATGAGAAGAGTGATAATTTCCCCTAATGACTGTCTTCAAGAACTATGCCCTCTGGTTTTAAATGTTTCTAATAGCTGCAGATCCACCACCCTGTGTCATATAAACAGATTTTTCACTGGGTTGTTTATCCAAATTCTAACTCTATCCAGATTAATCTGATGGCCTCTCATTTTCTCTGTACAAGAATGTCAATGAAGAATAACTGGTCAGCTTCAACTGAAATCTGGGAACCACAGAACAAAATCTCCCACATTCTGGTCCAAACTGCATAATGGTACGGGGTGTGTTTCTGAGATTTAACAAATTGCTTAGATGTTAACATTGAGTATCCAAAATTAGAATCCTCCCAAGAATTATATTTTTCACATACATAGGCAATCCAAAGTGCATACTGATCCAGCCAGGGAGAGTTAAATTTAAGGAACTGCACTTTTTATATCCTCATACAAAATATAAGATGCATTTAAAAAAAGCCCCTGTTCAAGTTTAAAATCAGGCAAATAAAGACCCTTGTACAACTGATGTGAGGCACACTACATTTTAGAAACTACATTGTGGAATAATATGCATTTTTAAAGGCATGGCTTAAGACATCAAGCACAGATTTGTTAAAAGCAAGTCACGTCAAGTTTTTGGAGAATATAATGACATAGATGCATAGCATGTATTATCATCAAAGGTCATTCACCAAGATATGAATAGAAGGTTTGCTGATAGAATGAAGCTGCTTGGTGTTAAAGTTAATGTCGTGGCTTTACTGTGAAATGCTTTACTAGAAAAAAGTGATCACACTCAATAATGACTGTTTTCTGACAGAGGGGCATATAAGCGGTGATGTTACCTATTATTTTCCCATGTACATCATACCCAAAACAAGATTGCATAAAATCCAAGATAGTACATTACCGAAGAATAGGATAGATGCTTGATTGTGATGCGGAAACTAAACGGTTTCAGGTGGATTTATTTAAATTGCGAGATCAGGCAAACCAATATCAGATTAGAATTAACACCCAGGAAGCATGATAATAGGAAGAATAAAAGGTAACACATTCGAATAATATAGATATAGCAAGTTGAGATACAAATGTTAATAAAAATGTGATAAAATATTGAGGCATGTAAGGTCTTAGAGTTTCTTATTAAAATAATTAAGGATAAAAATAAATAGATCTTTTTGGTTCAAATGCAATTAGAAAATGGCATCTACTTTATGGCATCCTTCTTTGAAGGACACAAATGCACTGATGTTGTATGCTTCAAGACCATGAGATTTCCCAGAGCACTTCACAAAAGCAACGGTCTGTAATGTGGGAAACTAAATATGCTTGCTATACTTGTGTCGCTTATTAACTTAGATATCATACCCATGAAAACTTAAATCTTAATTGCATTATGAGGATACAATTTGGTGGTAGCCAAACTGCATAAACAACAAACAAGATAATCTATTTTAGTGATATTAATTGGCGAATGAATATGGACCACAGCACTAGTGAGAACCCATGTGTTCCCATCATGCTGCTTTTACATCGTTTGTTTAATTGCTCCTCTAAAATATGTCATCCTACTTATCGCACTGGTCCAATCCATGCAATGAAATGTTCCACATGTTAAGATCAAATTTCTCAAGTGTGGTACATGCTATGAACCACAAATAAGATGCAGAAGGGATTCATAAACTACAAGTCTATTTCTACAACATGGAAATATGCCTTTGGCCTTATTCATCCTTGCCAACCAAGTTGCTTACCTGAGGTCCATTTGCCCATTGGCCCATATCCCTTTGCCATACTCTCTAAAGTAGTTTTAATTAGGTCAAGAAACCAATGAAATTTGAGCTCTTTTCAATGGAACAGAAATATTTAGAAGATTTAATACAGAGATGTTCCAAAGTTTTGTGTAGGAAGGAACTGCAGATGCTGTCTTAAACTGAAGGTGGACACAATATGCTGGGGTAACTCAGAGGGACAGACAGCATCTCTGGAGAGAAGGAATGGGTGAGGCTTCGGGTCAAAGAAGGGTGTCGACCTGAAATGTCATCCATTCCTTCTCTCCAGATATGCTGCCTGTCCCGCTGAGTTACTCCAGCTTTTTGTGTCCATGATCCAAAGTTTTGATGGATCTTGACAAGGAAATTCAAGGTAAGTTGCTTCCACTGGGTTGAGAATTAATGTCTAGGGAACGAGGGGAAAGGTTAATTTTAAATCCAAAAATAGAATTGTAGGCATCAGCTAACAAGGCGCAGAGTACCTAACCCGAAACAGCAGTGAAACCAGAAACCCTACAGCTTTTACAAGGGAAGTGGAATTTATTTAAATGATATGCAGGTGAATGAGACCGACCAGATAGCTCTCTCTGCGAGCCAGCACTGCTGCAGTGGAAGTAATTGCTTCCTTCTGCACTAAAGAATTCTAAGAATTGATGGCAACAAGGCTTGCTTCATTATTTTAGTAACCACAGAAGATAGATATTCAGTCCATTGTAACCATGCCAGCCATTTGTGAGGGAAAGCAAAATGTGGAATAGATGTAATATAATCTAATCAGGATTTGAGGGGACCTTGGATTACTAGCTCGTTAAACTTTTTCAAACTGATAAATTTATGGTTGGTCCGATCGTAGCTACTAAAAACGCCAAAGTCAAAAATGATGAGTAAAGCAAACAAGTCAACTAATATCGTGTAGCATAACATTCTATGCATTGTGAATTAGCTGGCTCAATTTTCCAGAGGGTCCAAAGAAAAATAAACATATTTATCCTGGTCTTATGTTCAATAACATGTTGAATGCTTTGGAAAAAAAACCTCCGGATTTATGGCCTCCCAAATTGATTTCGTTTGGTTGAAAGAATGTTCAATGGGAGTGGCTTTTATTTTAAAGAATAAGCTTATTCTGCTGTACAGCAATACATAAAATATATGAAAGTTCTTACAGTGATTCACGTAAATTGATAATTATAGCAATATGGTATTTATCAAATTGGAATATTCTGAAAAAGGGATTTGTAGAGGTTTTAACAAAATTGTTTAAAAAAAATTGATAAGCACACATAGCCAAGCTGAAAAATGTCAAATGGCAATTTAGAAAAAACATGAATGAAAATCAAAAAAACTGCAAATGCTAGAAACCGTTAGCAGGTCAGACAGCATCCATGAAGGTCTGAAGATTCTTTGATTTGAAACGTAAACTCCATTTCTCTTTCCACAGATGCTGCCTGGCCTGTTGAGAATATCAAATATTTTCTGCTCTTAATATTTAAAAAAATGTGCTTTGACAGAATTTCAAAAATCCAGCGGGCATGGAGGAAGAGACACAAACTATGATTGAATAAGGGCCAGTTGCCACCCATCAATGATCAGTGGTGGGAAGTTAACTGATTGGGTGAGGATGTGTACAGCAGAGTTTTTAGCTGGCTGATCACTGGGATGGTTTGAATGTATGATTAATGGATGGGCCCAAGTGATCAGGGGGTTGATGTTGCCAATGGGAATCCCCTTTAAGTCGCACAGAAGTAGGCTGTGAACTTTGTCGCCCACTGCAACGTGAGTACAAATCTTAGAAATGGCACCTAGCTAAGTTCCTGCATTTAGGAGCAACAAATCAGCTTTTCACTGTACCTCACGTTGTAATTCACAACGCATGCAATTCACAACTTTTACTCATTTTTTACTTCGGCAAATTGGATTGCCTGGCACGCAAAAAGCATGGCGATTCACATTCTAATTTCAAGGTAGTAATAACGTAACTGAAATTCATATATAATCTTAAAATGAAAGCATATTAACACCAGTTTTGTACTTCACACTCTCCCAAATAAATACAGAGACACCACCAAAAATTCCACAATTTTCGTGGATGTCTAACTTTAATTCTACCTCCGAGCCAAAATTGCTGAGATTACATTTGGGCTCCATCGACTAAAAAAAGATTTGGTAGTTTTCACTAACTATGCCGAAAGATAAAGATAACTATGCCGAAAGATTCATGGGGGAATCACTGTTGCTTTTATTTGAATAAAGTGACTCTTCGCAGTAACATGAAATTATGTCCTTTTAAATGTGCAAGAGTTAAAGGCAAATCTTCACAGTATTACATCTTACTCATATTAATCGCAAAACCCATCTGGTTCACTAATGCCCTTTAGGGAAGGAAATCTGGCATCGTTACCCAGTCTGGCCTACATGTGACTCCAGACACAGACACAGTTGATTCTTATTTCCCTCCTCTGTTTTCGGGCTACCATAGACAGATAACAAAGGACGGCATTACTAGCGATGACTACATCTCGATTGAATAAATAAATAAAAGAACAATATGAAATCAATAATTTAAGTTTTTGCAGAAAAAATTGTCAATCAAACTGCACCAGTTAATTGCAAAATCCAGATCTTCATACTGCATGTTACTATCTGAACCCAAAACTTAATTCTTGCAATGAGGCACGAATACAACACAACCATAGCACACTGGTCAAATGCTCCTTGCTTACCCAAGACTTATTGGAAAGGATAAGAAAGTGCTAATATTTAAAATTCTCCTGATTTGCATTTGTACCTCTTCTATTTCTATGATTGAACAGAGGTGGTAAAGTTAAAGAACATAACCTGCTGTTTGAGCGTTATTGACTGCCAAAAGATCACCACATCCCAAGGCTACTCCTCCATCTGAAGCCAACAATACTTCTAGAATACAATGCTAAATGTTTAAGTCCGAACTACATTCCACACTATAATGTTTCTATAAATCTAATGGGCATTATTTCTCGCTATCCATTTGTGAGTTCGAAGTGAGCTTCAAGAATGCTCTGGTTGAGATTTTAACCTTGGAATTTCACACTTCAGCTAATTTGGGGGTACTAAATAACCACATAGCGGTGCTGCTACAATTTTAGTTGAGTTTAATGGTAAATTATAGTGCTGATAATTTTAAACTTTCTGAAAGATTTCAGCACACCATAAAAATGGATGAGTACAGTTGTTGTACTACATTAATATGAACAGTGAAACAAGCTCGACAGTATAATTACAGACTTTGTCTTTCTAAACTTGGGTTTTATCTCAAGGGTGCATTTTGAGCTGCATAAAATTAGAGTGATGCACTAGTAATTATAGGACTGACGCATTTTGCGGTAACGGTGGGCAAAATTCGATATGCTGGATTAAGAAAATTATATAATATTGATTCAAATCACTTTTTTTTACAGCATAATCATAACAAGCTAGCAATACAAATGGTCAGCTTTTACTTAAAACCACCCCAAATATTAAGGTGATTTTCTTCTTCCTGTTATATGCAATAAAAAAAAATGTCAATTCATATTTCTATCTTTTGATTTTTATTAAATCCTCACTAAAGATGTATTTAGAAATGTTAACTGTAGGGAATATTAACTGAAAAATTACTCAATATAGAATTCCTCTCACACTAACACTGGTCAACAATACTTCTATTGAAGCCCCACAGAAATCACACACATTTTGCTTTTATTATGTGACATAAAAAATACAGAAGGATAATCACCCTAAAAACCATATACAGCTACATTTCAATAGGATTCTCATTGGAGTTATAATCCCAGTCCTGAAGATACATTCTCGTTAAGTATCAAAATAAAGTCTTGCTGAATAGTTGAGTGTTAAAAAAAAACACTTTTCTACAATTATGTTTTAATCTATAAATAAATGTTCCTAAACCTATTGGGATGCTAAGCATGTGATTCAGGCCAGGGATTAAAATGTGAATACATGAAGCACATCCATTGTGGATCAATTATTCGAGTTTCATGCACTATGGATTCTATGAAACAAGAAATAAGTAGAAAATGCCACGTAAGCCTGTCATCACATTTTAAAAGTCCACAAGGGGGCACAAGAAACTGCATGAGAATGTCAAAAAGATAATTATTCATTACATAGCTTTGCAAGACTTTATTTTACATGTTTCCACCTTGCACTAGAGACTGTTCAAAAGTGGTGTACGTAAATGTCATTACTATCCCCTCATGTGACTTTGACAAAACCACAAACACAAAGCATTGTGGCAATTAATTCAATACAGCTAGCTATTTGACATTTGTCTTTGTAATTTAGTCATACAGCCACAGAGTCACACAACATGACAACAAACATTTCAGCCCAACTTGACCATGCTGACCAACACGCCCCATCTACACGAGCCCCGCCTGTGTGCATTTTGCGCATATCCCTCTAGACCCATCCTATCCATGTACCTGTCTAAATGTTTCTTAAATGTTGTGATAGTACCTGCCTCAACTACCCCATCTGGCAACATGTTCCATATACAGTACCTACCACCATTTGTGTAAAAGGTTGCCCTTCAGGTTCCTATTTAACCTTTCCCCCCTCACTTTAACCTGATGTCCCCTGTTTTTCAATTCCCCTACTCTGGGCAAAAGACTGTGTGCATTTATCCTCTCTATTCCTCTAATGGTCTTGTACACCTCTAAAGGATCATCCCTCGTCTTCCTGCACTCCTAGCAGTCCTTTAGTCCTGTGACATCAGTCCTGAACAAAATGCTCAAAATGCAAACTCACCAATGTCTTGTAAAAATGTAATATGACCTCCCAACTTCTATACTCAATATTCTGAGTGATGAAGACCAATGGGCCGAAAGCCTTCTTGACCCCCTTTCTACTTGTGACACTTTCGAGGAACTATGTACTTGCAATCCTAGATCCCTCGGCTCTACATCACTATCCAGAGCCCTAACATTTACTGTGTAGGTCATGCCCTAGTTATACTCCCCAAAATGCAACACCTTCCACTTCTCTGTATTAAATTCCATTAACCATTCATCAGCCCACCTGCCATGTTAATCAAGATCCTGCTGCATTTTTTGACAGCAATCTTTGCTATCTACAATAGCCACCCAATTTAGTTATCATCTGCAAGTTTACTAATCATGCCTTGTATGCTCTCATCCAAATCATTGATAAATGATTGAGAATTAAGACATGACATGAGAATTAAGGGACAGAAGTTTAGGGGCAACATCAGGGGGAACGTCTTTACTCAGAGAGTGGTGGCTGTGTGGAATGAGCTACCAGCAGAAGTGGTGGAGGCAAGATCGATTTTAACATTTAAAAGTAAAGTGGATAGGTATATGGATGGGAAGGGAATGGAGGGATATGGTCTAAGTGCAGGTAGATGGGACTAGGAGAAAATAAATGGTAGGCACGGACTGGAAGGGCCAAGAGGGCCTGTTTCCATGCTGTAATTGTTATATGGTTATATGTTATATGATTATAAAGATGACAAACAGCAATAGACCTATCACCAAATTCTGAGGTACACCACTATTCTCAGCACTCCAAACCGAAAAGCAACCTTCCACCATCACCCTCTGCTTCCTTTAGTGAAGACAATTTTCTATCTAATTTTCATATCCCTCAGAATACTTTCAGGTAACTTTCCGACCACAGATGTTAGACCCACTGGCCTGTAGTTCCCAGGTGTTTCCCTGCAACCATTCTTAAATAGAGGCACAATATTTGCCATCCTCTAAGTCTGCCATGATCAGCCATGATCATATTGAATGGTGGTGCAGGCTCGAAGGGCCGAATGGCCTACTCCTGCACCTAATTTCTATGTTTCTATGTTATGGCACTTCACCTGTATTTAATGATGACACAGAAATCTCAGCCAGGGCTCCTGCAATTTCCTCGCAAGCTTCCCGCAGTGCCCTTGGAAATATATGGTCAGGCCCGGGAGATTTATCTACCTTCATACGCATTAGGACAATCAGATCCTCATTGACCATAATACTGACTGCCCTAGAGACACTTCCATAGGCTGCCCCAAGTTCCCCGATCCTTGAAACAGAGAACCCAATGATAATATTTTGTATATTACAGTTGTTAATTGACAAAGTTAGAGTGGAATTTAGAGCATTAAAATTGTGAAGCTGATAGTAGTTAAGTGACTCTAAAACTTGACTTTAAAAATGGTGATTAGAAAATGCAGTCCTATAGTCCTAATGCCAGTCCTATAGCCACACTCTTATTAAAGCCTCTCTGGGGTTTGGGAGGAGAGGGTAGGGGGACAAGTGCAGGGAAGAGAGAACATGCATGAAATAGGTAAGAGAAATGAGTGAAAATACAAACATGAGTAGGAAAAGTTGGAAAAAAGAAAAACACGTCTGGGACCACTTAGTTGTACCTCTTGGTAGAACGATCAAAGCATGCAAGTCATGAAATCATGGAGATAGCTGCAGGCAAGCCTGTGGCACCATTCCAAGTGAGTTTTAAAAAATCTGGTGAGAGGAAATAATTTGGTGGGCGAGTACAAAAGTGCAAGAATGGTCACAACACAGAATAAAATTAGAAAATACTGCAACCCATTACAGAAGGTCATACTCCTAAGGTATAAGGAGGTTACACTGATGGAATTTTCTTTTGTGGGCAGATTTGTTATTAGGTGCAAATAAGTTAAGGACTGCATCATATATTTCAAAAGTTGGAGGGAATCTTATTCGGCCCATTTAAGCAAATTTGTTTCTAAGTGTCCTACACCGAGAGAGCTTTAATTAAACAATAACAACTTTGTAGGTCACATTAAAAACGGCAAAGCCACGCCGTAAATTAACTGGCACCTGGTGCAATACTGAGATAAATCTAAAGGTGGTGCATGAGCACATGTAAAACATTTCAATGTAAAAAATATGAGGCCCTCTGTCTGTAAACTGCTTCTTATAAAACAGAATAAACTAAAACAGCCAACAGAAAACAAGCCATGTTAAAGTGCCAATTTCTGTAACACACAGGAAAAATGTCACCAAGTCACATTCAAAATGTGACCTTCAGTTTTACAGCACAGTATAATTTCTGAGATTTTTGCAGAAAGCTCATGTGTCGCAGTATAAATATAACCATGCCTCTTGAATATCACTGTCCAAAGTACCATCCTCAAGTAAAACCACTCATTAGATTGAAGGCTAGCTATGAGATGTAAAACACAATGTACTCTGTGTAATTTTAGCTCATTGTTAACAAGTTTTGGTATTCCAAGCATTAAAATAGCAGTTTAATAGATTAACACCATGACGATTATGCTTATAATTAAAAAAAAACACCAGCCTTTCTTCACAATAGTTTTTGCATTAAAAAAAGAGGATTAACTTCCCTACATTATGATATGCTCCCTAAATGATGGAAAGGCTAACTTTAACCAACATTTGTTAAAATGTAGATTTAAAATATTGTCATTAATCTTTGGCAAAATACATTCTAATTACCCTCTCCACTCAAATAGCCTTGTGACCGGCGTATATAAATTACAGAGAGTGAAGAATTTTTCTGCACAGTTTAACTCTCACAAATGTTCCCTGGAGTGAACAATTTTGGAATTCAGCAGCTGGATTTCCATTACTTCATTCCACAAGATCTCTAGCTTCTCAAGGTCTGCTCTAGGAAAAA
Organism: Raja brachyura; assembly: GCA_963514005.1. The sequence goes on from OY740781.1 coordinate 34,337,553, forward strand.
CAAGTCCAAATCACTTTACTGTCCCAACCGTAACCCTTTATGCTAAAATGTTCAAGACTTTTTGTGAGATGCATGCTTGTAGTTTTATAACCAGACTCTTCTTTTATCTGGACTGAAAAAACAACATGTTGAATTTAATAACAAATAAAAGTCGCTGCAAGGGATCGAATTAAAAACGCTATGACAAATTTTAACGGCGACAACTGGGAAGAGGCTGCTGAGGACCGGGGGAGGAGGAAGAAGAACCTCCAGGTGTCTATGAACACCATGACAGCATGGGGTTCAAGACCCTGGAGGTCAGGTGCCAACGCCCCATATTGGTCAATGGCAACAGCAACACACTTCCCAATCTAATGGCCAGTGACAACTTGACTTGTGGAACCTGTGGGAGGGTCTGCCTGGCAAGGAAAGTCCTAGTCAGCCACAGCAGGAAAAACAAACCACTGATGCATATTCCCCTCTCCAAGTGGGACAATGTCAAACCCGCACCTTCAGCTTTCGCAGATGGACGGATGCCACCAATTTTTAAAAAATCAAGGAGTGGGAAAGGAAATCATTAAAATTTAACACCATGAAATCATGGTTTGTATTTGTGAAAGAGTAACCAACTCCGACCTGCACAATTACAATGTTTGTCTCCTATTGTAAACCAGCATCTACAAGTCATTATTTAATATTTCTGATATTCGGGCCCATATTTTGCACCTCTTACACTAATAATACCTCAGCTATAATAGTTTAATCTCTTTACAAAGATGGAACACAAAGTGCCGGAGTATCTCAGCAGGTCAGGCAGCATTCCTGGAGGACATGGATTGATAATGTTTCAGATCAGGACACTTCTGATTCCAGCATCAGCAATTCATTGTGTCTACTGTTTACAGAGATGGCTAATGCAAGCCAAAGCTCCTGAAGTGACCTGCTTTACTCTCAGTATTTCTCTCAGAATCCTGCCTCCATTCCCTTCCACTTATAGCCCTCCTCCTGGCTTTACATTTCACTCCTCTTCTCCACTTATCTGACAACTGTTTGGCTCCATTTCATTTCTTGCATTTGTCCGCTCATTGGTCAATAAAATCACTCTCACCTGTATCCACATTATTTGCCAGGTTTTGTTCCACCTCCCACCTCCCTACCCACCCAAACTCAGCCTCCCCCACCATCTCCTCGCCTCCCCCCCACCATCTCTCCTCCCCCCAACCACCTCTCCTTCCCCCCCCCCCCCCAACCACCTCTCCTCCTCCCCCCAACCCCCTCTCCTCCCCCCCACCTCTTCTCCACCACCACCAACCCTCCCCCACTCACTACGCAGCCTGGCCCACTTAAGTACTCCAGCACTTTGCGTTTTAATCAAGATTCCAGCACCGGCAGTAGGAAAACCCTCTGATGAAGACATTGCCCCTGGGGTGGTGGCAATGGTGAGTGCCTGGAACATGCTGCATGGGGTGATGTTTGGGGTAGACATAATTGTAAAATAATTTTAGATAGACATATGGATATGCAGGGGATGGAGGGATGGATTATGTGCAGGTAGATAAATGATGGTCTTGGCATCATGTTCGGCACATATGTTGTGTGTCAAAGGATCTGTTCTTGTCTTGTATTGTGTTAGTTATATCTATAGAAAATAATGCTTTTCACTGTACCTCGGTACGCATGACAATAATAAACCTAAAACTAAAAGTAAAGTTAAGATTCTGGTGACTTCCTGGATGATTGATGATGATCATCAAATAATCTTCTTTTCAGTGACATAGGTTGAGTGATAGATGTAAATCGAGACACATGGGAGATCAGCCCTGCTCTTCATTTAAATGGGACAATTTGATCTTCCCTATGTGCTGCAGAATGCAGACAGTTCCTTCATTCAACGTATCATTCAAAAGATGATAGTTTCTTCAGTACAGAATTATTTCATTTCCAACATTGATTACCAATGATCCATGCCAACTACTCCTTGCTGGGACAAGCAGATTTTAAAGGAAGTATGGCCCTATCAGCGTCCTCTTCTGGAAAAACCCTTCTGCTGTTAAGGCAATAGATCACAAAATAAATGTATGAAACATTTTAACCGATTTATTGTACACCATTTCTGAACCAGAAAGTGCGAAATACATGCAGTAAAATAGCAGAAAGATGGAAGCCTTTATGCAGCCCTGATAATTTTGAGATAACGAGAAAAAGCCAATTGGAGTTTAAAACCATTCCTTTTCCATGAGCACCATTACAGCTGAATGGTGACACAAGAGACTGCAGATGCTGGAATCTTCCCTGGTTAGCTCAGGTCTGAAGTTTCAATGGTTTCAAATAAAATTACGTGTTTCTCTCTGTTTCAGTAGTCGTATTTAAACACCCATGTGAACTAAAGCTTTAGTCTGTGGTCACTGGGAATAAATCCAAGAGCCTTTGCAGCTCTGACGCAAACCAATGGCATTGAGCTACTGAAGCAATTAATGTCTTGCTTACAGCGCGGTGCCCTTCACAGTAAATTTGATCAATGAAGTATTCAAAGCCCTGCCTAAATATCTTGACAGTAAAGAGAAACACAATTTATCACACACTGTAAGTTCTAAATAAGAATAAGGCTTTCATTGTAGAAATGATGAAAAGACTGAAATCCAAGCATAATTGCCTATTTAAGGGATGCAATATAGTTGGATTTGATTATTGAGATCTGTTACCAAAGTAACTCTGATGAAGTGGTTTATGGCTGCTAAAACCCCATCCATCATACTGAACAGGAAAAATGTGTGCATAAAAAAAACACGCATATGAGAAGAAATGCTAAGATGTCAAATGACCAAAAGTATCGCAAACAACTAAAATGTTGACAAACAGGCAAGAAGCAACAGGTTTGAGAAAAGGCATTGGAGGAAATGTATTGGAGGAAATGTATAGGGTACGACCAAAAGAGCTAAATGTTCTGTCAGTAGCGTTTGGAAAAGAGGTTTGAGTGGAAGAGCAAAGAGTTTGGGCTACAGCAAGTTGGGAACACGGGGAGGGATCATTCTGTGGAAAGATTCGTAAATTTAGCAAAGAATTTTGAAATCAGCATACTGAGATTCAGCCATTCAATAGAAAGTAGTGTTGATTAAATGGGATGCTTGTTATAATGCAAAATGCTTTTTGTCTTTTCAAGTGGATGAAATAGCACCTGCAGTTCATATTACACTGCCATTTACCCTGGTTGAAATGGTGAATTCTCATTCAACGTTCACTGAATAACATTCAGGTTACACTGCAGGAGGAGGTCATTCAATGCTAAGTGTATACCAATTGTATGTAAGAGCAAGTTAGGTAGCTCCTCTCTCCTGAACTCTCTCTGGATGAGGGAGTGAAAGGAGTAGATTGGGTAAATTCACAGAGTCTCTTGCACAAAGTAGGGGAATCAAAAACCAGACATAGGTTTAAGGTGAGGGGGGAAAGATTTAATAGGGGTAACTTTTTAACAGAAATGGTGGTGGGTATATGAAACGAGCTGCCGGAGGAGGTAGTTGAGGGAGGTATTATCGCAACAGTTAAGAAACATTGAGACAGGTACATAGTTTAAGAGGTACATAGGTACATAGTTTCAAGTCGGCCGATCTGAGGGACCTGGAGGTGGTGTGGTGGGTAAGCAGACTTTTGATGTAGGTGGGGGCAAGCCCGTTAAAGGCTTTGTAAAAGATAAAGAAGGATCTTGAAATTTATTCAGAACCGCACAGGGAGCCAGTGGAGAAACGCCAGAATCGGGGTGATGTGGTCCCTTTATCGGGTGCCTGTCAGGAATCTCGCTGTGGAGTTTTGGACCAGTTGCAGGTGGGACAATCAGGCAGGTTCAGCAGGCAGAACAATCGACTAAGAATATATCGAGGGAATTCAAAGCTAAATTCAATGCAACTGTGTAAGGAAACTAACCAGAAAAGTAGATGGCAATCTATCATTACAGTTCGCCACCTCTCTTCTTGCTACAGGAGGTACAGAAGCCTGAAGAGCCAACACCACCAGGATCAGGAACTGCTAATCTCCAATAACCATCAGGATTTGAACTAATCCTCACTCAGCAATGGAACACAATTGTCCACCTCCCATTAAACCATGGTCTTTTGTTCTTATTTTGCAATATTGTTATTTTTTTGCAGTCTTTTTTCTTCCTTCTGTCTTGCAGGATGTATGTGTAATTTATAATGTAACATGGTTTTGGGTGCTGTCTGAATCTATGAGCCTGTGATGCTGTTGCAAGATGGTAGATGACACAATGTTGTTGTGCGGCCATATGCCTATGACTAGTGGTGTCCCAAAAGGATCGGTGTTTGGACATTTGCTGCCTAATAGTGCACATGCGCAAGGTGGGGGGGAGGAGAGGGGGTTGGGGGGAGGAGGAGAGGCAGCAAGTCCTTGTAGCTCCGTGACTTGTTTAGTGCTTTAGTGTGTTTTTTGTGCGTTGGTTGGTGTTGTTGGGTAGTATTTTACAGTATGTGTCGAGTCGCGTATAGGAGTGACGAACTCCTTATGTGGCGACGGACAGCTTACAGAATAAAACACCCTATTCCGTCTGAGCTGAAGAAGCCGTTCCGTGGTTGCCATGCAGGTGCCAGGCTAAGGGCGTGGAGGTGGAGATACAAGCCGTTTCTGCCATCGATCCTTACGGGGAACGTCAACTCATTCTCTAACAAGTGTGAGGAGTTGGAGGCCCTCATGAAGAACCAGCGGGTCTACCGTGAGTCCAGTCTCAAGTGTAACGGACTACATCAACTTCTGCAGGGATGGTGTTGTGCCAGTAAGAACTGTTTGTTGCTTTCCCAACAACAAACCTCAAAAGCCTACTAAACGAGAAAAAGGAAGTTTTCAAGGTTGGTGACCGGGAAAAGATCAAGAGGGGACAGCAAGGCCTGAAAAGGAGGTTGAAGCAGGCAAAAGGGGACTTTAAAAGGAAGCTGGAGAGGAAACTGCAGCACAACAGCATCAAAGAGGTGTGGAGAGGAATGAAGAGCATCACTGGCTTCAAGGAGAAGAGAATCCAGCCGTCAGGAGACGTGGACAAGGCCAATGAGTTTAAACTGTTCTATAACAGGTTTGATCTGGTATCCCCTCCCAACACTACAGCTGCAGCACCTCCTATGCCAGTATCTCCTCCTGAGACCACAAGTCCAGCACGCACTCCACCCACTACAGTTTGCGTACCAGGAGAACATTGGTGTGGATAACCCAGTCCTATACATGCTGCACCGGATTTACTCCTTCTTGGACGAACCGGGTGGCTACGTGAGGATTATGTTCTTCGACTTTTCAAGTGTGTTCAACACCATCCAACCCCTGATTTTGAAAGACAAGCTTAAGAAGATGGGGGTGGATTCCACCTTTATCTCCTGGATATACAACTACCTGACGGGTCGACCACAGTTTGTTAAGCTGGGGGACTGTGTTTCCGGGGCAGTGGTGTGCAATGTTGAAGCCCCACAGGGAACGGTTCTGGCCCCGTTCCTCTTCACCCTGTATACTGCAGACTTCAAATATAGGTCTGACACATGCCACATACAGAAATATTCAGATGAAACAGCGATTGTGGCATGTGTAAGGAACGGACATGAGGAGGGATACAGAGACTTGGCCAGTGCTTTCTGTGTCTGGAGTAAAGAGATTTGTCTCATCCTGAAAACAACTAAGACCAAAGAAATGGTTGTTATCTTTGGCAGGTCCAAGCTCCCACTTCAGCTGGTTAACACTGCAGGGGTGGACATTGAGGTGGTGCAGACATATAAATAACTGGGAGTGCACCTTGATAACAAACTGGACTGGTCAGTCAACACCGATGCCCTCTACAAAAAAGGACAGAGCAGACTCTTTTTCCTCAGAAGGCTCAGATCCTTCAATGTGCACAATGACATACTGTACCTATTTTACTATACTGGGGTTGCAAGTGTCATTTTCTACGCTGTTGTATGCTGGGACAACAACATCAGTGCAAAAAACAGCAAGAAGTTGGTCAAGCTGGTAAAACGAGCTAGCTCAGTGCTGGGGGGCGGGGAAGAGTGGACTCTGTGGGGGATGTGCTTGAGGGGCATATGATGAGCAAGTTGCAGGCCATCCTCGATAACTCCGGGCACCCCCTCCATGAAATTCTGGAGGGTCAAAAGAGCACATGGAACAAAAACCGGCTCCTCACCCTGCGCTATAGAACGGAGCGGTTCAGGAGATCTTTCACCCCTACAGCCATTAGATTTGTATAATACTGACCGCTAGGCTGTATGGGGATGCTTTGCATTTTTAACGGTTAATTATAGGGTCTTTTTAAGTATTTATTGCTTTCAGGTATTGTCCATATTGTATTTTTTGTCTGCTTTCGTTCTGAATGTGTGGGTTTGTTGGTTGTTGGCTCTTGGACATCTGAATTTCCCTGAGGGGATCAAGAAAGTATTTATTATTATTATTATTATTAATATACATGAATTACCTAAATGTGGACATGGGAGACATGATCAGTTAGATTAGGTTATGTTTATCATTGTTACGTGTACAGTGAAAAGATATTATTTGCGTGCTATCCAAACAAATCAGACAATACTATACAAGTTTAGGGCGGCACAGTGGTACAGCAGTAGAGTTGCTGCCTTACAGCACCAGTAGGCCCGGGTTTGATTCTGACTACGGGTGCTGTCTGTATGGAGTTTGTACATTCTCCCTGTGACCGCTTGGGTTTTCTCTGATATCTTCAGTTTCCACCCACATTCCAAAGACGTACAGGTTTGTAGGTTAATTGGTTTTGGTAAAAGCGTAAATTTTCCCGAATGTGTGTAGGATAGTGTTAAGGTGCGGGGATCGCTGGTCGGTGTGGACACGGTGGGCCGAAGGGCCCGTTTCTGCACTGTATCTCCAAACTAAACTAGACTAAAGTAAAATGCACAAATGTCCATGATCCTTCATAAGCATACTGTCAAATAACATTACATAAAACCTAACAGGATCAGCGATAATGCATGCTATAATCAAAATCTCCAGGACGAGTTATTAATAGGAAATATGGCATGAATTGTAGCACAATGTGCTTCTCATCCAAATCTTTACCAAGGATGCACTATTGTGAGGAGGGACGTAAAGCAACACAGGTGCAGGCAGCCCTTCAATATCTTACTCAGCTTGTTTTTCACAAGACCCTACGCACCTAATACATTGCAAAGAAAGCAGTTTTTTGTTGGCTCACGAGGGAATCGAGCAATAGTGCAGGAAGGTGACACCTAAGAAAAAGATTAGCCATGATCTTATTAAATAATAACAGAGAAAACGTGAAGGCCTGAATGGCCAATACCTGCTTCTATTTCTTATATTTCTATGTTCTGAAGAGATGTAGAGAGTTCAAGGTTGAACCTGAATTATGGACACTCATTCTCCATTAAATCCAGTTTGTTATCTGCAGCTGACACCAAAATTTGTACTTTGGGAAAAACAATGATTGGAACTTAACCATGCATTTTATTCCCCCTTTTCATACTTCGGAGTGACTAGATTTCATTGGTGGTGGCCCCATTACCATGACTGGAATTATTGACTTCAGCACAGATTTGTCTTACAATCTGGAACTGGCACTTTTGCTATGCATTGGCCAAAAGGTGGTGGCAGCTTTCAGTATGGACCACACTGAGTTCGCTTTAACTTGTGATTCCTAAGAAAACACAAAGAATTCAGTGACCTGGGTGCACACCGAGAAAATCAAAGTTTGATGTGTGTTGAATGACACGAGTCATTGTGTTGACCTCATGGAATGAAGCGGAAAAGTCCACTTATTTTACTGATTTTCATTGTTTTGCTTGCTAATATTTCTTGGTGATTTTATGAATAGCATTTATTAGGAATAGAATTTATTAATAATAATTCATAACATGCTAACAAATCTGATTACATAGCAATCTTAAAAGTTTTTGATTGTCTCTGATAGCTTTGATAGGAGAGAACATTCTGCCACAGTTTTGCCTATTGTCACAGGTTGTCATGGTGTTATGGGGAGAGCCCCGGACTCATACACTGCCTCAGCCGATTTACCACTAAGACCCCTTGGGATGCTTCTCAGATGCAGGAAGTTAGTTTACCCATTTAGAGGTCCACATCCAGTCCATCTGATCCACATCCAGTCCGTGCTCACACACCTCAGAGCGTGTTCGGAAGCATGATCGAAACTCACTATCATTTATTCAACATATCCCATATTGTTTTCTAGCTTAACTGATGCATTCAAGAGAGAGTTAGATATTGTTCTTAGGGCTAACAGAATGAAGGGATATGGGGGGAAAAAGCAGGAATGGGGTACTGATTTTGGATGATCAGCCATGATCATGTTGAATGGCCGAATGGCCTACTCCTGCACCCATATTCCATGTTTCTATTTCTAACTCAATACTTCACTTCTCAACCTTTACACGTTTGCCAATATACTTTCTGATCAAAACTTCACCTTGTGTTTTATATTAAAACAATCATACAATGTTAACCAATGCTATTCCACACATGCAAATTAGATTTATTCTAATCTTCACACTTAGGACATATGAATCTTATATACATGAAATTACACCTAGAGAAAAGTGATATATATACTTTGACAAACCGTCAATTGCAGAAGTGTTTGTGCAGAAAGGGATATTGAAGACGGCAGTGATTTCAGAGGAATGAGAAACTGCTACGAAAATACATTGCTCTCAGATTGTCAAATGCAGTTTGTCATGCAGTGTGACAAAACCACAGATATTTTTAAGCCAATAAACCACTGTCATGGACCAGAGATAGCAATCTATGCAAATACATACATCCTGAGAAGCTCGCAGTTTCCTGAAATTATTTTTCATTCTTATTTTTAGAATTCTAGATAAATGCTATCTGAAGAAATAGCAATACAAGCTGAAGGGATAATCCTGTTTTACTAACTGGATCCCAAAATAAAACACACAAAATAAAGCAAAAATAGTTTCAGCAATTCATTCACAAGTACATTTTCATGCATACTTCATAATTTATTGGAAACCTTACAGGTGTGTGTTAATTCATAAAATGTTCTTTTTTATTGAAAGCCAAGATAAGATTAAATGTTTCCAAAATTATTGGCATGTGCCCATGGTGATTCTGCTCATATTAAGTTTAAATCTTAAATTCTATTTCACAATGTAACATGGAAATACCAGACTCTGTGTATGTCAAGGAAAATATCACCCCAATGAGGCATGGAGGAGAAAGGTAAATGTGACGGTGACCTTAATAAAACCTAGAACTTTGTGAAGTAATTAGGTTTTGTTAGGGTCCGATTTTGGGAGGCGAGAGAACCCTTGAGAGTTCAAAATACTGCCCAATGTGACGGTGAAGCGTGCCAGACACCATGGCATGGCAGTACAGCACGAGCTTCGTGCATGCAGTGAACATCTGCAGCAATTATGCAGCACAGGCGTCAATCAGTGTACAATGCTGCCACTCAATGCTGCAGCCTAACACACTTTAACTACTATTGACAGCAATCGTATAGGTTAATTGTTGGTTGATTTCTTTGGGCTTTGGTTCTAACTTCCAATTTTTGGGTGCTTTGTGGAAGTTACTCATCAGTCTGAAGAAAGGTCTCCACCCGAAACGTCACCTATTCCTTCGCTCCATAGATGCTGCCTCACCCGCTGAGTTTCTCCAGCATTTTTATCTACCTTTGTATGCTAGACAATGTAGGATAGCAAGATGTGCTTCCCAAATGAATGAGTGGGATTTTATGACAACCCTGTAGTTTCATGGACAACATCATTGATAAAAGCTTTGAAAAATGCAATCCAGGTTTATTTAAGTAAATGCAAACGACTTAACTACAAGCGGGAGATTGGACCAATACACAAGGTCATTGGACTAGACTTCAGGATTGTTCATCCAGAAACATGTTCATATTGTTAATTGGCCACAATGTTAGCACTACAACTCCCTCTAGGCTACCACAGCCGCACCCGCCTCACCTTGCATCGCCGCCGGACCGGGCCTACAGAGCATCGGCGCCGCACCCGCCTCACCTTGCATCGCCGCCGGACCGGGGCCCCCCGAACATGGCCGCCGCACCGCACCCCACTCATCTCGCCGCCTCACCGGGCGGGCTGAACCTTGCTGCCCCACCGACCACTTCGCCCACCGGGACCACCCACGCATCGCCCGCCGACCCCGACTTCACTGCCCGCGGACTCCTACCTTCGGGCCCGCCGACCCACGACACTCCACCGCCCTCCAGCAGCCCGCAGCCGTCGCCTCACCTACAGACTGGACAGTGCAGCGGGCCTGAAGCCTCCACGTTGCTCACTCCTCCCACCACTCTGTTGCTAACGGCACTGGGTCCTAGTGCCCGTCTCCCCAGCCCCGGTGACCTCAGTGGCTATTCCACTGGGTCTTCCCCATTCCCCTCCTACCATGTAACCCCTGCTCTTTCACACCCACATCACAGCCCCCATATCCCCCCACCCCCTGACCACCCTCCACCCCCCCACCACACTACACCCCGTCCTCAGTCCACTCACCTGCCTTCCTCCAGCCACAACCCCCATCCCTGCCGTGTGTTCACCATCCCCCCGGATCTCCCCCTCTCCGACACCGAAAGGTCGGTCCTCAGCAGAGGTCTTACCTTTGTCCCCCTCCGTCCCCACCTCAATGAGTTCCGTGCCCACCACGACTTGGAGCTCTTCTACCGTCGCCTCTGCCTCACAGCGTTTTTCCACGGGAACAAGTCCTCGCCCCCCACTGATGATCCCTTTTCCTGTCTCCCACGTACCCCCTCCTCGTGGACCCCCCCTCGTGGCCCTCCAGCTTTAGAACTATTTATACAAAACTGCCGTCGGGACATCAACCGCCTCGACTTCTCCACTCCCCTGTCTCACTCCAATCTCTCCCCCTCCGAACGTACTGCCATCGACTCACTCCGCAACAACCCAGACTGGGTTATCAAACCCGCCGACAAGGGAGGTGCCGTGGTAGTCTGGCGCGTCGATCTCTACAAAGCAGAGGCCACGCGCCAACTCTCGGACACCTCCTCCTACTTACCCCTGGACCATGACCCCACTGACGAGCACCAGGCCACCATCTCGAGCACCATAACCGGCTTCATTAACTCCGGCTCCCTACCCCCCCGAGCCTCCAACCTCATCGTTTCCCAGCCCCGCACAGCCCGATTTTACCTTCTCCCCAAAATCCACAAACCCGACTGCCCCGGCAGACCCATTGTCTCTGCCTGTTCGTGCCCCACCGAACACATTTCCACATACCTTGACTCCATCCTATCCCCCTTTGTTAAATCCCTCCCCACCTATGTTCAAGACACCTCAGACACTCTCCGTCGGCTCCGCACATTCCGTTGTCCAGGCCCCCATCCTCTCATCTTCACCATGGACGTCCAGTCACTATACACCTGCATCCCCCACCAGGATGGTCTCAAAGCCCTCCGGTACTTCCTCGACCAGAGGAGCAACCCATACCCATCCACTGACACCCTCCTCCGCCTAGCGGAGTTGGTCCTTACCCTAAACAACTTCTCTTTTGACTCCTCCCATTTCCTCCAAACACAAGGCGTAGCTATGGGCACACGCATGGGCCCTAGCTACGCCTGCCTCTTTGTCGGGTACGTCGAACAATCTTTGTTCTCGACGTACCAGGGCCCCACCCCCGACCTTTACCTCCGTTACATTGACGACTGCTTTGGTGTCACCTCCTGCACCCACGCAGAACTGACTGACTTTATCCATTTCACCACCAACTTCCATCCGGCACTCAAATATACTTGGACCATTTCCGACATTTCCCTACCATTCCTTGACCTCACCATCTCTATTGCAGGTGACACACTCCTGACTGACATCCACTACAAACCAACTGACTCCCACAGCTACCTGGACTACTCTTCCTCCCACCCTGCTTCCTGTAAGGACTCCATCCCCTATTCCCAATTCATCCGACTACGCCGCATCTGCTCCCAGGATGACGTGTTCCACACCAGGTCATCGCAAATGTCCTCGTTCTTCAGAGAACGGGGTTTCCCCTCCCCCACTATCGATGAGGCTCGCACCAGGGTCTCCTCCATACCTCGCAACACTGCCCTCTCTCCCCATTCCCCCACTCACAACAAGGGCCGAGTCCCCCTGGTCCTCACCTTTCACCCCACCAGCCAGCGCATACAACAGATAGTCCTCCGCCAGTTTCGCCACCTCCAACGTGACCCCTCCACTCGCCACATCTTCCCATCTCCCCCCCTATCTGCCTTCCGCAAAGACCGCTCCCTCCGCAACTCCCTCGTCAATTCTTCCCTTCCCTCCTGCTCCACTCCTTCCCCGGGCACTTTCCCTTGCAACCGCAAGAGATGCTACACTTGTTCCTTCACCTCCCCCATCCACTCCTTTCAGGGACCCAAGCAGTCATTCCAAGTCCGACAGAGGTTCACCTGCACCTCCTCCAACCTCGTCTACTGCATCCGTTGCTCCAGATGCCAGCTAATCTACATCGGTGAGACCAAGCGGAGGCTAGGCGATCGTTTCGCCGAACACCTCCGCTCGGTCCGCAATAACCAACCCGACCTCCCGGTGGCTCAGCACTTCAACTCCCCCTCCCACTCCGTATCCGGCCTCTCGGTCCTGGGCCTCCTCCATGGCCAGAGTGAACAACACCGCAAGTTTGAGGAACAACATCTCATATTCCGCTTGGGGAGTCTGCATCCTCTGGGCTTAAAGATTGAATTTTCTCAATTCTGTTAACCCAGACTGCTCCTTTCCCCCCCCCCCCCCCCCACCCCCCCCACCTCTCCCTCAGCCCTCGGGCCCTGACATTCCTTCTCCATCTGCCCCCCCCCCCCAAGTCGCACTAGCTTCTCATTTTCACACCAGAAACAGCTTACAATGGCCTGCTTTCCTTATCACCAATACTTTTTTGCATATCTTTCACTCATTGTTCTTGCTTTATCTCTCCATATCACTGTTTATATCTCTCGTTTCCCTGATCCCTGACCAGTCTGAAGAAGGGTCTCGACCCGAAACGTCGCCTATCTCCTTCACTCCTTAGATGCTGCTGCACCCGCTGAGTTTCTCCAGCTTTTTGTGTAACCCTCTTTCAATAATGGCTAGTGCCCATTGTTTAGTTCACCTTATTCAGATCTACAGGCAGAAACTAAAATCTGCTAAACCTGTGGTCAGAACAATAAAAAGGTGGACAAGGGCATTGAAAACCAACTGTCCTGCCCACCCAGACCTTTCTGTCCTAGGTCTCTTCCATTGTCAGAGTGAGGCTAAACTCAAATTGGAGGAACAGCATCTCATATTTTGCTTGGGCAGCTTACATCCCATTGGTATGAATATTGATTTCTCTAACTTCAGGTAGCCCCGGCATTCCCTAGCTCTCTATCCCTCCCCCACCCAAGTTGCACTAGCTTCTCATTTTTACTCAACAAACAGCTGACAATGGCCTGTTTTCTCTATTATTGTTACTTTTTTTTGCTTATCTTTCATTCATTGATCTTTATCTCTCTACATCATCGTCAATATCATTTGTTTCCCTAATCCCTAACCAGTCTGAAGAAAGGTCTTCTCACGAAATGTCACCCAGTCCTTCTCTCCAGAGATGCTGCCTGTCCCGTTGAGTTACTCCAGCTTTTTATAGACAATAGACAATAGGTGTAGGAGTAGGCCATTCGGCCCTTCAAGCCAGCACCACCATTCAATGTGATCATGGCTGATCATCCCCAATCAGTATCCCGTTCCTGCCTTCTCACCATATCCCCTGACTCCTCTATCTTTAAGAGCCCTATCTAGCTCTCTCTTGAAAGTATCCAGAGAATTGGCCTCCACCGACCTCTGAGGCAGACAATTGCACAGACTCACAACTCTCTGTGAGAAAAAGTGTTTCCTCGTCTCCGTTCTAAATGGCTTATCCCTTATTCTTAAACAGAGGTCCCTGGTTCTGGACTCCCCCAACATCGGGAACATGTTTCCTGTCTCTAGTGTGTCCAAACCCTTAATAATCTTATATGTTTCAATAAAATCCCCTCTCATCCTTCTAAACTCCAGAGTATACAAGCCCAGCCGCTCCATTCTCTCAGCAGGGCGCTCACTTAACTTTTTTTCCCTGTTGCCAGCTGGGCAACCTTGACAGCTTTTTAGGTTGCCAAATGACAGTTTAGGTGGTCATTTAAGGTGGACGGTTTGCATGACGCGTGCGATAATGTGCTCGGACGAAGTGCGTAGTTACCAGTCAGAATTATGCTCAATGAAGCATTCACATATTATGTTCAAGAAGGAACTGCAGATGCTGGAAAATCGAAGGTAGACAAAAGTGCTGGAGAAACTCAGCGGGTGCAGCAGCATCTATGGAGCAAAGGAAATTGGCAATGTTTCAGGCCGATACCCATCAGTCTGAAGAAGGGTTTTGGCCCGAAACATTGCCTATTTCCTTCACTCCATAGATGCTACTGCATCCGCTCAGTTTCTCCAGCACTTTTGTCTACGTTCACATATTATTTCTGCTTCAAATAACTCACAAACTAAACATATTCATCAATCAAGACATGATATTAACCATTTATATATATATATGCAGCAAAATTATAATACAATATCTCAACTCTTTTTACACATTGCAATGAATGCAATTTCTATTAGTTCTTTCCACTTCCAAACAAAAATGTGGTTGGATTATTCAGCAAATGATCAACCTGTGTCAATAAATCATGGACACTACAGATTGATGCAAGCATGTTTTCTGTGAAGGACCGAAAATTACCATGACATGGCCATAGCATTGGTCGTTATTGCTATTGGCACAGAAACACTCTGGCTTCCCACATAATTTATCCATAGCAAAATATACAGGTTGCAAGAAAATTTCTAAAGGCATTTTATGATAATAGCTGTTAAAACCGACTATACCCATCTGACAGGTTAAACATTACACTAACTGACAAGAGATGGCCTAAGGACATAACTGCAGCAAATGTTCTTTTGGTAATATGTTTAAAGGTGTCAAAACAAATAATAACATTGGGAATTAAAACACATTTGATTGCATTACGTTATCAAACATAGTCAATGTTCACTCTGAAGACCATGAATCACAATAGGGTTAGGGGGTGTGTGAATCAGTGCGGGGTGGATAGATGGCGTGGGGGGGGGGGGGCGATTGAGAAAACAATAGGTGCGAAATGGATGGATTGAGGCAGGTGAATTAGTACGTGTTGGTTGGAGTATGTAAAATTGTGAGGGGAGAGCACGGGGGATGTCAGTGGTGTTGAATGGGGGATCAGTACGGGATGGATGGGGGGGGGGGTCAGTACAAGATGAATGGGGGGTTCAGTACATGATGAATGGGGGTAGACAAAAATGCTGGAGAAATTCAGCGGGTGAGACAGCATATATGGAGCTAAGGAAATAGACAACGTTTCGGGTCGAGGCCCTTCTTCAGACTGTTTTTCTTGAAAGGGGGGATCAGCACAGTATGAATGGGGGGGGTCAGTACAGGATGAATGGGGGGGGTCAGTACAGGATGAATGGAGGGGGGGGTCAGGACAGTGTGGATCGGAGGGTCTGTGCAGGATGAATGGGCGATCACTACAGGATGAATGTCAGTACAGGATCCATGAGGGGATCAGTACAGGATGAATAGGGGGATCACTACAGGATGGATGAGGGGTTTGGTGCAGGGTAAATGGAAGGTGTGTCAGTACAGGATGAATGGGTGGATCAGTGCAGTATGAATGGGGAGAGAAGTTCAGGATGGATGGGAAGGGCAGTCAGTACAGGATGAATTGGGGGACCAGTGTAGGATGGATGGGGGGAATGGCAGGAGAATCAATGCGAAGTGGGTTGGGTGATGAATAAATTGGGGGTGTAGATGGGGAGGGGAGCACAGGGGATGTCAGTGAGGACAGAATGGAGGAGGCATTGGGGATCAGTGCGGGATGGAGTGGAGGGGTCCCAGGATAAGAGGGTTGGAGGGGGGGGTTATGAGAGAGAGAGAGAGAGAGTGAGAGAGGGGGGGACGGGGCAGAGGAGGTGGGGAGGAAGGAAGGTCAGCGCTCCTCGGACAACATCGCCCCACTGCCTTGGCCGTCCCTGTCCAACGCCAAAGTGCCGCCACCAAAGGGGGAGGCGGTTGGGAACTTGTCGCCACCGCCTCCCCTCCTCCGCCAGCCGACAGCAAGGTGTGGGGCCGAGCGGTGCAGCTCAACGATTCTATAGCTCTAGGATCTTTAGTGCAGTTGCTTCAGACGGCGGAAGGAGGGCTCCCCCTCCCTCCCTCCGTCTCTCTCTCTCCCTGCTCCCGGCCTCGGCGTGCGAGAGGGGTTGTTTTAAAAGCGCTGTTAACGGATTTGCAGGCAGCGGCCATTATCAGGGCGATAGCGGCCGCTGCCTGCAAATCAAAAGATACTGCTGCAAATCCCCCAACTGCGCTTTCAAAACAACCCCTCTCGAGGCCGGGAGGAGGGAGGGAGGGAGGCCGGCCTCCTTCCGTCGGGTGGGGTGCGGGAGGGGGAGGCGGTGGAGCCGCTGTCGCGACCGCTGTTGCCGCTGTTCGAGACCTGTCATTCGCTCCGACCTTTCGTCACCCTGCTCCTAGTATCTTTGCCCTGCAATCAAAGATACTAGAGGAATACAGGTGCTGCCGTCGACACGAGATGCCATGCTCCTATTCTCCAGAGATGCTGCCTGATCCGCTGAGTTACTCCAGTTTTTTGTGTCTATCGGTATGAACCAGCCAAGCCGGGCAAAATGAGTCTGCGTTTAGGTTGCCCGGCGGCACTTTGGGTGGTCATTGGCACCCGGGCAACCGCTAATTTCGAGCCCTGCTCAGCATATGACAGTTCCGCCATCCCGGGAATTAACCTTGTAAATCTACGCTGCACACCCTCAATACCAAGAATGTCCTTCCTCAAATTAGGGGGCCAAAACTGCGCACAATACTCCAGGTGTGGTCTCATTAGGGCCCTTTACAACTGCAGAAGGACCTCTTTGCTCCTATACTTAACTCCTCTTGTTATAAAGGCCAACATTGGTTTTCTTCACTGCCTGCTGTACCTGCATGCTTACTTTCATTGACTGATGAACAAGGACCCCCAGATCGCGTTGTACTTCCCCTTTTCCCAACTTGACACCATTTAGATAGTAATCTGCCTTCTTGTTTTTGCTACCAAAATGGATAACCTCACATTTATCCACATTAAACTGCATCTGCCCACTCACCCAACCTGTCCAAGTCACCCTGCATTCTCATAGCATCCTCCTCACAGTTCACACTGCCACCCAGCTTTGTGTCATCTGCAAATTTGTTAGTTACTTTGAATCCCTCCATCTACATCATTGATGTATTTTGTAAATAGCTGAGTTCCCAGCACCAGGCCTTGCGGTACCTCACTAGTCACTGCCTGCCATTCTGAAAGGGACCCGTTACTCCCTACTCTTTGTTTCCTGTCTGCCAACCAATTTTCTATCCATGTCAGCACTCTACCCCCAATGCCATGTGGCCTAATTTTGCCCACTACTCTCCTATGTGGGACCTTATCAAATGCTTTCTGACAGTCCAGGTACACTACATCTACTGGCTTTCCCGTTTCCATTTTCCTAGTTACATCCTCAAAAAATTGCAGAAGATTAGACAAGCATGATTTCCCCTTGGCAAAATCCATGCTGACTCGGACCGATCCTGTTACTGCTATCCAAATTGCCGCTATTTCATATTTTATAATTGAATGCAGCATCTTCCCCATCCACTTACAGCTTTTTGTTTCCTGCTTTGACTGCACTGATTGGAATATGTTCAGGGAAGCAACCACAAGCCGCGGTGAATGTTCAGACACTGTGATGTCATATGTCAGCTTTTATGAAGACAGTTACATTCCTACTAGGACCCGGATCAGGTTCAACAACGACAAGCCCTGGTTTACAGCATAACTCAGATGGCTTCTCCAGACTAAAAATGAGGCGCACTGGAGCGGGGATGCAGACCTCAAATCAAGTCAAGAGTTTATTGTCATGTGTCCCAGATAGGACAATGAATTCCTTGCTTGCTGCAGCACAAAATAATATTGTAGGCATAAATACAGAACAGATCAGTGTGTCTATATACCATAGACCATATATACACACATAAATAAACAGATAAAGTGCAAAAGGTTGTTATAGTTCAGAGTTTGTTTGAAGTTGTGTTTAATAGTCTGATGGCTGTGGGGAAGAAGCTGTTCCTGAACCTGGATGTTGCAGATTTCAGGCTCCTGTACCTTCTACCTGATGGCAGCGGAGAGATGAGTGAGTGGTCAGGATGGTGTGGGTACTTGATGATGTTTGGAGCCTTTTTGAGGCAGCGACTGCGATAGATCCCCTCGATGGTAGGGAAGTCAGATATTGACCTGTTGATATAAACGGGACTGTGGGTCCCTATCCTACCCCTTCCAAAGTCCACTATCAGTTCCTTGGTTTTGCTGGTGTTGAGAGCCAGGCTATTGTCCTGGCACTATTTGGTTAATCGGTCGATCTCACTTCTGTACACTGACTCTTCACCATCAGTGATATGTCCTACGACAGTGGTGTAGTCAGCGAACTTGATGATGGAGTTCGCACTTTGTCCGGCTACGCAGCCATGAGTATAGAGTGAGTACAGCAGGGGGCTGAGCAAGCAGCCTTGAGGTGCTGCCGTGCTGATTGTTATCGAGGCTGACACATTTCCACCAATATGAACAGACTATAGTCCGTGAATGAGGAAGTCGAGGATCCAATTGCAGAGGGATGCACAGAGACCCAGATCTGAGAGCTTGGTAACCATTTGGAGGGCATGATGGTATTAAATGCGGAGCTGTAATCAATGAATAACAGCCTGACATATGAGTTGTTGTTGTCCAAGTGGTCCAGAGCAGAGTGGAGAGCCAGCGAGATCGCATCCACCGTTGATCTGTTGTGGCGGTAAGCGAACTGCGGTGCGTCCAGGTTCTTGTCGAGGTAGGAGTTGATATGTGCCATGATCAACCTCTCAAAGCACTTAATCACCACAGATGTTAATGCAACTGGTCGATAGTCATTGAGGCACGTCACCTTGCTCTTCTTGGGCACTGGTATTATTGATTTTTAAAGCAAGTGGGAACCTCAGACCTCGGAAGCGAGAGGTGGAAAATGTCCGTAAAGACTCCAGCCAGTTGGTCCGCACAGGTTTTTAAAACACGACCGGGTATACCATCGGGTCCAGACGCTTACTGAGGGTTCACCCCTCTGAAGGATCTTCTGACGCCGGCCTCTGTGACAGTGACCGAAATACCATCACAGCGAATGGGGGCTTGGGAAGGCACATCAGTGTTCTCTCTATCAAAGCGTGCGTAAAACGCATTGCGCTAGTCAGGCAATGATGCGTTGCTGACATTTGAGCTGCCTCCTGATTTAGCCTTGTAGGAGGTGATTGCATTCACGCCCCGCCACAGTTGCCGAACATCTGTCTCAACCTCCAGCTTGGAGTAGAAGTCCCTTTGGCCTTTTTGATGGCCTTACCAAGGTCGTATCTGGACTTCTTATAGACCTCTGCATCGCCAGACCTGAATGCGTGGGATCTGCTCTTCATTTACAACCAGTCCCTGCAAACCTGTACTGTCCCTGCCTGCTGCAAAGTGTCCACTATTGTTCCTGTACCCAAAAAGCCAAGGATTACTGGTCTTAATGACTACAGGCCTGTCGCACTGACCTCTGTAATCATGAAAACCCTTGAAAGACGTGCCGGCCCATCTGAAAAGTGCCACATACCCCCCCTGCTGGACCGCCTGCAGTTTGCATATCGGGCCAATAGATCAGTGGATCATGCAGTTAACCTAGGCCTGCGCTCCATCTTCCAGCATCTAGACCGCAAAGGGACCTATGCAAGGATTCTGTTTGTGGATTTTAGCTCTGCATTCAACCCCATTGTGCCAGAGCTACTGCACTCCAAACTCTCCCAGCTGACTGTGCCTGAACCCTCTCTGTCAGCGGATCACCAACTTCCGGACAGACAGATAGTTGCATGTGAGGTTGGGAAAGTACATCTCAGAGCCACTGACCCTCAGTATAGGAGCACCGCAAGGCTGCGTACTTGCCCCTCTCCTTTACTCTCTCTACACCAATGATAGCACCTCCACACTTCTCTGTCAAGCTTCTCAAGTTTGCAGATAACACAACCTTGATTGGATTGATCCAGGATGGGGAGGAATCTGCCTACAGACAGGAAATTACACACCTGGCGTCCTATGCAGTCGCGACAACCTGGAGCTCAATGCTCTTAAAACAGGAATTGATTGTAGACTTTAGGAGAGTTCTCCCTCCCCATAACTCTTCATCAACAACTCCACAGTCAAAAAGACCCAACAGAGGATGTACTTCCTGTGGCAGCTGCGAAAACGCAACCTGCCACAAGCAATGATGGTCCAGTTTTATACTGCCATCATAGAGTCTGTCCTCACCTCCTCCATCATGGTCTGGTTGGGCTCAGCCACCAAACATGACGCACGGAGGCTGCAGCGCATCATTCGCTCAGCTCAGAAGGTTGTTGGCTGCAAACATCGACGAACTGTATGCTGCAAGGGCGATGAAGCAAGCAGGTAAGATCCTCTCTCACCCTGGCCACAAACTCTTTGAAGTCCTCCCCTCTGGGTGGGGACTATCAAAACCTCCATATCCAGTTTCACAAAAACAGCTTCTTCCCACGAGCAGTAGCTCTACTTAATAGCTGCACTACACCACCACATTCTGGTCTGGAAGCAAAACACTTATGAACTCTCCAAGTGCACTTTTGATATCTACATGTGCCATATATAGCAAAGCTGCCCCTTTTTACTCTTGCACTTTATTTTTACATTTTTTAATTATAATGTTTTTTTTTAATTGTCTGCTGTATATTGTATTTCTACCATGTGCGGACAAAGCACCAAGGTCCTTGTATGTGTACATACTTGGCCAATAAAGATCCTGTGCTCTATGGGGGTGGCACAGTGGTGTTGGGGGTGGTACAGTGGTGTTGGGGGTGGCACAGTGGTGTTGGGGGTGGTACAGTGGTGTTGGGAGTGGCACAGATGACACAGTAGTAGAGTTACTGCCTTACAGCGCCAGAGATCCGGGTTTGATCCAGACTACCGGTGCTGTCTGTATGGAGGTTGTACGTTCTCCCTGTGACCATGTGGGTTTTCTCCCGGTGCTCTGGTTTCCTCCCACACTCCAAAGACATACAGGTTTGCTAATTAATTGGTTTTGGTAAAATTGTGAATTGTTCCTAGTGTGCACATAATCATAGTGTACATGGTGATCATTGGTCGGCTCGGACCCGGTGGGCCAAAGGACCTGTTTCCGTGCTGTATCTCTAAATCTGTTCCATGAGGTTTTGGTGCATGCTGGTAGACCATTGTCACCATGGTTATTTTCCACTGTCATCAATAATGTAGCACCTTCTCCTGCAAGAGAGGGTAAAGTTTGCAAGTGAATGTTGTGCAATCTGCTTGCATGAAGTGGCTCTCATAGCTAAATAACTGACAGCGTGTAAAAACCTTTCAGATGGTAGGGAAGATTCAAACAAGAGGGCATGACATGAGAATTAAGGGACAGAAGTTTAGGGGTAACATGAGGGGGAACTTCTTTACTCAGAGAGTGGTGGCTGTGTGGAATAAGCTTCCAGCAGAAGTGGTGGAGGCAGGATCGATTTTAACATTTAAAAGTAAAGTGGATAGGTATATGGACGGGAAGGGAATGGAAGGGTATGGTCTGAGTGCAGGTAGATGGGACTAGGGGAAAATAAATGGTCGGCACGGACTGGAAGGGCCGAGAGGGCCTGTTTCCATGATGTAATTGTTATATGGTTATATGTGGGCATGAGATATGCAGCTTGTTGGAATGGGGTGATGGATATTGAAGTTTGGTGGAATGAGGTGATGGATATTAAAATGAAGTACAAATCCTGACTGAAAAAGATTACAGGTAGGTCAGTGATGGGGGAGTAGTAATTTCCTAATACCACTAGTAACTAACTGTTAAGAATGTTGGTACTGTTGGGATCAGAGGGCATTTGAAGATACATTCCATAACTTTGATTACTCGTTAGAGATCACTAAACTACCCACAACTAATGGGTTCCAGGGACAAGATTCCTGTCACTTTTAACTTCTAGGTAGGTTTTTTTAACAAAGTATCTAGAGGTCCCATGGCCATCTGAAAATAGTGAGCATCTTTCAGCACTTCCAATTCCTCCATCAAGATGAATTGAAGCTGTTTCAGAAAGTCATGGTGTATGCGTACATTTGTAGTTAGATATTCATTCGTTCAAAAGTCATAGGAGCAGAAGTAGCCCATTCGGTCCATGGAGTCTACTCCGCCATTCAATCATGTCTGATCCATCATCCTCTCAACACCATTCTCCTGCCCTCTCCCCTTGACACCCCTACTAATCAAGAATCTGTTCATCTGTAATTTAAAAATACCCAATGACTTGGCCTCCACAGCCAACTGTGGCAATGAAGTCCACGGATTCACACCTTCTGACAAAATAAATCACTCCCCATCTCCTTTCTAAAGGCTCGTCCTTTCAGTTCCCATTAAGTTTTCCATCATATTGGACAAAGGTTAGAAAAGGTAACATCATTGTAAGGCTGAAGACACATGAAACGGCAGATGTTGGAATCTTGATCAAAACACAATGCTGGAGAAACTCAGTGGGTCACGCAGCATCTGTGGTGGAAATGGACCAAATGACATTTCGGGATAGGATACTCCATCAGTCTGAAGAAGGGTCCTGATCCGAAACGTCGTCTGTCCATTCCCTCCACAAATGCTGCCTGACCCACTGAGTTCTTCCGGCACTTTTTGTTTTGATCATTACAAGGCTACTTGTGAACTTAAAGGAATAAAACCAGTTTTGGTGCAATATTAATGAATTATTCCTTCTGGACAATGTTTGATACAAAATGAGCAAAATATACTCTAGGAGATAGGTACAGATGGTGGAAGAAAATAAAATAGAACATAATCTCCACTGTAAGTACATGGAAATGGGAAGATCGCAGGAACAGAGTGATCTGGAGGTTTGCAGACTAATTGCTGAAGGTGGCAGGGCAAGTGGATAAAGCTGTCAAAATACAAGAGTGGCATATTTAGCGTTATAAATAGAGGCAGAGTACAAAAGGAAATAAGTTATTCTAAACCATTGTAAATTAATAATGAGTGAAAATCAAAAACTGCAGAGGCTGGAAATCTAAATTTAAAACAGAAAATGGTGGAAATATGCAGCAACATATGCAGTTCCTTGTGTCTTTTATCACCTATGGCCTTGTCCACCCTTCTGCCAATCAAACACCCCTCACCTGTATCAATCTATCACTTCCCTGGCTTTGTCCCGCCCCCCATCTCTTTATCATCTTTCTCATTCCTACTACAATCAGTCAAAGAAGGGTTCTGACCCAAACCATTGCCTTTCCATGTTCCCGCTGAGTTACCCAAGCACTTTGTGGTCTTTTTCTTTGTAAACCAGCATCTGCAGTTCCCTATATCTTGGATTAGATACATAGATACATAGACAATAGGTGCAGGAGTAGGCCATTCGGCCCTACGAGTCAGCACCACCATTCAATGTGATCACGGCTGATCATCCACAATCAGTGCCCAGTTCTTGCCTTCTCCCCATATAATCTTGACTGCACTAGGCCTCAGAGCTCTATCTAACTCTCTTTTGAATGCATCCAGTGAATGGGCCTCCACTGCCTTCTGAGGCAGAGAATTCCGTAAATTCACAACTCTCTGTGTGAACATCTCAGGCAACATCTCTGGAGAACGTTTATAGGTGACCTTTCAAATTGGGACCCTTCTTTAGACTGATTGGGGTGCAAAGAGGAGGGAGAAAGCTCAAAGAAAAGTAGAGGCAAGACAAAGCCTTTATGTGATAGGAGAACACAGGTGAGGGGCCTAGACAAAAGGCAGAAAGTTAAAATGCTTAGCAGCAGGGAAATTGCTAAGATCATTTTACAAATTCGCAAATAATGATGAGACAGAATTCAGGAAGGAGATTGAGAACCTTGTGTCCTGGTATCAATACAACCTTTCTCTCAACATAACCAAGACAAAGGAGATAGTGATCAGCTTCAGGAAGCGAAGAAATTTGCATTGACAAAGTAGAGATGGTTGAAATTCCGAGGAGTAAATATCACCAACAACATCTCCTGGACCATCCATATTGAAGCAACGACCAAGAAAGCACACCAACACCTCTACTTCCTCAAAAGGCTTAGGAAGTTTGGCATGTTCCCAACAACCCTCACCAACTTCAGTTTGGGAACAGCTCAATCCAAGACTGCAAGAAATTGCTGCAAATTGGAGACGCTGCCCAGACCATCACACAAACCAACCTCCCATTTATTGACTCCATTTACACTTCACGCTGCCTCGGAAACGCGAGTAGCATTATCAAGGATGAGTCGCATCCTGGCCACTCTCTTTTCTCCCCTTTCCCATCGGGAAAAAGGTATAGAAGTGTGAAAATGCACACCTCCAGATTCAGGGACAGTTTCTTCCCAGCTATTATCAACCATCTTACCACAAATAGCAGTCCTGAACTATTATCTACCTCATTGGTAACCCTTGGACTAACTTTGACTGGACTTTATTGGCTTTATCTTGAACTAAACGTTATTCCCTTTTCATGTATCTGTACGCTGTGAATGGCTCGATTGTAATCACGTATTGTCTTTCCGCTGACTGATGTATAATGTGAAGCATAATGTCAAAGTCACCTTCATTCTTCCAAGCAGCTTACACGAATCTCTCAAATTACTGATGCTGTATCCCAAAATATTCTGAAAACCCTCCATCGTGGAGAGAAACAGCTGAAACTCGCACCTCACTCCTGAGGTAAGGGAGATACCATGGAAGTGATCAAAATTATGAAGGACGTAAACAGAATATTTAATAATAAGATGCTTCTCTGGCAGGTGGACATCAGAATTATTTTCATGCAATGACAATTGACCTGGAATAGAAAACCTGCTTCAGAAGTAGTTGCAGACTGATTCAACAGTAACTTTATAAACTAAATTGGCTATATACTTAAAGGAGAAATTGACAGGTTATGTTCTGAATGCCTTCCTGCTTGCTGTTTCAATGCTTCTAATTCTGGTTAAATGGTGAAAGTCGGTCAAAAATCTGTAGGAAGGAACTGCAGATGCTGGTTTACACCAAAGATAGACACAAAACGCTGGAGTAACTCAGCGGGACAGGCAGTCGGAAGAAGGAAATGTCACCCATTCCTTCTCTCCAGAGGTGCTGCCTGCCCCGCTGAGTTACTAAAGCATGTTGTGTCTATCTTAAGTAGGTCAACAAATTCCAAGGACAAATATTGAGTTTGGAGATATTGATGCTTATGGCTCACCAGCACATACGGGACAGGTTTACTGGCACAGCCCTCAGGTGAGCCCAAAAAGTAATGGTGGGAGGAAGTGACTAAAGAAGGTTGTGGTTGATGGAGAACCGTGATTATTTTGCAAGTGGGAAGGACCTTCGTGCATCAAACTCCACCAAAATCCTTTTCATAAAAGGTTTAAATTTCACAGCCTATCAATGTTTAGCAGCTACAGCGGCATCCTAACCTGGAGAGGGCTCAAGCCCATCCTGCTCATTAGAACCGTTCAACACCAAATTCACGTCCATTTGCTACAATAAAAAATATGGCTGCCTAAATTTGGCAATGGGACTTGTGGATACAAAGAGTGTACGACCTCTGATAATGTGGAACACATTAGTGACTTTTGTTATCCAACTCCTACAAATAATTAGTGACAGCATATGGTTATGCTTTTGAGGTTACTGGTTACCTACAGTGGAGAATTAGTACTGAAAATGACAACACAAAGCTTAAAGTGCAATTTTCTATTTAGTCTGAACATCAGCCAGATGCTGTTTCTGAGAAGTTTCTAAGAGGTTCCAGCCTGTCTATCACCCAACTACCTTGAAGAAAGAAAATTATTATTTCAGGCCTTAATCCCCTACAGCAGTCAACTGTAAATGGTTGGCTATCTAGATGAGAATTGCCTGGACCACTTGTTTTAAACAAAAACATTAAAAATCCCACAAGTCAATCCAACTCTAAAATGTTCTTATGTCTCCAACTTTAGAGAACTGATTCAGCTTCTTCAGCTATGTAGGAAGGAACTGCAGATGCTGGTTTTGCTCCGAAGATAGACTCAAACTGCTGGAGTAATTCAGCGGGTCTGTCTGAAGAAGGGTCTTGACCCAAAACATCATCCATTCCTTCTATCCAGAGATGCTGCCTGCCCTGCTGAGTTGCTCCAGCAGTTTGTGCCTATCTGCTTCTTCTGCTGAACAGTTAGAACTTATAACATCACAGAACAAGTATCCATCTCTCTAAATGTGTGAGGGTCATCCAATATAAATCAGTTCAACTATACCAACAAACACAGTAAGTATTTCAGTTAAGACATTATGTTGCAGCAATTTGATAAATGAAATATGCATTTACACTGATAATAAGGACCGTTGCCACCTGAAGCAAGCCTTTGTAATTGCTCCATCACCCAACACTAAGAATGCCAGGTCTGTTGTTCGTACCTGGAATTGATTGAGGACTTTGGGAGAGCTCCCCCTCCCCTCACCCCGCTCACCATCAACAACACCACAGTCACATCTGTGGAGTCTTTTAAGTTCCTGGGAACCATCATCTCCAAGGACCTTAAATGGGGGGCCACCCATGACTCCACAGTCAAAAAGGCACAACAGAGAATGTACTTCCTGCTGCAGCTGAGGAAGCACAATCTGCCACAGGCAATGATGGTCCAATTCTATACGGTCCTCACCTTCTCCATCATGGTCTGGTTTGGCTCAGCCACCAAGCACGACATCCGGAGGCTGCAGTGAATCGTCCGATCAGCTGAGAAGGTTATTGGCTGCAACCTTCCCTCCATTGACGAACTGTACACTGTAAGGGCCAGGAAGCGAGTGGGTAACATCATCTCTGACCCCTCTCACCCTGGCCACAACCTCTTTGAATCACTTCCCTCTGGAAGGTGACTCCGGACTGTCATAGCTGCCATAGCCAGACAAAAAAAACTGTTTTTTTCCACGAGTAGTAGCTCTACTCAATAACCAAAAATCTGTAGCCTCTTTTTGCTCTGGTATTTTATTTAATCCATATGTTTAATCAATAATGTTTTATTATGAATGTTTTATGTGTCATTCCTAACTGTCACTGTATGTCATGTTGTCACTTGCGGGCGGAGCACCAAGGCAAATTCCTTGTATGTAAAAATACTTGGCCAGTAAACTTATTCATTCATTCATTCATTCATCCATTCAATTGTTTCGCTGTGAGAAATTCAATACCTGATATAGCCAGACCAAGACTTCAACAAACATTTCTCCTTGGGATTGTCCCAATTGGGGCTTTTCCAGGTTCACTAAAGGTCCACTTTGCTGAATATTTAAATGGTTTGTTGTATAATTTAATTACTGTCCCTTTACTGAGATTGTGCACCGAGTAACTAATTGTCAAAATAATAGCAGACATGTTGTTCGTTGAAGCACAGGTGACAGCTATTACTGAAGAAATTTTAAACTATTCTGGAAATCATGAATATACCAAAAAGGAGTACCCTTTGTAAAAGCAGATGTGCAACACCTGAATTCTAGAAATTAATTTGGCTCTTTTGAGTATCTGGTGATATGCATATGTTTGTGTTTGCAATTCTGGCAGTGCCTTCACAGCAAACTGTTTAGAAATTTAAAATGCAGGTTTCTTGAAAAGGTGCTGAATTTTTTGGAGGGTTCTCAAGAATCATCGCCAGCCTCAGTTTACAGATACTACAATAACAGCAGAGATTATCCTTACTTTTGGGATATCTGAAAAGTAACTGAAAAACAACAGTTGTTTTTTCCCACTGATACATGATATTACTGTTAATATATTATAAGGCAGAATAAAATTACTTTTACACTTTTAATTGTACACAGTTTTAAGGATGTCCATAGGACTAAAAGTAACCATTAACTGAAGTTTCAGATGTGAATGCTGAACAAATGTAAGCATTCCATGACAAAACAATGAACTGCATAAGAACAAATGTCCACAGACTTTGGAGTGCTGGAATAACTCTACGAGCCATGTAGCATCTGTGGAAGGAATGGGTGGCTATCCCATCCCAAAACTTTACCTATCCATCCCTTCCACAGATGCTACCTAACCAAATGAGTTACTCCAGCTCTTTGTGTTTTATGCAAGATTCCATTCCCTGTGTGTCCGTGGGATCTCAATCGTTTTATTTACACTGGTTCTCCTTTTTTCGGACTGAAGAAGGGTTACAATGCAAAAAAGTGTTAGCTGTTCTCTGTTAAATTGATATCCTTTTTAATTGCTATCAGTCCATAACAACAATTACAAGATTGTGTCATCTTTGATTAGTTGCACCCTTTTGTTTTTATGATAGTTTCCTTTGAATCCACAGGATGTGTTAACTCTTTGCCATTTCATCTTAAACAGAGAGAAGCTTTCCATCACCATTTGCTCATTGCCTGAATTCACTCACTGAATCAGCCAGTTTCCCAATTTCAGATACCCTTTTCACCAGAGATTTTCATTCTTCCCAATGAACCATTAACATTCTTTATTGAAATATTGTTATTCTTTTCTGACGCATGTGAAACACTTATATTAATTGAAAATATATCAATTAAATTAAAAATAGAAAATGCTGGAAACAATCAGAACATTTTGATGAAGTCTTTTCAACTGCTTCTCTTTGCACAGATACTGCTTGACTTGATGAATGTTTCTGTTTATTTCCGATTTCTAGCTCTTGCAATTATTTTTACTTTCTTATTTTAGGGATGTAATGCAGAGGCTCTATAAGGCACCAATAAGGCTGCATTTAGAATATTGTGAGCAATTTTGGGCACCATATCTGAGAAAGGGGTGTGCTGGCTCTGGAAAGAGTCCAGAGGAGGTTCACATGAATGATCCCAGGAATGAATATGTTAACCTATGATGAGCGTTTGTCAGCATTGGGCCTGTACTCACTGGAGTTTAGAAGAATGAGGGAGGACCTCACTGAAACATACAGAATAGTGAAAGGCTTGGATAGAGTGGATGTGGAGAGGATGTTTCCACTGGTGGGAGAATCTAGAACTAGAGATCATAATTAAGCTAATTGAAGGACCTTCTTTTAGGAAGGAGATGAGGAGAAATTTCTTTACTCAGAGGGTGGTGAATCTGTGGAATATTTTTGCCATAGAATGCTATGGAGGCTAAGTCAGTGAATATTTTTAAAGCAGAGATAGATTTTTCATTAGTACAGGAGTCAGAGTTTATGGGGAGAAGGACGGAGAATGTGGTGAGGAGGGAGAGACAGATCAGCCATGATTGAATGGCAGAGTAGACTTGATGGGCCGAATGGCCTAATTGTACTCCTTTCACTTATGACCTTATTATCGTTTTTCTCATGTTTGGTCAAGATGAAACAGCAAAATACATAATCTATTCTTCCCAGCTGGCTATTAAGAATTATGTACATCACTAGTTATATCTTTTGGAAATAAACCCGAGACAGTTTCCTAGTCAGCCATGTATTGTGAAAAGGCAAATTCCCCTTTTAACAGCTGATGAGAAATAAGAACATGTTCTTAGAACAAAGCCTCGGCAAACTATACAAATTGAAACTATATTACCGAGATTTAGCAATGTAAATTAGATCTATGAATCACCTCAGGGTGCAGTTATGAGAACCTCACTATCATCCCTGAAGAATTTTCTTTCAATAATATTGGCCCAGAATTCGCGAATGAGGTCTATAGACAATAGGTGCTGGAGTAGGCCATTTGGCCCTTCGAGCCAGCACCGCCATTGAATGGATCTCTGGCGCTATAAAGCACTGTGCCGCTGATTTCTTTTTGCTGACATTAAAATTTGAGCAAAATGAATCTCAATTTTCTCAATAAGGACTGTAAACTATTTGCCCTCTATATTTTGATTGATGCTCACTATTAGCATGACCAATCCAACACTTGCTCTTTCTTGCCTAATACCAATAACCATTCTATCAAAAATGAAGATATTTTCTTTTACACAGAACATAGAACAGTTCAACATAGGAACAGGCCCTTCAGCTCATAATGTCTATGCCAAGCATGATGCCAAGTCAGAATGGTATCTGCCTGCACATAATTCATATCCCCCCATTACCTGCATATCCATATGCCTATCCAAAAGCCTCAAGTGCCACTAGTGTATCTGCCTCCACCACTATCCCAGCAGTGCGTTCCATGCACCCACCACCTATGTAAAAAAAACTTGCCTTGCACATTTCCTTTGAACTTTGTCCCTCACACTTTTAAACAATGCCC
The DNA here is from genome assembly GCA_963514005.1 of Raja brachyura. The sequence goes on from OY740781.1 coordinate 34,367,891, forward strand.
TCGAGCATTTGATATTTCCATCCTGGGAAAAGGATTCTGACAGTCTCCCCTATCAATGCATCTCATCATTTTGTACACTTTAATCAGATCTCTCTGCAACCTCCGGCATTCCAGACAAAAACAATCCAAGTCTGTCCAAATGTTCCTTGTAGCTAATACCCTCTAATCCAGGCATCATTCCAGTTAATCTCTTCCACACTCTTTCCAAGCCTCCACATCCTTCCTTTATTTGGGCAACAAGAATTGCACACAACTGCACAATTTCTAGTACAATATCTGTATTTAAAATTCACTGCATATTTTTATTCACAAGTTCTATTCCTAAATCCAGTATGATCCTACTTTATTTTCACATTTCATTGCTCCAAAATGGAGACATACACTGTGTAGAGCAATAAATCCAGACAGTGAGTTAATAATTTTCCACAGGGCATGTTTCATTGGCAATCTTCCTGACTTGTTCCTATTTGTGACATTGATCAACTTAAATAATTAGAGGAGCTTAAATTGGATATGCTCCCCCTTGATATGTTTGGATTTATACATCTGTAAGCCCAGTGCTGAACTTCATCTTCTGCCATGATTGATGGAGATCGACCTAATCCCATAATTTGTTGCAAAAGTAATGGTGATGCCTACGGTACTCACCGCTGCTTAAAAAACAAAGGACCAGATGCAGATTTAAAATCACACGTTAATAGGTTGTTACCTGAGCTGGGCTACACACCAATTGCTTTATACAAACAGTTTTTTTGGTGATCATCTCTGTAGTACATTGACCATTATGGTGTAAAAACATTTGCACATTAGATACATAATTAAGTCACTAAAGGTTAACTACTATTCATTCATGTCTAAGTACTGTCAATAAAACTATTTGGTTATAATCCCAACAACTCCAAAAGCCAGGTTTCAATTCTAGTTGCTATTTTAACTTTTTCTTTTAGTCCTCTTTTCTCATCTAACCCTTCTTTCCATTCATTTCTGCCACTGCACCTGATTTAAGATGAATTGAGGTGTTTCCTGAACAGTGCTTATAGTGTCAGTTTCACAGTCCTTTAATCTGTTTGGTTAAGGAGGTTATCGATCACTCAGGTTTGAAATGCTTAAGCTTTCCTTGCTGTAACTTTATTAACTTGGATTTTCAGCAATGGCACACAAATGTTTAAAGACTGTCACATAAAGGCGGATCTAATTTGTAGCAGGTAGCATTAGATCTCCCACCACCATCAGACTATGGTGGATAAGACTAGTTACAAAAAATCAGCACAATTAGAAAAACTCTTTGAGCCAGAGGGCAAAATACAGATATGTAATTTAGGGAAACAATTATTCTCGTCATATAACCCAACAAGTAACTAGTACAAAATGTTTACTCTTTTGATATGCGCCAGCAAGAGTTAGTGGTAGAATAAATATGTACTCAAAGACCTCTTTCAACTTTCTCTGGCTTACTTATTCATGGAAGATGAAGATCAAAACAAGGCACAATGATTTTACAGTCACTACAGCATTTAGATGCACCACAATATTACAAGAGGATCAAACTATAATTTGCCAAACCACAAAATAATCACATACTGACCAAGGAACAGTTCATAGTCAATAAATATAATGGGGTGGAACAACTTGTAAAGTTGTTCGAAACTGCTCTCATTTACTTTAGAAAATCCGTTTTAGCTGCACCAACACAGCGACGTGTGAAACAAATGCAAGGCATTTCACAATCCAAAAAGATTTTTATTCTATTTTAGCATCTTTACAGAAGTGACGGATGCCACAATGTGCAGTTCACAATTAATGCCAAAGTGGAGTTATTTCTGTTCTTAACAGGGAATCACAATTCAATAATCTGAATAATGTTGTGATTGTTCAGTGGAAAATGAGCAATAAAAACATAATTTCTGTCATTCATTCATAGCTTTGCTAAGTTTGTGAGCTAACTTGGTTGTCAATAGATTTAATACAATTTGAACTCCACTACTGTTGGCCTCAGTTAAGGATGGGAAAATCTGCCAGGTTTTCCCTGGACATTCATGGAGCATTTCCAAAGGTGAAAACGAGGCCCATCCAAAACTTGCTATCAATTCTCATGCAAATGACTATTTATGTGCAAAGCTGGTGGGATGAATGGTAAATTAGAAATGTACTCCAGCTGAAGAGCCATACAATCTGCCTCTACATAAAGAATAGGTGGAAAATTGAGGCTAGTGTTAAGGACTGAAAGGTGTTGGGGCGAGGAGGATTCAACGAGAAAATCTACTTCTGATTCAACAATCTAAAACAACCACAAATCAAAGTGAAATCATAGATTTATCATTGCTACAATTTATTGATTCATGTCTTTTTCAAATACATCTAGCCACATTTTGATGGCAGAAGAAAAGAAGTTTAAGTTGCATTACCGATACTATAAATCTCAGAATGGGTTGCTCACCATGTGGCTGTACAACATGAAATAATGATTCACAAACTGATCTTAGTTTCCCAAAACAGTGAAATATAATTTTCCACAATATTGCACCAACTTTGCGATGGATTATTGACATGTCCGCTTGGACTTTAAAATGTTTTTATCAGTACTTGAACACTCAGCAAATTAATAACTGAACAACATAACTTACCGAAGATGGTAAACCTGGAGGCACCTTCCTAATTTTTTTCGGTGGCATTTCTGCAAGACAGTAAATCAACATGTTAGTAGAAAGGTCTTTAAGCAAAGGCTATTTGATGTTAATTACACTTGTGTATTTACTTTCCTTGCATGGAAAGATGAAAAAACAATACTAAATTAATAGATCTCAAACAAAATCATATAGACGGAATGTACGTAATTTTCCTTTTACCCCTAATGCTAACTGTAGTGTCTCCTATTGGGGTGAAGTTCTGCAGACAGTCAGTTTTTAATACATAGAACAGTAGAGCACAAGAGCAGGGCCTTCATCCCATAATGTCTGTGCCAAACCTGTTGCCAAGACCATCTCTTACCCACCTGCACATAATCCATAAATCTCCATTCCCTGTATTTCCATATACCTATCCAAGAGTCTCTTAAACACTACCATTGTATGCCACAAACACTACCACTGGCAGCTTATTTCCAAAATGGTTATATTGCACAAAGGAATTAATCAATGAATACTGCAAAGCTGTCATCCAACTTGAGCCAAAATGTTTTCACTAAAAACCTACCTATATTTGCACATTCCTCAGAAAAGACACTCAGAACATTGATTTTTTTTTTTAATTCCATTTCAGTCCAGGGATGTCCATGGTAAAGTCCCAACAATCGCTACTGAGTCATAGTCATACAGTGTGGAAACAGGCCCTCTGGCCCAACTTGCCCACTTGGACTTACATGCCCCATCTACACTTGTCCCACTTGCCTGTGTTTGGTCCATATCCCTCTAAATCTGTCCTATCCATGTACTTGTCTACTTGCTTCTTAAACATTGTGACAGTCCCTGCCTCAACTACCTGCTCCTGAAGCTCATTCCACACACCTACTACCCTTTTTGTGAAATGAATTAGCTGAAGATCAACAGATTAACAGACATTGGCTTTGTACAGTTCAGTATCATGCCAGCCAGAGTTTGTACCATGTGGGCCGCTAAAGAAGCATTGACTATGAGTTTCGATCCTTGGGTTAGCTTTTTCCGAGAGGTACCCAGAAGATGACGGCATGCCAATGAAATACGGGCAGTACTTTCAACCATGTGACAATGAAATAGTGTTTCCCCTCTTCAAATTTGTACAGCATGGAAGATGTCAGAAGAATATTGAGAAATCATTAAATGCAAAAACGAAAGTCACATTACATAAGATCAACATTTATATGGGAAACTTGAAACTCAAGATAAGTTTTACTAATAAAATGGGTGCTGTGGGAGATAGTATTTCCTGGCTAAGCAGCAACACTCAGCAGCATGTGCAGTAAAATCAGTAGCTACACCATAGGAGCACCTGATAACTTTTGACAACTTGCATCTGATATTTACCAATGAATAATGGGACATGCAGCTAAACCTGTCAAAAGCAACCGCCTGTGGTTCCCACAAAAGTGGTCCTTATTCACAGGTGGTCCCCTCCACATGGCTGTCAATTAAAATCACATCTGAAAACACTCAACCTCTATACCATCACTTTTTATGTTGCCGCTATAACGTTAAACGATCTCAGAGCGCAGGTTCATTAAGACAGTAAATCACAGATGGAACTGCAAACAATTGGCTACACTTCACAGCTGGCCACTCCTTGCAGACACTGCTGCAACACACGACGATGTCAACATTGCTGGTCATTATCGACTGATGATCTTTTCCATGTGCCACTGCCAATGGGGTTTTACTAAGTAACTGGTAAAACTTCAATCAATCATTCTTTTGTTGATATCGGACCACTATTTTCTTCCTTAACCTTTACCACTGAGAAGCATGGATAGGTTTGGTAGTTTCATTGTTCTCATTACTAAATCCACTCCTACATAAAAGTTTCAATTTCATCACATTGAATTGTAACATATATTGTTCAAGTGATTAGGACACAATTGCATTTTATTTTATGTTAAAGTGCTACAGAGTTAGCAGTTATCACTTTTTGGGTCATGTTCCAATTTGCTCAATATAGCACATTCTCAGTAGTTACTGACAGAGAATAAGGATAAGGTGAATATTGAAAGGAAAGCCATTTCACAATTTGGATTAAACTGCTTAAACATTGCTTTATTTGCCTGTGATGCCGTCTCAAGGCAATAAGAATATGCGAAAATATTGAATAAGATTATTCAGCAAACTGACTTGCTTCTTCAACAAGCATTGCATATTTTAACTTATTGAGGAATTGATCCTTCCCAATTAATCTCTTTGGAGAAAATTAAAAAGACTTCAGTTTTCCCAAAGGTAATAAACCATGGAATATACTGCAGACTAAGGATGCTGCTCTTTGTAAGAAATGTCATGCTATTCTCAATTTTATATAATGCATTGCTTTATTCCCTCCAACCGGAGGACTGGAAGAAATTTAGAACTCAACAGAGGAGGACAAAGTGGTTCATTAAGAGGGGGGTAAAAAGAGCATGAAAGAAAGCTTGCAGGGAATATAAAAACTGACTGTAAAAACGTCTTTAGATGTGTAAAAAGGAAAAGATTAGTGAAGCCAAATGTAGGTCCCTTACAATCTGAGACAGGTGAATTTATAATCGGAAACAAGGAAACAGCAGAACAGTTAAACGAGTACTTAGGTTCTGTCTTCACCAAGGAAGACACAAACAATCTCCCAGAAATACTAGGGGACCAAGGATCTAGTGGGAGGGAGAAACAGAAGGGAATCCACATTAGTCAGGAAATGGTATTAGGTAAGCTGGTGGGACTGAAGGCAGATAAATCCCCAGGGCCTGATGGTCTGCATCCCAGAGTACTCAAGGATGCATTAGTGATCATTTTCCAATATTCGTTTGACTCTGGATCAGTTCCTGTGGACTGGAGGGTAACCCCACTTTTTAAGAAAGGAGGGAGAGAGAAAACAGGAAATTATAGACCAGTTAGCCTTACATCGGTAATGAGGAAGATGCTTGAGTCGATTGTTAAAAATGTTGTAGCAACGCATTAGGAAAACAGTGACAGGATCGGTTAAAGTCAGCATGGATTTACAAAGGGGAATTCATGCTTGACTAATCTTATGGAATTTTTTGAGGATGTAACAAGTAGAATGAATAAGGGAGAGCCAGTGGATGTGGTGTATCTGGACTTTCGAAAAGCTTTTTACAAGGTCCCACACAAGAGATTAGTGTGCAAAATTAGGGCACCTGGTGTACGGGGTAGGATCTTAACATGGATAGAAAACTGGTTGGTAGACAGGAAAGAAAGAGTAGGAGTTAACAAGTCCCTTTCAGAATGGCAGGCAGTGACTAGTGGGGTGCTGCAAGGCTCGGTGCTGGGACCCCAGTTATTTACAATATATATTAAACATCTAGATGAGGAAATTAAATGTGACATCTCCAAATTTGCAAATGACACAAAGCTAGGTGGCAGTGTGGGCTGCGATGAGGATGCTATGAGGCTGCAGGGTGACGGATAGGTTGGGTGAGTGGGCAGATGCATGGCAGATGCCGAATAATGTGGATAAATGTGAGGTTATCCATCTTGGGGGCAAGAACAGGAAGGCAGATTATTATCTGGATGGTAGGTAGACACAAAATGCTGGAGTAACGTAGCAGGACAAGTAGCATCTCTAGAGAGAAGGAATGGCAGACGTTTCGGGTCTCAACCCAAACAGTCACCCATTCCTTCTCTCCATAGATGCTGCCTGTCCTGCTGTGTTACTCCAGGATTTTGTGTCTACCTTCAATTTAAAACAGCATCTGCAGCTCTTCCCTACACATTATTTGAATGGTGTCAGATTAGGAAAAGGGGGGGAGAAACGAGACCTGGGTTTGCTTGTACATCAGTCACTCAAAGTAAGCATGCAGGTACAGCAGGCAGCGAAGAAGATGCTAATGGCATGTTGGCCTTAATTGCGGGAGGATTTGAATTTAGGAGCAAGGAGGTCCTACTGCAGTTGTACAGGGCCCTGGTGAGACCGCACCTGAAGTATTGTGTGCAATTTTGGTCTCCTAGTTTGAGGAAGGACATTACTGTTATTGAGGTAGTGCAGTGTAGGTTCACCAGGTTAAATCCCAGGATGGCGGGTCTGACATATGATGAAAGAATGGGTCGACTGGGCTTGTATTCACTGGAATTTAGGATGAGAGAGTATCTTATAGAACATATAATTTTTTTAAAGGATTGGACAGGCTAGATGCAGGAAAAATGTTCCCGATGTTGGGGGAGTCCAGAACCAGGGGATACAGTTTAAGAATAAGGGGTAGACTATTTAGGACTGAGTTGAGGAACAACGTCTTTACTCAGAGAGTTGTGAATCTTTGGAATTCTTTGCCACAGAAGACAGTGGAGGACAATTCACTGGATGTTTTCAAGAGAGAGTTAGATTTAGCTCTTATGGCTAAAGGAATCAAGCGATATGCAGAAAAAGCAAGAATGTGGTACTGATTTTAGATGATCAGCCATGATCATATTGAATGGCATTGCTGGCTCGAAGGGCCGAATGGCCTACTCCTGCACCTATTTTGCTATGTTTCTAACTGGCCATGTTGTGCTAGAGAAACATGACAATAGGTTAACTGTCAAATGTTCAAAAAGCTTTTTAACTCTTCTATTGCTAGTAGCAATGTCCATTCATTTAGGTCACATCACCTTCAGCAGGCAGGCTGTGATGAAAGGGAATTGATATAAAACAATCTATTTAATAACAAGTGAAAAACGTGCAGCTTTAAACGTTTTATTTTCCCTTAGAAAAAAAGATAATGATTAATTATTTAAAATAAAAAATTGTAGTTCAAGTGATGCAAAGAAGTTAAGAGTGACTATCAAGCTATTTCATGCAGTATTATAAATCTAATTACTGCTTGAAATTCAGCTCTGGAACATACAATGCAGGCAGCAATAGCTTGAGATTCACTCTTACCTTTCAAGGCAATACCTTGAATCACAACAAGATTTGCTGCCAGCTCGCGATTAACTTACATTAATTTCACTGTAGTCACTTTTGGGGACAATATACTGACAGTACAAAGCATTGTGACAATATGGATATTTCCTAACTTTATGAAGGATGCATATCTGGTTCTTGAAGTCTCAAGACTCTTTGTGAAGATGTACATAAAGGGAAATGGAGGACGTTGATGAAATTATAACTTATCACATGAAGTTTTCAATATGTTCTAACTGGTTCCTCATTAAATATTTTCAAGCAGTCAATATGTACAAGATATCCTGCCATCCCCACTTGATAAGTGTGCGAAATGGATCCATCTTAAGAAAAATATATAACTTCATACTTTGATACAAGGGATATTAATATAACTATTAGTATATCAGGAGAAAAAATATAAAACACTAGGTGTCATTTGCAGTGCAAAATATTCATTTCCTATCGGCATTTAAAGTAAAAGTTTCATGTCAGCTGTAAAGCTCTTCAAGATTCAAGGTTCATTTTAATTGTCACGTACCAATGTAAGGTGAAGGTCTCATGCAATGAGCAAACATTGGGAAACAGATAGTCCACTGAAGGCAGTGAAACTAGGGAAAGATGCAAGTACCTCTAATCATCAAGACACTAAACAACATAGTAATTTATTTTCCGTGGTTCTTGTCCTACCTCTGGTTTCTAATCAAACTATTTGGGTGCTAGTACCTCATTCAATTTTAATGGAAAACAAAGGAAGTGATGCTTTGTTTCGAAACCAGAGGTAGGACAAGAATTCATACTACAAAGCAATAACAAGATGACCTCACATGCAAAAATAAGTTAATAGGTTCTTCTCCACCTTTCAATCGTGGCTGATCTATGTTTCCCTCTTCACAGCATTCTCCTGTCTACTCCCATAACCCTGACACCCATACTAACGAAGCTCAGATTAATGATGGGGTGGGAGATTGCAACCTTCATGTGGTCCACCCTGTTTAGACGAATGCAATCAACCTGGCGGGCACAAACAGAAGAACAAACAGAACAAGTTTTCTTACAACTTCAGGCTGTGCACGCCATACGCAAGAAGAAGATTAATGATCTTTGAGGATGCTCCTCAAACTGCACAGTATCTTGGACAATACAGATCACCCCCTCCATGACACACTGGTCAACCTGAGGAGCACCTGCAGCAACAGACTGGTTCCACCAAGATGCAGCACAGAGCACCACAGGAGATCCTTTTACCCTGTGGCTATCAAACTGTACAACTCATCCCCCCTTCTGTCATGGGATAGACTGACTCCCTTCCCCCTCCCCAACCTTTACATGTCATCAATCCTGGACTTTCCACTCGACACTTTGATTTCCTGATTCATGTACCTATTTGTGTTTTATAACTCTTGATTCTTGATTACAGTATGATACCATCCAACTTTATTTATCCCGAAGGGTCAATTGGTCTGCCAACAAATAAACTTCTATCATATCATAATCAAGAATCTGTCAATCTCCGCCTTAAAAATATCCATTGACTTGGCCTGCACAGCTTTCAGAGGCAATGAATTCCACAGTTTCATCACCCTCTGACTAGAGAAAATCCTCCTTAACTCCTTTCTAAATGTATGTTCTATATATGCAGTTTTGCATTAGCAAAAATGTGGAGAAGGCTTTGAATTTTTTTATTTCTTCAAGGATCCTGTTATGGAATACATTTTGAAATTCTAGCTTGTTAAAAAATATACATAAACCAACTGACAGACCTCTCCAGTAGCCTGGAAGCAATGAGCTCTTGGTTTACACCTTGCAGGAAGCCAGTTGATGAGCTACAGTATAGTAGCCATGCAATATAGTTTATGTTTACATTCTCACCTAACAAGACATTGCAATAATTCCTCAGACCTACGATCAAACGGTGTTTATTTTTCAAATGGTAATTTATAACAATCAATATTGCAAATATTGAAAATAAAATCAAAGTAATTCATGGTATAACAGAACATAGAGTGCTTGAAGAACCGTAAGCAGGCCACTGGAGAATCAGAGTTCAAAGGGCAAAGGAAAGAAAAGTTAAAGGTGGAACAGCACTCACCCATTGAGGAATCGTGCATTGGTCGCCGGCGGGGATTATTGCTGGAATATGGATAATACTGTGACCCAGGCTTGGAGCCTGGAGGTGAAACGGCTGCCGGACTGCCCATACCCATGTCATGCCCAAGGAGACTGGACTGCAACATACAAAAAAAGGAAAACAATCGTTAGGATAGCCCTTTTGTTCTTAATGAATGATAATAGCCAGGATGGAAATATTTCACATCAATTTTGCCTCAATTAGCTGCACCCTGCATTCTTCACTCTGCGCTGAATGGTGCTGCAAATGCATAAGACGTGTAACGTTGTAACTACAAATCCTATTGTACAAAAATAATGACTTATGAGAAGTTATTTCTGTTAACACTTATGGGACTTCTATTTCCCGATAATCGCATTGAAGATTTTATTTTGTTTTTAAAGGTGCTGCAGACTATTTTTTAAAACAAACTAAGTTGCTTGGTATAAGTATTACCAATGATCTCAAATGAGACCCCAAAGCAAGCATGGCATGAGTGTTAAACACTGTACATTAAGTTTACTCTCAACAGCGTGTAATTATACTATAGCCATTACCTCCAGCAAAAACAGCCCAGAGAACCTCACACTAACATTTATCAAACAACTATTGATCTTAAGACAAATGACATGCGTGTTGATCAAAGTCATAGGTTTAAAGAAACATCATACGAGGCAAGAGCAACAAAGCATTTTCAGGCTGGAAAGGGATTCAAAATTTTGGGGCACTAGCCGCTGAAGGCACAGCTGTCTACAGTGGAACAATTAAATCCACAAATGATCAAGAGATGGTAATTAAAAGAACACAAATATCTCGGAAGATTAATTGGCTCACAAAAGTTACAGAGATAGGGAGAAATGAAAACATGAAAAGATTGGGAAATAAGACCAAAAATATGAAAATCAAGGCATTTGCCAGAAGCACTCGCTGCAGGTCATCAAGCACAGGTATAATTGGATGAATGCAACTTGTCCGAGTTAACACATGGGAAGTGGATTTTCGGTGGATCTCTGATTTACAGATGAGGGAATGAGGGAAACCTGCCAGGATTACATTGAAATAAATTCAGTCAAAAGGCAACAAAGGGATTAATTAATTTTTTTGCAGTAGATGGGTTAGGGTTGCGGTTGTTGGGTGACAACATGAAAGTGAAACTTGATAGTCTTGACAATAATGTTTGTTTAGTTTAGTTTACTTTATTGTCACATGTACCAGTGAAAAGCTTTTGTTGCAGTCAGTAGAAAGACAATACATGATTACAATCAAGCAATTTACAGTGTATAGATACATGATAAGGGAATAACGTTTAGTTCAAGATAAAGCCAGCAAAGCCTGAACAAAGATTGTCCAAGGGTCACCAATGAGGTAGATTGTAGTTCAGCACTGCTCTCTGGTTGTGGTAGGATGATTCGGTTGCCTGATAACAGCTGGGAAGAAACTGTCCCTGAATCTGGATGTGTGTGTTTTCACACTTCTATACATTTGGAATGCAAGTATTTGGGTTCAGAGCAACTCTTGAATCAAAAGTACCAAGATTGAGGATACATTCAGGCAGACACAAAAAGCTGGAGTAACTCAGAGGATCAGACAGCATTTCTGGAGAAAAGGAATAGGTGACATTTCGGGTCGAGGCCCTTCGTCACACTGAGAGTCAGGAGAAAGGGAAAAAAGAGATATACTGTAGATGGTGAGATAGAGAGATATAGAACAAATGAATGAAAGATATGCAAAAAAGAAATTATGCATTCACGCAATTGGGGACAGTTGCAAAGTCAGTGGCAAGGGAAATGAGTTTGGAATATAGATAAAAACGTAATGAGGGAATTAAAAAGGTAATTAAGGGAAGTTCTGCTCACCCTGCAGGGTGACAACATTGAGACAATGGAAGGGTCAAGTTGGATGGGTAAGAGGTGTGACTGCAAAAGGCTGCCTCTAGATAATAAAAAAATAATAGATAATAGGAAGGTGACAGGGTCACACCAAGGACTAAAGTTACCTGCATGACTAAAAAAAACTAATTTCAGGTAAATGTTCTGGTTTAAAACACAGAGAGAGAAATTGAATCGGATAACTGTAGGAATATCCAATGCTGGAGGAAAGGCATTGAAGAATGGTCAATTGTCAGAGGCTGGGGAAATCGGAGGAGGACTAGAAGATACTGTATGTCAGAATCTCATGGGATGTCATTAATGATTTTGAATGGACATCCAGTTACACATGCAGCATCAATGGTGCCAAAGTAGACATAGTTGAGAGCTTTAAGTCCCTTAACGTATTACTAACCAACCACAATTATGCAACAGCCGAGAAGGCATACCGATGCCTCTACTTTGTTAGGAGACTGAGGATACTTGACATGTCTTCAATGACTAACAAACTTTTCCAGATTCACCATAGAAAACATAGTCAGGTTTCATCACAGCTTGATTTGGGAAGACGGCAAGAAATTGCAGAGTTGTAGATGTAGCCCAGTCCATCACACAGACCAAACGCCCCACTGTTAACTATCTAAACCTCATGCTGCCTCAGAAACGCAGCCACGTAATCAAAGACTTGTCCTATGCCTGTCATTTGTTCTCCCTCCTCCTGTCAGGCAAAAGATACAGTAGATTGAAAGCACCTATCACTAGATTCAGGAACAGCTTCTTCCCCTCAGTTATCAGGCTTCTGCAAGACCCTTCCATCAGCTAATCTTACCCCTATGAATGCAAACCCCCCGCTCAGTTCACAACAATCCCAACATTATCATTTACTATCTTTGGTATAGACCAGCAACTGGAGTTCTTTGTTTCTACATTTTGTCCAATTTCCATGTTTTGGCAGACTGCTCATGGATGAGAAAAAGTAGTTCACGACTCAGTACTATACAGGATGATGCGGGTCACTGCTGCCCAGGTAGACCATCAGCTTTTTGCCAGGCTTGAGTTCTTGACACCATTTTCCTCAGATGATTTAGGGAAGTGCAGGTGCACCAAAGCGATGGTGAGTTTCATCATGAATTGTTGACCTTTGCTGAGTTATAGCTCCTGAGAAAATGGTCGGTTCACAATTTTCTGGATCCAACCAAGGACTTATACTGTTGGGGGCTGTTAAAAAAACGTTATTTTATGGATGACTAGTTTAAGACCTATTTTCACATGGGTCAACAATAAATTGGTGATTGACCACCAAACATATGCATATGCATACATTGATCACAACATTCAGCTTAAGGAATAATGGAGCAGTGATCTTGGATATGGAATGTAAACAGAACAGTTTGATATTCATCGTATGGGATATTTCCACTCCAGTGAGAAGCTTGTTGAAGTCAAGGCATAACCTGTGGTGAGAAGGACTGACAAAAGTACTGGATCAACTACACAACTTTTGTTCCTGCACGATATCTAAGGAGAGATACCTAATTAGATACAGAATTGGTTTATGGAAGAAAGCAGAGGGTGATGGGGGTCATATATTCTTCTGCATGTCTCTTTAGCCCAATTTCAGTCCTGTATACGGTTGTTTCAAGTGTCTGAATATCCAATGTCTCTCCTTCACTTTGTATTGTTATATGTGAAAGTTTCTCCTTCAGCTCCTTAACATCTACCTGAACCTGGAGCAGGATATACCCCGCATCCGTTAGTGGAACGTTTTGTTATGTTTGGCCTCTGCTGCTCTCAATGCCTCCGGCAGCTTCTTTCACAAACTTTGATTATAGAAAGCAACTCTTCGCATTAGGAGGACACTTATAATGCCAAGTGTTCTCTGCCAGTCCATCGCAATCTCGTCATTTTCTTCGATCTAGTTTAGTTTAGTTTGGAGATACAGCGCAGAAACAGGCCCTTCGGCCCACCTAGCCGCACCAACGAGCAATCCCCCGAACATTAACATTATCGTACACACACAAGGGACAATTTTACATTTATACCAAGCCTAATTACCTACAAACCTGTGCGTCTTTGAAGTGTTGGAGGAAACCAAAGATCTTGGGGAAACCCACTCAGTCAAGGGGAGAACGTACAAACTCCGTACTGATAAGCAGTCGCTTGCTCTACTGCTACGCCACCGCGGCGTCCTGCCACTCTAGCCCATCTTCATAAGGTCATTAGGAATAGTAGAATTGGGCCATTTGGCCGTTTGGCCAATCAAGTCTACTCCGCCATTCAATCATTGCTGATCTATCTCTCCCTCTTAACCCCATTCTCCTGCCTTCTACCCATAACCTCTGACACCTGCACTAATCAAGAATCTATATATCTCTGCCTTAAGAATATCCACTGATGTGGCCTCCACAGCCTTCTGTCGCAAAGAATTCCACAGATTCACCACCCTCTGACGAAAGGAATTTCTCCTCATCTTCTTAAAAAAACGTCCTTTAATTCTGAGGCTTTGACCTCGAGACCTAGACTTTCCCACTAGTGGAAACATCCTCTCCACATCCACTATATACAAGCCTTTCACTATTCTGTATGTTTCAATTAGGGTTACCAACTGTCCCATATTAGCCAGTTCATCCCGTATGTTGGGCTAAATTGGTTTGTCCCATACCAGACCACCCGGGTCGAGGGGACTGTAGGGTCGGATTGCCGCGTCTGGCCTCGCCTCACCCGTCCCGACGTAGTGCAGCCCATGGAGTGCAACGGCAGCGCCTCGCCCATGGCCCCGTCGGTCGGCAGCCCGGTCACCTGTCCGACCTTCGGACCTTCGCTTACCGCCAACATCGGCGCCCAGTGCAAAACTCCTCAGCTGGCCCGCCGGCTGGGCTTTGTGTGCAGTCCAGCACCCGGGCCAACTCATCATTCACCCAGCCACGGCCGAGTCGGTCAACTAATTTCCATCAGGAATTTGACCCGTATCTTGACCCGTATCTTCCGTTATTTGGAAGTGAGAAAGTTGGCAACCCGGGTTTCAATGAGGCACCCCCTCATTCTTCTACACTCCAGCGAATACAGGTACAGTGTCAACAAACACTCATCATAGGTTAACCTACTCATTCCTGGGATCATTCTTGGAAACCTCCTCTGGACCCTCTCCAGTGCCAGCACATCCTTCCCCAGATATGGTGCCAAACATTGCTCGCAACATTCCAAATGCGGCCTTACCAGCGTCTTATTACATCCCTGTTTTTGTATACAAGCCCTCTTGAAATAAATGCTAGCATTATTTATTCATGATTGCATCAGGAAGGCTGAAAGTATCATCATGGATGACTGCATCCTAGACTAATACCTTTTCTCTCTTCCATCTTAAGGGAGAAGATGCAGGAACTTAGAAGAAAGCACAGGAGCTTGAACGTCCGGATGTCGTCACTTAAGAATAGCTTCTTCCCCTATCGCTAGCTGACTCCTGAACCAATCAGCTCTTTCATACCCACTTTCTGGACGTGCTACCATGTGCGCTTACTCTTAACTCAACCTCATTCAACTATTCCATTCTTGTAATTTGTTTTTAATTACCTCAGATCTCACTACAATCTTACACCATTCTTCTCTGCTTCCGATGTCGTATTTATTGTAGTATGTGTACTATTTACTCCGTGGATTGTCACCTTGTCGGGGTGGAGAAGCTTGTGTGGACCTGAGATCCTGAGAGCGATGCCGTCTGGAGCTATGCTCCTGGTAGGGCCACCCATGGCAGTAAGGTCGAGGGGGAGGTTTCTGGCAAAAAGCAATCCAACCAAGACTTCAATGCTGGAACAGGCGGAGGATGATGGCTGACCATAGTGGAGCGTCACAACGGCTGAGAAGGCGGATGAAGGCTGCAGCAGAAAAAGGGTCTCCGGTCATCTTGGACTCCATGCCACTGGATCCTGACCCAGATCTGTCAAAGACCGTGTGGTGGCTGTCTGTGCACCAGTCTCCCCACGTTGAACAAAGTCACACACATAGGGAATAGCACTCTGGAGACACCCATTGTCCGCCATGACCAAAGGAGTCCTAGGAAGATACTATTTACTCCGTGAGCTTCATGTGAACAAGGAATTTTATTGCACCCTGGTGTATCTAATAACAAACCAATCTGAATCTGAATCTGAATGAATTTGCTTGAAGCAGATGGCAGCTAAATTCTCTGTAGTTACCACAGTTGAATTTGTTTCCTCCTGCATGTTTTCAAAACATGGATAATCTGCAGCGGTATTCAAAGAAGTACGACCAATGCTACATTCACAAAACTGCTGCGATTCCTCTCTCACTGGCCAAGATCCCCATCTCGGAGACTCTAACCGCATTCAGCTAGCTCCAATGAGCAGGTCATAGTTTGCATACTAACACCAGGCTCCAGTAAATCACTCTCCCCTGCACTGTGTCTGCAATAAATTAACAAGAAGACAGAGGAAATGAGTCAAGTGATTCTCAAATCCTCCCCAAAAAAGTGTAACACCCACCATCTTATTGCAACTGCTTGTCACAACCACTCACAATGGTAAAGAAGCAAGGAATGCATTGCCTCTTGTTCAATGCCTCTTGCACCATCTACAATGGTGTCTGTGAGTGCCACACAGATGGCGATGAGGCCTAAGCACTGGAGTAGAAGCAAGCCATCATCGATCACAAGAGATGGCAGAGCAGGCGAGAAATAAGAAAGACTAAAAATATATCCATGGGGATTCCAGATGCTAAAGGTGCTGATACGGAAAGAAAAGAGAGCCCTGACTATTCCATGACTCAATTCCCCTGTGAGACAAAAAAAATCTATCTACTCACTTTGTGATGCTCTGTATGTTCTGTATGTAGACTTGTGGAATTGGAGTCAGCACTTACCTCTGCAAGTGGATCCTCGACTTCCTGACCAACAGACCACAATCAGTGAGGATAGGTGACAAGTAAAGTGGATGAAGGTGAGCCAGTGGATGTAGTGTATCTGGACTTTCAGAAAACCTTTCATGAGGTCCCGGGACAGGAGATTAGTGTGCAAAATTAGAGCACATGGTATTGGGGGTAGGGTATTGACATGGATATAGAATTAATCCATAGACAGGGAACAAAGAGTAGGAATGAACAGGTCCCTGTCATAATGGCAGGCAGTGGCGAGTGGAGTGCCGCAAGGCTCAGTGCTGTTTACAATATATATTAATGATTTAGATGATGGGATTTAAAGTAAAACTAGCAAATTTTCAGATGACACAAAGCTGGGTGGCAGTGTGAACTGCGAAGAGGATGCTAGGAGGTTGCAGGGTGACTTGGACAAGTTGAGTGAGTGAGCAGATGCATGGCAGATGCAGTATAATGTATATAAATGTGAGGTTATCCACATTCACGGCAAGAACAGGAGGCAGATTATCATCTCAATGGTGTCAGATTAGGATAAAGGGAAGTGCAACGAGACCTGGGTGTCCTTGTACACCAGTCACTGAAAGTAAGCAAGCAGGCACAGCAGGCAGTGAAGAATGCTAATGGCATGCTGGCATTCATAACGAGAGGATTTGAGTATAGGAGTAAAGAGGTCCTTCTGCAGTTTTACAGGGCCCTGGTGAGACCACATCTGGAGTATTGTGTGCAGTTTGGTCTCCTAATTTGAGGAAGGACATCCTTGCTATTGAGACAGTGCAGTGTAGGTTAATCCCCGGGATGGTGGGACTGTCATATGAGGAAAGATTGGAAAGACAGGGCTTGTATTCACTGGAATTTAGAAGGATGAGAGGTTATCTTATAGAAACATATACAACTATAAAAGGATTGGACTAGCTACTGTAGATGCAGGGAAAATGTTCCCAATATTGCGGGAGTCCAGAACCAGGGACCACAGTCTAAGAATAAAGGGGAGGCCATTTAAAATTAAGATGCAAAAAAAACCTTTTCACCCAGAGAGTTGTGAATTTGTGGAATTCGCTGCCACAGAAGGCAGTAGAGACCAATTCACTGCATGAATTTAAAAGATAGTTAGATAGAGCTCTAGGGGCTAGCGGAATCAAGGGATATGGGGAGGAAGCAGGCAAGGGTGGATGATCAGCCATGATCACAATGAATGGCAGTGCTGGCTCAAAGGGCCAAGTGGCCTCCTCCTGCACCTATTTTCCATGTTTCTATGTGACAAATCATCCTCCACGATATTTCTCAACTGGTGCCCCCCAAGAATGCGTTCTCAGCCCTCATCGATACTCCTTGTACACGCACGACCATGCAGCCAAATGCAAATCCAACTCAATTTATAAATTCACGGACAACACCACCATTGTGGGCCGGATATCAAATAATGACAAGAGGGAGTACAGGAAGAAGATCGAGAACCTCGTAAACTTGTGCCAAGACAACAACCTTTCTCGCAATGTCAGCAGGAGATTGTGACCAACTTCAGGAAGTGAAGCAATGCACATACCCTGGTATACATTGACGGCACCAAAATCGAGATGGTTGAAAGCTTCAAATTCGTAGGAGTAAACAGCAACAACAACTTCTCCTGGAACAGCCATATTGAAGGCCAAGATAGCACACCAATGCCTATACATCCTTAGAAGGCTGAGGACATTCGGTATGTGCCTAACAACTCTCACCAATCTCTACAGATGCACCATAGAAAGCATTTTAATGGGATGCCTCACAGCCTGGTTTGGCAACTGTTCCATCCAAGATCGCAAAAAATTGCAGAGAATTGTGGATGCAGCCCAGTCCATCACACAAACCAACCTCCCTTCCATTGATGTCATGTATAGCATGCTGCCTCGGCAAGGCTACCCCCATAATCAAGCATGAATCTCACCCCGATCACTCCCTTTTCTCCCCTCTCCCATCGGGCAATAGATGCTGAAGTGTGAAAATGCATACCTCCAGATTCAGGGACAGTTATCAGGCCATTGAACCATTCTATTGCCAAGTAGAGAGCAGCCTGCAATACCATCTACCTCATTGGACACCCTTGGACTATCTTTAATAAGACTTGTATCTTCTATCTACACACAAGTGATTTCTAGTTTGATGCCTCCAGGAATAGTAATGGGCCTATCCCACTTCAGCAACTGGAACGGCGACTGTCAGAGTGGAACACACACACACATCGCTTCTTTCACCAGCACGTTATGCATGCGAGGAACAGGGCAAGCGGGGGAACGCTGTCTGAGTGAAATTCAGCACTCTGCACCTCGGTGATTGCCAGTCACCACCCACCCCCCCCCCCCCCCGCCCCGGACACTCCTTCCCCCAGTATAATTGCACTACTGATAGATACTGTTTGTACATATATATATATATCTATATATATATATATATATATATGTTTTTTTACCGTTCATTATTCTAAGTTCGCTCTTCTGGGGAGATGCTAACTGCATGTCCTTGTCTCTGTACTGTACACTGCACAATGACAATTAAAGATTGAATTGAATTGAATTGAATTCACACGGTGCAAAGCCAATGTGATCCAGGCACGCACCACGATGAACAGGAAGGTTGACGCTGTAATTAAGATGGCTAAAGCACAGTGTATGTTAAGTCCTTTAAAGAGGGGAAGAGAGGGGGGAAGAAGGAATGGAGCCAACCTTTAAGAAGCCAGTGATACATGGCTGTGAAGCTCGGCGAACATTTAACATTACCGGCCGGTTTTCCTTGGTTCTCAAAACTACTGCTTACGTTTTATTTTTCCAATGAGCCAATGAAATTCACCGGTCAGCACCGGCTACAACCTACGAGAACCTTCAACCTCCTGGCAACCCACTAGGACCTCCTGGCAACCGACCTATGACACGAAAATTCTCGCTACTCTCCATGGCGGCCTCATTCCAGTCGTGGACAATTTTTCAATATGGCGACCATAATGAGGCCGCGACTAGTTCTCAGAATGTGGGAACACCTCATGACTATGAAGGCAACTACCTGGCAGTCACCCGCGAACATAGTCTCCTGCAGTGGCCTAAAAAGTCGCCTAAGTGGGACAGGCCTATAAGGGTCTCTGCTGCACAAACCACTTGCACACTACACATTCTATTCATAAATATCATCAACAATTTACTGCTTCCAGTTTTTAGCATTTAGATCTATTTTCAAGTTTGATTTTAATCAGATTGTTTTGAGCTTATCTAGCATTCTTAACATGGAATTGTACTGCTAACTCCCACTGAGATGGATAATAAAATTGAATCACTATCATAGAACTCTATTTGTAAATTGGAAATCTGTAAGAATATTAAGGCTCTTCAAGGTCACATTTAAAACAATGTAGGGATATGGACATTGCTGGTAAGCCTGGTACTAATTAGTCTGTGAAGGTGACTGCACAGCTGAGGTCAGTTAAGAGCCAACCACGTGTGGAACGAGAGTCACCATAAGCCACATTGGATAAGCATGGGAGGATTGCATCCCTACAGAACGTTAATAAACCAGGTGGGTTTTTACGACTGTCATGTTGGGATTTGGATTCCCATTATCTGGATTCTGTCTAGACCCTCAGAGCATAGACTACGACGTTGGCATATTCTCTCCAACCAACGTTCAGTATCTTGTCTCGTAAACAATGAATTAATCACTTGGCAAGCTAGCCGGTAGCTGGCACGTACATGGAACATCGCAGTGTAAAACAGTATCTAGTGAAGACAGGAGAAAATCAAAAATAAAAGATTTCCACTCAACTCCTCTGCTTTCTTTCTCGATTGGATAGGGGGATGGGATAGCATTGTACATATCTACGTTAAACAAACAAATAATTCCATTTCTGCACAGTTCCCACTGGCCACTCTGATCCATAGATAGTGAAACGTACACATTAAAGTTATTTCTGAATGACTTTTAAGGGTATTCTTTACTCTAATTAAGAAAACAAAGCGAACAAAAACTATGTTTATTGACGACTTCTCGCTTGTTCGATGGCCCTTCCCATTATAACTGATATCAGAACTCACACCGCAGAAAATTCTCAGGCAATTAATTTTGCTTAACCCTAAGAATTAAGTCAGACTTCATGTATTCCACCCACTCCAATGATAATGGAAATGCCATGGTAGCCACTGAAATATACAATCTTCCTGCAAAACTAGAATAGGTTAGATTCGTGACAGACAAAAGCTGAAGCCTGCATATATTATACAGATTTATATTTTAAGAAAGGATGAGCATCTGTTCAAGGGTGCAATACGCTTTCAGCCATCTGTTATTTGCTGTTATGCAACATTCACTACATAGAAAGCATCCCACCATAAAACACAAAATAACCAACTCAATAAAACTATGTATGTACTAGCAGGATGATGTATGTATTTTGATGATGTTCCTGAATAATTGAAAAACATGAATGCCCAGTCTCAATTTAAGTAGACTTGTTCTCCTGCATATCGTGCAATCAAAAAATCCTGTCAATGAAAAATGAGACTTCCGATAACTAGCCAGCTGAATGCACAAATTTTCCTTTAGGCAAACCGTAGAACAGTGCTCCATGATGCATTGGCATATCCGCACGAGCAAAGAAATCATTAGTTTAGGAACTATAACTTTCGAAGCGTCGTGCTCCACTAAGTTTATTTTTTAATAACCGCAAAATATCTTGAAATACAGGCAGAGTGTAGTTGCAGCTCACCCAGTTTTCAGATTATTCCTTGCAACCTTGATATCCATACTGGCATGCAGTATTTTCCAGAACGTAAGGTCCTGATCAGAGTATTAAGTTGATACATGTCAAGTGCTGATGAAGAAATGCTGAAGAGATACATTTTCTCTCCTCTATTTGATGCTGAACTTCAGTTCAGCTTTAAATTTCAAATGTTACCTTTATGACTGACTGGTCTGCTACCTGAAAAGAAAGGGAAGATAATTTCTTGCTACGATAACCAATTTTAACGAATTGACATACCTTGGATTCTCTGTTCAATGCTATAATCCAAATGGCAGATTTAGAGATGAAAAAATACTCAATCGATAGACAGAGACAATTACAAATTGTAAATAGTTATTTAAAGGCATACAAGAGTGTGAAGGGATTCTAAAAAAGAAAGGAATACTGATAAATAGTTTAGAATGAGATAACAATCCAAAAGTGAAGACAATCTAAAAGATAAACTCAAGCAATTTATTTTGCAGAGACTCAAAACAAACTTCAAAAAAATTCAGAAAATTTAATATTTCTGAATACATTCTTAATAAATGGACTCATTTGATTTAATTTCAGAATTCAAATGAAAAGGGAGGTCCATGCATAATACTTAGCTTTGTGAGCTTCTTTTTAATATAGTGTTTTGAGCCACCACTTTACTGTGTGCACAGAGGCATATTTAGTTTTAGCTACTAAAGGTGGATCACTCTATTCTTCCTATTATCAATACACGCTGCTTTAATTCAGCTCGACTTTGCATCTAAAAGTCACTTCTCGTTGCGTTTTACGATGAACGATTTCCCTGCCCCTGTCCACAAGAGAAAATTCTCCAATAGACACTGCTATTGCTATTGCTATTGCTGGTTAAAAAGAGTTTTTAACCAGCAATAGCAACATCTTTGCCAAGTTTCACTGCTCTTTTAGTTGGAAATGGTAAGACGAGTCTAAACTGACCAGATGATTTCCCCACACAAGATCAAGTGTAGATTTGAACTATTTCCTGATATATTAGCATGAAGAAGAGATATTGGAGTGGGAGCAGGCCACATGGTGTCTCAAGGTTGCTCCAACATTTCGTAGGACTGCGGCTGATTATCTTCAGTGGCTCTACTTTCTCATCCAATGTCCATACTCCTGCAATAAATTCAATTGTTTTTATTTGTCTTTGATAAAATATTGCAGACATGCCCTCTCCCTCTCTGGAACGTCACATTCTTGCCGACACACATTTTACTTCTGATGATAAGTTTTTGATCCAAAAAATGATTCCTTCTCGCGCAATGCTGCCTGACCTGCTGGGTGCTTCCAGCGTTCAGCTTTTGTGAAATATTTCCAGCATCTGCAATTTTTAAACCACTAGCATGCTTCAAAACCATTAGTAAAGGACAATCTATCTGGCTTTATTTTTAATATGCTCAGCTGAGCAATGACAAACCAAACATAACAAATTCCAAGGTTTTATAATGTAAAAGAGTCAAGAAAATGTAACTCCCACATTCAGACCTTACCCGGTGGCTTTTACCTCGAGCTCTGGGCTCTCCAGTCAGGGAATGTCCTCTCCCTGTCTCCCTTAGCAACACCCTCAAGAATATCCGAGGCCAGATCTTGCTCACTGCAACAGGTTGCCCCACAATGCTAGTGTTTAGTTGTTAAAACCACAATAATCCCTGCATGTCCATGCGTGTGCAGTCAAATGCTAATATACCCAACTTACTGGTGGATGTGGAATACAGGCTGACAGCTCAATCGGAAACCAGCACCACAGCTCAACGGTGGGAGATGACCTGGAGGCAACACCTTAACACACTTGGCACAGGATTTAAAATCTCATTCATCTTATTGGAGATTGCAGGCTTTTTAGTTAGAGTTAAAAGTGAAGAATTTACTTTTTTTTTTGAAGATCATTTCTGTTTAGCTTCATTTATTGAAAATCTTAATTAAAAACATAAAATGGTGGGAACACACAAGTCAGACAGCCTCTAATGCAAGGGGAAAAACTTGTCAGATCTGTGTCCCCTCTTTAGATATCTGTATATACACCTTGTGAATTATATATATATATGTTTATTGATAATTTATTTCAGTTTTTCAGGAAAATGTGACAACTATTATGAAGCACTTACAGCTTTTACTGCTGAGAAAGCTTCAGGCAGGGTTTTTTTCAGAAATTAAAACATTCAAGATAGACACAAAATGCTGGAGTAACTCAGTGGGACATGCAGCATCTCTGGTTAGATGGAATGGGCAACGTTTCGGGTCTGAAGAAGCATGTTGACCTGAAACATCACCCATTCGTTCTCTCCAGAGATGCTGAGTTACCTCAGCATGCGATGTCTATCTTCGGTGTAAACCAGCATCTGCGGTTCCTTCCTACGCACATCAAAACATTCAGATTGCTTCAGGAAGGACCTTCCAACTACACTTTCAAAGGCTTGTCTGTGGCTCAGACTACACAGCTAGGATACACGGAGTTTCACGCCACCAAGGTTGGCCCTCATCTGGACCAGGTTAAACAATTGCAACTCCAGGCATGGGCACCAAGTCAGTAAAGCCTGGCCCAATACACTTCTATGAGGTCACCTTTCATTCTTCTAAATACTGTAGGATATAAATCCATATTCATAACTACGAGGAAATGTCCAGATAGGCTCACTGTTTGCTAGCAAATGGAGTGGAGTGATGCACACAGACGTAAAGACTTAGGGGTATAAATTGGTTAGCTCACGGAAATGATTAGAGGGACCGTGACATGTGCCCATTGGGTGGAATACAAGTGGCATGCCAACTTCATGCTGCCTGCTAATTATAACAAGTGCCATGTGAAGTCAGTGCTCCAGCATTGTTTGTTGGCTCCATGTATCAGCTGGGTGATCAACCAACATCATTAGTGACTTGTGCGATTTAAAGTGAGTCTGCTCATCATAAAAATAACCTGGAACTTTTAAAGGAAAGGTTCAATGTGACAGAATCAGATGTTAGAACTTGTTCAGCAGTCAAACCCAATCTGGGACGGCGAGCAGAATGGTCAGAAGATGGTGAATCTGTGGAATTAATTGCCACAAAAGGCTGTAGAGGCCAAGTCAATAGATATTTTTAAGGTGGAGATTGATAGATTCTTGATTAGTATGGGGGTCAGAGGTTTTGAGGAGAAGGAAGGAGAATGGGGTTGTGATGAAACGACAGATCAGCCATGATTGAATGGCAGAGTAGACGTGTTGGGTCGAATGGCCTAATTCTGTGCCTATAACTTATTAATGTGTGAACTTCAATGTAGACCTTGCTGGAAGAAGCAGAAAACAGAAGACTTTGATTTTGAATGTTCAGAAAGGCAGGAGGCCCTGCAGATACACAATAAAACAGCTATAGGAACAGATGGCTGCGAGGGTTCATGGAAGTAAAGCCTCAAGGGGCTGGATGCAGTCCCAGAAAAAGTTTAATGACCTCAGATAAACGGTCAAGGGCAATTAATTCATCTTCAAATAGCATATTCTACTAGCAGTAGCCTCGGCCATAGGTCTATTAACCATGTGTAGGAAGGAACTAAAGATGCTGGTTTACACCGGAGATATACAGAAAATGCTGGACTGAAGAAGTCAGTCTGAAGAAGGGTCTCAATAGACAATAGGCGCATGAGTAGGCCATTCGAGCCAGCACTGCCATGCAATGTGATCATGGCTGATCATCCACAATCAGTACCCAGTTCCTGCCTTCTCCCCATATCCCCTGACTCCGCTATCTTTAAGAGCCCTATCTAGC
This sequence comes from Raja brachyura, assembly GCA_963514005.1. The sequence goes on from OY740781.1 coordinate 34,392,774, forward strand.
TCTCTCTTGAAAGTATCCAGAGAACCGGCCTCCTACGCCCTCTGAGACAGAGAATTCCACAGACTCACAACTCTCTGTGAGAAAAAGTGTTCCCTCGTCTCCGTTCTATATGGCTTATCCCTTATTCATAAACTGTGGCCTCTGGTACTGGACTCCCCCAACATTGGGACCATGTTTCCTGCCTCTAGCATGTCCAAACCATTAACAATCTTATATGTTTCAATAAGATCCCCTCTCATCCTTCTAAACTCCAGAGTTTACAAGCCCAACCGCTCCATTCTCTTAGCATATGACAGTCCCACCATCCCGGGTATTGACCTTGTAAACCTACGCTGCACTCCCTCAATAGTAAGAATGTCCTTCCTCGATTTAGGGGACCAAAACTGCACATAATACTCCAGGTGTGGTCTCACTAGGGCCCTGTATAACTGCAGAAGGACCTCTTTGCTCCTATATTCGACTCCTCTTGTTATAAAGCCAACTTGCCATTCGCTTTCTTCACTGCCTGCTGCACCTGCATGCTTACTTTCATAGACTGATGAATAAGGACCCCCAGATACCGGTGTACTTCCCCTTTTCCCAACTTGACGCCATTTAGATAGTAATCTGCCTTCCTGTTTTTGATACCAAAGTGGATAATCTCACATTTATCCACATTAAACTTAATCTGCCATGCATCTGCCCACTCCCCCAACTTGTCCAAGTCACCATGCATTCTCATAGCATCCTCCTCACAGTTCACACTGCCACCTAGCTTTGTGTCATCTGCAAATTTGCTAATGTTACTTTGAATCCCTTCATCCAAATCATTGATGTATATTGTAAACAGCTGCGAACCCAGCACTGAGCCTTGCGGTACCCCACTAGTCACTGCCTGCCATTCTGAAAGGGACCCATTAATCCCTACTCTTTGTTTCCTGTCTGCCAACCAATTTTCAATCCATGTCAGCACTCTACCCCCAATACCATGTTCCCGAAATGTGCCCACTAATCTCCTATGTGGGACCTTATCAAATGCTTTCTGAAAGTCCAGGTACAGGACATCCACTGTCTCTCCCTTGTTCATTTTCCTAGTTACATCCTCAAAAAAATTCCAGAAGATTAGTCAAGCATGATTTCCCCTTCGTAAATCCACGCTGACTCAGACCGATCCGGTTACTGCTATGCAAATGTGCGGCTATTTCATCTTTTATAATTGACTCCAGCATCTTTGCCACCACCGATACAGGCTAACTGGCCAAAAATTCCCTGTTTTCTCTCTCCCACCTTTCTTAAAAAGTGGGATAACATTAGCTGCCCTCCGATCCACAGGAACTGATCTTGAGTCTATAGAACATTGGAAAATTATCACCAATGCATCCACAATTTCTAGAGCTACTTCCTTAAGTACCCTGGGATGCAGACCATCAGGCCCTGGGGATTTATCAGCCTTCAGTCACATCAGTCTACCCAACACCATTTCCTGCCTAATGTGGATTTCCTTCAGTTCCTCTGTCACCCCAGATACTCTAGCCACTACTATATCAGGCACGAAACGTCATCCATTCCTTCTCTCCAGAGATGCTACCTGTCCCACTCAGTTACTCCAGCAGGTTGTGTATATCTTCAGTCGATTAAACATGCTTTCTTCACTCACCTACCAACAATCTCCATCAATCATAAATAATACCTACGTTACATGCTCCATCCCTCTTTCACATACAGTTCCATTGCAAGCATCCCCCATCCTTATTTCCTGGCTTCCTTGTAATCTCAATTAGTTAACCACATATTTCCCAAAAAGAATGTACAGCAGTAACTTACACACTCAGCCTCATTCCTGCAAGACGGAGTGATGGACAACTTCAGATGTGATACAAGCTACAGAGAATGCTAAAGGGACACTTGTATTATACGAAAGATGTTGAAGTGGCATTGCTGAAGCATGGGTACTAACATTCATAGTATCCATTTCTCTAATCCTTTTAACAGGCCAGTTCTCTCTTCTCATCAAATTCTTTTGACTTGCAGACTACAAATGTAAGGATGCATTTTTTATGTTCACTATTTTCATCTTCAGATAACCCTGGCTTTGTCTACTGTACATTTCAGATACCCAACAAGTGCACCATGCTCATATTCCCAGCCAAGTTCAAATCCACAGGTCCACTGAGACATCCGTGTCTCGAAGCAACTCCTTTGTGCAAGTAGCTCAAAAAGTTCCTCAGCATTCTCAGAAACTACTTTTTGCAGAGAATTGAAACTTTTAACAAAAGCAACTAAAATACATAGCAGTCCCAGTCATGGTAATGATGAGACTATTGATCTTCATTATAAATTAATGGATCACTGGTGCCCTTCAGAAGCAATATGACATCTCTATCTAGACCTGTCCATATGTAACACCAGAGCCACTGAAGACAGACACAAAATGCTGGAGCCCAGCATCCCTGAAGAACCTTCAGAACCTTCTGAACAAGGTCTCGACCCGAAACCTTTCTTCTATCCAGAGATGCTGCCTGTCCCGCTGAGTTACTCCAGCATTTTGTGTCTATCTTCAGAGTAAACCAGTTCCTTCCGACACACTACCAGAGCCACTGATGTAGTTACTTTTAGCTCTCTCTGTAGTTCAAGGGCAATTAATGAAGGATGATAAATGCCAGCCCTGGCAACAATGTCCCATTCCTGCAGATTAAAAAGCAAAGACCTCAATGCCTCACTTCGTTAAGCAAATAATTTTTCACCACACTTCCGGCAAGATTAAGAAAAGACCAGTGGCCTGAGGTTTAAATGAATTAAAATGCTGAACTTAAATGGAGTTTATTTTGACAGATTTGGCCACTGCTGATAAAGGTGATTGTCAGCTATAGTCCCAAAACACAGCAAATTGAAAATTATTCAAACAACAGTAGTCTTTATGGTTTGTTTTACAGGCGGGGGAAGATGAGGTGGAGAGAGAGAGGGCAAGTTTAGAAAAAATCAACTACCATGTAATTTCCTGACAAGCTGTGAGATATTTCCAACAACTTCAGCGGAACTTATGTTGCTAATCTAACTCCTGTAAATCAGTAAACAACTAACGTGCAGAATTTTCTTTCAACATTTGCAATTATCTTTTTCTTATATTTACAATAATCAACGATCCCCTATAGCAGTTACATCTGATTTCTTTGAATAGTTCACCCATTTATTGTCCATGAGTTTGAGTGTTAAAGCTGGTACCTCACCAAAGCGGATAAACCTGTCATGCAAATCTCATTATAACAATTATTTCAGCCATGCAATGCCATAGTTGACCCTGGCCCAGTTCCAATTTGAAGCACGATCAGAAGACACTTGATCAGAAATCATTGGACAGAGATCAGGTTGTAATGCAAGCTGAATGTAATTATGTGCAGGCAGTAGCCAGGTTATGCAAGGTTCCATTCCTTAGAACAATTTCACTCCAAATTAGAAAATGCCATTTAAAAAAAAAACAAAAACTGATATCGTATTGCTCAATAAAATACCTGCTATAATTCTCTCCAGAGATGCTGCCTGACCCGCTCAGTTACTCCAGCATTTTGTGTCTACCTTTGATTTAAACCAGCATTTGCAGTTCTTTCCTGCACTTGCTATAATTCTTTTATTTAACTGTTACACTACACTAGCCACAATTCCAGTGTATATCTTGTGCCTATATACGTGAATACAATGAAATATTTTATGCATCTTCTTACGGGCTTAAAGAATGTTTTAGCAACATGTGGGAGAGTTTTGCAAAGTTGGATTTCCGCAAAACATTCATTCATAATCCTTGGAGCCCCTGTACCTTTCTGGCGGCCCTAAAAACTTAACCATATAACCGTATAACAATTACAGCACGGAAACAGGCCATCTCGGCCCTTCAAGTCCGTGCCGAACAACTTTTTTCCATTAGTCCCACTTGCCTGCACTCATACCACAACCCTCCATACCCTTCTCATCCATATGCCTATCCAATTTATTTTTAACGAACCGGCCGCCACCACTTCCACTGGAAGCTCATTCCACACCGCTACCACTCTCTCTGTAAAGAAGTTCCCCCTCATGTTACCCCTAAACTTCTGTCCCTTAATTCTAAAGTCATGTCCTCTTGTTTAACATGGACATGAATTTGATGCAAGACCTCATTCATTTGCAAACATCACTGGATAAACATATTTATCTGAATGCTCTGACAATGTAATATTTCCAATATCTGCATAAGTGCCTTGAGTTACAAACTTACAAACTTACACTTATAGGTTTGTACATCGATGGCCCAAGGGATATGGCCCATGTGCAGGCAGATTGGGTGGCACGGTGGCGCATCGGTAGTATTGCTGCCTTACAGCGCTTGCAGTGCCGGCGATCTGGCTTCAATCCTGACTATGGGTGCTGTCTGTACGGAGTTTGAACATTCTCCCCGTGACCCCATGGGTTTTCTCCGAGATCTTCGGTTTCCTCCCACACTCCAAAGACGTACAGGTTTGTAGTTTAATTGGCTTGGTATAAATGTAAATCATCCCGAGTGTGTGTAGGATAGTGTTAATGTGCAGGAATCGCTGGTTGGTGCGGACTCAGGGGAGGGGGCGGTGGGGGGGGGGGGGGGGGGGGGGGAGGGGAAAGGCCTGTTTCTAAACTAAACTTAAGTAAATTAGTTTACCTTAGCATCATGTTCGGCAGACATTGTGGGCCAAAGGACCCGTTTCTGTGCTGTGCGTTTCTACGTTCTATACAAGTCAGAAACAAATAATGATCCCGACTGGGATCATGGGGATCGTCAGCATTCGGATAAACAAAATATTCCAGCTTTGGGAGCATAAAAATCTTTTCTTAATCACTCATTCACCTAAGACAAGGTACACACTTGGCCTTGAACTGTGGTCATAAAATAGTAATAACGGCCCATCGCTGTGTACCAATTCTTCACAGAACTACAGGAGTACCAAATCTGGTAAAAACATGGAAATATCTAAGTATGCTGGAAACAATGCTTAGAGCTAAAAATAGCAAGGTAAAAGTATGATTTGCTGTGCTCCAGCCCCCCGATTAGCATGCTGTGTTGACCACCGCAAGTAATGTACAATCTAAGCAAACTAAGCACTTTCAAGGACTTTCTGCACAAGTTGACTGGAGCAGATGTCAAATAGGCTATCCTACTTGGTTTTACATATCTGGAAATATCAGACCGTGGTAACTATTCAATAAGTACAATTTCTCCTTCACATTGTATTCGCTAAATATAACAATTAATTTAAAGAACCCATGGCTGAGAGCATAAACTATGTGACAAAGCAGGCTCTATTATGCTTAAATAACTCAATGTTATGAAAAAATATAAATCACCAACAATTTCTCAGAGTATTAAGTGCAAGCGATGAAAGAAATTATCGATAGCACAAGATTTTCCACAAAAGTATTTTATAAATTGATACAATAAGCTTCTTCTCAAGCCTATTTGCCTCTAAGGCACACAGTAAAACTAATTAATAAATTTCCCACACATATCCTCAACTGCTTGAAGCAACAGAAACAAGTGAGGCTGCTAGCTGTGCATGATATTAGGGTCCGCATGACAATTTTTCAAACATTACTTTCAGGTTTTTGGCCAAGGACTTATTCAATAAGCTAAGTACATACCTACAATGCACATACATCCTTCGCAAAGTTCTCCAAAGCAGCATGGCTCGCATTTTTTTAACTTTATCTCACTGGTAATGAGGTACCATAGAATTATTCCGCGTGGTAAGATGACACTACACCAACTTTCTTCTTATTTAGATCAATATTAAATACTGAAATTATTACTTTATCATTACATGTAATCAACTTTCACCACACTGAGCCAATTACTGTACTTTCTGAGTAGTGAATGGGTTTCCTAATCTAAATTCTAATCACCCTGTCATTCACAACAGACTTAGTAATGCTTCACTAGCACAGTATTCACATGCAAAATACTCTAAATAGGCCAATTACAATCCATCTCCTGTTCTTCGGTTAACCCGCTGAGAACTGAAGGACTATTGCCGCAGCCAGACGCTAAATAATATAAAAAGAGAGGAGCTCTTTTGTAAATTAGTGAACATGTCTGTACGCCTGAATTTCTTTCACAGAGTGCGACATAGCAACGCCTCCTGTCTCAGTCGAAAAGAGGTGGAGGACACATCGAAGAGAGCAAGGCAGACAACTCCTGCCAAGCGGAAAATAAATCAGTTCACAAACATGCTGTTGATGGCTCAACTTTTAATTCTGGATAAAATAAATAATAAATTATGGTGCAATTATTTTTTTATTTAGTGTGGCTTCACTTTGGAGAAATAGGAACAAAATCTAAGAGCAAAGAGATGAGTAATTAATTTTACCATTCATGTTCTATCCGCTTGGTTGCTATCATAAAATTGGGATCGAAATTAAAACTCAGAAATTAAAACTGAAAATGTTCAATTTACTGTACTATATGTTTAGGATTACATTTAAAAAAATATGTAAGTAGTTACCACAGATATTTGTGAATAGTTACAGATTTTTTTAAACTGTAAATTTCAATATTTCCTTGTTCATCCGATGTCCATGTTGCTTTATCAAAAATAAAGGAACTACTTAAAAAATAATATGTTTACTAGGGATTGCAAGTTTTCTTACACTTTAACTTTTCAATCAGAAAATCATCTCCCATATGTGTTTATTAAGGCATTAGAGAGAGAGAGAGAGAGAGAGAGAGAGAGAGAGAGAGAGAGAGAGAGAGAGAGAGAGAGAGAGAGAGAGAGAGAGAGACAGACAGAGAGACAGAGAGAGACAGTATGTGAGAGGGTGGGATGATATGAGAGTGTGACAGAACGAGGCAGAATGAGAGAGCGACAGTATGAGAGTATATAAGACTTTTTGAGAGACTGCATGAGAGAGAAGCTGTATGAGAGAGACTATGAGGGTGACTGTACGAGAGAGAGAGAATGAGAGAGAGAGAGAGAGAGAGAGAGGGAGAGAGAGAAACTATGAGTGAGATTTTGAGACAGAGACTGAGAAACTATGAGAGAGAGACTGTATGAGAGGGAGACTGTGAGAGAGACTTTGAGCGAGACTGTATGAGAGACTGAGAGAAACTATGAGAGAGGGAGAGTCTATGAGAGAGAGGGAGAGACTGAGAAAGACTATGAGAGACTGAGCGAGAGATAACTATGAGAGAGACTATGAAAGAGACTATGTGTGTGTGAGAGAGAGAGAGAGAGAGAGAGAGAGAGAGAGAGAGAGAGAGAGAGAGAGAGAGAGAGAGAGTGAAAGGCAGCAACCATGTTTTTCTATCACCTCCTCTTTGATCTATGCTTTTAAAAAAGCATTTCATCTGTAAATCTTCCACTTCCCATCAACATATGGAGTTTAGTCACGGATCAGACACAAATCCATTACTTTGTAGAACTTGCTTGAGGCACAAATACTTTTCTTCTGTTTCCATTTTACAAACAGAAGTAGACCATTCAACCCACTGGTGTTTAGCTGTTCGATTAAATTATGGTTGGTCCATTACTCATATAGACTTTATAGACCTGCCTTTGTCTCATATATTTTAATCCCCTCATGCAGCCACAGCTATCGATATCATTCTTGGAAAGTTCCAACTACTGCCGTATCCATAACGAGAAATATGTCGAAAATTGTGACACCAGTTTTTCACTCCTTAATGGTCTAAACGGTTCTTGCCATAAGTGCTGACTTGACAGCTGAGCTCTCCAACATATTTTATTTCTGCCCACAGAGCTACCTTGCTACACCCAATTACTTTATTCATGAGTTTATGTGATGAGAGCAGAATTAGGCCATTTGGCCCATCATCTATTCTGCCATTCAATCATGGCTGATCTATCTTTCCATCTTAACCCCATTTTCCTGTTAATTGCAATGCCTCAACTTCAGCCAAAGTGTCTACTGATATTGAACAGTCCAGTTCTTTTTTTTTAACCATATGTAGACAATGTCAATGATCTCACATTCAATCTTTAAAATTTCACAGCGGCTGTTTTTAAGAAATAATCAGTAAGCATGAAATGTATATTCTAGATTTAAAAGAAAAGAAGCACTTTAAAATATATGAGGACTGATGGAATTTTCTGAATAAATGGAGAGAAACTATTTATTCTGGTGGGAAATGCCATTATCTTAACCACAGAAGGTAGGTGGGAGATGGCCTCCAATATATGGGGAGTGCACCTCACTGTCTAGGATCTGAGAGTCATAGAGTGTTACAGCATGGAAACAGGCCCTTTGGCCCAATGCGTTCATGCCAACCAAATTGCCCCATCTAAGCTCAACTAACTCCTCGGGCAGATCGTTCCATATACCCACCACATTCTAGTAAAAAGTTGCACCTCAGATTGCTATTAAATCATTTCCCTCTCACCTTAAACTTATGTCCTCTGGTTCTCGATTCCCCTATCCTATCAATTCCCCTCACGATTTTATAAACCTGTATAACTCATTAGCCTCCTCCGTTCCAAGCAATAAAGTCTTGCTGTGCCGTAACGTAACAAAATGTGGAAAAAGTGAGGTGGTCTGGATACTTTCTGAATGCACTGTATATTCCCTACTAAGTCACTTCCCCAATTTCTGACATTACAAAACAAACTATCCATGTCTGCCCAACATCTCTTCTGATTCTAATTCAGGCATCATTTTGGTAAACCTCCTCTGCACCCTCTCGAAAGACTCACATCCTTTCTGTATTATATGTTATTAATTTGTATGTATTCATTCTTGGAATATAGACATCACTTATCAATTTTATGAATGAATGAATACTTTATTGTCACATGTGACAAGTCACGGTGAACTTCTTTGTTACCTACCCAAGGTATGCAAATAATTGCCACATAAAGGGCGGCAACAGAGTTGCAAAATATTGTGCCAGGTCCACCTCTGTTCTCACCCCCCCCCCCCCCCCCCCCCGGTGGTCCCCCCCACTCCGGGTCCTCCATTGTTCATTGTTCTTCACACCCCCCCACCTCACGGCAGTCCCCCCACGCCAGTTCCTCCTTTTTGTCCTTCCCCTGGTAGCGACGTCCTCACTCCTTAAGTGATCCGTCCTCGTCCATCAGTCGTCCTCTCCTACACAGTTGCTGCACTCACCTTCCCACTATCGCCGCCGGGTCCTTTCCTTACGCCTCCGTGGCGCTGACCCCGGTCCAAGCTGTGGGCTCATTCCACCCAGGGGCCGACCGTGATCTCCGTCGACCCAGGCACCATCGGCCACGGGATCCGTCAACCCGCGAAGCTCCACCGACTCGCGAGGCTCCACCTCCGACCCACGGGGCTCTGACCCGCAAGGCTCTAGCCTCGGTACTACATGGCCTTCTGGGAGGTGTCTATTTCTTTTCTATACCTAATTTTCCCTGAATTGAGATGTCAGTTAAATGTCAACGGTACTGGTGGGTCGAGACACACATGCAGGAAAGACCAGGTAAGGATTCCAAATTCCCTTCCTTCCAAGGCCATGAGATAACCAGATTGGGTTCTGGTAGTTTCATGCAATCATTTTTTTTTCAATTTTGGATTTTGAATTTATTTGTAAAATACGTCGTCACTGAATATCCATAATGGATTAATAATCCTATTTTCTCCTCAAAACATTATTTATATCAATTCAATTATTGGCAATTTTGGTGGCGCATTGATTAATTTTTAAAATGTTGTTGATAGTAGATATAATTTGTGTTAGTTTCCCAAACTTGAAAAGTATTAAACTTTAAAACTCAATGTTTCAAAACTGAGGTGTTCTCGATTTTACAATAAAATGCATTCAATTAACCGTTCATCTATATCTGAGCAGTTATCAAAACCATGTTCATATTCTGCATTCTTGTCACATAATGTGACAAGACTGGATAGACTCGGATTGTACTCGCTAGAATTTTGAAGATTGAGGGGGGATCTTATAGAAACGTACAAAATTCTTAAGGGGTTGGACAGGCAAGATGCAGGAAGATTGTTCCCGATGTTGGGGAAGTCCAGAACAAGGGGTCACAGTTTAAGGATGAGGGGGAAATCTTTTAGGACCGAGATGAGAAAAACATTTTTCACATAGAGAGTGATGAGTCTCTAGAATTCTCTGCCACAGAAGGTCGTTGAGGCCAGTTCATTGGCTATATTTAAGTGGGAGTTAGATGTGGCACTTGTGGCTAGAGGGATCAGGGGGTATGGAGAAAAGACAGCAATGGGATACTGAGTTGGATGATCAGCCATGATCATATTGAATGGCGGTGCAGGCTCGAAGGCCTACTCCTGCAAATATTTTCTATGTTTCTATGTGTCTATAAGCAGCTGCTAAAATTTACATTCCGTCATCAATGGTATAAAATTTAAAACCATCAATTCCATTCAAGCAATTACTGTGTTTTACATTTTGTGTTGTGACCAAAAAAAACTCTGCATTATTGGGTTAATGCAACTTATATAACAAATTTTAGAGAAAGCAGCATGTCTAGAGAAAAAGAATAGGTGAGGATTCGGTTCGGGACCCTCTTCAGACTCATTATCAAAGATTTTGTCCCGGCGCAGTCATTTTTTCTTCTCCGTGCTCCTGTCTGGTAGAAGGCACAGAATCTTCAAAGTGTACACCACCAGACACAGGAACAGCCTCTTCTGTTAACAAGCTTCTGAATGGTCCTTCCATGAGCTTGGATACTGTCCAATTCACCTCTACCCCACTAAGGACATTGGACTTTGTCTATGGAACTAATGCGCTACAATACTGAGAACTATATTCTGCATCTTCCCCTTTGCTCAATCTATTGTACTTGAGCTGGACTTGATTGTATTTATGTACGGTACAACTATTCTGTTTGGATAGTATGACAATAATAAACCTAAACCTTTTCATATCCCTCCATTCTCTGCAACGGGGAGAAGGCAGGCAATGGGGTTAGGAGGGAGAGGTAGATCAGCCATGAATCGGTGTAGACTTGATGGGCCGAATGGGCTGATTCCGCTCCTATCACCTACGATCTTAATGTCAATGTGCTCATCTAAAAGCCACTTAAATGCCGCTATCGCATCTGCTGCTACAACCATGGCAGGCAGCGTGTTCCAGGCATCCACACTCTCTGCTTAAATCTATGCACTCTAATCCTTGACATTTCCACCCAGCGAAAAACGTCTGACGGTCTACCCTATGTTTGACTCTCACCATTTCATATACACCTGTTCACTTTTCCTCAACTTCCGACCTTCCACAGGAAACAATCCATGTTTGTAAAACTACTTCTTGTAGCTAATATCCTCTAACCAAGCATCATTCTGGTCATTTTTTTCTGCACCCTCTCCAAAGCCCACACATCCTTCCTGTAAAGGGTGAACTGCTTACAATGCTCCAAATGCGGATCAACCAAAGTTTTGTGAATCAGCATCTTGACCCTCTGACCTATACTCAACCAACCAATGAAGATATATATGTTACATGCCTTATTTACCACTCTATTTACTGTATTGACACTTTCAGGGAGCCATGCACTTGGGCCCGAATATCCCTCTGTACATCAATACTGTTAAGGGTATTGCCATTAACTGTACACTTCCCTCTTGCATTCGACCTCCCAAAATGCAACACTTCATATTTGCTCTGTTCAACTACATCAGCCATTTCTCCATCCATGTCTGTAACTGATTTATATCACACTGTATCCTTTGGCAGTGTCCCCACTGTCCATAACTTCACCAAATTTGGTGTCACCTGCAATCTGACCAACCAATACATCTACATTTACATCCAACTCATTTATATATATATATATATATATATATATATATATATATATATATATATATATATATATATATATATAATTTATATATATCACAAATAACAGAGGTCCTAGCACATATCCCCTGTAGAAATATACTTTTCAGAGAGTAATCTGCATCATGACTGAAGAAAACAAAGTAAGAACACAGGTTACACAAAAGGCTGGAGAAACTCAGCGGGTGCAGCAGCATCTAAGGAGCGAAGGAGATAGGCAACGTTTCAGGCCGAAACCCTTCTTCAGACTGATGGGAGGTGGGGGGGGGGCGGGGAGAAGAAAGAAAAAAGGAGGAGCCCGAGGGCTGGGGGAGAGGTGGGAAGGGGAAGAGACAGCAAGGGTTAACATAATTGAGAAAATTCAATGTTCAAGCCCAGAGGATGCAGACTCCCCAAGCGGAATATGAGGTGCTGTTCCTCCAATTTGCAGTGTTGCTCACTCTGGCCGTGGAGGAGGCCCAGGACAGAGAGGTCGGATACGGACTGAAAGGGGGAGTTGAAGTGCTGAGCCACCGGGAGGTCAAGCGGTCCTTGCGGAAGGCAGACGGGGGGGGGGGGGGGGGAGAGATGGGAAGATGTGGCGAGTGGTGGGGTCACGTTGGAGGTGGCGAAACTGGCGGAGGACTATGTGTCGTATGTGTCGGCTGGTGGGGTAAACGGTGAGAACCAGGGGGACTTTGCCCTTGTTGCGAGTGGGGGAATGGGGAGAGAGGGCAGTGTTGCGGGGTATGGAGGAGACCTTGTTGCGAGCCTCATCTATAGTGGGGGAGGGGAATCCACGTTCTCTGAAGAATGAGGACATTTGTGATGACCTGATGTGGAACACGTCATCCTGGGAGCAGATGCGGCGTAGACAGAGGAATTGGGAATAGGGGATGGAGTCCTTACAGAAAGCAGGGTGGGAGGAAGAGTAGTCCAGGTAGCTGTGGGAGTCAGTTGGTTTGTAGTGGATGTCGGTTAGGAGTGTAACACCTGCAATAGAGATGGTGAGGTCAAGGAATGGTAGGGAAGTGTCGGAAATGGTCCAAGTGTATTTGAGTGCCGGATGGAAGTTGGTGCTGAAATGGATGAAGTCGGTCAGTTGTGTGTGGGTGCAGGAAGTGACACCAAAGCAGTCGTCGATGTTAAATTAAGAACACAGTTGCTGTGTAACTTTGAATCAGCCAATTAAGTTACACATATGAGAAATCAAATTTTGTAAGCACTAAAATCATATATTGCCATTGCAGTCAGTAATTTGCAGTCAAATACACAAATTACTTCCATGGAATAATTTAAAATGCTTGATTCTTCTTTGCTTAAAGCATTTTTAAATGACAGGTTCTGACAACAATGGTGAATTCACAGGCTTGTACATACCTCCATCAATGATTTGGTGTGTTAAAAGATACTATGAAAGGTTGTCACCAACCTCTCCACCATTTGTATTTAACACCATTAAGATACACCTGTATAATTGATAGTTTAGACCTGCACTGACTTGTTCTGAAGCAGAGTATGATAGCCATTTTGTGAATGATGTGAATCCCGAGCAGTAGTCCCTAATAGGGCTATTGTAAAAACCAATCATTGTTTTACTCTCACAGTAATACAATTTGAAGAAGGTTTGTTTAGTTTAGAGATACAGTGCCGAAACAGGCCCTTCGGCCCACCGAGTCCGTGCCAACCAGCGATCCCCATACACTTACACTATTCTATACACAGAAGGGACAATTTACAATTAAACCAAGCCAATTTACCTACAAACCTGTACGTCTTTGCAGTGTGGGAGGAAACTGGAGATACCGGAGAAAACCCACAAGGAAATTTCAGATCAAAAGTACAGCAAACGTCAGTTTTTTAACGTCCATTTGTCAGCTGTCAGGACAAGCAGATTTTAATTTATCAATTCTTCATAAGGCCTGCGACAAAAAAAAAATTCTTACTGTGCCACTGAATTATCAGTCTACATTGAATTCAAACTTTTAACTCTTGCTTCATATTGTCAGCTTTCAGAGTCACAGAAGCTAAAACGTAATTATTTTGTCACAGATGGACATTAAGCATTGAAGACATTTGAACAGCAAAAGACACTTGGAGAGATACCTATTTCAATAAATACACTTACCAAAAGAATTATTTAAAAAACTAGACTCTGATATTACGAACTTCATATGGGACTATAAATCCCACAGAATTCAAAGAAAATATTTGTGTAAATCTAAAGAATCAGGGGGACTGACACTCCCTAACTTGTTGTACTACTATTGGGCAGTGAATATTAAAAATATAATCTATTGGTTGGACAGTTCTGCCCAACAAGTAGATTGGATAAGAATGGAGAAAGAGGATTGTTCCCCTTATAATATAGGAGCAATTCTTTTTTCCCCGATGAAACTGAACAATATAATATACAAGAAGAATCGAATTATTCAGAGTATAATACAAATCTGGAAACAAATAAAATTAACTTTAAAATTAAGAAATCTATCGCTTCTTTCCCCAATAGCTAACCAGATTCCCCAATAGTTTCCCTCATTCAAACCATCTATTATTGATAAAACATTTATCCATTGGGAAAGAATAGGAATTAAAATGATTGGAGATATGTATGAAATGGGAAACCTTTTATCATTCCAACAATTACAACTAAAATATAACTTGAAAAGTAACCAATATTTTAAATATCTTCAAATTCAAGATTATTTGAAAAAACATATACAAGGATATCAAACTCTAACCTCAGATTTATTAGAGGAAGGAATGAATAGAAAGGCAGAATCAAGCAATTTAATATCATATTTATATAATATAATTTTAAATATAGAAACACCAACGACAGAGGCAATTAGAAGGGACTGGGAACAAGAGGTATTGATAAAAATCCCGAATGACAGATGGGAAAAAAATCTATTATATGTACATACATGTTCGATTAATGTAAGACATAACCTAATTCAATTTAAAAATTTACACAGATTATATTACTTGAAAACCAGATTGAATAAAATATTTCCAAATGTCTCCCCCATTTGTGGTAAATGTCTAACTCAAAATGCCACTATAGCACATTCCTTTGTCTCTTGTACAAAACTGCATACATTTTGGAATGAAATCTTTGGAACTTTTACAAAACTATTTAACACGAAATTGAACCCCAATACAGAACTGATTATCTTTGGATCAATGGAAGAGGGAAGTAAATTAACTACGTTCCAAGAAGTCCTTCTTAATTATGGTTTATTAACAGCAAAAAAACATACACAAATTCTGGAAAAACGCAACCATGCCAACGTTCAAAATGTGGATTTCAAATATGTCGGAAACGCTGCATCTTGAAGAAATGAGATTCCTCCTACTAGGCAAAGTAGACCAATTCTTAAAGATTTGGTCTCCTTTTATCGACTTTTTACAAGCATATGGTGCAACATAACATAACCTTAGAAATTAAATGGTTCAGAACCGGGTGACAGGTGGGCAAAAATATACGAAATAGGTAGATCTCTCCTAATTTCTTTTCTCTCTACTTTCTCTTTTTCTTTCAATCTTCTTAGCTTTTTATCGCTGCTCTCTGTCTCCTTCGCTATCTGTTTCTACTCGCTTATCTATCTATCTCGACACCCTGTATTTCATTTTTTCTTTCATGGTAAATAAATAAATAAATACATAAATAAAATTAAAAATTAAAAAAATACACTTGGAGAGTATATGGGCTGCATTCTGGTAGTCGTTAATTTTTAACCCTCTTTGGATCGTTTACCTTGTCGTGGTGAAGAGGCTTGCGTGACCCCATGAGTCCGAGAGCGATGCCGTTGGAAGCACCAGCTAGCATCTGGTAGGGCCATCCATGGCAGTAACCTCGAGGATGAGGATCCAGACTAAGAACGATCTAACCTACAAGACTCAACGGCGGACCAGGCGGATGAAGTTACCTTGAACTCAACGGCTGTGAAGGCGGATGAAGGCTGCAACAGATCTATCAGCTCCAATCATCTCTTCCCTTGCCATAGGAATTAGTTGATTGATTTGTGAAGGACCATGTGCTTCTTGGAGTGCAACATCAAGTACACGTTAAACAAACACATGCACAGGCGTCTCCATTCTGTGAGCTGCAAGCCAAGATTGGACTCATAAGCCACCTGAGAGTCCATAAAAACAACAGAAGGTAGATCATCATCTCTGACCTCGAGGGATAGGCACGACGACAAACTTTTCAACATGTTGAAAAATTAGCGGCGACCAGAATTTTGACACCATGGAGAATAGCAGGAATTCTCGTGACGTAGGTGCAGTGGTAGTGGGTCGCCAGGAGTTCATAGGTTGTTGCCGGTGCTGACCGGTGAATTTCATTGGCTCATTGGGGAAAAAAGGTAAGCAGTAGTTTTCAGAACCAAGGATAAACGACCGGTAATGTTAATGTCCGCTGAGCTTCACAGCCGTATATCTCTGGCTTCTTAAAAGTTGTCTCCACTCCTTCTCCTCACCCCCCCCCCCCCCCCACCCCATTTAAAGGAATTAAGTGACCCTTACCATACACTGTGCTTTCACCGTCGTAAATACAGCGCCAACCTTCCTGTTCATCGTGGTGTATGTCTGTATGACCTTGGCTTTTAAGCATGTGAATTTCACACGCCTGCCCTGTCCCCCGCCTGCATAACTGGCTGGTGAAGGGGGGGGGGGGGGGGGGGGGTGTGTGTGTGTGTGTGTGTGTGTGTGTGTGTGTGTGTGTGTGTGTGTGTGTGTGTGTGTGTGTGTGTGTGTGTGTGTGTGTGTGTGTGTGTTTGTGTGTTCCACTCTTGACAGTCACCATTCTAGTCACCGTTTTTTCAGCGGCCTGCTACGATTTGACAGTCGCCTGAAAAATCGCCTAAGTGGGACGCCCGTTATAAATAGTTATAAATTAGATAACTTCAAGACCGAAAGTCAAAAACATTTTCCATGACAAACAAATTTTCATCATTTTACCACCAATTTGGACACCACAAATGTGACATTAAAAACTCTGCCACATTTATTCATGAATATTTAATTCATAAATAAACTTTATATGGCCCCTCATACATGTACGTTTTGATAATGATCTAGGGAAATATCTTCATCAATACCAGGAGAAAAATACAGTAACACGTCTGGTAATCTGCCTAGCAAAGATGCCGTAACGGTCGTTGTGCTTGGAGTCCATTGTCACAACCACCGTTATCGGGCTTGGTTTCCCCGTAAGTTAAACCATGGAGGCTCCAAACCTCTATTGCTTTTCACAAACCCCAACGATGTATCCTATGGTAGTAGTGATTTTTGGGTGAGTTAATTATCTTTGTTATATTCACATTTAACACATCAAAGACATTGTGGTGTAAAAAACACAATGACTGTTTATGATACATTTTCCAACTTTTTAAAGTCAATAAAACATTTCTTGGGGCATAAATTCGGCATCAAAACTACGAAACTGAGCCAATCTTCAATTTGGCAACACACTGTCTCTTGTTTACCTATCGTATTCACCAAGTCACTAACTTCATCCCTTCGAGGCCTAATGGCGGAGCTGGCGGCCTCGGAGCTGTGGCGGTGCTCCAGCATTCCAGTGGCGGTGGCGGCCCGGCTTCAGACTTGAGGTGCTCCAGCTTTCCAGCGGTGGTGGCAGCCCGGCTTCAGAGATGTGGTGCTCCAGCGTTCCAGCGGCGACCCAGCTTCAGAACTGCGGTGTTCCAGCGGCGTTCCAGCGGTGGCATTCCAGCGGCGACCCGGCTTCAGAGCTGTGGTCCTCCAACGTTCCAGCGGCGGACCCTGCTTTAGAGCTGTGGCAGTGTTCCAGCATTCCGGCGACGGCGGTGGCGGCAGCCCGGCTTCGAGGCTCGGGCCTAGTGGACGACAACATCGGAGGCCTGGATCACCTCAGCGCAGAGGGAGAACAAGGAGGGAAGAAGACAAAGACTTTAAGACTTTTGCCTTCACACTGAGGAGGTGCCTGGTGAACTCACTGTGGTGGATGTTAAATATGTGTTTATTGTGTGTTTTGTTTTTAATTTATATGTTATGACTGCAAGGAAACAAAGTTTTGTTCAGACCGAAAGCTCTGAATGACAATAAAGGATACTTTACTTTGCTTTACTTCGTGTCAACCTCCGGAAGCTCCTGAAGAAACATTTAACTTAATAAATAATTATCCCAAATCAAACCTTCTGAAGAATCATCGGCAATCAATACAGCTCAAATCCATAAGGTAATGTTAGTTTTTTTCTTTTATCTTTTTTAAAAAAATTTTTTGTTTACATATTACTGACAAACAATTATTATACTTAAAAATTTAAAAAAGTATACATCTTAACAATGAATGGAACAATTTCTAATAACAATATATATATAGAGACGAGTATACAAATCTCAGATTAAACCTTTTCATCTGATCTTACCACCGGATACTTGTTGAGTGACAATGCTGAGCCCAGCTACCCCTTCATATAATCAGTGAATGGAGACCATATTTGTTCAAAAAGTTCGTATTTATCCATTAGGATAAACCTAATTCTCTCCAATTGCAACGTCTCCAACATTTCCACTGTCCACATTTTGATTGTAGGGGATAATGGTCCCTTCCAATTTTTTCTATCTATGGATATAATGTGGTTTTTCATAATAATGTAACGTTCGTTTTCTGGGATACCAAACCTTTACGAGTCCATCGCAATTTACGCTTGTGTGTATGATGTGTAACGCGCGTTGCGATGTCCACTCAGATGGATGCAGTATTCTACTACATGAACAGGTGAATGCAGCGGAAACGGTGTTTGCAATTTTATTGTTCCATGTGGTATTCATAAACATAGAAAGGAATAAGAAATACGTGCACTTACTGGGCCAACCAGGTGGATACCACGCGACAAAAATGTATTTGTGTATTCTGATGCCATTTAACAAAACTTGTCATTAATATGCTATATTTTCTATATTTATTGTTGAAACTATATTAGTCATGAACACAATAAAGCGCTTGTCAACTATGTTGAAGGAATCTGAAATTTGACCCCCTTTGTCACATTATTGTGTGCCACTTTGTAAAAAGACACATATGGATAGGAAAGGTTTCGAAGGGTATAGGCCAAATGCAGGCAGATGGGACTACAGTAGATGGGGCATCTTGGGTGGCGTGGGCAAGTTGGGCTGAAGGGGTGTATGACTGTGACTATCTCAACAGCACTTTTAAGGGATCAGAGAAATCCATCCTAATTCACTGATCATTCTTTTTAAATTCACCTATGCCAGCCAAAGTTACATTCAGTAATATTTGGGACAAAAAAACCATCATTTATTAATTTGCCTCTGTAATCGATAATTTGAGATATGTAATAGAAATAAATCACATGTGGTTAATGTGCACATTGTCAGATTTTATTAAAGGCCATTTTTATACATTTTGGTTTCACCATGTAGAAATTACAGCTGTGTTTATACATAGTCTCCCCCATTTCAGGGTATCATAATGTTTGGGACACATGGCTTCACAGGTTCCTTTATGGTTCATAATTGCTCAGGGGTGTTTAATTGCCTCCTTAATGCCGATATAAGAGAGCTCTCAGCACCTAGTCTTTCCTCCAGTCCTTCCATCGTCTTTGGAAACTTCTATTGCTGTTTATCAACATAAGGACCAAAGTTGTGCCAATGAAAGTCAAATAAGTCATTATGAGACTGAGAAACAAGAATACAACTGTTAGAGATATCAGCCAAACCTTCGGCTTACCAAAATCAACTGTTTGGAAGAAAGAGAGCACTGGTGAGCTTGCTAATTGCAAAGGGACTGGCAGGTCAAGGAAGACCTCTACAGCTGATGACAGAAGAATTCTCTCTATAATAAAGAAAATCCCCAAACACCTGTCCGACAGATCAGAAACATACTTCAGGAGTCAGTTGTGGATTTGTCAATGACCACTGTCCGCAGAAGACTTCATGAACAGAAATACAGAGCCTACACTGCAAGATGCAAGCCACTGGTTAGCCGCAAAAATAGGATGGCCAGGTTTGCCAAGAAGTACTTAAAAGAGCAACCACAGTTCTGGAAAAGGTCTTGTGGACAGATGAGATGAAGATTAACTTATATCAGAATGATGGAGGAGAGTAAGAACTGCCCAAGATCCAAAGCATACCACCTCAGTTGTGAAACACGATGATGGGGGTGTTAGGGCCTGGGCATGCATGGCTGCTGAAGGTACTGGTTCACTTATCTTCATTGATGATACAACTGCTGATGGTAGTAGCATAATGAATTCTGAAGTGTACGCATCCTATCTGCTCAAGTTCAAACAAATGCCTCAAAACTCATTGGCCGGCAGTTCATTCTACAGCAAGACGATGATCCCAAACATACTGATGAAGCAACAAAGCAGTTTTTCAAAACTAATGGTCAATTCTTGAGGGCCAAGTCAATCACCTGATCTGAACCCAATTGTGCATGCTGAAGAGAAAACTGAAGGGTACTAGCTCCCAAAACAAGCTTAAGCTAAAGATGGTTGTAATAGAGGCCTGGCAGAGCATCACCAGAGAAGACACCCAGCAACTGGTGATGTCCATGAATCACAGACTTCAAGCACTTATTGCATGCAAGGGATATGCAACAAAATATTAAACATGACTAATTTAATTTACATAACATTGCTGTGTCCCAAACGTTATGGTGCTCTGAAAAGGGGGGAGATTATGTATAAACACTGCTGTAATTTCTACATGGTGAAACCAAAATGTATAAAAATGGCCTTTATTAAAATCTTATAATGTGCACTTTAACCACATGTGATTTTTTTCTAATACAAATCTCAAACTGCGGAGTACAGAGACAAATAAACAAATGAATGGTCTTTGTCCCAAACATTATGGAGGGCACTATATTTTTCTGATGATCATCCCATTGTTAATTGTTGGAGCTTGCGCTGCACAAATTAACAGTCATATGCCTTTCAAAATAAATTGACAGTCATATATACTTCAAAAGAACTTCATTGGGTCAAAGCACTTAAAGATATCTGGCTGTCACTACAGGCAATATACAAATAAAAGTCTATCTTTGTTTGAAGATTCATGAGCATTGGATTGAAGCTGCAGCTAAAACAAATGGGCTAATGTTTGCATACATGGAACTTTCCATTAGCAAATCAACAAATTCTCTTTTGTTTGTGATCTTGGCTAGATCTAATATAGATCTGTTCCTTTCATTGATGGAAGGGATACAAATATTGCCCATAACAGTGTTAAAGAAGGAACTGCAGATGCTGGAGAATCGAGGGTTACACAAAAAGCTGGAGAAACTCAGCGGGTGCAGCAGCATCTAAGGAGTGAAGGAGATAGGCGACGTTTCGGGTCGAGACCCTTCTTCAGACTGGTCAGGGATCAGGGAAACGAGAGATATAAACAGTGAGGGTTACACAAAAAGCTGGAGAAACTCAGCGGGTGCAGCAGCATCTAAGGAGCGAAGGAGATAGGCGACGTTTCGGGTCGAGACCCTTCTTCAGACCCTAACTCAGACCCTAAGAAGGAATATTCCTTCTCCATCTCCCCCCCCCCCCCCCCCCCAAGTCGCACTAGCTTCTCATTTTCACACCAGAAACAGCTTACAATGGCCTGCTTTCCTTATCACCAATACTTTTTTTGCATATCTTTCACTCATTGTTCTTGCTTTATCTCTCCATATCACTGTTTATATCTCTCGTTTCCCTGATCCCTGACCAGTCTGAAGAAGGGTCTCGACCCGAAACGTCGCCTATCTCCTTCACTCCTTAGATGCTGCTGCACCCGCTGAGTTTCTCCAGCTTTTTGTGTTGCCCATAACAGTTGTGAGTTAGGGAAAGCAGAATACAACCATGGCCACAGACAACTATTCTCAATCTTGGTACCCTGATTGTAAATTAGACATCATTCTTTTGTGGATCATAAACGAAGGACAGTCACTGAAGGAAAGCTTCCCATGAACAACATTTAATCACAAATCATAGTCCAAGTTTATATAAATGAAAACAGAATGTTAAAAACTTTCAATCTTCTATACCTTTATGTCAGTCTACAACTAATAATTATCAGCATACATATTATTAGCTTCCTATAAAGCAATTCATAAAAAAAAGTCAACTGTGTCTGATTCTGGAGAGAAATAAAAATTGTACCTCTAATTTGTTCTGCTACAGAACTTCATACTTGCTATGTAAGGAGTAACAAGGGAGTGGAGATTATAATGTGTGAAGATCAACTTATTTGATATATTCCTTGTGGCTCAATGAGAAAGACTGCAGTGCTAGACGTAGTTCTGGAAAGTGAGAACCAAGCATGAGTGGGTAAACATCTAGGAAACAGCAATCAAAGGATGAAATAATGGAACGTAGACCATGCCAAGGGGAACTAAAGTCAACTGGGGAAGAGTCAATTTTATTGCTGAGCGCACAAATATGGCACTTGAAACAAAGCTTAGCTAGCGAAACTGTATTTGAGAATTAGGAGACCTTTAAGTGGAGATGTTTCAGCTGCACACTAGGTGCATTTCCAAGAGGGATAATGGTGAGGAACTTACAGTGTGAATTTGCTGAATAAAAAGATAGACATGTGTAGGAAGGAACTGCAGATGCTGGTTTACACCGAAGATAGACACAAAATGCTGAAGTCAGCGGGTTAGGCAGCATCTCTGGAGAGAAGGAATGGGTGACGTTTCGATTCAAGGCTCTTCTTCAGACTGGGAGTCAGGGGAGAGGGAGACAGAGATGAGGAAGGGTAAGGTGTGAAAACAAGATGTCAAAGGTGATGCGGTTCAAGGAAAATGTAGAATAGATTATTGTTAGCTAGGTAAAAAGAAAAGCAGCAGCACAGACAGAACAGTTACAATGTAAGTTGATGTATAAGATAAAAGGGAGCAGAAGTTAAGAGAATTTGACAGGTGCCAGACTGTTGATGCAAGTGAAAAGCAGTCTGATTTCCAAGCTGAGAGCTGAAGTGAAAAAGGAATTACAAGAGGTAATGTGGAGAGTTTAAGAAAAGGCCGACAGCAAGAAGAATCTAAAAATGTTCCATAGGCTGTGAACAGGGAAGGATTTCTCAAGACAAATCACGCTATATTAGCTTAGAGTGATAGTCATCCTGCATGGAAACAGACCCTTTAACCCAATTTGCCCATGCCAACCAAGGCACCTCATTTACCCTGGTCTCGCCGGCCCACATTTAGCCCATCTCTCTCTAAGCCTTTCCTATCCATGCACCAAACATGATAACAGTTTTATGATGAGGGAACAAGAGTTGGCTGATGAGGAAGATGTATTTGAATTGGCATATATGGACTTCTAAAGCACATTTCATGATGCCATCAAGATGAAAGACAATGGAATAAAAAGATAGACGCGTTTCAATTTCAAATTTATTTGTCACATGCACCATAAGGTGCAGTGAAATATAATTTACCATGCAGCGTTACAATTAAAAAAGGACACAATACATAGAAACATAGAAATTAGGTGCAGGAGTAGGCCATTCGGCCCTTCGAGCCTGCAGCGCCATTCAATATGATCATGGCTGATCATCCAACTCAGTATCCCATACCTGCCTTCTCTCCATACCCTCTGATCCCCTTAGCCATAAGGGCCACATCTAACTCCCTCTTAAATATAGCCAATGAACCGGCCTCAACTACCCTCTGTGGCAGAGAGTTCCAGAGACCCACCACTCTGGTCTCTGTGTGAAAAAAGTCCTTCTCATCTCGGTCCTAAAGTATTTCCCCCTTATCCTTAAGCTGTGACCCCATGTCCTGGACCTCCCCAACATAATTCACCACAGACATCCACGAGAGCATTCTTCATTGTGGTGGAAGGCAATACAGTTCAGACAGTCCTCCTCCTCCCTTGTTCACCTATGGTCGGGGTACTGACCCTCCTTAGTCGCCGCTACGGATGGCCCGATGTTCAGGGCCTCTGGTCGGGATGGTCGGAACGCCAACGTCGGTACAGGTCGAGCACACCCCGCAGCTCCCAAATCGGCCACCTCCTTACCGGAGAACGCAGCTTCCAGATGTTGTAGGCTGCAGGCCGGCAGTCGGCGCTCTTCTCCGGTGACCCCCGGTGAGGGATCGCCCGCTCCACGATGGAAGGTCAGCTCCATGCCTGTAGCCGGAAGCTCCACAGACCAAGGCTCCATGATGTTAGAGGCTGCAGGCTAGCGGCCGAGCGCTTCTCCGGCGACCCCCAGCAAGGGAATCCGCGATGTTAAAGTCCCCGCTGCGCCGCCGCTGAAGCTCTGGTCCGACTCCGGGAAAGGCCGCACCAAACCAGCTGTAAGGCCGCGAGGAGGGGGGCGAAGGAGCAGCAAGGAAGAAAGTCACCACTCCGTCGAGGTAGGTGCCTGAAAACGGTTTCCCCCTAGCCCCCCCCCCCCCCCCACCCCCCCACCACACAAGACATACAGAGAAACATGAAAACATACTTTTGGACATTCTAAAAAAAACAACAAACCCGCTGCAGGCGAGGCAGCCGACGCTCAGCGCCACCTGAACTGCAGTTGCTTGTTTACACCAAAGATAGACACGAAATGCTGGAGTAACTCTGCGGGACAGGCAGCATCTCTGGGCAGAAGGAATGGGTGACGTTTTGGTCGAGACCCTTCCTCAGACTGTGTCAGGGGAGAGGGAGACACAGAGATAAGGAAGGGTAAAGTGTGAAAACAAGACATCAAAGGGGATGTGGTTCAATGAAAATGTAGAATAGATCATTCTTGGCTAGGTAAAAAGAATGCAGCAGCTTGGACAGAACATTTACAATGTAATTTGATGTAGTGAGCAATAGCGAAAGATTTGTTTATTGTACTTAAGGGAATTGCACAACAGGGCTCTTATGAAGTTGGCATTTCCACTGCATTTCTTTATATATATATTTTGAATTTGGGTGTACAGAGCACAATTTCTAAATCTGAAGATGATAGGGAAATGTAGGTGTAATAAGGTGTAAGAGAATTGTTAACATTTTCAAAATGATGCAGGTCGAACGCTAAATTGTTGGTGCAAGAAATGTAATGTCGAAAATATAAAATGTTACATTCCGGTAGAAGACTGAGAAGTGGCAATATAAACTGGAAAATATGGATATACTTTACTCAGTTCTTACAGTTACAAGTGATTTCAACATTGCAAACTATGCATGTAAAATTATTTAGAAGTGGAATTATAGAATACAAAAATAAATCAAATAAAGGAATGAAAAAGGAAGAAGTGCTGGAAAAACTCAGCAGATCAGGCAATATCTCCGGAAAATATGGATAGTTGATATTTCTGGGCTGGACCTTTCATAAGGTCATGTGATAGGTAGAATTAGGCCATTTGGCCCATCAAGTCTACTCCGTCATTCAATCATGGCTGACTTATCTCGCCCCACTAACCCCATATTTCTGCCTTCTCCCCATAACCTGTACGAATCAAGAATCTATCTGCCTCTGCCTTCGTCCGACCCTTTCTTCTTACTTCTTTCATCTTCCCCAAAAATGACAATTTTTCCACATTTCCTCTCATGCATGTAATGACTAATTTGTGGTTGGTTGAAAATGCACTGAAGCCTAAGCACTGAGCACAAAAAAGGTGCTCACAATAATTACAAATGAATTAGCGTGTTTGCTTTCCCCTCTATTGACATTGGTCACTATTTCCGATTTGATTCTCTCCAAAATCGCCGCAGGTTCCCCAGAAGATGCAAACATCTGGATACATGCCTAAATAATTGAGTAAAGTTTATAAATTTGATTTGTAGAAGATACGAAGAAAGAACTTTAAGTTGCAATGACTTCCCCTTTTATAATAAAGAATGCTATTCATCAAACAGAAGCAAGTATTTCACTGATCCACAATTTTACTTCATCAGAACTACACCGCAGTATTTAAAGGAACACAGCCTGATGTAATGAAAGCAAGTACATATTACCACAGTAGTTTTCTACACACTTCAATCATTGATTAAACAATTGAAACTGCCATGACCTAGTAGACGAGTTCAAGGTTATCAAGATGACAACTTACAATAATGAAAAGAGAACAAAACAAATGTACACTTTCAAAGTCCAGGAAAAGACGAATGGCTCAATTAATCAATGTACTGGTTTGCAATTGTAATCTGTTTGTTTTCTAAAAAAGTGTTTCCTTCTCTCTCTTAAAACCACTGACCTTTGCTGTGTCAATTCACAGATGCCAGCAGCCTTCCATTACTTCAGTCAGGGCGGCAACCTGCAGATCAGTCTAGTCAATGGGAGATAATGAAGCTATTGAGCTGATATTGGCATGAAATCCAGGGTGAAAAATGAGAAAAAGGACGCATCTCAGTTGATTATTTCAGCTGCAGCGTTGAGCCAATTGCAACATTCCACTACTGCTCAGTGTAAGATCAATAAACTCACTCTGATTAATAGGAATCTCAGAGATTTTCTGTTCTGCACAGACCATATTCACACTGACTCATAGAACCATCAGATTAACAATATTTTTACAAACTAGTCCTGCAGCGTGGAAATGGGCCCTTCGGCCCAACTTGCCCACACTTGTCACACCTGCCTGAGTTTGGGCCCATATCTCTCTAAACTTGTCTTATCCATGTACCAGTCCAAATGATCCTTAAATATTGCGATAGTACATGCCTCAACATCCTTGTCCGGCAGCTCGTTCCATACACCCACAGGTGAAAAAGTTACCCCTCGGGTTCATATTACATCTTTCCCCCCTCACCTTAAACCTATGTCCTCAGTTTCTTGATTCTTCTACTCTGTGCATCTACCCGATATATTCCTCTCATGATTTTGAGATCACCTCTCATCCTTCTGCGCTCCAAGGAATAGAGTCCTAACCTACTCAACCTCTGTCTATAGCTCAAGCCCTTGCATCCTGACATGCCATTGTGAGGAACTTGGAGACACATTGCAGATTTATAGCTTTTACAGATCTTACTTCAGATACAACATCCTCAGAAATCTTCTCTGCACTCATTCCAACTTGACAACATCTTTCCTATAACATGGTGCCCAAAACTAAACACAATACTCAGACTTCAGTCTGAAGAAGGGTTTCGGCCAGAAATGTTGCCTATTTCCTTCACTCCATAGATGCTGCCGCACCTGCTGAGTTTCTCCAGCACTTTTGTCTACCCACAATACTCTAAATGCAGCCTCACCAACATCTTATTCTACTGCAACATGGCCTCCCAACTTCTGTACTCAATGTTCTGACAAATGAAGGTCAATGTGCCAAACTAGAGTGCCAAATTGCTAGAGTCAGTTATTAAAGATGGGATAGCAGCGCATTTGGAAAGTGGTGAAATCATTGGACAAAGTCAGCATGGATTTACGAAAGGTAAATCATGTCTGACAAATCTGATAGAATTTTTCGAGGATGTAACTAGTAGAGTGGATAAGGGAGAACCAGTGGATGTGTTATATCTAGACTTTCAGAAGGCTTTCGACAAGGTCCCGCATAAGAGATAAGCATACAAACTTAAAGCACACGGTATTGGGGGTTCAGTATTGATGTGGATAGAGAACTGGCTAGCAGACAGGAGGCAAAGGGTAGGAGTAAACGGGTCCTTTTGAGAATAGCAGGCAGTGACTAGTGGGGTACCGCAAGGCTCAGTGCTGGGACCCCAGCTATTTACAATATATATTAATGATTTGGACGAGGGAATTCAATGCAACATCTCCAAATTTGCAGATGACACCAAGCTGTGGGGTATAGTTAGGTGTGAGGAGGATGCTTGGAGGCTGCAGGCTGATTTGGATAGGCTGAGTGAATGGGCAGATGCATGGCAGATGCAGTATAATGTGGATAAATGTGAGGTTATCCACTTTGGTGGCAAAAACATGAGGGTAGACTATTATCTGAATGGTGGCAGATTAGGTAAGGGGGAGATGCAACGAGACCTGGGTGTCATGGTACACCAGTCATTGAAAGTAGGCATGCAGGTGCAGCAGGCAGTGAAGAAAGCAAATGGTATGTTAGCATTCATAGCGAAAGGATTTGAGTATAGGAGCAGGGAGGTTCTACTGCAGTTGTACAGGGTTTTGGTGAGGCCACACCTGGAGTATTGCGTACAGTTTTGGTCTCCAAATCTGAGGAAACACATCCTTGCCATAGAGGGGGTACAGAGAAGATTCACCAGACTGATTCCTGGGATGTCAGGACTTTCATGTGAGGAAAGATTGGATAGACTCGGCTTTTACTCGCTGGAATTTAGAAGATTGAGGGGGGATCTTATAGAAACTTACAAAATTCTTAAGGGGTTGGACAAGCTAGATGCTGGAAAATTGTTCCCGATGTTGGGGGAGTCCAGAACAAGGGGTCACAGTCTAAGGATAAGGGGGAATTCCTTTAGGACCGAGATGAGGAAAACATTCTTTACACAGAGAGTGGTGAGTCTCTGGAATTCTCTGCCACAGAAGGTAGTTGAGGCCAGTTCATTGGCTATATTTAAGAGAGCGTTAGTTGTGGCACTTGTGGCTAAAGGGATCGGGGGTATGGAGAGAAGGCAGGTACGGGATACTGAGTTGGATGATCAGCCATGATCACATTGAATGGCGGTGCAGGCTCGAAGGGCCGAATGGCCTACTCCTGCACCTATTTTTCTATCTTTCTAAAAGCCTTTGTGACCACCCTTTCTACCTTGGATGCCACTTTCAATAAACTATGGACCTGTACTCCTCCATCCCTCTGGTCTACTATACTTCCCAGAGCCCTACTGTTCACCGAGTAAGATCTGTAAAAGATATAAATCTGCAATGAGTCTCCAAGTTCCTCACAATGGCATGTTTTAAGCTGTCAAGTCATGGCCAATACAATGCACAGGGTTTGGAGATGATATTATTACGAAGATGGAGCATTACCATGCATGGACGCATGGATGCTTTGATATTGATTAAGCTGAGAATCACAGATTGATCAACAGGCAAGATGTCCAGCTGTATTTTGTTAAAGGTCATCTGTTCAATGCATCTATATTTTAAAAAAGGTGCTTTGTTTTGTTGGTGTATTATTGCCCCATGTACCAAGGCAGAGTGAAAAGCTTTTTTGTGATCCGATCAGCGAAAAGACTATGCATGATTACAATCAAGCCATCCACAGTGTACCGATACATGATAAAGGGTATAATGTTTAGTTACAAGATAAAGTCCGATTAAAGATTTCCAATGAGGAAGATGGGAGGTCAGGACCACTCTCTAGTTGGTGAGAGGACAGTTCAACAATAACAGGGGCAGTGATGGAATGATGAAAGAATTTGGTCATGGTACAAGAGAATTCAAATCATACAGACTGATAAGGCTTGGGTGATATGGTTGTAAAGGTTGTGATAGATCGTTCATACATACAATCTAGGGTGCTTGTTTTTGGGAAACCTGTATTTGATATACTGGACTTGTTTTCTGTGTTCTGATACCATTAAGTGGCAAAGTACCATTGCGGTGACCAGGTCATTACTATCAGCTTGCAGTTGAGCACAGGTTTCTGGCAGGAGAATTCTACAGAAATCCACATCTGATCAGAAAATGCTTTTTTGGCGCATGATATTCTGGCCCTCATAAAGCTGCAGCAAGTAAGAATTTCAATGTTCCATTGCTGGTACATTTAACACAAAATGGAGACTGCGTTAATGTTCGCTCTCCACTGTTATAGAGTCATAGAATGATACAGTGTGGAAACAGACCCTTCAGCCCAACTCGCCCACACCGGCCAACAATGTCCCAGCTACCCTAGTCCCACTTGCCTGCGCTTGGTCCATAACCCTCCAAACCTGTCCTATCCATGTACCTGTCCGACTGTTTCTTAAACGGTGGGATAGTCCCAGCCTCAACTACCTCCTCTGGCAGCTTGTTCCATACACCCACCACCCTCTGTGTGAAGAAGTTACCCTTCGGTTTCCTATTAAATCTTTTCCCCTTCACCTTGAACCTATGTCCTCTGGTCCTCGATTCCCCTACTCTGGACAAAAAACTATGTGCATCTACCCTATCTATTCCTCTCATGATTTTGTATACCTCTATAAGATCTCCCCCCATCCTCCTATGCTCCATGGAATAGAGACCCAGCCTCCTCAACCACTCCCTATAACTCACACACTCTAGCCCTGGCATCATCCTCGTGAATCTTTTCTGAACAAGTTCAAGCTTGACAATATCTTTCCTATAACATGGTGCCCAGAACTGAACACAATATTCTAAATGTGGTCTCACCAACGTCTTATACAACTGCAACATGATCTCCCAACTTCTATACTCAATACTCTGATTGATGAAGGCCAAAGTGCCAAAAACCTTTTTGACCACCTTATCTACCTGTGACTCGACCTTCAAGGAACTGTGCACTTATACTCCTAGATCCCTCTGCTCTAGAACACTACCCAGAGGCCTACCATTTACTATGTAGGTCCTACCCTTGTTCGACATTCCAAAATGCAACACCTCACACTTCTCTGTATTAAATTCCATCAACCATTCCTCCTCCGACCTGGCCAATCGATCCAGATCCTGCTGCAATCGTTCACAACCACTATCTTCACTGTCTGCAAAACCACTAACTTTTGTATCATCAGCAAACTTGTTAATCTTGCCCTATATGTTCTCACCCAAATCATTGATGTAGATGACAAACAGTAATGGGCCCAGCACCGAACCCTGTGGCACACCACTAGTCACAGACCTCCATTCTGAGAAGCAACCTTCCACCATCACCCTCTGCTTCCTTCCATGGAGCCAATTTGCTAACCATTCAGCTATCTCTCCTTGTGTCCCATGAGATCTAACCTTCCAGAGAAGCCTACCATGCGGCACTTTGTCGAACGCCTTACTAAAGTGCATGTACACAACATCTACATCTCTGCCTTCATCAACCTTTTTGCTCACGTCTTCAAAAAAATCAATTAAATTTGTGAAACATGACCTCCCACGTACAAAACCATGTTGACTGTCCCTAATCAGCCCTTGCCCGTCCAAATGCCGGTATGTCCTATCCCTCAAAATACTGAGTTGGGAGGTCATGTTGCAGTTGTATAAGATGTTGTGCCAAACAAGGAATTATACCTGCCTCGGTTTGACTTCCCAAAATGCAAAACCTTATACATATCTGTGCAGATAGGAACTGTAGATGCTGGTTTAAACCAAAGATGGTTTTAAAACACTGGAGTAACTCAGCGGGACAGGCAGCATCTCTGGAGAGACGGAATGGATGAAGTTTCGGGTCAAAATCCTTCACCCATCTGAAGAAGGGTCTCAACCCGAAACGTCACCCATTCCTTCTCTCCAGAGGTGCTGCCTGTCCCGCTGAGTTACTCCTGCTTTTTGTGTGTATCTTCACTTTATAAATATCTTCTCTTAACTGAAACGCTCCATCCCAGGCAATAACCCTGGTGAATCTCCTCTGCACCCATTCAAGCAAAAATACATCTACCCTATGGTCTGATGACCAGAACTGCACACACTATTCCAGCTGTGGCCTAGCTAACATTTTATAAAGTTGGTCCAAGATCTGCCTAATCTTATACTCTGTTGTGTTAAAGAAGGAACTGCAGATGCTGGAGAATCGAGGGTTACACAAAAAGCTGGAGAAACTCAGCGGGTGCAGCAGCATCTAAGGAGTGAAGGAGATAGGCGACGTTTCGGGTCGAGACCCTTCTTCAGACTGGTCAGGGATCAGGGAAACGAGAGATATAAACTCGAGAGATATAAGAGAGTAATCTTATACTCTGTTCCCTATCTATTGAAGGCAAGCATCCTGTATGCCGTCTTATCCACCCTATCGTCCTATGCTGCTACCTTCAGGAATTTTTCAACTTGGACATCAAGGTTTATTTGTTCCTTAATATTCCCTAGATTCCTACCTCTCTTAGTATATATTCTGTCCCTAAATTGCATCACTTTCAAGGAATCAGGATTAAATTCCATCTGCTCAAATTACCATCTGATGAATATCATTCTGCAGTTTAAAGCAAAGGTCCTCACTATCACCAATGTGGCTAATTTTCATGTCATCTTACTAATCAAATTGGTGTATGTGACAATAAATGTCCGTTGTCCTTTGTCCTTAAATAAACTCAATCCATTCTCGCCCACCTATATTTAAGCACTCACACTTTAATCCAGCAGTCAAAGCTACATTTTTATCGATATTTGCAAATTCTGAAGACCAGTTGTGTCCTCATGCAATAATTGTGTGTCAACTGTTTGAGGAAGCGGAACAGAAGTTTTCTCTTTAAATATGACTTATTATAGTAATGTCTTAAGGAGTTATTGCTGGATCCATTTCAACAAGACATATAGAGAGAGGCTTTTCCAAGACTACCTCGTCTCCTCAAAGCAAAATAGAGGCAAAACACATGGTTTCATCTTACAATGCTGACCTGCAGTTTCCGAAACTAGAAAATCCTCACCTCAGATAAACTGAAGCTTTGGCTTACTTCTCCCTGATTCCATGAAAAATGAAACAGACCACTGCATGCAGAGTAAATAAAGAACTTCAGTAGCGGTGCAGTGAAAAATATTTCAGAGGTGTCGTTCATGCAATGTGAATGTACATCTGTGGCATATAGAAATTAATGCAAGATGTTCCACGACTTGTACATTTGTACAGGATAGGCATTTTAAAATGCAGTTTAGATGGATCCAGCTGAGAATGAGTTTAAAAAAACGAGTTTAAAAAAAACTCCTTGAGAAATTACTTGAACATATCAAGGTCATTTTAAAATCAAACAATGAACATTCAGACTACAAACCGGCACAGTGGGCTAAGGGTGGCATAGTGTTGTAGCAGTGGAGCTGCTGCCTTACAGCATTAGTTATCCTAGGTTTGCACCTGACTACAGGTGCAGTCTGTACGGAGTTTGTACGTTCTCCCTGTGACTGCGTGGGTTTTCTCTGGGTGCTCCAGTTTCCTCCCATACTCCAAAGATGTACAGGTTTGTAGGTTAATTGGCTTCAGTAAAATTGTAAATTGTCCCTGGTGTGCAGGATAGTGTTGGTGTACAGGGTAGTCACTGGTCGCTGTGAACTCGGTGTACCCAAGGGCCAGTTTCCACACTGTATCTCTAAAGTCTAAACCTTAGTACAAATGACGGACATATACTTTTGTTCTGTCTGCATGCTGACTTCTTTTACTTCCCAATAGATTGATAAATCCATAAGAGTGAATCTCGGATACAATTATTGGAAGCAAATTAGTGCTCAATGCCAAGTAGCCAAATGTAACTTTCAGAATTTTTTTTAAGCACTTCCACAATGTCCAACTCCAGTGAAGACCATAGGCAATAGGTGCAGGAGTAGGCCATTTGGCCCTTGGAACCAGCACCGCCATTCAATGTGATCATGGCTGATCATGCACAATCAGTACCCCATTCCTGCTGCCTTCCCATATCCCCTGACTTTGCTATCTTTAAGAGCCCTATCTAGCTCTCTCTTGAAAGTATCCAGAGAACTGGCCTCCACCGCCCTCAGAGGCAGAGAATTCCACAGACAAAAAGTGTTTGTTTCCATTCTAAATGGCTTACCACTTATTCTTAAACTGTGGCCCCTGGTTCTGGACTCCCCTAACATCGGAAACATGTTTACTGCCTCTAGTGTGTCCAAACCCATAATAATCTTATATGTTTCAATACGATCCCCTCTCATTCTTCTAAATTCCAGAGTGTACAAGCCCAGCCGCTCCATTCTCTCAGCATATGACATTCCCGCCATCCCGGGAATTAAGCTTGTGAACCTACGCTGCACTCCCTGAATAGCAAGAATGTCCTTCCTCAAATTTGGAGACCAAAACTGCACACAATACTCCAGGTGTGGTCTCACTACCCCAGATACCCTTCCACAATCTAGATGATTGCCATTTATCCTGTAGTTGTAATTTGAATTAAACTAGTTTCCCATCTAGTTTAGTTTAGAGATACAGTATGGAAACAGACTCTTTGGCCCACTGAGTCTACACCGACTAGCGCATCGCCTGGTCACACTAGTTCTCTGTTATCCCACTTTCTCATCCACTCCCTACAAATTTCTGGCAATTCTCTAACAAGCAAACTGAAGCCAGACAGCACCTGAGGTCAGGATGGAACCCAGGTCTCTGGTGCCATGAGGGAGCAACCCTACAAGCTGTGCCACTGTACCAATCAACTCTGCTAATATACGGCTGGCCATAGCACCATTAATCTTTCAGTAATATTCTAAAGCATAAGCTTCAGAAATTAAATGAGATTTCATCAAACAATATCTTTAATGGCACCCAATAAACTATAACCTCATCCTGGAGACACAAGTAACTGCAGACGTTGGAATCATTGAGCAAAACGCAAAGTGCTGGAGTAACTTAGCAGGTCCTACAGCACACATGGAGGAAATGGATAGTCAATACTTTGTGTCTATAAAAGTTTTATAGACTTATATAAAGTCTATAAAAGTTTCCCAATCTGAAACATCACCTTTCTATTCTTTCCACAGATGCTGACTGACCAGCTGAGCTACTCCAGTATTCTGTGTTATTACCATATCCATAGCAGATGAGAATGCAAGAGAGGAAATCAATGGTGATTTTCTCTTCCCTTGAACAAGGTACAATTCTAGGGTTACAGCTGGAGAAAAAGCTGGAGAAACTCAGCGGGTGCAGCAGCATCTAAGGAGTGAAGGAGATAGGCGACGTTTCGGGTCGAGACCCTTCTTCAGACAATTCTAAATCAAATTCTAATTCAATTCTCAAGGTACAATTCTAAATGTGGCATTGCTCAGCTGAGGTCAACTATCTCAACATGGATCAGAGATCCTGGGACCTCCATGTGCATGACATAAAGCGGGCAATATTTTAAACACAAATACTCTGCATGGGAGGATACCAAAAAGCCTATCCCCATCTTTTGCTGCAGCTCACTGAGGCAGAATTGGGATTTAAAGTACCTTCTGTTTGTGAAACTGCAGTAATTCTAAAGCAAGTTGGAATTTGAAAACAAACAAATACTTAGCTACAGTTGACAACCAAATTGGGAAGCATTACTTACTAACCTCACTAGGAGCAACTTCAATTGGACCTACCTTTGATCGCATGCCTCTTCGCATTGCAGTAAAATGGAGCTGGAAATAAAATGGAAAGAATAGTTTACATTTTTTATCGGCTTCATGTCATTTTCATGTGATGAGCAGGGAATGAAGCCAAAATGAAGTGACTAATGCTTTCACAAAGATATGAGATGAGCAGAAGATGACCATGGTCATTTATGACAAGACATTGTATCCGTCTGACTAGTATAAATATAAATAAATTAAATCCACCAATTTGCACTGGACTAAAGAGGCAATGGTTAATGTCAATATGGCACCAAACAAATGAAATGCACAAAAATTGAAATAGTTAAGTTTAATTTAAAGAAATAAGCATGGAAATGAGCTCTTCGGCCCACAGAGTCCACGCCAACCATTGCTCACTTCCTCAAACTTGTTTTATGTTTTCCTACTATCTACCCATTATGGGCAATTTTACAGAGACCAACTAACCTACAAACTTGCCCATGTTTGGGATGTGACAAGAAACACGAGAGCCCGGAGAAAACCCCCCCGATACATATGCAAACTCCACGATACATGTGCAAACACAGAGAGCACCCGAGGTCAGGATCGAACCCGGGTCTCTGGGGTTGTGCGGCAGCAGCTCTACCAACTGCGCTACTGTGCCGCCCTGATATAAACAGAAACATTTGTAAATGTTCAGCAAGTCAGGCAGCATCTCTGCAAGATTAAACAGAATCAACTTTTCAGATTGGAGATACTATGTCAGAAAACTCTGATGAAGGGTCACAGACCTGAAACGCTAACGCTGTTCACATATTCTACCTGACCTACTGTCAAACTAATTATTGTTATTGTCTGTCTCTGGCTGTATGCCAAACCACTTTTAGTAGCACAACTCCCCCCCCCCCCCCCCCCCCTTTTCTGCACCGCACTCAACAGAACATATTTCACCCATATACATTATCAAGCACATGTGTATTATATTGTTAGTACAACATGGGTATTATAAGTGACTCAATCTATTGTTATGTTAATTCATGTAACTCGGATGAAATGGCCGAGTTGGGCCAAAAGACTCATCTCCATGCTAGCTTGCTCCATAACTATATGACAATGCAAGGAACACAAGGTTTACAATAATTAAGATGAGAGTTAGGCAACAATCTTTCATTCAACATTGGTCCAATCCAATTGATACTTCAAACACTTGTCATGCAACCCCAACCAAAGAAGTCCTTAATATTGGATTGGGGCTCATGGAAACTGGGCGTGAAGGTAGGATGATAACCATATAACAATTACAGCACGGAAACAGGCCTTCTCAGCCCTTCCAGTCCGTGCCGACCATTTATTTTCCCGTACTCTCATCTACCTGCACTCAGACCATACCCCTCCATTCCCTTCCCGTCCATATACCTATCCACTTTACTTTTAAATGTTAAAATCGATCCTGCCTCCACCACTTCTGCTGGAAGATCATTCCACACAGCCACCACTCTCTGAGTAAAGAAGTTCCCCCTCATGTTACCCCTAAACTTCTGTACCTTAATTCTCATGTCATGCCCTCGTTTAAATCTTCCCTACCCTCAATGGGAATAGTTTATCCACGACAACTCTGTCTATCTCTTTCATCATTTTAAAGACCTCTATCAAGTCCCCCCTTAACCTTCTGCACTCCAAAGAATAAAGACCTAACTTGTTCAACCTTTCTCTGTAACTTAGTTGCTGGAACCCAGGCAACATTCTAGTAAATCTCCTCTGTACTCTCTCTATTTTGTTGACATCCTTCCTATAATTAGGCAACCAAAATTGTACACCATACTCCAGAATTGGTCTCACCAATGCCTTGTACAATTTTAACATTACTTCCCTACTCCTATATTCAATGCTCTGATTTATAAATGCCAGCACACCAAAAGCTTTCTTTACCACCCTATCCACATGCGATTCCACCTTCAGGGAACTATGCACAGTTATTCCTAGATCCCTCTGTTCCACAGCATTCCTCAATTCCCTACCATTTACCATGTACCACAGCATTCCTCAATTCCCTACCATTTACCATGATGGGGATGAAAAAGGAGGAGAGCAGGAACAGCTATTGGAAGGAAATAGTTGATTGGCAAAGAAAGGAAGATTAGAAGTGGACAATCTAGAGCGAGGACACTGAAGCAGAAACTTGTTTTATGCCTGGCAAATGTAATGAAGAAAGTGGCCCCAATGTGCAGATGAGTTTTCTCCACTACTGCCAATGAAGGCCAGGCAGTGGCCGCACATGTTAATCAGAAGTTTATTTTCTCTAGATATTACAGTTAACATTTTTGTTAACAATTTAATTTTGAACCAAGAAAACTCAATTTCAAAAGTAAACCAGCAAAATATGATGAAGGTGTGAGAAACACTTCCTGAGATATTTTTTGAGTAAGAAAGAATGAGGCAGATGGATGGAAGGTTGAGGCTGTAGTTTGTAAAATGGAATGGGCAAAGGAAACTCAAACAAGGGAAAATAAAACCCAGGAGGTTCCTTGCACTCCACTGTCATAGCTTGCTCTTCTGCAGCTTGCAGTAAACATGCATGTTTACTGGTGGCTGCATATCATATACCACTTCTGAAATTTGGTTCCATGGACTTCGATAAAACTGAATTTCGGAAATAGATTGTAACACACCGTGCTGCTCTGTGTGCATAAGGAATTGAGGAAGAACTTCCACTCCACCATAACCTTAAAAACCAATACATCTTTACGACAGAGAAAAAGGATAAATCAAAAATAGTCTGCAGAACAAAGGAGATGAACTCCAACCTTAATTGTAAATAGAAGAAAAACAGGTGTTCTTAACAAATGACATGGTGTTTAATAATTCAATTTCTCCAAATAATCTGTTATTTTCTGCATTTAAATTCTCTGCTATTCACCTGTTATCATGCACACCAATTCTCGGGGTCTGGGAGAAAGCAGTAAAGTTAACTTCAGATTCAAGACACCAAAAAAAAAATCAACTACTCCCCATGGACAAAAAGTAACTTGACTGGGAAAGAGGGTGTGAGTGATGTGAAATTGCCCTCTATTACTAGCTACATTTCATTTTTAATTATAAACGTGAAAATATCATGAAACACATCAATACACAAGCACAATACAGTGGGAACTGCAGCCAATTTTTCTGCCAAGATTTTAACCCTGTGAGGGCACGGCCCTTCGGCAGGTTACAATTGTATTCGCTTTGACTCTTTTCATTTTTAAGAA
This sequence comes from Raja brachyura, assembly GCA_963514005.1. The sequence goes on from OY740781.1 coordinate 34,430,778, forward strand.
AACATTTCAAATGTTGCTTTCCACATTGAGCTGAAAATGCATTTCATTATTTCCTACTTCAATCATTGTTTCCTAGAATCGTGAGCCTCTTACCTCCCTCAGTTTCCTCTTCCTCTTGCTATCTTTTCGAAAGACAAGTTTGGTGTCATCCGAATAGTGCTTGATTTATTGCATTTTCCCTTCTATTTTCTGTGCCCTTGATCATGTCCTTGCAGGCACTTGAGTTATATAACGGGTTGGGCAGCATTAAAGTAGCATTGAGATTTCTTCTTGTACAGAAATGCTGTTGCAGTGTTCAAACAGTCAATATGTCTTCAACAGGATTCTACCACAGTAAATGTAAACTTGCATTCACGCTGCAAACTGCTGTTGTTCATTATGAAACATCAAACAGGCAAGTACTGTATATAGTAAATTACAGGATCACTGCAAACAAATCAAAACTGGGCACAACGCATACTTAAAAAGTCTTCTCACTTCCCTTTTATGAAAATGCTAACTGTTGGGGAAGTAATAATTCAGCTGAAATGATCTGGTAAACCACCATAATAATGTCACATAAAAGCACAATCTTCATTTACCTACATCACAAAGTTTCGTTATACCAGTCGTTGGAGTACTAATTTTGTTGGTGGAATCTCGTCATCACACAGCCCATTATAAGATTACTAAATTATACAGTCAGTTTCCCAAGTTCTGCATTATATGAAACTGTACTGTACAATTCAAAGTTAAATGAACTATTTTTAGACATAGGATGGTGCTATGCAAACATGCAATGATTTCAAGCTGTAGAAAATTAGCAAGAAGCAACACCTCATTCCCTCAAATGTGTTTGGCTGGGTAGTTATGGGTCATAAGTAATTTACACTTCATGTCCATTTACTCCCCTATGCTATGTATCACTAATACCCTTTAACAAATAAAATTCCATGGAGCTTCAACAATTTAACTGACCCAGATTCAACATCCAAAACCAGAATCCCTCTACATTATAATGGTTCCTGATCTCTTACTTAAAATTACACTTCTTGCTCTGATTTATTACTCCTATCACATCCAGATGTGAATACTAGTGGACAATTCATCAACAAATGGCATGAACATCCAACAAAGTCAAAGTATCAACGACAAGGCAGAAATTTCCAACCATCTTAAACCATATGCTGTTGATAGATCACAACTTCCTCAGTCACAAAGCTGAGTCTTCTGCCAATTTGATTCACTCAACCCAAAATCAAGAAGTATGAATGCATTAAATACACCAAATAACATAGATTTTGACAACATACAGCTCCAGTGTTTAAGACCTGTAGTTTAAAACTAGCTTGCTCCTTAAAATAATTGCTACAGTATAGCTGTAACACACATATCATTTGACATCAAAGTTAATATAAAGTTAAATTTTGTTGGTGCTCAAGTCAGTACTGGCTCTTCAGTCCACTCACAATTATCAATAGTGATGGAAAATGTCTTTCGTAGTGTTACCAAGGAAAATATCACGAACAACCTTTACAATTACCCGAGGAAATAATCTCTCTTGAAACAATTTTTAAAAACGCAGATGCCATAAACATAACATGCTTGAAATACTCAAGAGGTAAGGCAGCACCTGTGGAAAGGGAAACATGGGTTTATAGTTTAGTTTATTATTGTCACGTGTACCAAGGTACAGTGAAAAGACACATTTACAGATGCTGCCTTATGGGCCTGTCCCACTTAGGCGATTTTTCAGCAGACTGCCGGTGACTGTCAAGTTGCCGGCAGTCGCTTGAAAAACCGGTAACTGGAACGCCGACTGTCAGAGTGGAACACACACACACACATCACAAAGGTGGGGGCTGGGGCAAGTGGGGTGAGCGCTGTCTGAAATTCACATGGTGCAAAGCCAAGGTGATACAGACACACACCGCGAAGAACAGGAAGGTTAAGACGGCTAGCACAGTGTACGGTAAGTCCTTTAAAGGGGGGAGGGGAGAAGGGGGGACAAGGGGGGAGAAAGAGTGGAGACACTTTTAAGAAGCCAGACAACTTTTAATAAGCCAGAGATACACGGCTGTGAAGTTCGGCGGACATTTAACATTTCTGGCCAGTTATCCTTGGTTCTGAACATGTTTACGTTTTTTTCCCCCAATGAGCCAATGAAAATAACCGGTCAGCAAAGGCGATTAACTAATCCTATTTTAGCCACACTTGATCAGCAAAATGAAGCGATTACAGAACTGGCCGAGGTCGCTGTAAAAAGTGCTAAGGAGACCGAGAAGATAATTGCCGAGAACAAACGTCTCTCAGAGTTATTACAAAAAATAAATGAGAAATGTATTGATTTGGAGGGACGTCAAAGACGTAAGAATTTGCGTATAGTAGGTCTGGCCGAGGGTCGCGAAGGAAATCAAGACCCACGTAAATTCGCTGCAAAACTCCTAAAGGACATTCTGAATTTGGATCAAGAACCTTTGTTGGGCCGTGCCCACAGGGCTTTAAGACGTGTCCCTGGGAGAGATGAACCACCAAGACAAATGATTGTAAAGGTGGCTTACGATCACGAATTTGAAGAAATGTTGAAGATAATAATAAGAAAGAGAAATCTGAAATACGATGGAGATAGCATCAGTATCTTCAGAGATTACCCGGCTGAGGTGGCTAAAAGAAGATCTCTATTCACAGAAACAAGACGCATCCTGAGAGACATAAAGGAAATAAAGGATATCAGATATGGTCTGGTGTACCCTGCAATATTGAGAGTTACCTATGAGAAGAAGGAGCATCGTTTCCCGAAGCATACGGAGGCACTGGAATTCGCTCGGAATATAAAGAAGAAGATAGAAGAAGAAGAACAACAACAAGCAGGAGAAGACCCGACAGGAGAGGATTAAGCATGAACTTTACTGACCCGCGGTTATGAATTATTCATTGAGAAAAAGGCGGAATAATGGACTTAAAGTTGTAGTATTGTATTAATTATTAATTACTAATTACTAATTATTATGACCTTCCTTATCCCCCTAATATAGTATTACTTATTATAATACTAATTATAATAGAAACTAATAACTAGAAATCAGTTATATGAATAATAGAAATAGTTACTAAGAACATAAAGTTAGTACCCCACCCCAACATATACAGCATTCTAGATAAGAGCTGGAATAACCAACATCTTTTTTCTAAGAAAACGGAAGTCCTTAGATTAATAGCCATACTAGTGTGGCTTCCACTTGTGCACACTACACGCTATAAAAGTGTAGTTTCTTTTTTTTCTCTACACCCTTTTATCACCCTATACTTTTTTTATATTTACATTTTTTACTATTTTTCGATTTTATATTATATATTATATGATTATGGTTACGACTTATATTATATAACCAGGTTAAATGGACATGGATTAATAGAATTGGTAATTTTCATCGGACTAAAGCAGGGCTGTTATGTCGGGCCGGAGGAGTCAAGAAGGCTACCCCAAAAAAAGCCACCCTAATAATAAAATGCAAGATATGAATGTAAGGATTGGGGGTGATGGAATCACCTTCTGTAGTTGGAATGTTAAGGGAATTAATGAACCAGTTAAAAGGGGAAAGGTGTTAGCTCAGTTGAATAGATTGAAATCAGATGTTACGGTTCTTCAAAAGACACATCTTAAACAAGATGCTCAATATAGATTAACAGCTAAGTGGATTTCAAAGGTGTATCACTCATCATTTATACATAAATCTAGAGGAGTTGCAATAATTATTCGTAAAGGCATACCTTTTAAACCTAGTTCTATAATAGAGGATAAAGAGGGTAGATATTTAATAATTACAGGGGAATTACAGTCAAAAAAAGTAATTCTTATGAATATATATGCACCCAATTTCGATAACCCATTATTTTTCAAGAAAATATTTAATAATATCCCTATTTCCACTCAATATAATTTAATAATTGGGGGTGATTTAAATTGTACTTTAGATAATTATTTAGATAGATCTTCCACGAAAAGGAAAGCTCTTTCTAAGTCAAGTAAATTTATAAATTCTTTTATTAATACATCGAATGTTAAGGATATTTGGAGATTGGATAATCCAACTGGACGTGAATATTCATTTTTCTCACCGGTATTTGGAACCTATTCGAGGATAGATTATTTTTTAGTCGATTCAAAATTACTTCCCTTCACGTATGATGCAAAATACCACAATATTATTATCTCAGATCATGCACCGCTAACATTCAAGATAAAATTAAAAGATATAGTTAATAAAACTAACACTTGGAGATTTAGCCCACAAATATTGAAGGACAAAGGCTGTTGTAATTATGTGGAGGAACAGATTAAATTATTTTTCGAAACTAATGATAAACCTGAGATTTCCCCATTATTATTATGGGATACATTTAAAGCATTTATGCGTGGTGCAATAATATCAGCACAAGCATATTTTAATAAAGAAAATCGAAAGACGGAGCAAAAGTTAGAAAAGGAGATAAAACGATTAGATAGTGAAAATATAAGACATCCTTCTAAAGAGTTAGTTAATAAAATTGCAATATTAAAATATAGATTAAATAAAATATATTCTGACCAAGTTATTAAACTTTTTCAAAAAACCAAACAAGTACATTTTGAATTTGGAGATAAGCCACAAAAATTATTAGCACGACAACTCAGAAAATTAGACGATGAAAAAACTATACATAGTATTAGATCTATGCAGGGAAACATACTGACTATACCAAAGGATATTAATGACACATTTTTACAATATTATCAAAATCTTTATTCATCAAAATCAACAGGGCAAACAGATGAAATGGAAAAATTTCTAGACAAATGTCATATTAATAGGCTAGATCTGGAAAGTAGACAATTGTTAAATGCTGAAATATCAGTAAGAGATATTGAAGAATCAATTGGTTCGTTAAAAAATGGAAAAACCGCGGGCCCTGATGGCCTGAGTTTTTCGAATTTCGAATTTTATAAAAAATTTATGATCTAATCTCACCAAGATTACAGACAGTGTATAGATATGCATATGAACTAGGAAAATTACCAGAATCCTTAAACAAATCTACAATTACACTCATTCCTAAGTTAGACAAGGATCTGGAAGATCCTGGATCATATAGAGCGATTGCTCTTTTAAATACTGACCAAAAAATATTAACTAAAGTACTATCTCGGAGGCTAAGTTTAGTGATTTCTAAAATAATACATCACGATCAAACAGGTTTTATTCCAAAACGTTATTCATCACACAATCTCAGGCGCCTGTTTAATATCATATATTCGAAAAGAAACAGAGACACAGAATTAGCAGTTATATCGTTGGATGCAGAAAAAGCATTCGATCAGGTGGAATGGTCATATTTATTTAATATAATGGAAAAGTTTCAATTGGGGGATGGATTCTGTAAATGGGTAAGAATATTATACTCTAATCCTACTGCAAGAATTTTAACTAATCAAATACTATCACCTAAATTTAAACTATTTAGGGGATGCAGACAGGGATGTCCGTTATCCCCTTTATTATTTGCCTTGGTCATAGAGCCTCTGGCTGAAAGAATTAGATCTGAACCTGAAATATATGGTTATAATACTGATACAACAATTAATAAAATATCTTTATATGCAGATGATGTTTTGATTTATATTACAAGACCGGAATGCAGTATTCCCAAGTTATTTAATGTTATAAATGAATTTAGTATATTTTCAGGATATAGGATTAACTGGAATAAAAGTGAAATTATGCCTATAACTGGCATAAATGTAAATATATTGCAACAATATCCATTAAAAATAGTCACAGATAAATTTAAATATTTAGGAATTAATGTACCTAAATCCTATAAATTATTAATTAAATCTAATTATCCTCAATTATTAGATAAACTTATAAAAAATATTTCATATTGGAAAACACTTCCTATATCTATGGTTGGTAGAATTAATGCTATAAAAATGATTTTTTTACCACAATTGTTATATTTGTTTCAGGCTATTCCTTTTTTTCTCCCGAAATTTTTTTTAAAGAAAATTGATAATATTGTTAATAGTTTTATTTGGGACTATAAAAGTCATAGAATAAGTAAAAAACACTTATGTAAGTCTAAGATAAATGGAGGGTTAGCACTTCCAAATTTTTTATATTACTTTTGGGCAGTTCAGATTAAGAATATGAATTTTTGGTGGATAAATCTGGATAATGAACCAATGTGGTTAAAGATGGAAAAGGAAGACTGTTTACCTTTTAATATAGGCTCGATTCTCTTTGCGCCAAAGGAAGTACAAAAAAAGATTTATAGGGATAACCCTATAATTTATAATAATAGGCGTATATGGAAACAGATAGTTAAGACTTTACATCTGGATAATCTATCCTTCAGGTTACCAATTAGGAATAACCCATTGTTTAAACCCTCAATATTAGATGCGGGGTTTAGACTCTGGGAGGATTTAGGAATTAAAAGGATAGGACACCTTTATAGAAATGGAAATTTTTTATTATTTGAAGAGTTGCAAGATATTTTTGGATTGCCTTCACAACATTTGTTTAGATATTTACAAATTAGAGATTACATTAAATGTAATACACAAGATTATAAAAATAAAGAACCAGGCTTATTAGATGGTTTGTTTAATTTACATCCAAATACGGAAAAGTTAATAGCTCATATATATAATATTATTCTAGATAAAGAGACCCCAATAACTGAAACATATCGCCAAGCATGGGAAAATGAAATTGGATTATCTATAACAAAAGAAATTTGGGAAGAAAGCTTACAGAGAATAAATCGGTGTTCTTTAAATGCTAGACATATATTAATACAATTTAAAGTACTATATAGATTACATTATTCGAAAACCAAATTAAATAGTATTTTTCCCAATCTCTCCGCTATTTGTGATAAATGTAAGAATCTAGAAGCAAACTTAATACATAGTTTTGTAACATGCCCTAAGTTGAATTATTACTGGACTGAAATTTTTAAAGTAATTTCTGAAGTTCTTAAAGTTAAACTGGACCCTGACCCAAAATTAATAATATTTGGAATTCCGGAATCAAGTTTGGTTTTGACAGTAGATCAAAGAAATTTCTTTGATTACTGTTTGATAATAGGGAAAAAAATCATATTGAAATTTTGGAAGGGAACATTATCCCCAACAATTAAAATGTGGACAGCAGAGATGCAGGAGACGTTATATTTGGAAAGAATTAGATTTGTCCTATTGGACAGGTATAATTCTTTTGAACTGATATGGTCTCCATATATACAGTATCTAGAGAAGTAGCTGTTCTTGGCATCACGGCTCGACGGGCACCCTACGGAATCCGATGAGAATAACTTATTTACATATGGGATTAATGCGCATGTCCCATTGATATTATTGTTTGAAATAATTTCATGTATAATGTACTTAGTTGTTTTTGATTTATATATATATATAATATATATATTTTTTTAAATTTGTATTTGTAGATTGTTTTCTATTTCTATCTCTTTTTTTCTTTTCCTCTTTATTATATATCTTTTTCTATCTTTATTTCCAAAAAAACAGACGATATTAATTATCGATGTGCTATTTGTAGAAATTCTGAATTAAGATGATGTTTTAAATGTGTGTTATACATTGTAAACTGGTTACTTCAAATAAAAAAATATTTTAAAAAAAAAAAAGGCGATTAACTAAAACTACCTACGACTACCTCGACTACTGATAACTGCATGGCGACCCTACTATAATGGCAGACCACGCGCAATGTGTCAAATGGGCTGTTCATATTTCTATTTCTTATGTTGTCAAATGCAAGCATGAGCTTTTAAAACTTAATGGTATCCTCTTCAAGCACAATATCAACTAGATTTTTGTTATCTGTATATCTGAACAAATGTAATTGTCCACATGTGGTTGTCACTCGATGTGCATTAAATGTACAATTTGCCTTTATCAGGATGCAACACAAAGTTTCCATACTGATTTTCAACTGCCAAATTAGCTTACGCAGTTACAATGTTCCTTCTGCTGCATACAAAGAATCATGTGAAAAAATCCAATAATTTTAGTTTAGTTTACTTTAGAGATACAATGTGGAAACAGGCCTTTCGCGATATATTGCTTGATAGCACTACCAAATACATTTTCAATCACAGGTCCACTGAGTGTGTGCTGACCAGCAATCCCCCACACTTACACTATCCTACACACACAAGGGACAACTTACACTTATACCATGCCAGTTAACCTACAAACCTGTGTGTCTTTGGAGTATAGAAGAGGAAACCGAAGATCCCGGAGAAAACCAATGCAGGTCACAGAGTGAATGTACAATTTCCGCACGGACACCACCCGTAGTCAGGATCGTACCTGGGTCTCTGGCGCTGTTAAGGGGCTGTCCCATTGCGGCGACCTAATTGGCGAGTTTAGAAGAGTTCGAAGAAGTGGCATATTGAAGACCTCCTTCAACTATGTGGAAGACCTCCTTCGACTATGTTGAAGACTAGCTTCGACTAGTTTCGGGAAAATTGGACACCGAATAGTGGAGAGCGAAGATGACCTCCTTCGACCTCCCTTCGACGATGTTGAATATCTACGACTGCCTTCGACTACCTTTGATTACCTTCGACTACCCAACGAATAACATGCCGACCTACCTCGACTAAACCTACGAGTAAATATATATAGATTTTTTCCATGGTGACCTTTTTTTACTCATGGGCATTTTTCAGCATGTTGAAAAATACGCCCCGACCTAGCTGAGTACGCGGGGACTACTCTTGAGCATGAAGGAGAGTTACCTCGTGTCGACCATGCTGCAAGTATGAGTCGAGGGCAAACTCTTCTGAACTCGCGGATTAGGTCGCCGCAGTGAGGCAGCCCTTTAAGGCAGCAACCCTACCGCTTCGCCACCATGCTGCCCAGCAACTGATAGCAATAAATCCCCTCCCCGCCAACATACACAGATACACAAAAGTTGGCCAAACTGATGTTTCCAGCATGTTCTACTTCAGACTCTACTTTAGAGATGCAGTGTGGAAACAGGCCCTTCTCCCCACCAAGTCCACCCTGACCAATGATCACCTTATACAGTAGCACTCTCCTACACACTCCGGACAATTTATAATTTACAGAAGCCAATTAACATACAAACCTGCATGCCTTTGGAGTGTGGGATGAAATGGGAGCACCAGGAGAAAATCCAGTGGTCACAGGGAGAAATGACAGACTCCGTACAGACAGCAACCATAGTCCGGATCGAATCCCGGTCTCCGGCGATGTAAGACATCAACTCTACTGCAACACCACTGTGCCACCATTGTAATGACATGTCTTTTTACTTTACCTACAGACTTGGATATACAGCTCTCTATTCCTTCATTTGTGAGTTGAGGCTGAAGTGGTAGCAAAGGTGCATGTGGTTAGAAAGGATCTAGGCTCAGGCTCTGCTCTAACATCAATTCTCCAGGTTGGCAATAAGATGCATTGTTGTAGCTTTTCAAATGAGTTCAGGATAGCAACAGCGCAATTTTGATCTTTCATGATTCAAGAAGGCATAGTGAACACAGTTCATGCCAAGGGTTACACAAAAAGCTAGAGAAACTCAGTGGGTGCAGCAGCATCTAAGGAGCGAAGGAGATAGGCGACGTTTCGGGTCGAGACCCTTCTTCAGACTTACCCGCTGAGTTTCTCCAGCTTTTTGTGTAACCCTCGATTCTCCAGCATCTGCAGTTCCTTCTTTAACATAGTACATGCCAAATTCTTCAAATTGTAATCAGTATTCTCACCCAGGCCAAAATGGACATCACTGAGCATTTGACTCACAGTCAATCAGCTCCACTGGGCAGCCCATGTCATTCACATGTTCAGCCCCAGACTGTCAAAAAAGACACTAATTGGAAGTTTGTCATGGGTGCAGATCACCAACTGGACAAAGGAAAAGATTCAAGGCTAGGCTGAACGGAGACGAGGAAACACTTTTTCTCACAGAGAGTTGTGAGTGTGTGGAATTCTCTGCCTCAGAGGGCGGTGGAGGCAGGTTCTCTGGATGCTTTCAAGAGAGAGCTGGATAGGGCTCTTAAAGATAGCAGTCAGGGGATATGGGGAAAAGGCAGAAACGGGGTACTGATTGGGGATGATCAGCTATGATCACATTGAATGGCGGTGCTGGCTCGAAGGGCCGAATCGCCTACTCCTGCACCTATTGTCTAATTTGCACTTCAGATGATTATATATGTATATTTTGAATAGTAGAAAATCTGTATTACTTCCAGTTTATATTAACAAAATATTTCTGAAAGATTTAAATCTGCTATGCATGTATTATTCTTTCATCTGTAAAATAATCCATCAGCTGTAAAACGACATCATAATTAATATACAAACAATACACAATAAACTACTTGCATAAATATTAAGGTTGATGTGCATTAGTGAGCTGTAAAAGTAAGAGAAATGTTAAATATGACATTTAGGTTATCAAGGAGGGCACTGTTTTCAAAGACCTTTAAACATGAGCAAAAACCTTTCAAAAAAAATTATGGCACACATTCAAAAACGTCACATGTATTTTTTCCGTAATGGATGATTATCACCCCGTTATTGAATTGGCATCTCAGCAGATCCAAAACTAAAGATCAAAGGTTTAGGTTAGCAGGGCTGTTTAACTATGCCAGTCAGAAACGTCAGAAGACTTTTTCAACTCAGAAGAGTTTTTTTTTAAATATTCTCCTAAAGATTAAGGCATTTCTAAAAGCCATTCATCATTCTATATTTTCTCTCTAATAGAATTTCATTTTTCAATACATGCCATAGATTTCGTGTAATCCTCAATTCTGGGGTCCTACATCAAGTGATCCCAGATTTAAAAATAAAACCATCTGTTTGGAGAGAACAGAAAATAAGTAGCAAATATTATACGTTAAATTGTCTATCGTCTCCAAGTTAACATCAGATGGTAATCCAAACCTGAGGTCCAGATGACATCAATAAACCGTTATGATGCGATCTGAACTTTTGGATACAATCCCCGTCTTTAATTTGTGTAGTAAAGAACTGTAGATGCTGGCTTAAATCGTAGGTAAACACAAAATGCTGGAATAACTCAAGCAGCATCTCTGGAGAGAAGGAATGGGTGATGTTCCGTGTCCAGACCCTTCTTCAAACTCTGTTTCGGGTCGAGACGTTTTGTGTCTACCCTGTCCTTAATTTACTGACCACCCTCCAGCATTTTCTGCACATTGAACATGTCAAACAATCCTGAAAATATCAGAGACCATGGAAATAATTCTCTAAAACAGTGAGTTCCTCAGATTTATATCACTTAGATTCCAGTAGATGTCTGACAAGCAGGAAGGTAAGTCAACATTAGGCTGTGCATGGGGATTGGGAACTGCAGCAACCCAATACATGACTACCATGCTGCCTAGGGCTAAAGTATTATTAAATTCTCAGGGTGAATTTCAGCTTTCAAGAGAATAGCATAAAAATTGGACAAGTACAAGGAAGGTGTGAACATTTAAAAGTAAATTTAAAAGCAAGTCTAAGAATTTGTGATTGGCGAACTGGAGAAATACAAAATATGAGAAATTTCTTACAAGATGAATCCTGATTTACAAAATTAAAAGTCAAATTATCATGTTTTTAATGTTGCCACCTCATTCCATTTTCACAGAGTACCATGATTTTTATTTTTAAAAAACCTAACCATACCACTGTAATAAATGCTGCTGCACGTATGATCCAAGACAAATCAGTCTGCATAACCTCCGACTCAGTGACTGGGCACAAGTTTAAACACCAGTCTGTTTGCACAAGCCACCTGCAGCAGGCAGGATATTGTCAGCAATCTGCTCCCCAAAATCAATGACCCTTGCTTTGACCTCCAGAAACAGGATATACAGAAACAAGCTGCTGCAGGAACTGAAAGCTTTAGAGCCGAGGTCAGACACACAGCGAACTCACAGCACAAGTTATCTACCCTCAACACTCATGCTTACATTCCAAAGACATTTCCGTCGCAATGGAATGGCAATATATTTTCTGCCTGCCAACCCCTATTCTATATAAATCTGAAAGATATGAATTTATAGTCCTTGCAGAATTCCCATAAATTCAAGCAATACATGACCTTTAAAATTCTTTAAAACATGCTCCTATTTTAATTAAGACTTAATTTGCAATGTTTTTTTTCGCTCAATGCTGTTTAACTCCGAGAATAACATTTCCAAACCAAGAGCATGAATTAAAATTGTACAACACAGCGGGAGGCCATTTAGCCTTTTGTCTCTGCCTGGCTCTTTGCAAGAGTGATCACGTTAATCTAATTTCTTGCTCTTTCTCCAGTCCTAAAAATGTACCCCTTTTAAGAACATACCCAAATCCTTTTAAAAAATCACTTGTGAATCACCACACTTAGAAGGTGAGTATTCTTGATAATGACAACTGTGCCCTCTCTCATATACCCTTCTGCGTGATAACATTTTCTCCATAATTTCTCTGCAAAACTTTCATGATTTTGAACACCCTTCCCATTAACAACTCTGAAAAGGAATGCGTGTTCCCCATTCTCTCCATGTACCCATGTTGCTTCATCACTGGTATCGTTCTACAAAATCTCCTCTGTACTCTATCTCTGTACCCTATCTAAAGCCAAGGCAGCCAGTTAAAGAGAGGCAGTCAGAGCTGTACACAATGCCCTGAGCCTATAACTTTACTACACTTAACTAAATGACTGATGCAAACTTGCTTTAAAAATCACAGTCTGATCAGCTGTAGATTATTTGTGTTTTTTTTGTTGCAGGACCTATTATAAATGTACAATTTATTTCATTTTCCACCTACATGCATTGCTTAAAAGATTGTAAGGTCATTCTAAATAAATATTAGACCGTAAATAACAATATGCAATACATTCTTCCCTTGTATTAACATCTCCATATATTCTCTCACAGAAGAAATAATGAAAACAAACCACCAATGGATAAGAAAGGTTTAGAGAGATATGGGTCAAACACAGGCAAATGGAACAAGCATAAATGGGCATCTTGGTCAGTGGATGAGATGGACTGAAGGTCCTGTGTGCCTGACTCGATGACTCCAGAAGCTTGACATCATCCAGGAGCAAGCAGCTGACTTAAATGGATTCCCTCTACTATTCTTAACATTCATTCCATCCATCACAAATTTCTATCACTGCAGTCTGCACACTCTGCAAACACATTGCTTTATGTGCCCATGCCAATTTGGTACTGCCTCCCCACATCATGACCTTCACCACCAAGAAATGCAAGGAAACATGAACACCACTGCCTCAAACTTCAAAGACTCAAGATACCCACTTCCTTCACCAATTCACTTCCATGTCTCATTCCTTCAGTTTGTAAATGAACTTTGAGGCAAAGACTCTACCAAGGTTCGTAGGCAGCTGACAGAGGGTGAAATGGGAATCAGATCAGGTAGAAAGAGGGGTAGATCAAGGGGCAGAAAAAGTCCAAGGCTTTTCACATAATTGTGCAAAATTATCAGTGATTTAACATCAAGTTAAGAGGAAATGAAAGCAGCAGTAGCCATTTGGCCCCACATACCAATGCACCAATCACAGTTTACTATAATAGCCACATCAAAATGAAAATTCAATCAATGTGCTTGGGGTTCTGAGTGCCCGTCCAATTCTCCTCCATCAAGAGATAGCATGTTCATCAGAAAAATTAAGGACATTTAATTTGCCAAAAAACATTACTTGCATTTAATTAAGGACCTTTGCCAAAGGGCAAAACCCACTAATTTTTGAGACACTGTAATTCTCAATGGAAATGAAACCTGTAATTATTTTTTGTAGTAAGGAAATAATCACCTTATTCTAGATTTTTATAAAATATAATGGAGACAAATGCTATTTTTAGGAATGGCGGATTTGTAAAGTTCGCTTTATAATCCCCATCACTTCAGCCTTTATAAGAATCTTTCTCAAGAGAGACATCACCTTGCTTAAACCACTTCTTTCAATGATGTGCATGCTCTCATGCAAACAATAGATAATGTAAATGAAACAAAGATGCAATGATTACAGTATAATATTTCAAGCCACTACCGTCTGTCAGCTCAGGAATATCTCCAAGTTAATAACTTGTCTGTGTAAAAATTCTATTACAGCTTCTTCCTCTTGAGGCTTTCTACACAACCATGTTCACTTGGTAATATTGAATTCTATTGAGTATTCCCAGTAAAGTAGCGGTTAAAAGTAATTTATTGCAGATGGTCATGGAGGTACATTGAACAGTTTCAGAAGCCTGGGCTCAGACATCTTATTGAATTATTCAAGGGCAAATCATTTTTGCTGAAAAATGTTCTTGGATGGTTGTCAGGTGAAAACAAATCACATTTGGGTATGATACTCTCACCAGTAAAAATAAAACACATGTTAAAATGATCAGGTGGGCAAGTTTTTTAAAGAAAGAACTCGCATTTCTACAGGACCCCCAAGTGTTTACAGGTATTTAAGTACAGTTGCAATTTTAATGGATGAAGCATAGCAACAAATTTGTGCACAATAAGATACCACAAACCACAACCACACCAGTGGTTGAGGAATAAATATTGTCCAGGAAACTGCTGCAGAAAAACATGCTTTATCTTTTACATCCTCATGGGAGATCAGACATAAGCGCCATTAAAGTCTCATCAGACAACAGCACTTTCAACATTGCAGTGCACTCTCATTTCAAATGCTAACATTTGCTCAAGCCTTGATGAAGACCCAGATGCCCTTATTTCACTCATGGACGAGAGCCATGGCTGACACTCGGAAGGTGTGTGCGCCTAATAAACCGTTTAAAACCCATGTGGAAATCAAGAAAGTGCAATGCTGGAAATTTTAAGTACGGAGAGAAAGTGCTTGAAACTCAGCAGCATCTGTGGAAAGAGAAACACAGTTATCTGATGAGGCCTTTCATCAGAGCTGAAGGGTCTTCAAACTGAAACATTATCTCTTTCTTCAAATGCTGCCTGACTTGCTGCACATTTCCATTATTTTTTGTTTTTATTTCAACAGTACATGGTGGAATCTAAGCTGCAAAGACTATGGCGTGATACAAATGTGATTTGGTTTATTTTATTATTGTTTACTCAAGAAAAGCACCTATTAGTCACATTTCTAGACTGAACAAATCACATCAGTAAAACTTGTTGTCCAATTGTCTGTATCTCATTTTCACCTAACCTACAGCCAACAATGTCCTGTTTCCTTTATTATTTGTTACTTTTTTGCATACATTTCATTAATTTGTTCAATATTTCTCTATATCACCATCTATATCTCTCATTTCCCTTTCCCTGACTCTCAGTCCGAAGAAGGGTCACAACCCGAAACGTCACCTATTCCTTTTCTTCGGATATGCTGCGTTACTCCAGCTTTTTGTGTTTATCTCCAGCAAAGCTTTACATCTAGATTTTGTGTCCAACATCCTTTTCTACGGCGTGCAAGTCATTCTAAAAAGCATGGATATTTGTATTGTTCGTTATAGTCACATGAACCGAGATACAGTGACCAACTTTGTTTGTGTGCTATCCAGTCAAATCATATTATACATGAGTACAGCCATGCCATTCATGACCTTTTTGCCCTTTTTTTTATTTGGAACAAAAAAACTGTCAGCTACATCCTGCTTGAGTAAATTTGAACCAAAATGGAGAGTTGAAATTTTAATGCATCTATTTTTGTGCCTCTCAGTTCAGTTCAGAGATCGCACAAAATAAATTGGCCGATCATAGCCCAGCTAAAATAAAGACTCTACTCACTCCAGCTGTGGAGTGCAAAAACCTATACAGTGCCCTCCATAATGTTTGGGACAAAGGCCCATCATTTATTTATTTGCCTCTGTACTTCACAATTTGAATAGAAAAAATTGAGAGATTTGTAATAGAAAAAAATCACATGTGGTTAAAGTGCATATTGTCCGATTTTAATAAAGCCATTCTTATACATTTTGGTTTCACCATGTAGAAATCACAGCAGTGTTTATACAATGTATCCCCATTTCAGGGCACCATAATGTTTGGGAAACAGAAATGTAATGTAAATGAAAGTAGTCACGTTTAGTATTTTGTTGCATATCATTTACATTTACTGTTGTTTGTCATGTACATCAATGATCTGGATGATGGGATGGAAAATTGGATCAGTAAGTATGCAGATGATACTAAGGTAGGTGGTGTTGTGGATAATGAAGTCGATTTTCAAAGTCTACAGAGAGATTTGGGCCATTTGGAAGAGTGGGCTGAAAGATGGCAGATGGAGTTTAATGCTGATAAGTGTGAGGTGCTACATCTTGGCAGGACAAATCAAAATAGGATGGACATGGTAAATGGTAGGGAATTGAGGAATGCTGTGGAACAGAGGGATCTAGGAATAACTGTGCACAGTTCCCTGAAGGTGGAGTCGCATGTAGATAGGGTGGTAAAGAAAGCTTTTGGTGTGCTGGCCTTTATAAATCAGAGCATTGAATATAGGATTAGGGAAGTAATGTTACAATTGTACAAGGCATTGGTGAGACCAATTCTGGAGTATGGTGTACAATTTTGGTCACCTAATTATAGGATGTCAACAAAATAGAGACAGTACAGAGGAGATTTACTAGAATGTTGCCTGGGTTCCAGCAACTAAGTTACAGAGAAAGGTTGAACAAGTTAGGTCTTTATTCTTTGGAGCGCAGAAGGTTAAGGTGGGGACTTGATTGAGGTCTTTAAAATGATGAAAGGGACAGACAGAGTTGATGTGGATAAGCTTTTCCCATTGAGGGTAGGGAAGATTCAAACAAGAGGGCATGACATGAGAATTAAGGGACAGAAGTTTAGGGGTAACATGAGGGGGAACCTCTTTACTCAGAGAGTGGTGGCTGTGTGGAATGAGCTTCCAGCAGAAGTGGTGGAGGCAGGATCGATTTTAACATTTAAAAGTAAAGTGGATAGGTATATGGACGGGAAGGGAATGGAGGGGTATGGTCTGAGTGCAGGTAGATTGGACTAGGGAAAAATAAATTGTCGGCACGGACTGGAAGGGCCGAGAGGGCCTGTTTCCGTGCTGTAATTGTCATATGGTGATATGGTTAAGACCATTATTGTACCAGTTCCAAAAAAAGCATTGCTTTACTGACTACCATTATGGATCCACCATTATGAAATGCTTTGGAAGACTGGCCTTGGCACACATTAACTCCAGCCATCTAGACACCTTTGATTCACTGAAAAAGATCCACAGCAGTCACCATCAACCTGGCCCTATTGAATCTGTGGAACAGCTGGATAACAAGGACTACGCCAAACTCATACTTATTGACTACAGGTTTGCCTTCACCACCATAATTCCAACAAACTGGTTTACAAATTATTGGACCTTGGACTCAGCACCCCCTCAGCAAATGGATCCTTGACCTCCTGACCCACAGACAACAAGGATAGGCAACAAAACATCCTCCATGGTAATTCGCAACACTAGTGCTCTGTATGGCTGCGTACTCAGTTCCATACTACATTCCCTATACACTCACAACTTTGCAGCTTTTTTTTCTCAAACACTATTGACATGATTATCGATGACACCAGCCTTGTAGTTCGGATTTCGAATAACGATGAGACAGAGTACAGGAAGAAAACAGATCTTAGTAACATGTGTGATCTTTCCCTCAATGTCAGAAATATGAAGGAGTGACTCACTAACTTTACAAAGTGAGGTGGAGTATATGCCCCAGTCTACATCAATGGTGCACCCTGGAGTGGAAAAGACTACAAAAAGTAATAAACACTGACCAGTCCATCATCAGCTCTGACCTCCCATCCGCCAAGGATATCTATCAGTTCCGGGCGACCGGGAGCAGTAAACCAGCCACCGTGACCCAGCTACAGGAGACGGAGGAAGCCGTGTGCCTGAAAGGGGGTGGAACGAGAAGGCCCCCCCCAACGACACCATTGGTTGCGCCACCAGAAACCCACCTCATCGCTGGATTCCTGAGCCCAGGAAAGCTGAGGCAATTCACCGAAGCGGTGGGAATGAGGGGACACGGAAATGGTCAGTGACTCTAAAGACAATGGAGCTCAAACTGGCATCTTTAAACGTGCGCAGTATAAAGAGCACTGCGCGATGTGTGAACGCCTTACAGTACCTGGCCAAGGTCAAGGCAGACGTGACTTTTCTTCAGGAGTGTGGGCTGCCACACCTCCGCTGCTATCGGAGATGGTCGCGATGGTGGTCCCACGGACTGTCGGTGTGGTCGGGGGGCAATGACCGTCGTGCTTCCGGCCTGGGGATTTTGCTGCGGGGAGGGAACTTTGCCATCAATGATGAGGTCAGGGAGGTGGTTGGGGGGCGTCTCCTTGTGGTGGATGTTATGTACCGTGGCTCTCCGCTCCGGCTGATTAATGTGCATGCCTCGCCCACGCAGAGCGAGCGGCTGGCCGTTCTCCAGCAGCTCCCAGTGCTGCTGGACACGTCCCGGCAGCTTGTTCCGGCCGGTGACTTCAACTGCATCACTGATGCGGCTGGACGATCCGGCAGTGCCGACAGCAGACTGGACGGCACGTCCAAGTTCCTGATGGATATGGTAAAAGATGCAAAGCTGCGCGATGCCTTCAGCGACCCTGCAGGCGGGTCCCAGCCACGGTTCACCTGGTCGAGATCGGACGGTTTAGCCCGATCTCGGATAGACTTTGTCTTCACGACGAAGGCCGTCACGGTGAGACACACTGACCTCACGCCGGTGTTCTTCTACGACCCCTGCCTCCTTCGGGCTTCCTGTCACCTACAGGAGGACCGGAAGGCAGGCAGAGGGACGTGGAAGTTAAACATGAAGCTGTTGACCACAGAGAACGTCGAGGAGCTAAAGAGGGACTATGCATGTTGGAGAACGGTGAAGCCCCTCTTTGACTCCCACACACTCTGGTGGGAAGCAACCAAGGAGAACATTAAGAGGTTCTTCATAAGTAAAGGGGTTCAGAGAGCAAGACAGAGTCAGAGGGAATTGTGCCAACTCCAGACAGATTTGCAACAACTGCTCCTTCTGCAGTCGAGAGGGTGGATGTGAGGTAGGAACTTAGAGATGTGAAGGACCGTCAAGCTCGGCTCTTTATCTCTGAATCCTCCAAGATCATCTTCCGACCCAGGGTCCGCCATGTGGAGCAGGATGAGACGTGCTCACGTTTCTTCTTCCATAAGGTTCACAGGGGGAGCTCTGTGATGAACAGCCTTAGGGAGGAGGACGGCTCGGTAGCATCCTCACACACAGACATGCTGAGGATCTGCAAATCCTTTTACACAGATTTTTATGACCAAAAGGCCATAGACAGTACCTCCTCCCAGAACTTCCTGTCCTCGATCATGGAGGTCTTGGAGGACAGCAAGCGGGAGAGTCTGGACCAACCACTGACCCTAGAGGAGCTGACTGGCTCCATCCATTCCTTTGACTCGAGTAAAACTCCCGGAAGCGATGGCTTACCGGCCAAGTTGTATTCGGCTCTGTGGGACTTGATGGGCCCGGACCTGCTAGAAGTGTACAACGACATACTTCTAGCTGGTAGCGTGTCACACTCCATGAGGAAGGGCAACATCACCCTAATCTACAAGCAGAAGGGGGAGATGAAGGACATAAAGAATTGGAGACCCATAACACTCTTGAATGTAGACTACAAGATCCTGTCTAAGGCCATCGCCAACCGGGTCAAGTCTGCTCTGGGACAGGTGATCCACCCGGACCAAACTTGTGCTGTACTTGGCAGGAAAATCTCAGACAGCCTAGCGCTGCTGAGAGATACCATCGCCTACGTGCAGGACAGACGGGTGGATGCCTGCCTAGTCAGCTTGGACCAGGAGAAGGCCTTTGACAGGATTTGACACCGACATCCGTAGTGCAGTCCAAATCAATGGGTGGGAATCAGACAGTTTCCGTGTAAGGTCTGGAGTCAGGCAGGGTTGCCCTCTCTCTCCTGTCTTGTTTGTCTGCTGTATTGAACCCTTTGCCGAATACATCAGGAAGGATGCGAGCATTAGAGGAGTGACACTGCCCGGCAGTGGGGGCATTCAAGTAAAGATCTCCTGTACATGGACAATGTCGCTGTCTTCTGCTCGGATCCAGGGTCGGTCCGCAGACTGATTAGTATCTGCGACCAGTTTGAGTCGGCCACGGGAGCCAGGGTGAACCGCAGGAAGAGCGAGGCCATGCTCTTTGGCAACTGGCCCGACAGATCTTCCGTCCCCTTCACCATCAAGCCTGACTTCTTGAAGGTGCTGGGGATCTGGTTCGGGGGGGCTGAGGCATGTAACAAGAATTGGCTGGAGCGGATAGCCAGGGTGGGGAGGAAGCTGGAGCTGTGGAGGCAGCGCTCCCTCTCCATACCGGGAAATAATTTGGTCATCAGGTGTGAGGTGCTCTCGGGCCTGCTGTACTTGGCACAAGTGTGGCCTGTCCCTCCTTCCTACGCCACAGGGATCACCCGGGCCATCTTCCAGTTCATCTGGGGGTCGAGGATGGACCGGGTGCGACGGGCCACAATGTACAAGTCGGCAGACAACGGGGGAAAAAGCGTGCCCAACGTCGCTCTCATCCTAATGACCACCTTCGTGTGTGGCTGCATCAGGCGGAGTGTAGAGCCAAGGCACGTGGGCACCAAGTGTCACTACCTGTTGAGGTTCTACCTGTCCCCGGTGTTGCGAAGGATGGGCCTGGCGCAGATGCCACGCAAGGCGCCAGTCAGCTGGACACTGCCGTCCCATCTGTCGTCTGTGGAAAGATTCTTCCGGACCAACACCTTTGACCACATGTCCATTGGGCAGTGGTCAGCACAGAATGTCCTGCAGGCACTGCAGGGAAAGGGCTCGATGGACCCGGTGGCGTGGTTCCCTGAGCAGACTGCCCAGCTTGTCTGGCAAAATGCCTCATCGCCAGAACTCACCAACAAGCACCAAGACCTGGCTTGGCTGGCGGTGAGGGGAGCCCTCCCAGTCAGATCCTTCCTGCACCGTCGGAACCTTACTACCAGCGCACGCTGCCCTCGGGACGGCTGCTATGGAGAGGAGACGGTTGCCCACCTCTTTGCAGAGTGTGGATTTGCCCAAAGAGTCTGGAGAAAAATGCAAGGGTCCCTGGTACGCTTTATTCCAAACAGCTCCGTCACAGAGGACTCTGTGATTTACGGACTGTTCCCAGGGACACATTCAGAGACTGACATCAAGTGCTGCTGGAGGGACATCAACTCGGTGAAAGACGCTCTTTGGTCTGCCCGAGCGTTGTTCACCACCCAGCAGAGTGAGATGTCCGTCGGGGAATGTTGCCGACTGGCCCACTGCAGACTGCAGGAGTACGTGCTGAGGGATGCACTGAAGCTCGGTGCAGCCAACGCCAAGGCTCGGTGGGGGAGGGCCACAGTCTAAGGTCCTTCCGCTGATGGACATGGGGGGCACAGTATGGTGGAGACGCCCCTCAAAATAAGGGAAGGTATCCCATACCGGGGGGCCACATGAATGGCACGGGTGGGGGATCGATTCGCGAAATTTGAGAAATGTGTATAGAACAATTTGTATAGCCTCCGAAAATGTCGGATGGATTTTTCGCACGGTTGATGTATTGTATATATTTATTACTCGAATAAAGTCTATTTTGAAATAAAAAAGATAAAAAAATCTATCATGGTCGCTGCCACGGTCGCTGGGGTGTCCAGAACCAGGGGCCACGGTTTATGAATAAGGAGTAAGCCATTTAGAACGGAGACGAGGAAACACTTTTTCTTACAGAGAGTGGTGAGTCTGTGGAATTCTCTGCCTCAGAGGGAGGTGGAGGCAGGTTCTCTGGATGCATTCAAGAGAGAGCTAGATAGGGCACTTAAAAATAGCAGAGTCAGGGGATATGGGGAGAAGGCAGGAACGGGGTACTGATTTGGGGTGATCAGCCATGATCACATTGAATGGCGGTGCTGGCTCGAAGAGCCAAATGGCCTAAAAAGGTTGACAGCATCATCAAGGACCCACACCATCCGGGCCATACACTCATCTCCCCACTACCTTCAGGTAGAAGGTACAGGAGACTGAAGACTGCAATGACCAGGTTCAGGAATAGCTACTTCCCCACAGCCATCAGGCTATGAAACTCGGCTCGGACAAAACTCTGAACATTAATAGCCCATAATCTGTTTGTTTGCACTTCATCAGTTTGTTTATTCACGTGTGTATATATTTATACAATGGCATATGGACACACTGATCTGTTCTGTATTCGTGCCTACTATGTTCTGGTGTGCTAAAGCAAAGCAAGAATTTCATTGTCCTATCAGGGACACATGACAATAAACTCTCTTGAACTCTTGAATGTGAAGTGGAGATGGCTGAGAGCTTCGAGTTCTTTGGTGCAAATATCACTAGCGATTTGTTCTGGTTCAAGAACATGGAAGCTTTGGTCAAGACCAAGACCATCACTGTACGGGCCAACCAGAAACCCTGGATGACCACAGAGGTACGTGGAATGCTGAGAGCACGTAATGCCGCGTTTAAATCCGGCGACGTGGTGGCACTCAGATCCGCAAGAGCCAACCTGAACCGAGTCGTCAGGCTGGCCAAGCGTGCCCATGGTCAGAAAATCCAGAGCTTCTTCCATGACCCCAAGAACACCAAGCGCATGTGGCAGGGAATCAAATCAATCACGGACTATAAGACTGCTTCACCACCCTGTGATGACAACATTGAGTTCCTCAATAAACTCAACAACTATTTTGGTCGGTTCAAGGCACTAAATAACACACCTGCAAGCAAAGGTATTCCTCATTGTGAGGAAAAGGCACTCAGTCTTGACATAGTGGATGTTCGGAGGTCCCTAAAAGGAGTGAACGCGCGAAAGGCGGCAGGCCCTGATAACATACCAGGGCGGGTGCTCAGGGAATGTGCTGATCAGCTGGCACATGTCCTTACGGACATATTTAACACCTCGCTGAACCAGGCGGTCGTCCCATTATGTTTCAAGACTGCCACCATCATACCTGTGCCAAAAAAATCCAACATACAATGTCTCAATGACTACCGCCCTGTAGCACTCACCCCCATAATGATGAAGTGCTTCGAGAGGCTGGTCAGGGACCACATCACCTCCAGACTCCCCTCCACACTCGACCCATACCAGTTTGCTTACAGGCCAAACCGCTCCACAGAGGACGCTATATCCTCCGTGCTCCATCTGAGCCTGGAACATTTAGAGGAGAAAAACACCTATGTGCGAATGCTGTTCGTGGATTTCAGTTCAGCATTCAACACCATTATCCCCCAGCACCTGATAAGCAAACTGGTTCCATTGGGCCTCGGCACCCCCATGTGTAACTGGCTACTGGACTTCCTCACTGACAGACCTCAGTCTGTGAGGGTTGGAAATAACACCTCCAATACCATCTCTCTAAGCACCGGCTCCCCTCAGGGCTGCGTCCTGAGTCCACTGCTGTTCACCCTGATGACTCACGACTGTTGTGCCAGGTTTAGTACAAACCACATCATGAAGTACGCAGATGACACAACAGTGGTGGGCCTCATCAGGGACGACAATGAGCTGGCTTACAGGGAGGAGGTGAAACAACTGGTGGACTGGTGCAATACGAACAACCTGATCCTGAATGTCGAGAAAACAAAGGAGATTATCGTCGACACCAGTCCCACACCACTTCACATCAATGACAGCGATGTGGAGGTGGTCAGTAGCACAAAGTTCCTGGGGGTGCAGGTCACTAACAGTCTGACCTGGTCGACTAACATCTCATCAACTGTTAAGAGAGCGCAGCAGCGGTTGCACTTTCTGCGCCGGATGAGAAGAGCTCATCTCCCCCATCCCATCCTCACTACTTTCTACAGGGGCACCATAGAGAGTATTCTGACCAGCTGTATCTCTGTCTGGTTTGGGGACTGTAGAGCCTCCGACTGGAAGTCTGTGCAGAGAGTGGTGAGGACAGCGGAAAAAATCATCGGGACCTATCTCCCCTCAATCGGGGATATTGCGACCAAACGCTGTGTGTCTAAGGCCAGCAGTATCATAAAGGACCCCACACATCTCCATCACGGACTGTTCACTCTGCTGCCCTCGGGAAAAAGATACCGCAGCATGAGGAGCAGAACATCAAGGTTCCGCAACAGCTTCTTCCCACGAGCCATCAGACTCCTGAATGCCATGTAAATGGGCTGCCACTATTGTCTATTTATCCTTTTCATACATACCTATCCTTCGGTTAATTTATTGTGTTGCACAGGGAGCCAAATGCAACGTAATTTCGTTTGGAACTGCATATATCAATGTATTTCTAAATGACAATAAAGTTTGTTTGACTTTGACTTTGAGAAAGCCCCCAACACCTCTAATTTCTCAGAAGGTTAAAAAGGTTCAGAGCATCCCAAATTACTGTTACCAATTTCTATAGATGCACCATAGAAAGCATCCTGTTGGGATACATCAGGGCTGCTGCCCAAGTCCACAACGTTCAAGTCAAATGATCTCGATCAGTATGAGAAATCTATCAATGGCCTTTGCAACACCATTAAGGATGAGGTCCTTCTGGACAAAGCTCAAGACCTGAGGCAACAACGTGGCCAAGTCATTGGGTATTTTTAAAGTGGAGATTGATATGTTCTTCATTCCTAAGGGTAATAATGGTTACAGGGAGAAGGCAAGAGAATGGAGTTGAGTGGGAAAAATAGATCAGCCATGATTGAATGTTGGAGCAGATTTGATGTGCCAAACACCCTAGTGTGCTCCTATGTGATTATGGTCTTCCTTAGCTGTGCATCCTAATTTATATCTTTACCACTTTGGAGCAAATGAATGAAAATATAGAAAATATAGATGTTAAAGATACCTATGATCAGCCATGAGTGGCGGTGCTACACCTGCACCTATTGTCACACTGCTTCATTGTTCAATGAAAGCTTCAAGTTTTGATCGTGTAAATATCAGCAAGTACATAAATCTGTCATCTCACTGACTAATTTAATTTTTGCAAAATTTATTATAAATTCTCTTTTCCTTGAAGATTAATATTTAACTGCACTTTCTCTACGCACCATAGCCCTGTTCCAAACCGTAGGAGCAATTATGTTTGCACGAATCGATGAGATCAGTTAAGGTTCTTAACCAGAAATTGTAGTCACCAGACCCTGAAAATGCCAGGTTTCATATATAAATCAGCCACTTGCATATTATTAATGATATTTAGGTAAACTCAGATAAAATCACTGATTTTTTTTTCCCCCAAATCTACTTTTAGGCTGTACGTTTTAAATAGTGCCGTGAACTCCTGACCTTTGAACCTTCTAACTATATTTCTATACCAATGTTTAAAACACAGCGGAGGATAAACAGTTAATATCCACGTTAAATGCCACTTGATAGGTATATGGTTAGGTAAGTGACAACATGTAAATACATTTCGGGAGCAAGTTAAGCAGCAAAAAATGTCTTAAAAGTTGTGTGATACTCAATGCTGCAAAATGAACCCAATGATAAACCAGTGTGAAGAAGGGTTCCGACCCAGAAGGTGACCCATCCATTTTCTTCAGAGATGCTACCTGACCTGCTGATGTACTCTAGCACTTTGTGTCTATCTTCAGAATAAGCCCAGTAATGCTGGCATCTTCCAGTTTGTCCCTTCATTTTACTTTGTCTTAATTACGGCTGGAAAATGGACCAAATGTGAAATTCTAAATTCGTTTTTTTGATCGGTTAATATTCCAATGGCGCATCATCTGAGACTATGAAACTGCTGTGGAGTGTTCAAATGGTTTACGTAGGCTATTAATCCACCTCCTCGGTGGCTAAATGCTGTGAATCCACCAAGCCACCAGCTTGCTGCTGGATGAATTGCATAAGGGCAGTTTAACTTTCTCTTGCTGTGTTCACATTTGAAGGCAAATAAACTTAACTGAATACTCAACAGGATGGGGTTTAACATTTTGCAAACACCTCCAACTACATTGTTATTCAGTAAAAAAATTAAAATTAGGTATTCTTTAAGGCAGATGAGATGTCAGCAATGTATCCCAAAGTCTGGTGGAATCCTTTGGTGACCAGAATACTTTGAGCTCAGAAACAAGGAGATCAAGGAGCAGGATTAGGCCATTTGGCCCATCAAGTCTACTCCGCCATCCAATCATGGCTGATCTATCTCTCCCTCTCAACCCCATTCTCCTGCCTTCTCCCAATAACCCGTGACATCCTTACTAATCAAGAATTTGTCAATCTCTATCTTAAAAATATCCGTTGACTTGGCCTCCATAACCATCTGTGGCGATGAATTCCACTGATTCACCACCTGACTAAAGAAATTCCTCCTCATTGCCTTTCGTAAGGTATGTCCTTTTATTCTGAGGCTATGGCGTCTGGTTCTAGACTCTACCACTAGTGGAATCTTCCTCTCCACATTCACTTGATACAAGCCTTTCACTATTCATCTGCTCACACAGCTAAATGCTCATCAGGCATCCTTAAGGAAAGAACAGGTCAGTCCCTCCAGCACATATGCCAATGAGCCCTAACTCTCACAAGAATTCCCTAATAGAAAAACAAATATTTGAAGAAATGAATCAGTTACAAGTATCAAATAAAATAGTTAAAGAATCAGTTCCAGCCCTGCTCATTGAACAAAATGGATGTGAAGAAAGAATTTGGAATTGGCAAGACACACAATACTTTAATAAGAAAACATCTTCACTTGTTTTGTACACACATAGCAGACACAAATAGGGTAATGGAACATAATACTGACCTGACAACCCTGCATACTCGAGTCCCTCACAAATGGGAATGATGTTCTGTCTGCTTTGCCTGCAAAACAAAGATTTGCATAACATTACCTACAGTATTACAGAAGAGACTTAACAGAATTCATCTGATGTTAGAATTGCAAATCCATCTTTATTTTAGAGGGTTATTTGGACAGAAAAGAATCAAATGTATTTTAATACATCTCACTATTGAAAGTAAACCGCATCACATCACTGTTGGTTCATTAATTATTTGTGATTATAAACTTTTCTTCTATGCTGTTGATACCTCTCCTTTGAAGCAAAATAAACACAGTGCTGGAGGAACTCAGTGGATCAAGAGATGGATCATGGGGCAGAATATTCCTCCAATGACAACGAGGATTATCTTAACAAGGGCGTGTGTAAACCTAAATGGCTACAATATCTGCACATAACTAATAGACTGTATTGGATTATATACCTTTGCCAATAATGCTATGATATTCGCTTACATGTACTATCTAGGAGTAATCAACAAAGGCTTTTCACGTACCTCAGTACATGTGACAATAAACTAAATTGAACTGAACTGAACTAACTACAATACAATTTCCAAATGCATATTCCTCCGACACTGCCTTGATGAGCCAAGTAGCATTTCCCTTATTTACACTCAAACAATACATTCATTACATACTGGGCCTTTAACAAAGGAAAACATACAAGCCATTTGCGTGAATCATGACTTGATTTAAAAAATGACATTGAGTCAGTTAGGACAGATGTGTAAAGGCTTGATCTAACTAAATTACAAGAGCCCTGAAGGAAACAAAGATAGAGAGGTGCAAAATCTGAAAGAGGAATTGACTAGCTTTGGGGCTTAGCATGGGTGATTAAGAGACCTGAGTTAGAGCATAGGTCAGCAAGCATAATTGGCTGAAAAGATGATGGTGCAAGTCAGCATATGGGTTATAGATTTTGTAATTACCTTAAGTGTATGTAGAGCAGACAACAAAAATTGCCTAATGTGTACTGGAACAGTAATTTAAAGTTAGAAAAGAGTAACCAAAAGTATCAGAGGTAGGTATGCTGAGAATTGGACAAAGTCAGATGATATAATGGATGATGTTATGATACATGGATAGGAAAGGTCTAGAGGGATATGAGCCAAATATGGGCAGGTGGAACTAGTGTAGATGGGTCATTTTAGTCAGCATAAGCAAGTTGGGCCAAATGACTTGTTTCCATGCTATATGACTCCAAATTATGGAGGTTAAAATAGAGAAAGTACCTTGTGTGGTCTAAAGTTCACCTCAGTTAAATATGGCAGTAGTTTGGGAATAATCTGATTGAGTTTCAGACAACTGCTAGGGAGAAAATTGGGACTAGTAGCCATGGAATAGTCAGGCTAGTCAAGCATGTCCTCGGCTTAGTCCGAAAATGTAGTTGTTGGAACTTGCATCTTATCCCATACTGGATGCCTGATCAAAAAAAGGAGGTGATGAGTTATAGTCAGGCACCATTATTCTGCATGCTGCATGTCTCTGGGGTTTGAAGTACACTTTCGCCAGAAAAATCAAAGCCACATGATGTTCTCTTGTTGCAATTGTCTCGATAAACATGTGACCAGGTCAGTATGTTCCCAACCAGTTGAAGAACAGTGGAAAAGCATACCTATAGGTGAAGGATGGCCATGTAAAAGCCCTGCAGAGGGGTTGAGGAGGATAAGGAATTATTGATTCAATCTGTAGCAATCAAAACAATGTCATCAGTGATATTGATAGGAGCCAATATGGCATTGTGGCAAACCAAGACCAGTATCGGAGTGAGCATGCTAAGAACAGTCTGATGAAAACAAAAATCAAAGAAATGGATTTGCTAAAAATGTGAAATGCAAACAAACATTTTGGAAATACACGGGTCAGGCAGCATTTGTGAAAAGCAAAATAGTTAACGTTTCAGTTCCAAGACCTTTCATAAGAATTGGGAAAATGAAAAAAAAAGTAATTTAGGAAGCAGAGAAAATGTGGACGAGGGATTAGTTGAAGAAAGGGAATAACTCTGAAACGGTAATATTCGGCACATTTTGTGATAATTAAGGTACATTAAGTTACATTAAGATTGGAAAATCGTTTGATTGTGTAATGTGTGAATGTGGTAATGTTTTGAACATGCCCAGTGAGTATGTATTTAAATATTGCTCTGTTACTATGAATCAATGCAAGTTTGAACAACAGCACCTATACTTCCATCTGGGCAGGTCCAACTTTCGTGACTCGATTGAATTTTCAAATTTCAAATAATTCATTATTTCTCTCTGTTATGAGCAGAGCTATCCAATTCGGTCTGCCACATTTTTTGACTTAGTTTATATATTATATATATATATAATATGGAAGTGTAGGTGCTGTTGCTCAAACTTGCATTGACTTCATAGTAACAGAGCAAGAGGACACAGAAAGGTATGAGTGGGATAGGGAATTAAACTGGAAGGTAACGAGAAACTCAGGGTCTGCAGACTGAACAAGATGTTTGGTTTTTGCAGGGTACAGTAGGCTACCTAGAAAACTTTGAATGCAGTATACTTAATTGGCAGGGGTACAAGCGATTCACGGCTTCACCTGAAGCCTAATTGGGTCCATGAATTGTGAAAATAGAAGAATTGTGAGAATTGTGGATGTTGTCTACATGGATTTTAGTAAGGTATTTGATAAAGTCCCCATGGAAGGCTGATCAAGAAGATTAATAGTGACGGCCGTATGGATTCAGAAATGGCTTATTGATAGACGACAGAGAGGACTGTGGTGGAAGGACAATATTCAGACTGGAGGACTGTGACCAGTGGAGTTCCTCAGAGATCTGTGCTGGGAACTCTGCTGTTTGTGATATATAAAAAATGACATGGATGTAATTGTAGACAGGTTAGTTAGTAAGTTTGCAGATGACACCAAGATTGCTTGGGTTGTGGAATGTGAGGAAGGCTGTCAAAGTTTGCAGCAGGATATATATCAGCTGCAGAAATGAGCAGAGAAATGGCAGATGGAGTATAATCCGAGTATAATGGAGCAAGCATGAGTTCCAAAGTTACACTTTGGAAGGTTGAAGTAAGGAGAAAATATACAATGAATGGCCTGACATTTAACAGCATTGATGGACAGAGGGACTAGAGGTTCAAGTCCAGAACTCTTTGGAAGTAGCAACACAAGTTGATAGAACAAACCAACAGTTGAATTCCTCTTCCATGTTTCCAACATCAAGATAACTATTCCAGCACAATCTTGACTCATCTCCATTGTTTCTCTCATTCATTAACTTAACATTATCCCAAACTCTGTCATCTGCATCCTAATGCATGCTAGTTGTTGTTCACCACCATTCTGACATATACCGAATCTCCCAACTTCTCAAATAACCCCATGATCTCATAAAGACTTAATCCTTTAATGTCCTCCAACTCCATACACTTACGGGATCACTCATCTTTCCATGTCTTGGCTTTCAAACATCAACTCCAACATTAATCATTCCAACATTGCTATCTGCACCAAGACCAGACCGTCTAGAATTCTATCCCTAAACGTTGCTGCCTCCACGTCACTAGTTTTACCTCTTTTAAGGTTCTCCTTGAAACCCTATCATTTTGATTAAGTATTTCTCCATCTGTGTCAACATTTTCACATGAGGTTCAACAGCAGGTTTTGCATTCCCATGCTTCTGTAATGTGTCTTCCCATGTAATTCATCTTGATGCTGTAAATTGGTTTACATTTGAAATGTACATAGAACATAGGAACATAAGAACCGAACCTGTAGCAAATATTAACATTTTCATTAAAAGAATACCAACATAAGTATCCACAACAAACATCTAATAACAGAGCAGACATGAGGAATAGGTGAATGCTCAACATCAAACAATTCAACTACCAGGTAAGGACAGAAATTGAGTGTATTCAGAAAGTCAGCATAAACTTTAAAGATTTGCTTACGACCTTGCAACTCCCTTCACCACATTCATTAAGTTATATTAACACCTATTCCAAAGTGAAAAATTGAATCCACCACCCCTACCGTTACAATACTGCAGTGGAAAAGAACAAGTGCTGTGAGCAGTACATTAATGACGGTTTATAGCACCACTGCGGTGACATTCACAGAAGTGCATAGTTACTTACTGACTTCCAGGAAGAGCAACAGCTCAGGCTGAACAGAAGAGCTGAAACAAGGTGAGATCAAAAGAAAAACTGCAAACAGTGTAAATGGGAAGTGAATAACAGAAAATGCACAGCATGTCTATTAAGTATGTGAAAGATAAAAGTGGGTCAGTAACTGCTGTGGATCTCAGCAGACAAAAGATTCCCATGTGAAACTGGATCATTTTCAGTTACTCAATGTCCCACTGTTGATTTCAAGCCTTCGCCTGGGTGCAGACTAAAGTGTTTTATAACTTATTTTACAGTACCTAGTTTTCTAGTCAGCAACTGAGAATATTATTTTCAGTGATGCTTATAATTGAAGGAAAATAATAGAGTGGGACTGTGCTAATCCTCTTTTCCAAAGAGTCTTAAAAATACAGATACATTTTTTGAACAAAAGTTTGAGACACTGACAGTTAGTCTTTCAACACTCATTCTCAAAAAAATTAAGGGGGAATGAAGGGGATTTCCCTCTCCTATTTGTGGATTCCAAAGCTCCATTGGTTGGGAAAATAATATACTACTTTGCTACTAACAAGACCTGCCCAATGACAGACACACTCCATATTTACCCAACTTTTTAAAAACGGAGCAACGGAGGCATGACTAACATTGAATATGAATGCACTAAAAATTCATAAGAGCTCCAGGATGGATGGTTGTGGCAAATTAACTTTTACATCAATAAACATGAAGTGAATAAAATGTAATAAAAAGGAGTACAGTTACAAACAAATAATTAACAGCAACATCATTGGACAACAAGATTAAACTGCTGACAAAGTAACATGGGATTTATTTCCAGGAATACAGCGTTCAGAAGTAATGAAGGAAAGTTAAATTAAGGATGAATTTCTTAGTCAGAGGGTGGTGAATCTGTGGAATTCATTGCCACATAAGGCTTTGGAGCCCAAGTCAATGAACATTTTCAAGGCAGAGCCAGATAGATTCTTGATTAGTATGGGTGTCACGGATTATGGGGAGAAGGCAGGAGAATAGGGTTAAGAGGGAAAGATAGATCAGCCATGATTGAGTGGGGAGAAGACTTGATGGGCCGAATGGCCTAATCCTACTTATGGACATAAATTGGTCTGGGGCTTTAGGACTTAGCAGTACTGTGCACATGTTTTGAACCTTGAAAAAAGATAAAGCAATCATAAAAATGTAATAAAGGTTCAAACTGTTGTTTGGTTAAAGAACTGAATATGACGATCATTAAGAAAGAGTGAACAAGTTGTGTTCTGTAGTAGGAAAGAGAAACCTCATATAGATCTGTGGAATAATGGACGTGGGCAAGATACATGCAAAATAAAATGCTCCACTGGTAACAACCCCCAAAACCAGGAGTCATAATGACATCCCCCAAAACTAGGAGTCAGTCTGAGGAAGGGTCTTGACCTAAAACGTCACCCATTCCTTCACTCCAGAGATGCTGCTGCTGACCCGCTGAGTTACCCCAGCATTTTGTATCTAGTGATAATGATAAGACAACTGGATAAATCCAGAGAAGTAAATATTGTTATTATACTGTAGAAACAAAGAACTGCAGAAGCTGGTTTATATCAAAGAGTTGGAATAACCCATCCATTCCTATCCTTTTCATTCAGAGATGCTGCCTGACCTGCTGAGTTACTCCAGCACTTTGTGTATATCATTCTTATTATGACAATAATAATATTGTTGGATTCAAAAGAAAATAAGACCAACTATTGGAGAACTTGGGTCTTTAATCAGACTTTACCTTGCACTAAATATTATTCCCTATGTATAGTCTTTTCGCTGACTGGAGAGCACGCAACAAAAAAAGCTTTTCATTGTACCTCGGGACATGTGACAATAATAAATTAAACTAAGAAACATGGCCATAGAAGATATACCAAATGAAGTAGGAGAGCAACATGAAATATTAATGCTGGCTCTGACTAGGTGGGTGAATGTCTATTGCTTAAAAAAGAGAGAGGAATATAAATATTTTGACCAAAAGCCACTGGTTTAAGAAAAGGCAAAACAAAACCATAAAATACGGAAAAAAACAATATGAAATAGTAAATATCAGTGTTAACATTTAACTGATGAGAATCTATTGAAGGAATGTCAGTTCAGGGGGTCATTAGATGTGTGAAGTAGTTGGATGGGGTATTTGTGCTTGGACATATTTTTATTTAGAAGCTGCTTTTCAGTTTGGCCGATATCCCTTTCAACATTTCCTGTCCATGTACTTGTCCGAGTGTCGTAAATGTTGTTATTGTCCCTTTCTCTGGCAGTTCATTCCATGTATCCATGAAAAAGCACTCAGGTTTTTATTGAATCTTTTGTACCTTCTCACCTTAAATCTATGCCCTTTAGTTTCATATTCCTCTCTCTGGGGGAAAAATACAGTGATCATATATAGGCTTTTTTCATATATATATATGCGCCCCTCGTGTTTTAGTATAGGTCTTCCCTCAGCCTTGAATGAAAAAAGCCTTAGCTATCCAGCCACTTCTAAGTCAAGCCCTTGAGTGAAAGCAACAACCTTGTGAATATTTTCTGCACCCTTTCCAGCTTAATGACATCCTTCTAAAAGCTAGGCAAGCGGAACTCTGTGGAACTCCACATATGCTCTCACCAACGCCTAGTAAAGTTGCAACATGGCATCCAAATTCCTGTATCCAATGCCTCGACCAATGAAGCCAAACATGCTAAATACCTTCTTCCCCGACCTATTTATCTGAGTTTCCACTGGATAAATCACAATTTAAAATGGGACAAACATATTATTGATGTTTCAGGTTGATAAACTTTCAAGAGTTCTGAATTGACACCAAATCATCAATAACAGAAGGTCATTATCCTGAAATAATAATTCTGTTTCTATCTGCCTAGCCAGCAAATAATTTCAGATCTTATTTCAGATTTCCAGCATCTGCAATACCTTACGTTTTATGATAATAGTCCTCACCTTTGACACCTACTGTAAACTCTAACCTTCATTGCATTTCTTTCAATACTAATTACATCTATTTGCAATAGATTACCTAAAATATTTCCCAGTTCTATTTGGTCCCAAATGGAATATGTCTCCAAACCAAAATATCCGTCAAACAAATCATCTATCTCGTGTGCCATCACCTTCTAAAGACCATGTGCATAAAAAGGTCCCCAGTTTCAACAGTTTCATTAAACTGAATAATAATTCTTGTACACGGCACAACTCAAAATTCTTAACACGGCTTCTCATTAGGACACATACTCAGCCCCTTATTACACTCCCTATATATTGATGGTTGTGCAGCCTAATTCTTTTGTCAATCTATTAACAAGTTTGCAGATGACACATAGTGGGCCAGATTACATCAATGACAAGAAGTTGGGAAGAGTAATTGAAGACATGCTGAATGTCCTTAACCTTTTGAGGAATGGGAATGCTATGAGAATGCAGGGTAACTTGGACAGGTTGGGGGAGTGGACAGATGCATGGCAGATGAAGTATAATGCGGATATAAGTGAGGTTATCCACTTTGGTAGCAAAAACAGGAAGGCAGATTACTATCGAAATGGCGTCATTTTTGGAAAAGGGGAAGTACAACGGGACCTTGTACATCAATCTATGAAAGTAAGCATGCAGGTACAGCAGGCAGTGAAGAAAGTCAATGGCATGTTGGCCTTTATAACATGAGGAATCGAATATAGGAGCAAAGAGGTCCCTCAGCAGTTGTACAGAACCCTAGCGAGACCACACCTGAAGTATTGTGTGCAGTTTTGGTCCCCTAATTTGAGGAAGGACATTCTTGCCATTGAGGGAGTGATCAGCCATGATCACATTGAATGGCGGTGCTGGCTCGAAGGGCCAAATGGCCTACTCCTGCACCTATTGTCTATTGAAGTAAAGGCATACATTTGCTTTCTTGGCCATAGCATCAACTTGTTTGGACCAGGACAAAATACATGATATTTATGCCAAGGAACTTGAGGCTCTTGGTCATCACTTCAACATCATTGATGCAGACTAGGCCGTGCACACCACCTTGCTTCCTGACGTCAATGACCAACTTCTTCATTGTGCTGATGTTGAGGGAGTGGGTGTTGTCTTAACACCGTACTACTGAAGCTCTCTGTCACCTTCTTGTACCTTCTTGTCATTTTATATGGATACCGAAACACCAATGCTGAGAATTACTGTGGAGCTTTTAGAAGTGGTTTTTACACACATGGTCTTCTGAAGGTACAGGCTGAGATAGGTGGCTTGTTTTATGGGAATTTTGGTTTGGAAGTTCCATTTGGAACCAAATTGAACTGGGAAATAGTTAAAATAATCTAAGGTAAAGACATAAATAGCAGGGACAGAACTGCAACGATGGTTGGAGTTTATGGTAGGTGTTAAAGATGAGGACTATAAAACATAGTCATGTACTGCTGTCATACCTGGGGAGGAGTTTACAAGCAAAATGGCTTCCTTCTATTCGGATTTATTTTGTATTATTTATACTGTTCACAGGTCTCCAAAGATTCATGAAATAATTTTTATAAGGAGGCATGTTGTGCTGATAGTCATTGAGTGATACCATGTGGAAACAGGCCCTTCGGCTCAACTTAAACTATGTATTATCCATCTACTAATTTTAAACTGTGCTCTGCCTGGCTGACAAGATCAGTTATTTTCAGGCTGAGGATCCATTGAGAGATTTGATCTGCAAGTCCTGAAGCATTTAATTGCAGTGTTCCTTTAAGTGGCATTTCCCAAATGACGAAAATAATTTAAAGATCCACACAAGTAATTTGTTGAAAATTGCAGGTGGAAATTTTTTTTGTAAATTCGACTCTCAGTATTTACCATCATAGAATACAATGGCAAAGTAGCAATGAGTCAGTCACAAAGCATTCCCATTACCCCACACTAATTATATCTGGAACATCTCATCACATTCCCACATCAACACCCTCTTCCCCAGCCCCCAATTCTACCACACACTTGCCCAGCAGGAGCAATATACAGTTGCCTATTACCGCCAATACACAATTGAAAATTGACAGTAAGTTGAAAATTAGGACAGCTGAATGGTGACTAAGCATGAGAGAATCAAAATATGAAGTTGCCAGAAGTATTATTTCATAAGTTCACAAACAAATTTAATAATAATGTGCACAATAATTTTGTGGCAATATTATACTATATTATTAAAAGGTTTATTGCAATATATTTTTTTCAGTTGCATCAGCATCAATATTGACAAGAAGAGCCATATAACATGGAAAC
The DNA here is from genome assembly GCA_963514005.1 of Raja brachyura. The sequence continues at coordinate 34,466,947 of OY740781.1, forward strand.
AAACCCTCAGCCCACCAAGCCAACACCAACAATCAAGTAATAATCCCATTGCATTCTCACATTCTTGTCAACTCTCCCCAGATGTTATCACTTATCTACACACAACGGGCATCGTAGTGGCCTATTGACCTACTATACAGATTTTTGGGATGAGGGAGGAAAACGGAGCACAGAGGAAAGCCCGCATGCGCAGGATGCATGTGCAAACTCTTCAGCCCCGATGGGTTGGGCTGGAGCCTATTTCCCTGCTGTCCACTTCCATGAGTCCAAACTCCATGCAGACCTCCAAAATCAGGACTGAATCTTGGTTGCTGGCATTGTGAGGCAGCAGCACTATGCTGCAGTCCAAGTTACTAGAACATTCTGAGTCAAGGGTGATAGCGTTACACTTGCCACTTTAAAGAACCTCAATAAAATTAACATTTTAAAAGATACAAATATTAGTATTAATAATCTATTTCTTCTGGGTTGCCCAAGAGTCACTTGACGGATCGAGAGCAAGAGCAATATCATTAGGCAGGGTGTTTTTAAAACATGAAATGCTTTGGTGGAGAGCACGATTTATTTTTGATAAAAGCAAATAATTAGTTGAACGCAAGGAAACTATAGAGCAATGGATCTGAACACAAGAATGAGACTAGTTTTGGATTTATTTCTGATAAAACAGGCTTGATCATGTTCTTTTTCAGCCAGAAGGTCCATGAAGAATCCTGAAGCTCTTACGTTCAGAATGTGTTGGATGTCAGATATGGGTGCAACTGACTACCAAGTTGTCCCATAACGTACTGAGCCAAGGAGTTAGTTAAACTCTATTTGGATTCTCAGGTATATGCCAAATCCAGTCACCACCCTTAAATGAAATTTTTGATAAATTATATAATCTTTGTTATTTCACTGCATTTTTGATTTTAATTAAGAGGTTTAAAATAACCATAACAAATGCGTCTCTAAATAAATAAGTTCATTTAATTTTTCATAAAGCTGATCTATATTTGAATGAATTTCAATTGTTTTATTAATTATCATTAGTAGCACTTTGCTCATCGGATGACAGTGGAAACAAATCCATAGACTTCACAAGTCCTTCTGGAGCAGCGGTGGTCAGCTGCAGGTTTGTAGAAATGCTATGCCAAATGGATGGTAAAGTCGAAAGTGACTCACGTCAAGCGCAATCCAGCTCAATGCTATATGCAATTACAAGATGCAAAACATGCTTTAATTTGCTGCTAAAAAATCTGTTTGAGTTGCACCCCTATTAATTGACATAATAATCATGAAGAAGGGTCTCGGCCCAAAACATCACCTATTCCTTCGCTCCATAGATGTTGCCTCACCCGCTGAGTTTCTCCAGCATTTTTGTCTACCTTCGATTTTTCCAGCATCTGCAGTTCTTTCTTAAACATAATAATCATATATTGTCATTTTGCTGACTGGTTAGCACACAGCAATAGCTTTTCACTGTATCTCGGTACATGTGACAATAAACTAAACTGATAATCTAAACCTCTATCACTGTCATATTACCACTGAGGAATGTAGACCACAACAGCCATTTACCAAGGCTAATATATCAACATCACATTAATTAGATAGTCCATCACAACATGGATAGGACAGGTTTACAGGAAAATGGGCAAAATGCGGGCAGGTGTGATTAGTGTAGATGGGGCATCCTGGTCGGCATTGGCAAGTTGGGCTGAAGGGCCTGTTTCCGTGTGGGTGACTCTTTGACTACCACAACAAAGGCAGGAATGCCATGGGAACATTAATAACACCTTTCTGTTTTGGATATATAACGCAGTGTTTTTATTGTCATTAGTTTAGTATGCTGAAAATCCAAACTTGAATTATTACAGAATCACCACCACTAAGAATTGCATGAGTTCATAAACGTCAATCATCACGCAAGTCATTGTAACATACAAGGCAGCTACTTGGCCCATCCAATCTACATTGGCTTTCAGAGCAATCCTATCAATTAAATCCCCCCACTAATCCCCACTACAGGGAATAGTGTCACAAAGGTCTCCATGGATTAATTATTACTTTTGTTTCTTTAAACTTTTCAGACCAAGTCAGAAGTTTTCACAACACGAAATGTCGTCCTTGTCGTGCCAAGACATCTCAAACTTGACAAGGAACGGGCACAATTGTAAGGCTTTGCACGACCAGCGCTGTATCTCTCATGGTTCTCTTCCCACTGAATTAAAGGGCATTATAAATTCACGACTGCATTCACTGTCCCGACACAGCCTACGTCCAGCTGCGGGAGAAACAATTCAAAGATCAAGAACTCACACCTGCCGCTGAACTGAGCTCATGATCTAAGGAACAACTGACCATATGTTACCTGTTTCTGCTTCAGGGCATTGGAAATCCTCAAGTAGATACCTCAAGATACTGAAGCAGTACCACCAACACTGTGTAGGAAGGAACTGCAGATGCTGGTTCATACCGAAGAAAGACACAAAACACTGGAGTAACTCAGCAGGCCAGACAGCATCGCTGGAGAGAAGGAATGGGCGGCGTTTCAGGTCGAGACTGCAAAACTCTTTAAATCCAGTGGCAGAATATGTGAAATGGTGACAGAATTCTAACAAAGAACCTTCAGCCTGAAACATTAATTCTGTTACTTTTCCCAGAGATGTGCTGAGTGTTCCAGCACTTTTCCCAAGGCCTGCTGAGTGTTCCAGCACTTTCAGTTTTTATTTTAGATTTGTAGCCTCTGCAGCTTTTTAGATTTCCATAAATCAATGGCTGTGACCATCTCAGTCTATCATACTTAGCATCAAGGCCCTGATCTTGCTCCACCAGCTGGGCCGCAATGTTTAGTTTAGTTTAGTTTAGAGATACAGCATGGAAACAGGCTCTTTGGCCCACCGGGTCCGTGCCGACCAGTGATCCCCGCATATTAACACCATCCTACACACACTAGGGACAATTTTTACGTTTACCAAGCCAATTGACCTCCATACCTGTACGTCTTTGGAGTGTGAGAAGAAACCAAAGATCTCGGAGAAAACTCACGAAGGTCACGGGGAGAACGTAAAAACTCCATACAGACAGCACCCGTAGTCGGGATCGAACCCGGGTCTCCAGCACTGTAAGGCAACATCTCTACCGCTGCGCCACTGTGCCGTCATGTTCATATGTCCAGAACCACAATCTTGAAATAAGCACTCTGCACCACACTCATTCAAAGCAGAGGTTTTACCAGAAGAACGAGGGAATATTTAAAGGATGTTTTAAAAGATATAATATATTCACTGGCCATGTCAAACAGAGGAGCACCCAGAAAGGCAATGAGCACCTCCATGATAAAGCACTGCCAAGTATCCCGCCACATGTTGGCAGAGTTTGCAGATCCCATAAAGGAACCTTCAATCATCTCAGAACCCACAAATTTAGAATAGAAACAAGTCATCCTTGACCCCATAGGTCTCCCTATCTACATAGTTCCATGAGAAAGACAAAGGGAATGAGGACAACTGAGTCTGAAGAAGGGTCCCCACCCAAAATGTCACCCATTCCTTATCTCCAGAGATGCTGCCTATCCCGCTGAGTTACTCCAGCATTTTGTGTCTATCTTTAGTGTAAACCATCATCTGCAATTTCTTCCTACACAAGAGGACAACTATTTACCCATTTACCTCATGACAGGGAAACAACAGTAACAAACCTCTCCCTGCGACATCACTCTACTAATAAATCTTTATTTTATGCCACTTTTAGTGCAACAAATTCCAGTAAATGGAAGAGTTCACACAAAGCCACGTCTGTGATCATGCAACTTTCATATTGTGCATTGCCTGACAAGTGTATACCATGTACCAAATGATTTTCGTTTACTGTATATCAACAGCTCATTCCATCACATGCTATGACTTATAATATAGTTACAATGCATACATTTCATAAGTTCATAATGGATTGGCAATAGAGTTAATGATATAAGAATATTAACAGAATCTTTCCACTATCCCACATCAGAGAACACGGGAAAACAGATTATCAATCTTATTGGAGTTTTGGTCTTGTGTCTGGATGTTTTACGTCAGAAGTCAGGATTTTTTTATTATGATGTGTACAATTCATTAGTTTATGAAAACTATCAAAAGATCCACTGATCCAAAGATCCACTATAAAATAGGTATATTCTGGCATGCTTTGGTTTTACGTTAAACCTTTTCCACAATTCTGCTGCAGGCTCCAAGTAACGAGAAGGTTAACAATGTTTCCAATGTCGACACTTCAATTGGACAGAAACATAATCTGGCTTTGATCAATGAAAATTGTTTGCCCCATAAACATTAGAACAGCATAAATAAATGCATTAACAAAATAATGTTTACAATAGGACAATACTGTATATAACTAAAAACTAAGAAAATTATCTAATTCCATTTTTAACTAGTAAACATCCTCAATATAACGTATTATTTATACTTGTACGCTGCTGAATAAACAGGAACTGAAACATCTAGAGAGAAATCTTTAGTGCAGCAGGGACAGTGTGTTTTTTTCTTTGATTTCATTAAAGCTATTTATTTTTTTTATTCTTTTCCTTTAAAATTATATCCATGTGATATTTACAATAATAACAGGTAGATAAATGGGAGAAAAAAAACACATCATTGACCAGCAAACACAGAAGTACTGAATCCCCTCAAATGTAGAAATGGCCGTGTTTGAAATGTTGTTTCCATCAACATGCTCAATTCATTTTGCACAGCAAGGTTTACCAATTTGGGAATAATCAGCTGAATGGACCAGAGCGTAAGAGTGGAGTTCTCCACTGATCGGTGGGGATTAGTGTGGAGGGAGGAAGAAGGGTTTGTTACGAAAGCAGATTGCTTAAGAGACTAACTCTGCCCCAATCGCAAGAGCTGGGTTGATGGTGATCACGCTATCCACATTCCTGTCATTTTCAGCTCATCGCCACCCCCCACGTCAAAGAAATAGAGATACAATGATTGCAAAAAATAAAAGGATACATTTCTGGAAATGTCGAATGTATCTGGAATGAAGATTGATACCAAATCCTGCAAGGGTTAAAAGAACTATTCCTGCCTTTGTGGGGGAGGATGGGAGGGAAGCGGAGACATGAATCATTCTTAGTGATTCAAGTGTTTCCATGACATCAATGGGCAACCTTCCAGCACTCCAGCAAAGGCAAAACCTAAAAGGTACCAAAGAGTTACAGAAGGCAGCAGGCTATAAAGAAAGCTTTCATTAAAAACCGAACCCCTTTAAATGAACCTCATCTCAGTCGCAGGGCTTCCTCACTAACATTTACACCCAATCAAATTTTGGTTGGAATTTGCATGCACTATAAATGCAACTGTCTCGACAAACAATCTGATTTAAAACCATCCATGTTGTTGCCAGATTTCATCATTAACTTTCAAAACTCTATTGCATTGCACTGCGTGACAGTATTTTCAGTTAAGAAATCTGCGCTTGTGTGCCACAATCAAATTATTCGAGTTTACGCACTCGCAACAATATGCCATTTTTCCTTTCTTTCCCACCAACAGCCACATCTTCCCATATCCACCCCTTTTCACTTTCCATAGAGACCACTTCATCCGTAACTCCTTGGTTCACTTATCCCTCCCCAGGTACTTTCCCCTGCAACTGCAAGAATTGGAACACCTGTTCCTATACCTCCTCCCTCACATCCATCCAGGGATCCGAGCAATCCTCCCAGTGAGACAGAGGTTCACATGCATCTCCTCCAACACCGTCCACTGCATTTGGTGCTCACAATGTAGACCCCCTCCCCCTTTACACCAGCGAGACCAAGCATACACTAAGCAACCATTTCGCCGAATACTTGCACTCGGCCTGCCTAGGCCTTCTGGATCTCCTGGCTGCTAACCATTTTGACTCCCCTTCCCATTCCCATTCTGACCTTTCTTGTCCTGAGCCTCCTCCATTGCCACAGTGAGGCACATGTAACCTGGAGGAACAGTACCTTAATCTGCTTGGTTAGTTTATCTACACAACAGCATGAACACTGACCTCCCCCCTCCATCTTTTTTCCAGCTTCACTCCAGTGCTACAATCGGTCTGAAGAAGTGTCCTGAGCTGAGAAGCAGCCTGACCAGCTAAGTTACTCCAGCAATTTGTGTTTCTTTTTTAAACTTAGTTTTAGTCTTGTGCTTATGAAAATGACAGCTCTGTTCCACGTATTCGGATATGGAAAGACTGCACAATTCTATAGATTGCAGAGTAGTTTTTTGTTTTTAAATTTCCCTCAATCCATTACAGCTTTTCAGAATACAAACTCTACCACCTCTCCATCATGACACTGAATATTTTCTTCTACAAGGGCAGGGTCTTTGTGTCAACTACAGCTCTTGCCAATGCACTACAACAACTAATGAGCCTCGCTGTAAAGCACTTCATACCATCTGTCCTAACCTCGTCCTTCAAAACCTTAAACCTCTTCTTCTTTTCCTGTAATTCGGAAAGAATAGCTCTAGGTTTACATAACCAAGATATTTTATGCAAGGACATTTTTTTTTTGACATTCAACATTCCAGCCTTTCTGGCTCTTCTGTCGAACTCATTCTTCCAGCTCACAGTTTGAGTCTCACTATTTTCCTCCATACTTGATCCATGCTGTAAAGGTTCTCCAAAATGGCACGGACCGCTCTCTAACTGCAGCCTAACCAGATCCACACTAAGAGTTTTGTGTATTTAACACATTCAACTTGACAATATGGTTTGCATTCCTGCATAGTACTGTAAGCAACCAACTTGTCCTGTTTGGACATACAATGCAACAAGCCACTTAACATTGTTTGTTCCGTTTTAAGGATACAGATCTCACCAAATGGTCCTCCGGGCTCTTCATTGGTAATAACTGAAGCAGGTACAGATTATCAATGACATACTGAGTACACAGCATAAGTAGCATACCTCACAACTCTTCAAAACCGTTGCAATTTTCAGTTCAAGAGTCTGATGGAATTCCTGCCATCTTTCTAGATAGGGGGAACTGCAACGCTCAAAAATATCAGGGACAGAGCAGCACATTTGATCAGCATCCTTACCAATGTACCCTAATTACAGCTTCTATCTCCAGATTACCCAGCAAATTTCATACAAATTTTATTATGATGGGACCTATTTGAGAGATTTTTTTAAAACGTAATTGAATCGTCCCATAGGCAATAGCTAACACAATTATAGTACTGCATTCCTCACCTTATGCAGCAGACATAACAGGATCACATATATTCAGAGGGTTGCCACCTCATACAAAGTATGAAAAGAGGAGGGCTGTTAGCATTGACTATAATTAACGGAAGAAAAAGATTTATATGTTGAAAGATTGCTTAGTATTTAAATACCGAAAATTTAAATTCTTGACGTATCTTCACAGACTTTACATCAAATGTAATTGGTTTGGAGCAGGGATTTGTTTTTCTCTGGTATTTACAAGCAGAATTTATATTTTACATCACCTTGGAATGGGGATAGAACCTATCTTTGGGTGGTCTACTTCAAAGTTCCAGCATTAAATGATCCATTCTCTTTCCATGGCATCATATGTGCTTTATATGCCTGGCTTTATTTTTAAGTAAACATGGTTTATTTTCTTTGTTCACTTCATGGATCGAACTGGCTGGAGATCAGTTGCCAACTCTATCACTGCCACCCTAACTTGCCACGAAGAGTAGTCAAGCAGAGAAGTTCTATTAGTAGCAGGTGCAAGAACTTGGGAGGGGCAGGGGAAATGACTGAAGTTAAAAAAAATACTCTGCAGCCAATATCTCAGAGGTTTAACCACACCACATTGACTAGCCCCAGTTATTCCATTAAAATACTAACAGAGCTGAAAATGGGACCCAATCGTAATCTTTATCGTAAACATTTTGCTTGTGTTTTGTCGGCAACTGGCCACAGATTTCCTGCATTTCCAACTGTTAATTGTCGTAATATTAATTTTCTTTAAATTTTATACTATTAGAAATAAGCTAACAATTAGAACATAATTCTTAATTACATTTTTCTGCATATATGCTATTAAAAGAACTTGGCTTAATGTGAACAATCAATTGTGTCCTGTTATACCTTCAGGTTATATTGCAGGATCACCCTGGGTTATAAACAATGTTATACCAGTCCAGATAAGCCTACACCTGACTAAGTAATTTCATAGCTTCATCGAGTCATACAGCGGGGAAACACGGCCTTCAGCCTAACTTGTCCTTGCCGACCAATATGCCCAATCTACAAGTCTCACCTGTCTGCATTTGGCCCATATTCATTTGGATATCCATATTGGGTCCAAATGTTTTTTAAATATTTTAAACATTATGATAGTACCTGCCTCAACTACGTCCTCTGACAGCCTGCTCCATGTACCTACCACCCTTTGTGTAAAAAAGTTGCCCCTCATGTTCCTATTAAATGTTTCCACCGTCACCTTAAACCATGTCCTTTCGTTCTTAATTCCCCTACTTTAGATCAAAGACTACGTGCATTTACTCTATCTATTTCTCACATGATCATATACACCTCTATAAGAACACCCTTCATCTTCCTGTATTCAAAGTAATAAGATTATCTGCACCCTTTCCAGCTTGATAACATCTTTGCTATAACTGAACACAATACTCCAAATGTGGCCTCACCAATGTCTTGTACAACTGTAACTTAACATCCCAACTTCTGTACTTAATACTCTGACTGATGAAGACCAATGTGCCGTATGCCTTCTTGACTATCCTATCTACCACTATTCAAGGGCCCCTTCTGCTTCCTACCATTAAGCTAATTCTCTATCCAGTCAGCTAGGTCTCCTTGCATCCCATGAAATCTAACCTTCCAGAGCAGCCTACCATGAGGAACTTTGGCAAATATCATGCCATTTATTCCCAACCATGATTTTTAGTTTGTAAAAAACAGTAATGGCCGCCTTCTCATCCAAAATAGGTCCAGCGATCCTGTAGCAATGTTTAAAATCCAAACACTTCACACCTCTTGCCACAATATTGCCATCCATCCGAAATCATCAGCAGTGCACCGAACCCTTTGCCCATGCTGATTCAGCCACCACCGCCAAAGGAATGGGGCCCCCTAAGTTGGAGCTGAAAAACGGAAATCGAGAGAGAAGTATCCAAGTTAGAGAGAAACAGAAAGAATGTCAGAACACGACAAATATACCAGTGCAGGTCAGGTTTGAAAGTGAATTGAAGCTCAGGGAATGGTGATCAGGGATTAATGTTTACAGCCAGAGTGAGAGACTGGAGAATGGTGTTAACAGACAGTTTGAGAGTTTGACGTCTGTAATGAAGCCTTCGTGGAGGGGGGCTGTGAAAGCGGGTTGAAGAGGGGGAGGAGGAGGTAGTATTTACCATGAAATTGGCTGGAGCTTCAGGAAAACAGTGCAGCCATTGAGAACATGCATGGGAGATGAAAACACAAGACATTACTTGACTAAATTCTGGAAATTTGTTGCCAACAATGATAAAGGAGGACGAACAATTGTCTCAGCAATTACAATCCGTACTAACCACGGCACAGAAGCGGCAGGCCTGTTTCTATGTTGTACAACTCCTAAGAAACAGGTGCGTGTACATGTTATTTCACACATCTACCAAATAACTTCCTTCCATCCTTATAAAACAACACATTCTCTTATTTTAAAACTTGCAAAGAGTCAAAGTGCTGCTTTTGGCGAAATGCTAAACTCAACCAACAGATCTCACTCACCTGCACAAATTTCACTTCAAAAATGTTAACCATAGTTGCATCATTGCAACTTGCATTTGGAATCTTGTACATATATTTCACAAATCAATATTGCAACTGAGTTGGTTATCTCTTCTTTCAGATGTTCACACAACTGCTGTAAATTCTCAATGTTATTTCTCTTTTAATCTCCTAAAAATGTGCTATTAAGGGCCTGTCCTACCAGCATCCGACTCCATGCGATGAGCGCAATCAAACTAGAAGCGGGGGCCGCGCGGAGGTCGGGTGATCCCCTGTACAGGGCCGTTCCCACCAGCATGCGCCTGCATGCGGCAAGTCGACCAAACCGGCAGCGAGGGCCGCGTGGAGGTTGGGTGAGTGGCGCAAAGTGAGGCGAACTTGGAGCGAAGTCTTAAGGTAAGTTCGCCAGGACAGAGAGGGGCACAGAGGCACACACACAGAGGGCCACGGAGCCACACACATAGAGGGTCACGGAGGCACCTACAGAGAGGGTCACGGAGGCACGACGTCGAGACGGTGTGTAATGCGTCGAGGCGACTGCGAGCCGACAAGCCGTTGCTGCGCGGAATTTTTGAACATAGTCAGTTTCTCGGAGCCCCGCGCGATGTCGGGACGAATTCCGCACAGCTCCGGCGATCGAAGTGGGACGGCCCTGCGACGCCGGACGGCTCAAGCGACCACGTTAGGTCGGGCTCATCGCATAGAGTTGCATGCTGGTGGGACAGGCCCTTTACACTTTATGTTTTTGAATCTTAATATACAATGTCTGGAAAAAAGACTTTTAACATATTTAATTGAACCCTTTCCTTCTTGGACACAACATTTCAGTGGGATATAACCAAATACATGGTATAACACTAAAGAATTACACTCCCTTCAATTCAATGTAGACAATTGTGTATACTGATCAATGCTGACAGGATCTGATCAACTAATTAGCACTAATTATGCAGTATAATAGAAACAGCATAATATTCTTGTCGTTTCATAGAATTTACAGAAACTGGCTTCTCCCCAACTGCTTAACAACAGCCATTATACCCTGCTTTCCTTTCATTCTCTTATTTTCACTTTACATTCCTCTTCCCTCACATATGCCTCGGCTCTCCTTTCAGATATAGCACAAAACAGTAGTGTGTTCGACCTTCTTACAAACTTCTGTTAAAGAAAATTACTGCTACATTCCTAATACATTGATCTGATCACTATATAACCTTGCTCTAAACTCAGTTACAAATGGGATAGTCCACCATATTCACTCTTCCAAATCCTTTTTTTGATGGCATCCTCAGCAGTGTGAATCAAAGTAGCTCGAAAAATATGTTGAGGACATCAGGCTGAGGTGAATGATCTCAATGGAGTGAATGGTCTCTATCTATGTCATGAGGGCAATGTGAACAATATGAGAAATCCACTTGCCACTATGGTCAAAGATTTTCACAACTGGTTCAACCTCGTCTTCACTTGTTGAGTTTAGCCATCATTGATGATACCACTTTAAATGACACAAGCCAAAAAAACAATTCCATAATCAGCATTACGTCCCAAACTGAAGGAAATTTAGTCCCATGTATCTTGATGAACTTAGATCATTAATGCAGCTGCTTGAGAAAGAAGTCTCAACTGATTGAATTGTACATATCAGGAACAATCCCATGTTGAATTTCAAGCCTGCAATAAGGAACATGATGGGCTGGATAATCATGGTCTGTGCCCCATCATTCTTTGAAGCTACAGTAAGAACGCTACCTCTGCTACTCCTGGGTTGAAAGGAGCCAAACGTGATCACAACATTTCTAAAGCATCGATCCGAGGAGGAAGAAAAAGATGAAAACTGATTCCTGCAGTTTTAAATTCAAGATGAACAAGATTGAAAAATTGGAAAAGTGGAATCTACAATATTGTGAAAAGTGTATAAGATAGAAGGCTGTGAGTAACAAAGATAGAGGAACAAGTCATTTCGAACAGCCTTGACTGTAGAATAAAATGACGTGGAAGGATGATGGAGGAGGAGGAGGGGAAGAGATGGTGCTGGTGCCCAAAGAGATCTTGTTGTCAAGATGATGCAAGGGAAAATTCATGCCAACGTGAAATAAACATTAATCGGAAAATTGAAATGACCAAAACAATGACCTATAAAACTCCATGTAAAGTACATATTCATTGGCACGACAATAAATTAATCAAATAATTTAAAGGCTTTGATTAAAATCTGTGATTAGCCTACCTTAATCAATCAGTAAGATAGTATGTTATTTCTGGACTTAATTCTCAAGTGTGATTTCTTTTTTCCCAATATCTACTGTAATGCTAACTAAAATATCACAATGAATAAATTCAGATGTCAGGACTGAAAGGGCTGCATACAAAGTTTGGCCAGTTTACGGAAGAAAGAACAAGCTGACTGCAGGATTCTTCACCGTTCCAGTTTTTAAGACCTGTTCGACATTGTTTTGTTTTGATGAAAGAGTTAAAATTTTAGTCGCATGATCCAGCCAGTACAGAACAGTGAGCCGTCGTAAAGACTGCAGATATCTGACGACAGATTTCTGATAATGCGCAGTTGGCAACGGTACTGACTGCAGATATTTGCTGGCACAGTGACAGCGGTGGCACAGCCAAGCCCCATGGCAAGAAGCACTGAAAGGCAAGGGGTAGCATTAATCGCTCAAATCTTTTGCAGCTTGCGGCACAACACTGAGCTGTCTATCGTGTGTTCGAGAAATTATATCCAGCATTCAAAATTCAAACCTCGATATATTACAGGAACATGTCAGAATGTTTTAAGCTCTAAATAGAAATGAAATTTACTGCCTAATACAAACCAAAGAGAAAAAAATCGATGCACAAAGTAAGAATACGAACAACTGCTGAAATTTTCAACAAACACATCTGTGAATAATTATTTGGTTGCTGCGCACTCTTCTTAATGTCACTTGAAATTAATTTATCAGATTCCCTACGAAACGCTGAGATGTGAGCTTGCACTCCAGGTGAGCCTGCAGAGGTTGCCGCTGCTGGAGACGTCACACCTTCTAGACCAGAAGACTTTTAATCTTGCATATAATGCTTAAAAACAACCATACCTTTGGGATGCCAGCTCATAATCCAAATGATATTCCCACAAAAATATGAAACAAAGGACACGCAATACCTCTCCGAGCTAGGAAGTTGTTACCATGAGTCTGGTAGGCTTAAAAATGCAATCAACAATAGTCTCCTGCATTGAAATACACGGGTATGCATTGAGTATTCTGTTTGGAATTCATTTAAAGGAAAAGCAAATAAAACACTTGTAAATTGTTAAGTGATGTTATGTCACTGTCACGATGCAACAATGGAAATACTGAATAATATCTACAATGCCGAGACACGTAACAGTGGGCTTGGTTAATAAAAAATACAATCTGTTTCCTGCAGTTTACGCTGGTTACTGTGCTGGTAGGTAACGTTCAGAATTAGGAACCTGATGGCTCAGCAACTTTGATACCGATCCATTACCTCTTAGCATTGCATAACACAACAGAAATTATTTCTATCTACAAGGTCGTATAAGAAATGAAGGTTAGGTAGCCACAATCCAGTTCCAAATGGGAATGGCATTTTAGCACATAAGCATTCTACAATTCATCATTTACAGCATGTGGTAGTCACTTACACGGCCAGCATTTATGCCAACCAGTCCCTAATAAATCTAAAGAAGATAGTGATTACCTCAAACGTTGTCATTTATGGTAAAAATGACATAAAATACATTGGAATGGTAGTGGGGGGTTTCACAATAGACCTGTTATGGCAAATACAGGAAACTCGGACATAGACCTGTTATGGAAAATGACCATACTGACGAAAGAGCAAGTGTACTTTGAGGTAGGTGTTAATACACTTCAGTGGTAAAGAACAGAGGAAGCTTTGCTCAACATCTGCATTAATTAAAATTCAACTTGGTGTACTCTATGCTAAAAATGGGTCCTGAAACACGGACTAAATGTTTCCTAAAGTTAGATAGATCATCAGCAAGACAATGAGAAGGCCAAATGTTTTCCAAAGACCAGGATGGGAAAGGATCTAGGCTCAAGCTTGCTGCCTTCCAGTAATCTATCACAGACAGAAACCTCAACATGCAACAGAAGTAAGGTGTATTCACAAAATACAGGTCACTGGAAATGGTCTCAACTTAACAGGGTAGTTCTATCACTAGAAACTCAAACTTAAGATTAAAAGCTGGCTGACCAAAGCTTCCCGAAAAAACCCAACATTTGCTCCCATTATTTGGCCTCAAATACTTGCCCTATCCGTTGAACTTGATTGTAGATCTGAAATGCCTCATGTCACTTGTAAGAGTTATGCGGCTCAGAAACAGGCCTTTTGGGCAAACCGTGCTGACCAAGACGTTCCACACAAGTTAGTCCCATTTGCCCATCTTTCTTATTCATGCACTTGTCCAAATGTCTTTTAAATGTTGTTATTGAATTTGCCTGTTCAATATACCCATCAACCTCTGTGTGATAAAGCGACCCACTCGGGTTCCTAATAAATCTGTCCGTTCTTACCTTAATGTTATGCCTTCTAGTTCTTGATTCCCCATCTTGGGGAGAAAAACTGTTTATCACTCTATTCGCCTTATCATTTTATACAATTCTATAAAATTATCCCTCAGCCATCTGTGCTCCAGCGTATTAAGTCCAAATCTGCCCATCCTCTCGCGATAGCTCAGACTCTTGACGCCTGGAATCAAACTCATATATCTTATCTGCATTCTTTCCAGTTAAATTGCATCTTTCCTGAAGCAGCGTGACCAAAACTGAATGCACTATGGGCCTTCTTCATCACCCAATCTACCTGTCACACCACCTTCAGGGAAATATGTACTCCTGGATCCCTCTGTTCTACAATGCTCCCCAGAGCCCTATCTTCAATGGACTTTGCAAAATGCAGCATCTCAAACTTACCTGAATTAAATTCTATTTGCCATTCCTGCAGTCATATGCCAGCTGTTCAAGATGCCGCTTTCATTCTTGACTATGATTCTTCCTATTTTGCAAATTTGCTCAACATGCCTTGTAAATTCTCATGCAAATTCATTGTTACATAACATAACATTTTTGGATTTATGATATTAGAGGGGCATAAATAGTCAGAGAGAGTTAAAGTGTTCAGCACTTACCCATCTGACAGCAAATGCCAGGAATTCAACCATTGTGATGCCTTGAGACCTGAACCAGTTTCTTTTCTTCAGAAAATTGATAAATTGTTATAAATTGCTACAATAACAATTGCTCTTTAAAAATAAACTTGCTTTTATGTTTTCAAGATGTATTTTGGTGTTTATATTGTTTGGTGATTTTAGAAATTATGAAGCTGAAAAAGCAATGATAATTTTACAACAGTCATGTCAAGCTAAATAACAGAATGACTAATCTGTAAATGTTTCTGCTTGTGTTGACAATGACAAGCTGGAAAATATGATTCCACTGACACAGATCATAAAATTTAGATTCGCCAAACCCTTGGAAAACTACTTACAGCAGAGTATTTAGAAATGCCCAGTATTTGCCCTGATAAAGGCCAAAAATCACCACTTGAAACAAATCTACATTCTATTAAATTAATCAGCATAAGCAAGATAAAGGAAAACTTGAATTAAACCAATTGAACTTCAATCATACTGCACCACTGATATGTCCAAGTAAATTGCCTGTCAACCTGGCCAATTCCGTTTCTCTCCTCCGCCTTCTGGGAGATGATGCAGGAGTTTGAAAGCTTGGACATCCAGAAAATAGAACAGTTTCATTCTCAATGCTAACTGACTCCTGAACCAATTATATTCTTCACATCCCATTCCCAGAAGTGCTGCCACTACTCTTAATCTTAACCCCACCTCATTTGCTTATTCTAATATTATACTTTTGCACAACTTGGATTGTCAATTACAATCTTGCACCATTTTGCTGATTTGCACTTGTCATTGTATTTACCATTACTGTATGTATACTGATTAACGTAAGCTTCATGGGAACAGTGGATTTCATGGCACCCATGTGCATCAGACATTAAACTAATCTAATTTTTTCTGTGCTAAATTAATGTTACCGTAGACCAGGAAATATAGAGCAGAAAGTACGCTTATGACTATCATTTGGGGACTTCAAGATGGGTGACGACACTCGAATGGTGACGCAAGTGAAGAAAGCCGACATGGCACTGATGCTTAAAGAAAGATCTATAAGTTGAACAGAATTGTATCATTCTTCACAATGCAATAGATTTCAGTATTCTAATATGTATCGCAATGTATCTTACAAACTTGGCATAATTAACTAGATGGCACAACCACAATGTCCTGCATGGAGTACTGTTTAGTCAAAGGCAATAAGTTGTATTTATATAGTATCTTGTCTCTAAGATGTTTCATTATATTAAATCAATCAACAGAATAAGATGACTGAGAACTTGGTTGGAGAAGTGGGTTTGAAGAATGATCGAGAAGAAAAAGGCAGAATATTTAGAGTAGACTTTTTGAGACAGCTTATCCCCATCATGCCTAATAAAAGACATATTATGTTTCATTAAGATGTTTATTTTAAGTAATATTTTTGTTAGCTTATAGATGAAGTGATTAAATATATCCACTCAGAGTAGGAAACTTCTGAATGTAACTAATTTAACGTACTCAACACGAAATTGACAAGAACAGAGTTGGATTCATGGGAGGTGGTTTTGAAGGTGTGGATGCTCCTCAAACTGCGGAGCATCCTGGACAATACAGCTCACCCCCTCCATGAAACACTAGTCAACCTAAGGAATACCTTCAGCAACAGACAGGTTCCACCAAGATGAGGTACAAGAACGTGACAGGAAATCCTTCGTCCCCGTGGCTATCAAATTGTACAACTCACAAATTGTACAACTCTCTGTCGTGGGGTAGACTAACTCTCCCCCACCCCCTCCAAATCTTGCACATCTCACCTCCTTTCCACTCATCACTTTAATGTCATTGTTCATGAATCTAGTGTTTTATGACTGTTGGCAGATCAATTTTCCTCCTGGGATAAATAAAGTTCTATAGTATTGTATCGTATCATTTTTTTCCATTGAAACCAATTGCGGGTTAAATCAGCTGGGCTCTCAAACTAGACAATATACAATAGGTGCAGGCATAGGGCATTCGGCCTTTCGAGCCAGCATCACCATTTACTGTGATCATGGCTGATCGCCCACAATCAGTACGCCATTCCTGCCTTCTGACACCGCTATCTTTAAGAGCTCTATCTAGCTCTCTCTTGGAAGCATCCAGAGAATTGGCCTCCATTGCCTTCTGAGGCTCCACAGATTCACAACTCCCTGTGTGAAAAAGCTTTTCCTCATCTCCGTTCTACATGGCATACCCCTTATTCTTCAACTGTGGCCCCTGGCTCTGGACTCTCCCAACATTGGGAGCATGTTTCCTGCCTCTAGCGTGTCCAAACACCTTAATAATCAACTAGTGAAGGATGAGAGGGGACCTCGATTCCCTCAACTAGTGCTAGGCCAATCCCATTAGTTTACCGCCAGGCAAGTTCGTTTAAGTTGATACCCATGGGATTCTGGCTAACCACTTGAAGCAACAGAGGACCTATCCTTCACACAAATAATAAATGTGTAAAACGATGAATAAAGTATTCACAACCCCCATGAGAATATTACACCTTTTCTTCCCTTCCGCAGATAGTGAAGTACAGGTATTTCCAGCCAGGAAATGAACAAAAAGCGAAACAAGTGTATTTCCATTTCACAATACCTGCTGAGCAGCTGGATGAACAGTCTGCAATACAAGAACTGGATTATTGTATTTTATTTTTAACAATTATATACTTTAAAGACTGAAACAGATTTGAAATATATGGTAAGTTAATGCAAAAAGCCTTTCAGAAATGACATTAAAATGATTAATATATATAATAACAATGAGAGCAACTCAATCACAATTTTGAAGGAAATGAATTGTAAATTGAAAATGTGAAACTGCATTACCAGACCTTCTCATTTATTTGTGATGCTGTACAATTTCTGATCTAAAGATTTAAACATCTGGTTCATGCAAAAGCTGCATTCCCACAGTACAAGGTCAGTTCTAATTTTGATAAAGTAATGTATTAAATTAAGTTAATTTTATTTTCACAATGTAAAATGTTTATGCTGTTGATGCACTTCAATATAAGCAAACTTGCCCCAAATTTTTTTGTGGATGTAGCATTACCCGACTACCTTGAAAACACCTAATTCTCCACAATTTTAGGAAAAGTACATTATATTAATAAGTTGTTACTTGGGTTTCCAGTAAATCATACAACATATTCTTGATAATGAAAACCACACAGTTGCCGGGTGTAACTAAAATATATTGACATACAGTCATTTTAATTCATTGAATATTCCTATCAACACCATGTCTGAAGCATATGAGCACATTACAGATGGAGCACCATGAACTCAACACTGCTGGACTAGAAATCAGAAGGCCAAGAAAACCAGTTAAAATCCCTCCAGGCCAGATTCAAAATTTGGAGTTGTTTAAAAAATCTGGAAATGAAAGGATGGTCAATACAATTTAATTCCAGCAGCCTAGTAAAAGCAGCCAAATTGTCACAAAGCCCCTAAGAGGTTCAAATATGAAGAGAATCGATGTCCTTCAGATTCTTACTTAGTTTCACTTATTTGTAACTCCCAGTCCCACAGTAATCATTCTCTGAAGTGGGTCAACAAAGCTGCATCAAACTGATACAGGACAAATAGTAAATGTACAGTAAATACTCGTCTTGCCAAACATCCCAAGTTAAAAAAGACTGGCCTTTCACTATAAATGAGCAAAGAGCTGAATTATCACCAAATAAGCAGTGAGGCGAGACATTAAACCCTCCATGGAACAAGCTGCCAAAGTTCTAGGTACAATTACAAGATGCTTAAAAGACACTTGCACAGGTACTTGGATCAGAAAGGTTTAGAGGCATATGTACAAAATCATGAGGGAAATACTGTTTGTTTTTTTCTCTTGGTACGAATATCTAAAACTTGAGAACATAGATTTAAGGTGAGAAGGGAAAGTTTATTGGGAACCTGCGGGGTAACTTGTCCAGCCAGAGAGTGGTACCTACATGGTACGAGCTGCCAGGGGAAGTTGTAGAGGTGAGTATAATTACACCATTAAGAAGACATTGGACAGGTTCATGGGTTGAAAGGTTTTACAGGGATATGGGCCATGTGAAGGCAAATGTCTCTAGCTCAGCTAGACATTTGGTGGGCATGGTCGAGTTGGGCCAAAGGGTCTGTTTCCGTGCTGTGCAACTTTGCAACTGTTGTTTGTTGCTGCCCAATTCAAGTTATACTATAAACAGAATAGACTTGGCACCAACAGTGCCGACACAATTACCAAACTTCTTTCAAGCAAATCAATAGTAAACGTAAATCTAAATAAATGAACTTTTTCAAGCACCGTGGCATGAAAGGCTGAAGTTGCTAACAGGTTAAACCATGTAAATTCCCAATAATGCTAAAGAGGCTAAAAAGATTAACTTTTTTAAAGAGAAGATATGATGAAGAGATTATACCTCAATCCACAAAAGTTACACACAATTCAATGCTGCCATGTCCGCAGAAGAGAATAGTTATACAAGGATCAACAAATATCTTTGCGGAGCGGAGTAAAACTGAAGTTAGGTAGGGGCCAAGATAAGGGGGACAGCTCAAAATCTAGAGAGGCTGCAAGCTTGCTATTAAAATGTATTTTTTTCTAGTCTGATGAACTGGGTAATACTTTACTAGACAATTTTTAATAATCTCCACTTGGACAGAAATGCCACATTTTGGACAGTACAACCCAACCCCCTTCCTCCTCTAATTTCTTAAATGAGATCCCAGAAATAATCCCAGGCTCCAGTCTACATAAATACAACACTGCATGATCCTGCAACTCTCCTGAATTAATATGGCATTGCCTGACTGAAATTATTTTTTCAAGAGCAGAAAGTGGAACAGAATGAGTGCTGATATATAACAACTGTTGCTTTCTTGCAGTCTTCTGAAGATGAAGATCAGGATTTACGAACGGAAACCAAGTCGAAAGAGAAATATTAAACTAAGATCCACAAGGAAGGACACCAACCATTTAGAAGTTGATATAGATGCGTATACATCAAATGTTCCTGGGGAGTTTCACTTCCGGAAGCAAAATACATTCCATGTCATGAGAATTTGGTGGCACAATGTTGTCTCCCAGCGCTAGAGTCCCAGGTTTGATCTGATTACGGGTTCTGTCTGTACAGAGTTTGTACGTTCTCCCTGTGGCCGCGTGGGTTTTCTCCAGGTGTTCCAGTTTCCTCCCACATTCCAAAGACTTCTAATTTGCTTCTGTAAATTGTCCCTAGTGTGTATGATGAGAATCTGGATTAATATAAAACTGGTGTATGGGTGATCAATGGTCAGTGTGGACTCAGTGGACCATAGGGCCTGTTTCCACGCTGTACCTCTAATCTAAACTAGAAATAAAACTGATTTTTTTTTTAAACAAACTATAGACATTTTATCATTGTGAAGTGCTTGCTGGACTTTGCTTTTCTCTGTAGTGTTTGGATTTAGTCATCAAATTGACCCAGGTATTTTTGGAAAAAAATGACCAAATGCCACTACGATATAAATAGATATATGTTTTTCTCCCCCATTGGTATTGCCACTGATATTCACTCCAAAATATTATAATAAAAGCAACGTATCACGGATTAAGTTCTTGTTTCTATGTCAACACCCGGCTTTTTTAGAAATAAAAATGTTTCCATATAACACGCTGATAAAAATTATCTGATGTTATTTTTCAAATTATCTTTTCCTTTGTCCAAGAGATAGTCTGGAACAGTGCTTCCGAATGGATTCATTAGGAAATTGTCATTAGGTCAATCTTCATTGATCTGAGTGATATGAATCCCGACCCAAAACATCATCCATCCTTTTTATCCAGAGATGCGGCCTGACTCATTGAGTTACTCCAGTTACTTTGTGTCAATCCTGTAACAATGTTTTGTATTCATAGTTAAAACTCCATAACTTGTTTTATTTACGTAGCCCAACTTATTATGAAATCCTTTTCTAGCAATGTCCTAAATTTAGAAGCAAACTTTTCTGTATGTGAATAAGACATTCTTTGTCAACTGGTAGTAACTAATCACATTCAAAACCAGACTAGAGCAGTAAGTTGGGACATATGAGAATGTGGTAGTCCTTTAGGGAACTCACAAAACACAAGCCTACTTCTCGAAAATAAGCAGGTATTACTATTTTCAGAGCTCAGCATGTTCCCCTGCCTTCCTCCTAGTACTCACCCAACCAAACAAACAAAAAGATGACCACAATATTAAAGGTATTCTTTCGTAATAGAAAGATAGAAAATAGGTACAGGAGTAGGCCATTCGGCCCTTCGAGCCTGCACTGTCATTCAATATGATCATGGCTGATCATCCAACTCAGTATCCCTTACCTGCCTTCTCTCCATACCCCCTGATCCCTTTAGCCACAAGGGCCACATCTAACTCCCTCTTAAATATAACCAATGAACTGGCCTCAACTACCCTCTGTGGCAGAAAATTCCACAGATTCACCACTCTCTGTGTAAAAAATGTTTTTTCTCATCTCGGTCCTAAAAGATTTCCCCCTTATCCTTAAACTGTGACCCCTTGTCCTGGACTTCCCCAACATCGGGAATAATCTTCCTGCATCTAGCCTGTCCAACCCCTTAAGAATTTTGTAAGTTTCTATAAGATCCCCCCTCAATCTTCTAAATTCTAGTGTGTACAAGCTGAGTCTATCCAGTCTTTCTTCATATGAAAGTCCGGACATCCCAGGAATCAGTCTGGTGAACCTTCTCTGTAACCCTCTATGGCAAGAATGTCTTTCCTCAGATTTGGAAACCAAACTGTGCGCAATACTGCAGGTGTGGTCTCACCAAGACCCTGTACAACTGCAGCAGAACCTCCCTGCTCCTATACTCAAATCATCAGTTCAATTCACCAGTAATCACCAGTTTAATTAGCAATACATGGACCTATCTGCCTTTCATTAATTTTTTTAAAGTTTTGTAGTTCAAGCTAATGAGTTAGTCATGTTTTGAGCGATTGCTTTACAAGTTTACTGTCATTCATTTGTTGTCAGTATTGGTTGTGAAACATAATGGTGGCAGTACCATATGCACAAATATTAGGTGAACAAACCAATTGTAATAGTTATTTTTCAGTGCACTTTGAAACAAGCTGCTCAGGTTTTGCTACTCTCAAGCTTTCAAGGAGGCATTTTAAAAAGTGAATAAAGTGAACACCACAGCATAAGAGGACAAATAAAGGCCATGCAATGTTATTTAAAACCAAATCGATAATCAGGAGCCTATTAATTCCCCAAAGGAAAGCAGGGCCGTTTACTTAATCTCATCTAATTCTATAAATTCATATCTCATATAAATTCTATAAACTAAGTTTTAACGCACATCTTAACAGCTAAAGTATCTGTAGAGAAATACTATGAACAAACTATTCAGCTTAAAATAAATAAAACTGCTGTGTATAATTTTGGGTGGTCGAACTTGGCAGGCAAAAGAAAGACATCTCCAGATTGGCTCGCCCAGACACTGCTTCACAGCGTGAATACTCGTCCGTAGGCTATTGTTTCATTCCCTGCAAATTATGCTTGGCAATAAGCACGCTGCTATAAGTTTCAGCCAAAAGGCATGAGCCAAAACCCAATAGTCTGCAATACCCTGCTGAGGTCATCTGAAACAAGAGTTGGCTTGCTACGCTCCAATCTTCATGAAATATTTGCAACAATCTCCCTGGTTGAGGGGCAATCCTTTAACCAATTTTTACAAATGTGTGATAGTAACCTAAAGTCTCAACTATTCACCCTCCAACGGGCCCATAATGGTTAACTCAGCACTCCAAACAGGATATCAAATCTAAACACAGAAAACAAGCATGCACATAATTTGAAAATGCTGGAAAGATGCATCAGTTTCTAGCAAGACAGAGTCAATATGTTGCGTCGAGGGGAATAGAAATCATGGCATGTCAGTTCTGATGATGGCCCTATCTGGAAGAACTAACCACTGCACCTACATTTCCATTATTTTCTGAATGGAGTGGAGGGCTGGGGCAAGTCTAACCAAAGAGCTCCATGCATGGCAAGTCTTTCTTAGCATTCAGCACAAAATCAAACATTAAAGAAAGAACCTGTATTCCGAACATATTTAGTAGTATGCAAATTATAATGTGTAACAACTACAGAGTGCATATCTAATATAACAGGTCATTACCATGCAGAGAGAAAGGTGCAGTAACGAAAAGATACATCTAAATAGTTACGAAAACGGATCATTCATCAAGCACACTATTCAGGTGGAAGCTGCAATAGAGGCTTTAAGGCTGAGATGAATTACGGAACCCAGGCATAGAAGTGCACAAATTTCTCTTAATTGAAATTAGCAAAAAAACACTTCCATCTTTCCTGTTCTTTGAATAAAACAAAACACTTTAGAAGTTACGGATGTCTCTCTAGACATATGTAACATAGAGTATTTTTTAATTGTTATTACAGTTGCCTCCAGCTATACCCAGTTATTATGTTACTGAATAAACAACAAAGAAAAACTGTGGTGGTTAGATTCTTCAGGACGAATAAAGGGGTATTAAGGACAAACTTTCCTGAATATCACGTAACTGTCTGCTGAGTAAAAATATCTTCCATTAAAAAAATGCATGAATTTTAGCAACATGGCACTGCAGGAGATAACACATAAATGTCAGATTAGCATTCATAACACCGCCTTTGACTTTTCAAAATAAAAGCAAGCTGCTAATCAGAATGTGGTTTTCTAACTTTTTCTAATTGACTCAGGTGAGATGGGAGAGAAAGTGGTAATGTGGAAAACTGCACTGGACCCGTGACTTGCAATGTGCTTGCCTCATGGCCATTCAGGAACACAGCTTCAAACAATCTTGAAAGCCTCACCTCCACACTTTGGATGGAGGGGCACTCAAAGAGCAGTTCAGTTCAGTTCAGTTTAATGTATTGTCATATCTACAGGGGTACAGTGAAAAGCTTTTGTTGCGTGCTAACCAGTCAGCAGAAAGACAATACACGATTAAGTATATTCAAGGTAGCACAGAATGACAACCTGATAGTCTTTGGACCCTTCCTCTCTCTGCAAATACTTTTTGCCTTCAGTGCCACTGATAAGACCAGAATTTATTTGCCAGGCCTAATGGTGGTAGTAATGAACCACACCTTGAAAGGCTGCAATCCTTCTGGTGGGTCGGTAATTGGAGGATTTTGATCTAGAGATGAAGTTCTTGGGGCTAACGGAATCAAGGCATATGGGGAGAAAGCAGGAACCATGTACTGATTTTGGATGATCAGCCATGATCATATTGAATGGCGGTGTTGGCACGAGGGGCCGAATGGCCCACTCCTGCAATGTCTATGTTTCTAAGCATTGGCAAGTTAGGATGTATGTGACCTATTGCAGAACTTACAGAGAATGGTGTTCCCATCCTTCGTAGTTAGGTTTCAGACCTGGCCTACGCATGTAAACCCGAGGGTAGTGGTGGAAGGGCGTGATTAAAGAGGTAAGTCTATGGCCAATGTTGTTCTGCTGAGATCAGTGCTGGGACATCTGTTGTTTGTGATATATATAAATGACTTGGATGTAAATGTTGATGGGTCGGTTAGTAAGTTTGCAGATAACACCAAAACACAGCGAGGAAGGAGCCAAAGGATTCAGTGGGATATAGATCACTGACAGATATCGGCATAGAACTGGCATTGTAGTTTAATAATACCAGCAAATGTTGCACTTTGGGAATGGAAGAGAACAGTATACAGATAATGGTAAGACCCTTAACTGCATTATAGATTAACAACCACATGGATCCCTGAAAGTGGCAATACAATACAATTAGAAGGAATGGTTAAAAAGGTGCATGGTATACTTGCCCTCATAGGTGGATGTATTGAGTAAAATAATCAGGAAGTTACGTTGCTGCTCTTTAATTCTTTGGTTAGGGTGCATTTGGAGTATTGCGTGCAGTTTTTGTAGCCCCATTGGAGGAAAGATCTGGGAACTTTGGAGGGTGCAAAGAATGTTTACCAGAATGCGGTCTGCATTGGACAGTATTAGATATAATGAGAGGTTGGGCACACTTGGATTGCTTCCTCTGGACAGTCAGAGATTAAGGAGATATCTGATAGATGTATATAAAATTATGAGGTGCACAGATAGGGGAGACCGTCTGAACCTTCTTTCTGGAGTAGAAATGTTAAAGACTAGAGGGCCTAGCTTTAAGGTCAGAGGGGTAAAGTTTAAAGCAGATGCCCTGACAGGCTTCTTCTTTTTCATAGAGTGGTGGTGCTCAAAATGTTCTGCCAGGGGTTGTGGTGGAAGCAGATACAATAGTGTGTTTAAGAGGCTTTTAGATAGGTTTGCTTAATATGCAGTGGATGGAGGGACATGGATCATATAAAGGCAAGGGAAATTAACTTGTCGTCATCTTCAGCATAGTCCCATGAGGCTGAAGGGCCAGTTTCTGTGCTATACTGTTCTATGTTCATACATTTACTGTCCTTTCCTTTAGTGACAGTAGATGTTGTCAATTCAGTGTAGCCCGGGTGAGTGAATGTAGTGCATTTCTGTAGACGGTACACTCTTCAGCTATGGAGCACCAGTGCTGGAGGGAATGTATGTTTCGAGTGGTTGACATTACTATGCCTGAATGTTATTTAGGTCTTGCAGCATGAAGAAAGCGGTGCATCATTAGCTCAGGGATCATGAATAAAATTTGTCATGTAATCAGTGAATTTTCCCATAGTTGACTTTATGATGGAAGGAAGGGAATTGATGAAATGGTTGAAGATAATTGGAGACCACCCTGAACAGGGGATGGCTAGGCAATAGATAATAGGTGCAGGAGTAGGCCATACAGCCCTTCGAGTCAGCACCGCCATTCAATGTGATCATGGCTGACCATCCACAATCAGTACCCCGTTCCTGCCTACTCCCCATATCCCCTGACTCCGCTATCTTTAAGAGCCCTATCTATCTCTCTCTTGAAAGTTTCCAGAGAACCTGCCTCCACCGCCCTCTGAGGCAGAGAATTCCACAGACTCACAACTCTCTGTGTGAAAAAGTATTTCCTCAACTCCGTTCTAAATGGCTTACCCCTTATTCTTAAACTGTGGCCCCTGGTTCTGGACTCCCCCAACATCAGGAACATGTTTCCTGCCTCTAGTGTGTCCAAACCCTTAATAATCTTGTATGTTTGTCCTGGGGTGGTTAATCTCTGACAACCAGTGGGAAATAGTTGAAAGAAACTTTGTTTAAATATGAATAAAACTTACATGTATTATATATATATATACTTACTTGTGTTACTTTGTATCTGGCTCCACAGCTTGGATTGCTGCAGAAAGTAAGAATGTCATTGTTCAATCTGGGACATATGACAATATAACACTCTCGACCTTCACCAGACTCGATAGTGGGGCAAGTGGCTTGCTATCCCCATATCTGACCCCATACTGTCTGTGATTCAGTGCATAGACACTGAAACCTTGCATTCAATGCCAAGCATTCTCCACTGGCCTATTCATTAGCCATCAGTGCAATCTAGCCCATCATATTAGAATATAAATGTTAGCGTCACAGAGTGATACAGTGTGGAAACGGGTCCATCAGCCCAACTTGCCCACACCGGCCAACGTCCCAGCTACACGAGTCCCACTTGGTCCATATCCCTCAAACCCTGTCCTATCCATGTACCTGTCTAACTGTTTCTAAAACGTTGGGATAGTCCCTGCCTCAACTGCCTCCTCTGGCAGCTTGTTCCATACACCCACTACCCTTTGTGCAAAAAAGTGTGAAAATAACCCTGTACGTTATTGATTATTTTACCATTTTACTTTTGGATCCAAATATCCAGTGAGAATTTAGCCATTCTGTAGCCTTCTTCACATTTACTAACACCTACAATAAGTTTTCATCAAGTTCTGCATTGTTGCACTCATAAAACATGCCAAATCTAGTTTCAAATTACGCCATTAGTTATGAGTCCGGGAACCTGAGCCTAACACAACCCAATGCAAATCAAACATAAACCTGCCAGGATTCCTCAAAACCAATGGCACAGAGGTTCACCAAAATCTCGTCTTTCCAACAGCTGTTTTAGCAAGTGTTGACAGTTTTACTTTCAACGTGCAGCTGGCTGAGAAATGCAGCACCCCCTGCCCCTCTCACACCAGAGTATCTCAAAGATATGAAAATACTTAATGTTTATGAGCGAAGATAGACACAACCGCTGCAGTAACTCAACGGGACAGGCTCTCATGAGAAGGAATGGGTGACGTTTCGGTTCGAGACCTTTCGTCACCCATTCCTCAGAGATGCTGCTTGTCCTGCTGAGTTACTCCAGCTTTTTGTGTCTACCTCCGGTTTAAACCAGCATCTGCAGTTGCTTCCTACACATAATGTTTATCAGCGGTGGGGACGTGGAGAGGGAACACCTGGATAACTGAGAGGGAGTCCGTGGCAATATTTATATTTGTCCAATTGATCCCATTTCAGCAACAGCACAAATTTCAAATTATTCTGGCCAGCTTTTTAATTTGGAGGTAAAAAACTTTAACTGCACCAAGCATCAGGAGTTTATAATGTACTTAACTAGAAAGATGAATAAATATTAAGAACGGTATTGACCCAAAACGTCACCTATCCCTTCGCTCCATAGATGTTGCCTCACCCGCTGAGTTTCACCAGCATTTTTGTCTACCTTAAATATTAAGAAACGGTATTTTAATTATTTAAATAAAAATTTGAATTTATTGAATTGGCATAGCTTTCTTAATTGTAGGTCAGTTATCATTTCACACCGTGGCGCAGTGATAGAGTTGTTGCCTTGTAGTGCCAGAGACCGGGTTCGATAATTACTAAGGGTGTTGCCTGTATGGAGTTTGTCTGCTCTCTCTCTGTCTGTGTGGGTTTTCTCTGGATGCTCCAGTTTCCTTCCACACTTCAAAGACATACACGCTTTTTGGGTTAATTGGCTTTGGTAAAACAATAAATTTCCAGAGGGTTTAGGATAGTGCTAATGTACGGGGTGATCGCTGATCAGCATGGACTCGGTGGGCCTGTTTTCATGCTGTATCTGTAAAGACAGACAAAGTCTAAAAATACAAACTCTATCACACTTCACTAAGTAATTTAGTAATTTATAAATAGGTTCAGTAAGTCAAACCCAACTCCATGAATTAACTCCAAGTAGAAAAACAGCTACATTTTTTTATCCCCACTCTCCACATGAAATGGATATTCATTTGTAACAAGTGCAAGGGTTAAAGGCAGATAATTCTGAGGCCAAGTCTTCCAATGCTTCAGAAAATTAAAAACATGAGCACGTTTGTGGTTGACTCCGATTATTAAATTCAGCAACCCATTTTTAAAAACAAATCACTCTTCCTATTCAAACTATTTACACTATTAATCACTACTGGCACGACAAAACTTACCAATATATAAATCCTATTGTCAGTAAAATTGTAACCATGTCCGTTTCCCCGAGCTTTTCAGCACTAACTCAGACAAATGGAAATCCAAAATACTAATTAAACTAAATTATTTTACACTTATCGTACAAATGTTCTGCAGCAAGCATCAAACATTCACTTCATTACACATAGTCAAAGTCATACAGCATGGCAACAGGAACTTCGGCCCAAATAGCCCATGTTGACCAAGGTGTCCCATCTACATTTGTCCCGCCTGTCTGCATTTCGCCCATGTCCCCTCAAACCTTTCCTATTCACGCACCTGTCCAAACGTCTTTTAAATGTTGTTGTAGAATCTGCCTCAGCTAACTCCTCCGGCAGCTCATTAATGAAGGATCAGGACATCAAACACAGTCAATCTACTTACAAATTACTCTCCGACACAGAGGTATAATCAATAAATCAAGATACTATTGTGCAGAGTAGCAGCATTTGGCCTCAGTTTAATTATCGAATGACTGATTGACCACAGCGCACTGAAAAAAAGAACTGCAAGCTGGTTACTTTTTTGGGTGTTCCAAACTCCCTGACCCACACACAAGCAGTATTGCTATCCAAACACATCCAATGAACGTTCAGCCAAAATATTAGAGAAAAACATTATGCTCAGATCAATAATTTTAATCCTGTAGATCATATGTTGCTCTTGTGACACAGCGGCAAATGTACAACCACCACTAATGGTGTATAGCTGAAAATACTCACATCAAGCATCAAATGTGAAAGGATAAAATGTGTAACCAATTGTGCTTAGTTTTTTTTAAATTGCAACCAAATATATAAACAGTCTTTCACATAAAGGTTTTGTGGAGCATTTTCCCCCTAAGCATAACTTTAACAACTTCAGGACCTGTCCCACTCTACGAGGTAATTCAAGAGTTCTCCCGAGTTTTCCCGATTCGAACTCGGAGAATGTCCGTAGCAGGTCCGTATGAGTTCGTGGTGGTCTCGTAGCGACTCGTACGAGTAAAAAGTAACAATTTTTTTACTCGTGGACATTTTGCACAGTGTTGAAAAAATGTCACGAGTTTATCGGATATCCCGAGTACCTAACGTTAGCATTACGAACCGCCACGAGACATCCACGAACTCCTACGGACCCGCTACGGACATTCTCTGAGTTTGAATCAGGGGAAAACTCGGGAGAACTCTTGAATTACCTCATACAGTGGGACAGGCCCTTTAGTTGCAAAATATTGCAGCGTAGTCTTGCAGCCTACTCTGGTGTATTGTGGTGTGTCAGAATCATGAGGTGTTTGCATAGTCATAGAGCGATACAGCGTGGAAACAGGCCCTTCGGCCAACTCGCTCACACCGGCCAACAATGTCCCAGCTACACTAGTCCCACTTGCCTGCATTTGGTCCATATCCCTCCATCATCATCATTGGCAATCACTCGAAACGAGTATGACTGTCCTCTCCTCTCCATAGGGTCGTCTACTTGTGGGTCTGCAGATGTCTGCAGAGGCCTATCCGCAATCCATACACCTTGGTGCAAGGTGGGCAGTGGAGACTGGCAGTGGTCGGTAGTCGTCGAGCCCCCTTCTCTCTCTCCTTACGGTGCTACCTGTCTTATCCATGTACCTGTCTAACTGTTTCTTAAACAATGGGAAAGTCCCAGCCTCCACTACCTCCTCTGGCAGCTTGTTCCATACACCCACCACCCTCTGTGTGAAAAAGTTACCCCTCAGATTCCTATTAAATCTTTGTCCCTTCACCTTGAACCTATGTCCTCTGGTCCTCGATTCCCCTACACTGGGCAAAAGACTGTGCATCAACCCGACCTATGCCTCTCATGATTTTGTTAACTGTACAACTGATGCCTGCTGGAAGTGTGTGACGTAGGCCAATCATGATGTCAGTGTGCAAAATTGATTGGCATCGTTCTTCACTGATGGAGCTTCGACTCGATGGTGGTGTAGCGGTACAGCTACTGCCTTACAACGCCAGGGACCCGGGTTCGATCCTGACTATGAATGCTTGCCTGGATGGAGTTTTTTACGCTCTCCTCGTGACCTGCATGGGTTTTCTCCGAGATCTTCGGTTTCCTCCCACGCTCCAAAGGCGTACAGGTGTGTAGGTTAATTGGCTTGGTATAAATGCAAACATTATCCCTAGTGTGCGTCGGGTAGTGTTAATGTACGGGAATTGCTGGTCGGTGTAGACTCGGTGGGCCGGAGAGCCTGTTTCCGCGCTGTTTCTCTAAACTAAACTAAAGACGCAACCACTGCCCCAGCTAAACCTAATGCAGCTCCTTATCGGCCCCAAGCTGAATACTTAGCGCTACATCAAAAATGATTCCACCTCTATGTTCTCAATCAGGCACGGTGCCAGTATCTGACCTACTGGTTGTAATTTTGGAATCTTCACTCTCATCATCTGGCCTGGTTACAATCTGAGACCATATGAAAGGACAAAAGACCAAGAGTAAAGCTGCCACAAGAGAGATAAGTCAAATGAGGCGTTTGTGCTTATCACAAATTTGGTAACTTGCAAATCATAAACTACACAAGGGGGAAGGTGAAAGAATAGGGATGTTATGATGTGTACGCACCATATTTTATTGTCTCAATCTTGTCACAGCAATGCCCTCTCTAAAGATGGAGCACACAACTTTATTTGGCAGGGGCAGCAAGGAGTGAGAGAGAGCAAGAGAAAAGTCATAACAATTTGCACATTTCTTAGAAGGCTTCACAAGCTGGATGCAGGTGGACTTTTTCCCTGATTGAATTAAGGATCAGGGGCCACAGTTTAAAAGGGAGAATAGAAGGGAGCCATTTGGGACTGAGATGATAATTTTGCCCTTTCTCTCGGTGTTTTGGTCTTTTTGTTATCCTTGCCCTTTTTTGTCCTTTCAAATAGCCTCGGGATGTAGACTGGCCAGGCGATGAAAGTGAAGATTTCTCAATAACAACAAGTAGGTTGGATTCTGGAGGTGCAGCCCAAAATAGGATCTATATATATTTCTGGATATCATGAGAATTGAAGGACTTGGTGAAGATGTTTCTATGAAGAAAGACTGGATAGACTCAGTTTATACTCTCTAGAATTTAGGAGATTGAGAGGGGATCTTATAGAAACGTACAAAATTCTTAAGGGGTTGGACAGGCTAAATGCAGGAAGATTGTTCCCGATGTCGGGGGGGTCCAGGACAAGGGGTCACAGCTTAAGGATAAGGGGGAAATCCTTTAGGACTGAGATGAGAAATACTTTTTTCACACAAAGACTGGTGAGTCTGCGGAATTCTCTGCCACAGAGGGTAGTTGAGGCCAGTTCATTGGCTATATTTAAGAGGGAGTTAGATGTGGCCCTTGTGGCTAAGGGGATCAGAGGGTATGGAGACAAGGCAGGTACGGGATACTGAGTTGGATGATCAGCCATGATCATATTGAATGGCGGTGCAGGCTTGAAGGGCCGAATGGCCTACTCCTGCACCGAATTTCTATGTTTCTATGTTTCTATGTAAGATGCTGGAGAACATCACTGAGGCAGAAGGGGAATATTCAGAGTGCAGATTATTGTTCTCAGCACTGTAAAGTATCAGTTCCGTAGACAAAGACTAATGTCTCTAATGGGATAGATGTGGATTGTACAGTATCCCAGCCAATGGAAGTACCATTCCGAAAATTGATAACAGAGGGGAAGAATCTGTCCTTGAACGTATGAATATATATAAGTGTAAGCAACTCCTGATAAAGAATATGAATATTCCATTGTTTAAAAAGGGTTCAAAGAATAAACCTAGCAATTATAGACCTGTTAGTTTGACGTCAGTGGTGGGCAAATTAATGGATAGGATACTTAGAGATAATATATATAAGCACCTGGATAAACAGGGTCTCATCAAGAACAGTCAACATGGATTTGTGCCTGGAAGGTCATGTTTGACAAACCTTCTTGAATTTTTTGAAGAGGTTACTAGAGAAATTGATGAGGGTAAAGCAGTGGATGTTGTCTATATGGATTTCAGTAAGGCCTTTGACAAGGTTCCCATGGAAGGTTGGTTAAGAAGGTTCAATCTTTGGGTGTTAATGGCAGAGTAGCAAGATGGATTCAACAGTGGCTGAATGGGAGATGCCAGAGAGTAATGGTGGATGGCTGTTTGTCAGGTTGGAAGCTGGTGACCAGTGGGGTGCCTCAGGGATCTGTGTTGGGTCCACTGTTGTTTGTCATGTACATCAATGATCTAGACCATGGGGTGTAAAATTGGATAAGTAAGTATGCAGAAGATACTAAGGTAGGTGGTGCTCTGGATAATGAAGTAGATTTTCAAAGTTAACAGAGAGATTTGGGCCATTTGGAAGAGTGGGCTGAAAGATGGCAGATGGAGTTTAATGCTGATAAGTGTGAGGGGCTACATCTTGGCAGGACAAATCAAAATAGGACGTACATGGTAAATGGTAGGGAATTGAGGAATGCTGTGGAACAGAGGGATCTAGGAATAACCTTGCATAGTTCCCTGAAGGTGGAATCGCATGTAGATAGGGTGGTAAAGAAAGTTTTTGGTGTGCTGGCCTTTATAAATCAGAGCATTGAATATAGGAGTAGGAAAGTAATGTTAAAATTGTACAAGGCATTGGTAAGACCAATTCTGGAGTATGGTGTACAATTTTGGTCGCCTAATTATAGGAAGGATGTCAACAAAATAGAGAGAGTACAGAGGAGATTTACTAGAATGTTGCCTGGGTTCCAGCAACCATGTTACAGAGAAAGGTTGAACAAGTTAGGTCTTTATTCTTTGGAGCGCAGAAGGTTAAGGGGGGGACTAGATTGAGGTCTTTAAAATGATGAAATGGATAGACAGAGTTGACGTGGATAAGCTTTTCCCATTGAGGGTAGGGAAGATTCAAACAAGAGGGCATGACATGAGAATTAAGGGACAGAAGTTTAGGGGTAACATGAGGGGGAACCTCTTTACTCAGAGAGTGGTGGCTGTGTGGAATGATCTTCCAGCAGAAGTGGTGGAGGCAGGATCGATTTTAACATTTAAAAGTAAAGTGGGTAGGTATATGGACGGGAAGGGAACGGAGGGGTATGGTCTGAGTGCAGGTAGATGGGACTAGGGGAAAATAAATGGTTGGCACGGACTGGAAGGGCCGAGAGGGCCTGTTTCCATGCTGTAATTGTTATATGGTTATATGAATAGTTGAGTGAGGCATCTGTGGTTCAGCAAACATGTGTGAAGGTGGTAGTGAGATGCAGCAGTTTTAAATTCATTCAGTGACCCTAAACTGAATATGCATGGTCATAGTGGAACTATTCACCTTCTCAACTGGAAATGGAGAACGTCCATCGAAAGGTGAGCAAGCGAATGGGGAGGAGAGTTAAAATGGATCCAGGATTATTTTTTGAACTTTTTTTTCTCTTTCCCCGTTATGTACTATGTTTACATATTTACATATGCTGTTGTGCTGGACATATGACAATAAATCATTCTTGACTAGGACTTGGCGGACAGAGCATGTGTTCGGCGAAATGATCACCTATTCTATGCATGATCTCACCATTGAAAAGGAGGCCACATCAAGACCAAGCATTGTAATTTGCGAGTAATTATGCATTTATGGAAGTGATAATTCCGTTATTTACCTCTGGTTATTATAAACTGATCATCTGGTCAATTATGTGCTTGCTCCCAATCTATCACTCAGGTTTCCATAGATTTCCAATTTTAAAAAATGAAATGAAAATTAAATTGTGCAAATATGTAGTATTTTTAATCTACAAGATGGTGCACTTTATACTGATGGCAAATTACTGGGATTTAATGGAACTAGCAGCAGGTTCTGCAACTGGAAACTACACACATTATCAGGATAGTGGAAAACCTGTGAGTTATTTAGTTATTTTCTCTGATTTTAAATATTTCTAGAACTTAAATTAAGGGAATCCAACTTCTTAGAGTATTGACATGATTGTGACAAGAATTCATTTATAAGGCCTTAGCATTCAACAGGAAAGAAACAGTCGTTCGGCCCAACAACCTTGTTGTATAGGTCTCCTCCCACCACCTTCATCTAACTGACGCGTATTTTTCCCATTCCTTTCTCCCTCTTATTATACTTCTCTTGACAGAGAGATTGACTTCTTTCTGCGATAACCAATGGGGTTCCACTTTATTTTGTTTCTGGGTGAAGACATTTCCTTTATCTAAGACTTCTTCCTGAATTTAAAGATGACTATCATAAACTTAAGGTCCAGTCATTTCCACGTATAATCTGTTCCACTCCTTCAATTTATTACAATACCGTAAAAATCTCCAAAAAAGACCTCCTTGTAGGAGCATAGAAAAATAGGTGCAGGAGTAGGCCATTCGGTC
The DNA here is from genome assembly GCA_963514005.1 of Raja brachyura. Next base: position 34,501,604 of record OY740781.1, read on the forward strand.
CTTAGAGCCAGCACCACCATTCAATATGATCTTGGCTGATCATCTAAAATCAGTCCTGCTTTATCCCCATATCCCTTGATACCATTAGCCCTAAGAGCTAAATCTCTCACAGGATCAGTTCCTGTGGATTGGAGGGTAGCTAATGTTATCCCACTTTTTAAGAAAGGAGGGAAAGAGAAAACAGGGAATTATAGACCAGCTAGCCTGAAATCGGTGGTGGGCAAGATGCTGGAGTCAATTATAAAACATGAAATAGCGGCACATTGGGATAGCAGAAACAGGATTGGTCTGAGTCAGCATGGATTGACGAAGGGGAAATCATGCATGACTAATTTAGAAACATAGAAAATAGTTGCAGGAGTAGGCCATTCTGCCCTTTGAGCCTGCACCGCCATTCAATATGATCATGGCTGATCATCCAACTCAGTATCCTGTACCTGCCTTCTCTCCATACCCCCTGATCCCTTTAGTCACAAGGGCCACATCTAACTCCCTCTTAAATATAGCCAATGAACTGGCCTCAACTACCTTCTGTGGCAGAGAATTCCACAGATTCACCACTCTCTGTGTGAAAAATGGTTTTCTCATCTCAGTCCTAAAAGACTTCCCCCTTATCCTTAAACAGTGACCCCTTGTTCTGGAGTTCCCCAACATCGGGAACAATCTTCCTGCATCTAGCCTGTTCGACCCCTTAAGAATTTTGTAAGCTTCTATAAGGTCCCCCCTCAATCTTCTAAATTCTAGCGAGTACAAGCCAAGTCTATCCAGTCTTTCTTCATATGAAAGTCCTGCCATCCCAGGAATCAGTCTGGTGAACCTTCTCTGTACTCCCTCTATGGCAAGAATGTCTTTCCTCAGATTAGGAGACCAAAACTGTACACAATACTCCAGGTATGGCCTCACCAAGACCCTGTACAACTGCAGTAAAACCTCCCTGCTCTTATATTCAAATTCTTTTGCTATGAAGTTTCTAGGATTTGTTGAGGATGTAATTCGGAAAATGGACAAGGGAGCGCCAGTGGATGTAGTGTACCTGGACTTTCAGAAAGCCTTTGATAAGGTCCCACATAGGGGATTAGTGGGCAACATTAGAGCACATGGTATTGGGAGTAGGGTACTGACATGAATAGAAAATTGGTTGCAGACAGGAAACAAAGAGTAGGGATTAATGGGTCCCTTTCAGAGTGGCAGTGTAGTGACTGGTGGGATACCGCAAGGCTCGGTGATGGGACCACATCTATTTACAATAATATATTAATGAATTATATGATGGAATTAAAAGTAACATTAGCAGATTTGCAGATGACACAAAGCTGGGTTGCAGTATGAACTGTGAGGAGGATGCTATGAGGATGCAGGGTGACTTGGAAAGGTTGAGTTAGCGGGCAGATGCATGGCAGATACAGTTTAATGTGGATAAATGTGAGGATATCCATTTGGTGGCAAGAACAAGAAGGCAGATTATTATTTAAATGGTGTCAAGGTGGGAAAAGGGGAAGTACAATGGGATTGTTCATCAGTCACCAAACGTATGCATGCAGGAACAGCAGGCAATGAAGAAAGCGAATGGCATGTTGGCCTTCATAACAAGAGCAGTTCAGTATAGGAGCAAAGAGGTCCTTCTGCAGTTGTACAGGGCCCTAGTGAAACCACACCTGGAGTATTGTGTGCAGTTTTGGTCGCCAAATTTGAGAAAGAACATTCTTGCTACTGAGGGAGTACAGCGTAGGTTCACGAGCTTAATTCCCTGGATGGCGGGACTGTCATATGTTGAAAGAATGGAGTGATTGGGCTTGTATACAGAGGAAGTTAGAAGGATGAGAGGGGATCTTATTGAAACATATAAGATTATGAAGGGATTGGACAAGCTAGAGGCAGGAAACATGTTCCCGATGTTGGGGGAGTCCAGAACCAGGGGTCACAGTTTAAGAATAAGGGGTAAGCCATTTAGACCGGAGATGAGGAAAGCCTTTTTCACCCAGAGAGTTGTGAATGTGGAATTCTCTGCCTCAGATGGAAGTAGAGGCCAATTCTCTGGATGCTTTCAAGAGAAAGCTAGATAGAGCTCTTAAAGATAGCAGTGTCAAGAAATATGGGGAGAAGGCAGGAACGGGGTACTGATTGTGGATGATCAGCCATGATCACAGTGAATGGCCGTGCTGGCTCGAGGGGCCAAATGGCCTACTCCTGCACCTATTGTCTAAAACATGCTGTGAATTGACCTTCATGGCCTTCTGTGGCAGAGAATTCTACAAATTCACAACTCTCTAGGTGAAAACTTTTTTCCTCATAGAAACATAGAAAATAGGTGCAGGAGGAGGCCATTCGGCCCATCGAGCCAGCACCGCCATTCATTGTGATCATGGCTGATCGTCCCCTATCAATAACCCGTGCCTGCCTTCTCCTCATCTGAATCCTTAATGGCCTACCCCTTATTCTTAAACTGTGACCCCTGGTTTTGGATTCCTTCAACATCGGAAACATTTTTCCTGCATCTTGCCTGTCCAATCCTTTAAGGATTTAGGGAAAGAGAAAACAGGGAAAACTGTTTTTATGAGATCCCCGCTCATCCTAAATTCCTGTGAATTCTTGTATTCAAAGCCCATTCGATGCATTCTTTCATCATGCGTCAGTCCCGCCATCCCGGGAATTAAACTGGTGAACCTACGCTGCAGTCCCTCAATAGCAATAATGTCCTTCTTCAAATTAGGAGAACAAAATTGCACACAATACTCCAAGTGCGGTCACACCAGGGCCCTGTCCAACTATAGTTGGACCTCCATGCTCCTGAACTCATATTTCTACTCTTTGCGTCCTGTTTGCCAACCAGTTCTCTATCCATGTCAACACCCTACCCCCAATACCCTGTGCTCTAATTTTGCACACTAATCTCTTGTGTGGGAGCTGGTCAAAGGCTTTTTGTAAGTTCAGATACACCACATCCACTGGCTCTCTCTTATCCATTCTACTTATTACATCCACAAAAAATTCCAGAAGATTAGTCAAGCATAATTTCCCCTTCATAAATCCATGCCGACTTTCACCGATCCTGTCACTGCTTTCCAAATGGGCTGCTATTACATCTTTAATAATTGACTCAAGCATCTTCCCCACTACCGATGTAAGGCTAACTGGTCTATAATTCAGTTTTCTCTCTCCCTCCTTTCTTAAAAAGTGGAGTTACATTGGCTACCGTCCAGTCCACAGGAACTGATCCAAAGTGAGAGAACATTGGAAAATGATCACCATGGCACCCACGATTTCTAGGACCACCTCTTTGAGTTCTCTGCGATCTAGGCCATCAGGCCCTGGGGATTTATCTGCCTTCACTCCCAACAGTTTACCTAGCACCATTTCCTGACTAATGTGGATTCCCTTCAGTTCCTCGCTCCCACTAAATCCTCGGTCCCCTAGTATTTCAGGGAGATTGGTTCTGTCTTCACTAAGGAACCCACAAACAAAGTACTCGTTTTTACAGTCAGTTTTTATATTCCCTGCAAGCTTTCTTTCATGCTCTTTTCCCCCTCTTATTAACCCCTTTGTCCTCCTTTGTTAAATTCTAAATTTCTCCCAGTCCTCCGGTTTGCTGCTTCCTCTGGCCAATTAGTATGCCGCTTCCTTGGATTTAACACTATCCTACATTATCCTCATTAGCCACGGTTGAGCCGCCTTCCCCATTTTATTTTTTCGCCAAACAGGGATGGAGTTTGGAGTTAAATCTTCGTCACTGCAACCCTTTAAGTATAATTTGCCAATCTATTCTAGCCAATTCCTGTCTCGTATCTTCAAATTTTCCTTTCTTTAAGTTCAGGACCCTAGTCTCTGAATTAACCGTATCACTCTCCATCCTAATGCAGATCTCCACCATATTATGGTCACTGTTGCCCAAGGGGCTTTGCACAATAAGATTGCAAACTAATCATTCCTCATTACACAATACCCAGTCTAGGATGGCCTGCCCTCTACTCGGTTCCTCTACATATTGGTTGAAAAAGCATCCCATATACATTCCAGGAAATCCTCCGCCTTAGTGCTGTTACCAATTTAAGTGGCCCAATCATGGCCCAATCTATATGGAGATTAAAATCACCCAAGATAACTGCTGTGCCTTTGCTACACGCATCCCTAATTTCCTGCTTGACGCTATCCCCAACCTCACTACTCCTGTTTGGTGATCTGTATACAACTCCAACAAGCGTTTTCTGTCCTTGGCTATTTTGCAGTTCTACCCATACTGATTCTACAGCATCCAAGCTAATGTCTCTCCTTGCCATTACATTAATCTCCTCTTTAACCAGCAATATCACCCCACCTCCTCTTCCTTTCTGTCTATCCTTCCTGAATATTGAATACCCCTGCATATTTATCTCCCAGCCTTGGTCACCCTGGAGCCGTGTCTCCTTAATTCCAACTACATCATATCAATTAACTACCAACTGCGTATTCAATTCACCCACCTTATTACGAATGCTCTTCGCATTGTTCAAGTTCACATTTATTGTCACATGCACCAATTGGTACAGTGAAATTTCAGTTACCATACAGACATACGAATAGAAAGAACACAATACACAATTAGAATTTAACATAAACATCCACCACAGTGTAATCGACATTTCTTACTGTGATGGAAGGCAATAAAGTTCAGTCAATCTTCCTCCTTTTGTTCACATGTGGTCGGGGCCTAGACCTCTCCGCAGTCGCTGCTACGGATGGCCCGATGTACAGGCCCTCTTGTCGGGATGATCGAAACTCCGACGTCGGGATGGATCGGAACACACTCTACGGTTTGGAGTTCCCGAATCGGCCGCTTCTTACTGTAGACTGCGGCTTCCGAAGCCCACATCCCAGGCTCCGTGATGTTAAAGTCAGCACCATGACCGTGACTAGAAGCTCAGCACACCACAGCTCCACGATGTTAAAGTCGGCAGGCCCCGTGATCGGAGCTCCAACACTGGCGACACTCAACAAGGATCACAGACTCCGCTATGGTAATTCCGCGCTGCGCCCTCGGCTGAAGATCTGGGCTGGTCTCCGGTCAGAAAGCCCACGCCAATCCAGTTGGTAGGCCGCGAGGAAAGGACTGACGAGCTGCTGGCGAGGAAGCCACTGCGGTGGTGCCACCCGAAGGCACAAAGCTTTCAGGTTTGTTTTTCTTATCTCCCTTCTACCTTTTGTTTCTGTCCTCCTTTTATGGCCCTCTGTCTCCTTGCATTGGTTCCCATCCCCCTGCCCCGTGACCTTTCCTAAACTCCCTTTCCCGTTAACTGCACGCATACGTTTCCACGTCGTTGACCCCACCCCCTTACTGTTTAGGTTAAACCCACCCGTATAGCACTGGCAAACCTGCCTGCCAGAATATCGGTCCCCCTCCAATTACGGTGCAACCGTCCCTTTTGTACAGGTAACCCCTGCCCCAGAAGAGATCCCAGTGGTCTAGAAATCTAAATCCCTGCCCCCTGCACCAGCTCCTCAGCCACACAACCCCAATTTCTCTGTTCCTATCCTCACTAGCTTCGAGGTACTGGAAGCAACTCAGATATAACCACCCTAGAATTCCTGCTTTTCAGCCTCCTACCTAGTTCTCTATACTCACGTTGCAGAACCTCCTTCCTCTTCTTACCCACGTCACTTGTGCCTACATATACAACTACTTCCGGCTGCTCCCCTTCCCTCTTGAGGATGTTCTGAAGTCTGTCTGAGATGACTTGTCAACTTGTTTCCTTACTGAGAGACAAAAAGCCCAAAGCACACTCAACCTTTCCTAAAAGGCAAAAATACTGTTACCAGTCCTTCTAGTAAATGTAACTGGTTTATTTCACTTATGAGTGAACAGTCAAATAGCGCATACTAATAAATGTAGGCTACTTATGGTGACTTTTATTTCAATTGGTTTTTATTGCACAGCACTGATTTCGCTTCAAAATTAATATAACCAACTTTGAACAAATTATCCAATGTTGCCGGTTTGCTTGAAAACAAAGCCATGCAATGACGTTCATTACTATATAACTGGTTTGATGCTAATGATAGCTGTAATTCCTTAAGGGTAATGCATATAAAGGTCTAAATTAGCTCAAATCAGGCATGATCAAACTAATGAATTCTAATGATACAGTTCACTCTGTAGGTTATTTATTGGATATGGATACACACTGTGATACGGGTATCCGTTACTAGTCTGGTAATCCAGAAAATATGTTTTCACCTTAAGAAATTGAATTTATTTTTACTGAGATGCAAATATGACATTGAAGTTTATGGTCTGCTGAAAGACTCACTACACTTATACACCTTGGGAGCAAGAGCTGCTGCCACGGTCAAATTAAATCCCATAGTAATGCAATTGCAAAAATGATCTACAAACCAGTCAGTTACTTCAAATTGCCACGATGTAATTCAAAGTGGCAACCCATTATCCCAGTCTCAACCCAACTTAGAACGGGGAATAAATAATTGAGATCTGATGAACAGTATTTTAAAGAGTCTTTGCCCTTTGAAGATGATGAATGCTCTGTTTTGCACTTGCAGTGTTTGTGTATTTTAATTCGTATTTACAGCATTTTCATGCATCTTGTTTCATCACGTGAATAACAATTGCACTGTAAGCTATTCCATTATCAAATTACTGCTGAGGTAATGCAAACTAGAACATATGAACTTGAAAGCAGACTGACCATTACAAGTTCAACTTAATACCTTTCATATGGCAACACACTATTTAAAACTTTACAGGATTAAAAAGAGACAGATTCGTTTTCAGCCGAGATTGTCCCGCAAAAAGAAAATCTAACATTTAATTTGATCCACACATGTTTAATGGTTAAACTGAGCTGGTACTGAAAGGATAAATAAATCTTGCACTTGGTTCTGACATTTTATAGGTCAACTGGGTGGAGTTTTGCAGTTTGGTAAATTAGGAAATGTTATTGCTGTAACTCTAAGCTTAAGACTCCTATTTGTTGGCTGTGAGGGATGAGTTGTGTAGTCCCAATCAGATTTTCGAAAAGGAAAATCACTATTGCAGAAAAACAGGGCAATGACATTTCAAAGATATGCTCATGAACAACTAAACAAATTGCAGGGAAGAGAAACAAAAAAGCTGGAGCAACAGCGGGTCAGGCAGCATCTCTGGAGAATAGGAATGGGTGACATTTCGGGTCGGGACCCTTCTTCAGACTGAGAGTCAGGGGACAGGGAAACGAGATATATAGTACATCCCTGTATCTCTCATTTCCATTTCCCCTGACTCTCGGTCTGAAGGAAAGTTTCGACTCGAAGTGTCACCTATTCCTTTTCCTCAGAGATGATGCCTGACCCGCTGTTGCTCCAGCTTTTTATGTCTATCTTCGGTTTGCATCTGCAGTTCCTCACTACAGAAATTGCTGGGGAAATAGGATGAAATGGATAAAAAGTGGGTGCAATGGAGTGGTGACTTGAGGCTGTTGTTATTGTTGAGCTGCACCTGACCAATCAATTGTCCAATGTTACAATCAGATCGAGTATTTCAGTCCAAAAAACCCACAAAAAGGAAAAGTCAGGTTTTTGTACAACTTAGACAATAGGGGCAGGAGTAGGCCATTCAGTCCTTTGAGCCAGCAACGCCATTCAATGTGACCATGGATGATCATCCCCAATCAGTACCCCGTTCCTGCCTTTTCCCCATTTCCCCTGACTCTGCATTCTTTAAGAGCTCTATCTAACTCGCTCTTGAAAGCATCCACCGCCCTCTGGATGAAGGGGTGGTAAATTGGATTAGTAAGTATGCAGATGATACCAAGATAGGGGGTGTTGTGGATAATGAAGAGGATTTCCAAAGTCTACAGAGTGATTTAGGCCAGTTGGGAAAATGGGCTGAAAGATGGCAGATGGAGTTTAATGCTGATAAATGTGAGGTGCTACACCTTGGCAGGACAAATCAAAATAGGACGTACATGGTAAACGGTAGGGAATTGAAGAATACAGTTGAACAGAGGGATCTGGGAATAACCGTGCATAGTTCCTTGAAGGTAGAATCTCATATAGATAGGGTGGTAAAGAAAGCTTTTGGTATGCTAGCCTTTATAAATCAGAGCATTGAGTATAGAAGCTGGGATGTAATGTTAAAATTGTACAAGACGTTGGTGAGACCAAATCTGGAGTATGGTGTACAATTTTGGTCGCCCAATTATAGGAAGGATGTCAACAAAATAGAGAGGGTACAGAGGAGATTTACTAGAATGTTGCCTGGGTTTCAACAGCTAAGTTACAGAGATAGGTTGAATAAGTTAGGTCTTTATTCTCTGGAGCGCAGAAGGTTAAGGGGTGACTTGATAGAGGTCTTTAAAATGATGAGAGGAATAGACAGAGTTAATGTGGACAAGCTTTTCCCTTTGAGAATAGGGAAGATTCAAACAAGAGGACATGACTTTAGAATTAAGGGACAGAGGTTTAGGGGTAACATGAGGGGGAACTTCTTTACTCAGAGAGTGGTAGCGGTGTGGAATGAGCTTCCAGTGGAAGTGGTGGCGGCAGGTTCGTTGGTATCATTTAAAAATAAATTGGATAGGCATATGGATGAGAAGGGTATGGAGGGTTATGGTATGAGTCCAGGCAGGTGGGACTAAGGGAAAAAAGTTGTTCGGCACGGACTTGAAGGGCCGAGATGGCCTGTTTCCGTGCTGTAATTGTTATATGGTTATATGGTTAAAGTAACTATTGGTTGAAAAGCTGCATGCATAGAGATAGACACTTGAATGTTGTCACCCTTCATCGAAGATTTTAGCCACAATTCTGCGATAAGGCTCTGCATGGATGTCCAAAAAATTTGTTTATTCATTTTTCTGGGAAGTGAGAGTTACTGCCATGGTTGACATTTGTTGCCCATCCCTAATCATCCTTGAAAAGGTGGAAACAAACCACTGTAATACTTTTGTTGAAAGTGCTCCCGCATGACTTTTTGGTGGGGAAGGTCAATGCCCATTCATCAAGAAGGTCGTCTGAAACTTGTGCCTTAAGATGGAAAAATGGAGGGAGAAATATTCCATATATCTTGGTACTAAAAGAGAAAATGAATAAATATCAATAGTGGTGCACCATGGCCAGGCCATGAGAATTGAGAATTAGTGGAAAATATACTTTAAAAAAACTTTTCAACTGAGTTAAGCTGTTCTTTGCAGAGTCTAACATCTTCACATTTTTGTTGTCATACTCACAGCCAAAACAGGTGGGGATGCAAGCAATCGGAATAGAAATTCTAATACTAGGAACAAACTGATTTTCCTCGTTCAAGGCTTCTGCTTTCCATTTTGTTACAATTTTCTTTAATCTATGCAACATAGTTCCGCATAAAACAGGATTCACTGCGGGTGATTTTATCCGAACCCACTGGCCAAAAAATATGAATGAAACTGGATCTGGAACTAATTTTATATACCGCTCAATTTTACTTTCCTTTGAAGTCACAATCTTCCAAAACTTGCGAGCAGATGCTGGTGGTTGTGATGAACAGTTTGCATCCCACCATTTTAGTGCCATCAAGTTCAGGATTTCCATGTAAACATCAAAGTGCCCCACTTGTTGACTGGTCATCACTGGGGTTTACTCTTTTCTGATGGAGTTTGGTGATAGACCATGAACAAATTGGAATTCCCTTATGCAGGAAAATCTGGCAACTGAATCAGTGCCAGTTTGGAGCTAATGCAGGAACAATAAGCCCATTCATATAAATGGAGAGAAACAGCCCAAAATGTCAGAGATATTCAGAAGCGTTGCAAGTCCTTTACTGTTTGACAGCTGGCAATGCCAAGAGTTAGTTGCCTGTCAAAAGGTTTGTCAGCTTGCTTGGGCCTCAAAAAATGACAACATTTATTTCCACAAGATTACCTCACCAAGCAAGACCTCACCCTTTAATATGGTTTAAGCCAGTAAGTTAATACCATTGGACTAAGATTCATTCTTACTTCATAAGCCAACGGTAAATTGGTACAAAGTTCTGGCTGCCTAATCTGGTAGCTCATGTCCATCAAACCATGTTCTTTTATTGACATTTAGAAGCTTCTTTAAACATTTTTATCTTCAAGACTCAACCTTTCCCATGGTCTATATTTTATCAAACCAAAGTACTCTTAACTGAAGGTAGATTGTGTAACATTTCTGTAATGTTCATTCAAATACTAGAGGGCATAACTTTAAAGTGAGAGGGACAAAGTTTAAAGGAGTTGTGCGGGCAAGTTTTCTTTTACACAAAGGGTGGTGGAGTGCCTGGAACGAGCTGCTGGGGTGGTGGTTGAACCAGATATGTTAGTGGCATTTAAAATACTTTTGGATAGGCAGCTGGAGAGGCGAGGAATAGAGAGATATGGGCTATGTGCAGGTAGATAAGTGATGGTCTTGCATCATGTTTGGCATAGACATTATGGGCTGAAGGGCCTTGCTATTGTGCTGTACAGCTCGATGTTCTATGTTCTACTTTCCAACAATAATTAGAGCGTTCCACAAACCAGATATTAGTATTTTGGCTATATAGTCTTTAGTACTGCTTCTTTTCATATTTTATAATTACTTGAAGAAATGCTAGAGTATGGTTTTCTAAAGCTTTGTTCAGTTTAGATGGCCTTTTGTGAAATAGAGGTTTACCTTGTACAAATACATGAGATGAAAAAGACTGACCATTCTTGTCCATTTACTAAAATTGTTACATTAAATGTTTTAGCATAAGATAAAATTATGAGGTGATTCAAAATCTTACCCTTTGGCTGATTTTTGACAGCAAACGCAGCATCTAATTATCACCCATATTATGTTTAGTTTAGAGATACAGCGCAGAAACAGGCCCTTCAATCACCTGTACATTAATTCTATGTTATCCCAGTTTTGCATCCTATACACCAGTACAATTTGGACATTTAGGCAATTTAAAAAAGTTTATCTTTTCTTAAGAAATGGATATATGTTTAGATCTAGTAATGGAATTTTGTAAGTAGCTACAATTAGGCAACTAACTAATTATATGCTTTAATTTCAGGTCATCCAAGTAATATTGTTTCATATTTGTTTCGGAATGCTTCAATCTGTAATAACTGAAAATTTCATTGAGTTCTCTTAATTTTTAAGAAAGTTATGGGCTTTTGACTGCCCTCGATCACACCTTTTGTGTTAAGTCAATGGAAAGGCAATGGGGAACAAGATGCTAATTTTTGAGTATGAAAATGACCATATCTTTTTTAATACTGAAGATATGAAAGTGTATTAGGTGTCAAATTAAACTTCTTTTTATGCTTTATCTGATGGGATAAATTGCAGATTTGATTTTTTAAATCTCAAAATTTTGTAACATTGCTAAACAAAGGAGTAAGGTAAACTAACCTGAACTGAGTCCTTCTCTCTCTGACCAGCCTCACCACAGTCACTCCCCCTTCTCCCCTCTCCTATCAGGCAAGATGTACAGCATACCTCCAGATTCTGGGACAGTTTATAACCATCTGTTATCAGACAACTGAACCATTCTCTTACCAGCTATAATGCAGTCCTGACCTCCCATCTCCCTCAATGGAGACCTTTGAGCTATCTTTAATCGGACTTTATCTTGTACTAAATGTTGTACCCTTTATTTGTACACTATGGTCAGCTTGATAATCATGTATAGTCTTTGCTTTAACTGGATAGCATGCAACTAAAAGCTTTTCACTGTACCTCGGTACACGTGACAATAATCTAAACTAAAACAAAACTCTTAACAAAATGCTTAATGCATGATAGCATGGCCTTGTCATAATAAACACACTACTTTATACACTGCACTATATTAACATTTTCATTGAAAAATAGCGTATTGAGTTGAATAATCCGCTGGTGTTCATGTCTTTCTCAAAAAATACACCTTAATTGACACAGTTGAACAAAAGTTAACTTTCTATTGCAAACGTAAAATGAACAATGCCTCGTAAAACTTACAAAGGAACTGCAAAATGAAATCGTCAATGCATGAATGCCTTTGGTTCATTCTGCATTTTAAATTCATTATTACCTTCCAATCACCAACATTTTAAGATAATTTTTATAACCACCTTAAAAGTTGCAGTTTGTTTTAAAATAAACAGAGTTGATAAGGGTTTTCGTCTGTGGAATCTAGTCCAGAGAGCAGGAATTCCAATTTAACGATATAGCTGCCACCTACCGTTAGAGCAAGCTCTCAATCAGAAACAGCACCGATAGGGTCAAGAACCACAAAAATAAACCATTGTTTCAAGACACAAAAAAAGCTGCAGAAATGTTAAGAACATCATGGTTCAATTGTATGTAAATGCACTCTGCCATGATCTTATTTTTGATCACTTGCCCTGAAAAAGTTGAAAGGTATTTTGAATAAATTAAGACCAAAATGAGTGCCAGTTGCCTTAATATCTTCAACAATTTGTCATCAACAAAACAATGTCTCCAGCTGAAATGCTTTTGGTTACTAAAGCTGGCAACTTAGTACAGAGCAACTCTGATTTACTGTCTTCTATCACCAGTAACCTCTGGTAAATTTTCCAAAGCTACGCTGAAAGGATAGTTTATTTAAGAAAAACACTTCTTTGAAATTATTTTGCGGCCTTTGAAAATATTATTTCTTCAAAACATTTTTACTATAGTTTAGTTTACCAATAGTTTTTTTTTTAATGTTTGTATTATCAATTGGCATTAATGCATATTATCATTATAGTTGAGGAAAATATCAAAGTGAATAGCTTTTGTGCCAATCTACGTGATCAAACAAACATATTTTAAATATTATTTGCTTTAATAACTAAAAAAAAGCAGAAGTTGGTACTGCATACAGATATTGCAAAGAGTGGATTTAAATTTAATCAGATTATTTAAACATGCAACTTGCTTATGCTAGCATTTTAAAGGTGGGACAGAAGAGAAGGGGAGGGGATAAGACATAACATGTCTATAAAATTTCATGGCAAATGGGTCATGCATTTGAGGGGAATTTACTATACAATGCTCAGATATTCTGCAAAATGATCCTTCATCTTGCAGCCTGAAACCAAAAAAGCACACGAAAAAGAGACCACTGCTCAAAGCAAAAATCTTCTTCCAGAACAATCCATTATTTCTGACAAGTTAAATGTTCCATGGTAGACCATATGGCATTACTGAGTATCTGACAATGGAATCGAGAAGCTCAGCAAATGCATCACAATTAAGTAAAAAGTCCTCCTTACAAAATTATCTCTCCTTTATTCATATATAATTTTTTTAGTAAATAGTGAAATGAAGAAGTATTAAGCACCTCACATTGAACATTACTGAAGAGGGTCACAGGTTTTGTCAGATTTCTGATTCCAAGTAGCCTGGGAACTGCCTGAAGCAACAAAATTCTAATTGCATCCAAAAGCCCACATACAACCTGAAACTACACAACAGAAGGATGCTGTGGGCTTACATTATAAATATATTAATGCAGGCCAATTCTGACCTACAGTATAACACGATCTGAACAAAAACTATACGTCTGGATTGACAGCATAACACTCTTATTCAGAAAGGGAAAATATTTATTGGAATAGACCATATGTAATTAGATTCTGTGTAAAACTAGGCTACAATGTTGTAGAAAATCTGCAATTTAATCACAATAAATATTGAGCATGATTAAAACTAGATTATTAATACAAATTCCATTCAGTGCTAATGTCAACTAAATCATGCTAGAAAGGATCAGGGACAACTTCTATTAGGGAAAGATTATACATTATACATATTAGACTAGAACCATTATCGTGTCAGACAGACCTGGCTGCATCAGACTTAAGGTGCTCTGGGGTTTAACTCAGTAACCACAATTATGTTATCAAATTATCATATATTTATCAATATTATGAATATCCACTATACAGCAAACCACCTCATTTAAGATGTGTTAATAAAATGTGGAACACCATCCAAATATACTGTAATTAATGACTCAATATAACCTTGTTTTATAAATTAATAGTATTTAAAGAAAGCATTTAACATAGAAACATAGAAAATAGGTGCAGGAGTAGGCCATTCGGCCCTTCGAGCCTGCACCGCCATTCAATGTGATCATGGCTGATCATCCAACTCAGTATCCCGTACCTGTCTTCTCTCCATACCCCCTGATCCCTTTAGCCACAAGTGCCACATCTAACGCCCTCTTAAATATAGCCAATGAACTGGCCTCAACTACCTTCTGTGGCAGAGAATTCCAGAGACTCACCACTCTCTGTGTAAAGAATGTTTTCCTCATTCCGGTCCTAAAGGAATTCCCCCTTATCCTTAGACTGTGACCCCTTGTTCTGGACTCCCCCAACATCGGGAACAATCTTCCAGCATCTAGCTTGTCCAACCCCTTAAGAATTTTGTAAGTTTCTATAAGATCCCCCCTCAATCTTCTAAATTCCAGCGAGTACAAGCCGAGTCTATCCAATCTTTCCTCATATGAAAGTCCTGACATCCCAGGAATCAGGCTGGTGAACCTTTTATATCCCCCCTCTATGGCAAGAATGTATTTTCTCAGATTTGGAGACCAAAACTGTACGCAATACTCCAGGTGTGGTCTCACCAAAACCCTGTACAACTGCAGTAGAACCTCCCTGCTCCTATACTCAAATCCTTTCACTATGAATGCTAACATACCATTTGCTTTCTTGACTGCCTGCTGCACCTGCATGCCTACTTTAAATGATTGGTGTACCATGACACCCAGGTCTCGTTGCATCTCCCCTTTTCCTAATTTGCCACCATTAAGATAATAGTCTACCCTCCTGTTTTTGCCACCAAAGTGGATAACCTCACATTTATCCACATTATACTGCATCTGCCATGCATTTGCCCACTCACCCAGCCTATCCAAGTCACCTTGCAGCCTAGCATCCTCCTCACACCTAACACTACCCCCCAGCTTAGTGTCATCCGCAAACTTGGAGATGTATCATTTAAATGATAGATTGGTTATTGATATTTTTTAATCCAGTAAATGAATAATCAACTCAGAAAGATTCAGTGTTCATAAAGTATGCACACCATCCATCATAGAAAAAATATAATTAAAACTGCAACAGCAGTACTATTTTGTCTTTATTTAACTTGAACGGAATATAAAATAAGTGGTATTTATTTTGCCCCCAGAAGCACACCATTCTAACGAAAACTATTTTAAATGTCAACTCACCCATTTTATGACCACATGCAAATATCTAGAATTGGTTAAAGAAATCTTGATATGATTCCTGGCATGTCACAACTATGGAAAACATGTTGTCAGACAAGCAAGCATCATGTTACAGTATTGCAGAGGCAGAAACTGTAACTTTTTCTTTCTTAACCTGTATCGAAAATGGTAATGTAGCTCAAACAAACTTTTACTGTCCATTAGTTTTCGAATATAGCTTTTGTCTTTCAACTTCTGTTTCATTTATGCCATTACCAGTAGATTCTAGTAACTATCAATGTTAAAAACCTCAGATTTGAATCAACTTTTTTGAAGATATAATTTATTGGTCTGCTCACATCTGACTTAAGGACAGATTGATAGACTGGCCTCGAGTTGCCTTCTTGGGCTAAGAAAACCAAAAAGGCATACACCAGCTAAAGTTCAGGAGTACGATTAAAATAGTACAAAGTTAAAAGTAACAGTACTGATCTGTTGGCTTGTCAAAATATATTGTAACTATTTTTTAGTTTGTTATTTTAATTTTAATAGTATATGCACACT
Source organism: Raja brachyura (assembly GCA_963514005.1). The sequence continues at coordinate 34,517,313 of OY740781.1, forward strand.
AACATATAAGTAGACCAATACATTAGCAGTTACTGTATTATCATTGCCAAGTCAGGAAACAAATAGCTTAACTATACTAAAGATAGACACAAAGTGCGAGAATGACTCAGTTGGTCAGGCAGCATCTCTTGAGAAAAAGGATAGGTGACCTAAAGGATTTAAAGTGGCAAATTTCAAATCTAAAACATTCAAAAATCTAATGTAGCTACTTACTAAATATCATCATAATTTAACCTTCTATTACAATAAAAAAAAGGTGACTTTACCTCATTACTAGTTCTGAAAAAACCAATTAAAACATTATTCCTTTCAAATTAAGTATCTGAAAGATAAAGCTACACCTTTCTCGTGTATGCAAATGTCATCTCTGACCTGTTCAAATATTTACGAATTTGCAAGATTACATTAATTATAGGGAAGACGAGAGATACATCAGGCGAGGAAAAATGCTTTAGAATCGGAGCTGAGCAACAGTTATTTTTGCAAAAAAGAGTAATACTATAAAACAGAAAATCTACTTAAGTTAAGAATTTATCACCAGTATCCGAATGCAAATCTGAATGCATTAGTTAGAACTTTTAATTAAAATTTAAGTTGCACCCTGTAATTATAATGTGATTGATATAGAATCTCTGTTTAAGATGTTATAATAGCACCATAGCAATTTAACAATGTTGTTATTACACCATGTATTCAATATTTTACTTAGTATGGCAAGTTGCATTGTCGGTAGGGATTTGAAGTGAATTAGATTCAATTAGATTGAAGATACTACTGTGACAAATATGTTTTAAGTGTACCTCACTGGATTTTCACACTGCACTAAAATTAGTCCACCAACCTTAAGAGTCTTGCAGTCATACAGCATGGATACAGGCCCTTCAGCCCAATTTATCCATGCCGACCAAGATCTAAACTAGTCCCATTTGCCCATGATTAGCACATTTCCCTCTAAACGTTTCCAATCCATGTACTGAACCATTCGGCCCTTTGAGCCAGCACCGCCATTCAATGTGACCATGGCTGATCATCCACAATCAGTACCCCGTTCCTGCCTTCTCTCCATATCCCTTAACTCCGCAATCCTTAAGAGTTCTATCTAACTCTCTCCTGAAAGCATCCAGAGAACCGGCCTCCACCGCCCTCTGAGGCAGAGAATTCCACACAATCACAACTGTGCAAAAAAGTTTTTTCTCATCTCCGTTCTAAATGGCTTACCCCATATTCTTAAACTATGGCCCCTGGTTCTGGACTCCCCCAACATTGGGAACATGTTTCCTGCCTCTAGCGTGTCAAAACCCTTAATAATCTTATGTTTCAATAGGATCCCCTCTCATCCTTTTACATTCCACAGTATACAAGCCCAGCCGCTCCAATCTATCAACATATGACAATCCCACCATCCTGGGAATGAACTGTTATAGTACTGCCTCTTCTGGAAGCTTGTTCCATATATCCTATCTAACATGAATCGGTAATGTAACACAGCTAAACAAAAATATAATTTAGATAAAATAATGTGTACAGGTTTTTTTTAAAGGATGATCTTAAGTTAATTCCTTCCAATCGCTATGTGAAAATACGTGGCATCAGCACAGTAACTCTGTGGTTACTTTGCCCTCCATTGGGAACCCAGAATTTGTAAATTTTTAATACTCAATTGTCATTTTAACTGTCTCTTGCGTAGGTTTATGCGTGTACAGATGTGGTGAAGATGTCACTGTTTAGAGCATATTGCACACCACTCTATACTGCGCACCTATGGTCGAACTATGGAAAGACAAGTTTGCAGAGACTAAAGGTGTCCTATAATGATGCTATGAGAACACTGCTAAGGAAACCTAGATGGTGTAGTGCTAGTAACATGTTTGTGGCTGCAGGAGTCGTCAATATTTTAGAACCTATCCTAAGAAATCATATGTTTAAATTCATTTGCAGGATAAATGACTCTAAAAATGTAATTATTGTGGCCTTGTCAAACATAAGGTTTAGCACTACACGCTACGAATCCCAGTTGTGGAGACACTGGTATTGTTGTCTCGTTGTAGGACATTGATCATTCTTTTTTATTCTGGATTTTAATTCATGGATTGTGTTTTTTTTTTAATATATAATTAACCAGATAACCATATAACAATTACAGCATGGAAACAGGCCTTCTCGGCCCTTCCAGTCCGTGCCGACCATTTATTTTCCCCTAGTCCCATCTACCTGCACTCAGACCATACCCCTCCATTCCTTTCCCGTCCATATACCTATCCACTTTACTTTTAAATGTTAAAATCGATCCTGCCTCCACACCTTCTGGTGGAAGATCATTCCACACAGCCACCACTCTCTGAGTAAAGAAGTTCCCCCTCATGTTACCCCTAAACTTCTGTCCCTTAATTCTCATGTCATGCCTTTATGATGCTTTTATAAGGGATATACTAAGATTTTATATGTATTTTATGATGTTTTTATATGCAATGTCTTTTTATGCAATGTCCCTTGTCTGAACCTTGAGTCTGACAAAAAGCTTATTACTATATTTGTTTCTATTTTGCTAAACACGCCCAAGTATTGCGCCAAATGAAAGCTTGTGAAACCCAATCCAAGCATTAGAAAATGTGTCCCACATCATCATTAAAGTTTTCCCTTCACATTTTAAAGCTATGCCTTCTAGTATTTTACATTTCCAACCTGTGGAAAAGGTTATGACCGTCTTCCAGACCTATGCCTGTAAACTTCTATCAATGTCTCCCCTGAACCTTAGAAAACCAGAGAAAACAATCTAGGTTTGTCTCACCTCTCCTTATTCCTAATACTTTCTAATCCAGGTATAATTCTGGTAAACCTCTTTGGCATCCTCTTAAAAGTCTCCACATACTTTCTGCAATGGGATGACCAGAATGGCACACAATAAACCAAATGTAGCCTAAACAAAGATTTAAAGTTGTAACATAACATCCTGACTCTTATGCTCAATACCTCAACCGATGAAGGTAAGCATATCCCCCGCAATCTTTACTATCATCACTACTATGGCTGGAAGCACAAACTATGTTATAATAGGTGGAGTGACAAAGTAGTGCAGCTGGTGGAGCTCTGTCTCACATCGTCATGGGCTCAAGTTCAATCCAAATGCTATATGTACAGAGTTTGCATGCTCGTCCTGACCGCACGTATTTCCTCCAAGTGTTTATTTTCCTCATAGCCCCAAAAGATGTGGGTATGTTGGCTAATCGGTCACTGTAAACTTCACCAGGGAGAACCTGAGGGGAAGGGGAGGGTTTGCTGATAAAGTAAGGAGAATAAAAAATGGGATTAATGTCGGTTTACTGCGGACAGTGTGTCAAAGGAGTCTCTTCCATGCTGTATCTCTCTACGATGCTAACACTCTCTCTACTAGACTGGAGTATCAGCCTGGATGTTTAGATAGTTGAATAAAACTGATTGGGTGATTTTGCATATTGCCAACATTTTCTGCAGCATCTGAAAATAAGTTACACCACATGATAAAACGGCACACCACAAATTTGTGTTGTGAAGTGATACTCATTGCAACAGTGAATAAATGGATTAAACATTAAGGGGTTGAGAAGCATACAAGACAAAAGATTTCAGGTACATCACCACAACTAACTGTTGAAACTTCAATTTCCTTTCTTCAGTTTCCTTTGTTTTAAAACCCCCAAAACGTAGAATTAATATTCTTAGAAAGTCCGTCTGCAGGGCAGGTATTCCAAACAACCAACCACATTTCCAGTTGAAGATATTGATTGAAAGATGACCAATATAGTCAGGCACTCAGTACAATCTATTCTATACTTAGACTCAAACTATTTCACGTAGCAATAATCTTTGTTGTATCCAGACTTATAGGATTCTGTTCAAGCTATCATTCCGAGTTTGTACGTTCTCCCTGTGACCGCGTGGGTTTTCTCTGGGTGCTCCGGTTTCCAACCACATTCCAAAGATGTACAGGTTTGTAGGTTAATTGGCTTCTGTAACTTGTCCCTAGTGTGTTGGATGGTGCTAGTGTATGGGGTGATCACTGGTCAGCACGGACTCAGTGGACCGAAGTGCCTGTTTCCACGCTGTATCTCTAATAGTCTAAAGACACATAGATCATAAGAACAACCCCTTGGACCTACCATGCCACGCTCAAGCAACCACATTCCAGGTAAAATAAATCTTTAGATTCCCTTCTAGACCTCTTACTCTTCACCTTAAACCAATACTCTCTCGCCATAGACACCTGAGACTGTGGCAGAAGCAGGCAGGGTCATTGACAATATTTATAAAGTCTAAATGCACACTTGAATTTCCTAAGACAAAGCAGCTATGGGTCAAGTGCTGGAAAATGAGATTACTATGGATGGGCATCCAAGTGCACATGGATGTGGTGCACTAAACAGACAACTTCAGTTTCCAAAATCTCTAATACATTGTCTTTCTACTTGGTGAATGCCGATGCAAAATATGAATTTAACACCTTCCCATCTCCTCTGGTGCAAAGCCAAGATTACTTGACATTTTCACCAAAGACTCCTTGTTTTGCCTGGTACCTCACTGTACTCCCAAAATGAATACTGCATTTGATTTTATCGAGGTAAAACAATGTTTCTTTTGAATTTTAGGGATCTCTCTTTGGCCTTTTCTAGGTTTAAAGAAAAATGACTAACAATTGCAAAAAAATGTTCACCACAGCTCAAAATATAAAACATGAAAAATCAGAATACTCTCATCAAACTTACCTTTGAGAAATATTTATTAGGACATTCCATATCTAGTAATCAACCCACAGTAATTCAAGACCCTGCTTCCTGTACATCTAGACTATACTTCTTCCCACCCTGCTTCCTGTAAAGACTCCATGCTCTACTCCCAATTCCTCCGTCCACGCCGCATCTGCGCCCAGGATAAGGTTTTCCATACAAGGTCATCGGAAATGTCCTAATTCTTTTGCGTACAGGGGTTCCCCTCTTCCATTATAGATGAGGCTCTCACCAGTGTGTCCTCGATATCCCGCAGCTCCACTCTTGCTCCCCTTCCCCCCATTCGTAACAAGGTCAGAGACCCCTGGTCCTCACCTTCCACTCCATCAGCCGTCACATACCCGGCCTATAATCCTCCAACATTTTCGCCACCTCCAACGGAATCTCACTACTGGCTACATTTCCCCATCTCCATCCCTTTCTGCTTTCCGCAGAGACCGTTCCCTCCGCAACTTCCTGGTCAACTTGTCCCTTCCCATCCAAACCACTCCCTCCCCAGGTACTTTCCCCTGCAACCACAGTAGATGCTACACCTGTCCCTTTACCTCCCCCCTCCATTCCATCCAAGGACCCCGACAGTCTTTTCAGGTGAGGCAGAGGTTCACTTTCACCTCCTCCAACCTAATCTACTGTATCCGCTGTTCCTTGTGTCAACTACTCTGCATCAGCGAGACCAAGCACAGGCTCGGCAATCGTTTTGCTGAACACCTCCGCTCAGTCCGTCTTAACCGACCTGATCTCCCAGTTGCCCAGCACTTTAACTCCCCCTCCCATTCCCAATCTGATCTTTCTGTGCTGGGTCTCCATTGTCAGAGTTAGGCCCAATGCAAATTGGAGGAACAGCACCTCATATTTTGCTTGGGTAGTTTACACCCCAGCTGTATGAACATTGCCTTCTCTAACTTCAAGTAGCCCTTACTTTCTCTCTCACTCCATCCCCTCCCACCGGTCTTAATGTCTCCGACTACATTCTATCTTTGTCCCGCCCACTCCACTGACATCAGTCTGAAGAAGGGTCTCACCCCGAAACATCACCCATTCCTTCTCTCCAGAGATGCTGCCTGTCCTGCTGAGTTACTCCAGCATTTTGTGTCTATCTGTAATTCAAGACCAGTTGGGTTTATTGTCATATGGAGGTTCTACCTCACAATCAGACACAACAAACATAACCACAGCAAAGGAAAGGAATTAACTCATAAATTTGCTGCTTTCACATCAGCTAGTGCAGATGGTCTGGAGTTGGTTTTAAGACTGAAACATTTCTCCTCAAAGTACTTCTTGCACAGGAGGGGAGAATTGATTCTACACCAACACGGATGCATCCCCTTTCCAACACAACACTTTGTTTCAGCACTTGTTATCATAAAAAAATATTCCTAATCTAGTCAGCACCAAACATTTCCGTCACATCTCCCAATGAAAATTGGTATCCATAGAACATAAAACAGTGTATCACAGGAACACCACAATGTTTGTGCCGATCAAGATGCCTAGTTGAACTGATCTCATCTGCCTGCACATGATCCATATCCCTCTATTCCCTGCACTTCCATGTCCCTTTATAATAGCCTCCTAAATCCCACTATATAAAAAATATTTTCATGCCTTTTTATGGAAAATAATATTGGTCCCCATTCTCCTTTTTCAGGACTTCATGCAGGATGTACAATGCAACATTTGTTATGAGAATGCAAAAGCTAAGTACATATAAGAACATTTTCTGTTGCTGCAAGTAGTCCGATGGTATGGACTATATAGAGTCAGACCTGTGCAGCATGGAAACAAGTCCTTTTGTCCCATCTTGTCCATGACAACCAAGTTGACATTTTGGGCACTAAACCCTTCCTGTCCAAATATCTGTCCAAAAGTCTAGAAGGTTCTGCTTCTACAGCTTCCTCTGGCAGCTCATTGCAGATATGGATGGACTACCCTGTTGTCTTTTAAAACCAATCAGTGGAATGAAACAACATACAAAAGGATACTCTGATTTGAGGGCTTTTACTGTTAAAAGTATCTTCAAAAAAATAACTGTCACTAAAGTTACAAAGCAGAAATAAGCAATGGAAACCAATAACAAAGCATGAATTTTGATTCGAGAAATTTGCAATAATATTATAGTTTTTGGATAAGAACTGTAATATTGGGGGGGGGGGGGGGGGGGTGGGGGTGGCGGAGGGAGAAATATAAGGACTCTGGCCAAATTTAAATCTGCCCTGTTGTGAGGAGATGACAAAATATTTGTCAATGTGCAGAAGTGCAGTATTAGAACAGATTAGTCTGTACAGCTAAGGCTGAGAATTGCCTCAAATGTTCCTTTAAATGATAACCATTCCAGCATCTTGTTCCAATTGGATGGCGGCCTGTTTGCACTGTCAGGATGAAAAGTTAGGGAAAAGAATGATGAGCCAAACTGCAGGAATCTGAGGAATCCCAGACTGGCAAAATGTAGGTCGTATAACCAGAGAATGCAAATATCTGTGAGCTGAAATACATAATAAATCAATTACAGTGAAAGAGTGCATGAACAATGAAACATATCACTTTTCAATGGGAATAGTTGAAAATAATCCGAGGTCATGGGTGGTAATTAATAGCTATAATATGCTGATTGATAGCGCATTCAGTAACAAAGTGGCATCATACTGCTTGCTCATTACTGTTAAATTCAATTTCCCTGTTTACTTTCTATGAACTGCGAAAACAATCTCTAATTTAAAAAATAATCTGATGCCTGTGATCCTTTAAAGAAATGTTAAGTAATGCATTACAGAATGAAGAATAAATGGAAATTATTATTTTTTGCAGACAGACACAAAAACCTGGAGTAACTCAGCAGGTCAGGCAGCATCTCTGGAGAAAAGGAATAGGTGACGTGTCGGGTCGAGACCCTTCTTCAGTTTTGTGGAGCTACATGAGCTGGTTGCTCAAGATAGAAAAATCCAAAGGAGTCAGAACCAGGAGATCCTTTTTTTAAAGAAAGTGTATGAGAGAAGATGTTATAAGAAAATCACTGATTCAATCAAGAGTCAAGAGTTTTTTTATTGTCATATGTCCCAGATAGATCACAGCAAGACTTCAGTTTTGCATACCACATTCTGAAAATATATCAAAATGTTGGAGAAGGTGCAGTGGAGATTTAAGGGCCTGTCCCACTGTACGAGGTAATTCAAGAACTCTCCCGAGTTTAAAACAAAATCAAACTCGTGGAGAGCACGTAGAATGTACGTAGCAGGTACTTCGGAGCTTGGGATGTCTCTTAGCGGCTCGGAACGCTAACGGCAGGTACTCGGGCAAAATGTGGTAAACTCGTGAAGACTTTTCATCATGTTGAAAATTGTCCACGAGAGCCCCGAGTACCTACGAGCGGCTATTACTGTAATTCTCTGAGTTTGAATCAGGGGATACTCAGGAGAACTCTTGAATTAGCTCGTACAGTGGGACAGCCCCATTACTGGCATGGTAATGGAGCTAATGGACTTCAGTTATGTAGAGTGAGAGTGGAGAAACTGGGGTTATTCACCTGGGGCAGAGAAGACCGAGTGAAATTGTATGAACATTATGAAAAGATTCAACACATTTAGGAAAGGAAATGCTTTTTTCAAATAAGGACACACAGTGCTGGAGTAACTCAGCAGGTCAGACAGCATCTCTGGAGAACGTGGATAGACGACATCACCTATCCGTTCTCCAGAGATGCTGCCAGACCCACTGAGTTGCTCCAGCTCATTGTGTTCTTTTAGTGTAAACCAGCATCTGCAGATCCTTGTTTCTGCTTTTTCAAATCACAGGATCTAAATCAGAGTAAAGAAATTTAAGGACATTTTCAAATGAACCTGAGAAGGCATGAGGTGATCATTGTCAAAATATGTACTGCAGTAATGGTAACAGATACAACAGTATCTTTCAAAAGGAAATTTGATATATATTTTTAAAATGAAAAATAAATATAGGAAACAGTGATAATTGCTTATCCAAGATACAAAGATACAGTGTGCCAAATGGTGTCCTTCCAGACTATATCATCTCTAATGTGGATGAAGTATTTGGCAAGAACAACAATATTAGTTCTATCTTTAAATTATTGCTGCCCCAAAGTGTTCACAACTATTCACACTTTTAATTTAAAGTTTGCAGGTTCTCCACAAAGCTCCAACCGAGATTGTGACCAACCCTCCACTTATGACGACTTTGGGAACTACAGAGAAACTACATGACACACTCCATGAGGAAAAAATAAGGGGAGATATGTATTGTGATACGAGTTACAGAGCTGTCAATCTTGGGCCCAAACATTGGACAGTTATTACCTTCTGAAATGGGACAATGACAGGAATGAAATCACATTCTAACAGATCCTGGAAAGTTACCATCTCAAGTCAGATTTTTCATCAGAATTGTCTAAACCAGGTTCAGATTTTTAAATACTTTGTGAGTGCTCTCCTTTGAATTCCTATCAATGAAAATATATGTTGAAATGTAATAAAGCCATCATCTACCTATAATTATGTGAAGTGACAAGATTCATTCATGCATACTTATGAAAAAAAGTCATTCAAGATAACACGTCTATTTTTTACCTTTACTATGAATGGGAGGATGAGAACGGGGTAGAGGGTGAGGGAAACATTCATTGTTTTCTACCTAAAGCAGAGTTGACTAAATATTTTAAAACTCTTTCAAAACATGGAAAAGAACTGGTTCCCAACATTGGTTCATTTTTTTTCTTTTTACGATAGCTTGAAAGCCCATTACAAGTACAACAAAAATCAGATGAATATTGGCATACTATGGAGGCTAACAGGTGCTCCAACTAGCATGTTCCCAGTTCTTATAAAGGCTCCTTGACCCCAAATATTACCGATTTCTGCCAGACCTGCTGAGTATTTCGTAGTATTTATGGCTTTTATTTCTTACATTTGCAACTAATTTATTTTCAACTTTAATTTTAATTGGCAAGCCATTCATCTTTACCCAACATTGTCTGCTAACAATATATCATAAATCATTTTGGATCAACATTTTCTTCAGAAATAGATGGCCATTCCATCAGATAACATTCATGTATCCAGAGGCATGGGAGCAGAGCTCCATCATGCACTCAGACACGCAGCGTAATTTCTGCCTTGTATTATCGGAGAAGTCGGAAACAAATTACTAGTTTAATCATGGCTGCTAATTCACATTGTTACTGAAAGCAACAATTTTATTGACTGGTGTTGCACAAGCTAAATTCATGTTAAATAATTGATATTGATCTACACTGTAATTGACATGTTGACAAGTAACGTGTTGTGCAAACTTTGTTTAACAAAATCCTCAATCAGTTGACATGTGTTAAAAACCTTTAAAAGAGAGAAATTTGGCAGATTATTATGGATAAATATAATAGTACTTGGATTGCGAAAAGGAATGCAGAGCTGTGTACACCAACTGCCATTATACATTAATGCATTAACAAAGTCTTTGCTGTATTGCTCCTTGGACAGGATACAATTCACCTTAGGTTTAATAGTTAACTGCTGATACTGAAAACTTGTCACAGAGCTCAATGGAGTCATGTGTTATGAAATACTTAAGAAAAACTGAAACGCAACATTACAACACACAAAACTTTATTCAGTAACAGACTGCTCGACAATTGATGGAATCACCCAAACTTCACAGTTGATTAAATATGTCACTTGAAACTTAAATCTGTTGCATGCCCTTGCTTAGGAATGACATCACAATTCTTATTCCATGTATCAAATATAGAACGCTTGTACCAGAATGTAGTCCATGGTAAAATGAAATCCAGACATGCAACAAGTGCAATGAATATTTTGATATGATTGGTAGGAAGTAGAGGCAGTAAAGTCATAACTTCACGCACTCATTTAGTGTATTGTGCATTGCTCCTTACAGTTGGGATAGTTTTTGGAACAAATTATATCAACATGGAACATAATACCATACAACCTTCAGCTTGTAGCAAACTGGTGTGACTACAACCTTTTTATCACTATTAATGTATACATGCCATAAAGTTCAGTTTACAGAAAATCTCGTCTGTTTTTTTTCTGCACAATGTTTATTACTCCACACATCTATGAATTTGGATGTTTTTCAAAATTAAAAATGATGGCAATGCATGGGAATGCATCTGACCAAATGGTACATTTGTTAGGTGGAATTCTGTAGAAATCATTGCTTATTACAATTCAATCAGCGAGAAAGACCTTTTCTTTTTTTTTAAAGCTATGCTTCAAAGAGTTTTCGCTCCGTAAAAGTGCTCTGAGAGCACAGTTAGAGTTTGGCAGATTTGCAAAGGAAATCTGGACCAAGCCTTTCGCGAAACTCAGCCAAACTTTATTAAAGAAATGTGGTACACTGGATGCCTTCCTATCAAGAGAAGTCTTCACTTCCAATTTGCAGTTGGTACTGTAGCTGCTCTCCCTGCATTGGCAAGAATACCCCTTTTTTTTCCTCCTCCTAATTCTAGCAATTGCGAACTGTGAGTGGAATGAAGCTGCTCCAATCTCCTGACTACAACATGAATTTTCATTAATTACAACCTTGTCAGCAAAAGCATTATCGAAGCTGAATATGAAAATGCTAATGAGCTCTCATTTACATATTTTTCTTTGTTGGAATGTCATTAATTATTACATTTTATGATGATGAATGCAGCTGTCGAAGCTCTCTGATGCGTAATTAGCTATGAGGATGCATAAATCCGATCAGCGTTTTAGTACTAATTCTAGGTAGCAATCTCAATTCAACAATTGGGATGTGGAATTTCATGCAGTTCAGTGGCTCTGAAATGGTATCGGTGATGGGGAAAGGAAAGGTAAGATTTTAAAATTCCATTATTTCATTTCATAAACAAATGTCTGCACAATACCATTGCTCTCCCCCAAAAAAAACTATTCGTTTTTCTAGTTTAATTAATGCCACGCTTAATTATAACACCATGATGTCAGCGCTTTAATTAAGTATTGGCTCAGTTACAAAAAACTCCTCACTGCCATAAGAGTCATTATGCAGATTCTAGAAAAAAAACCTCACCGAAATTTTTTCCCCTAATATTCAAAACGCACACACACAAACTAACAACTCTTTGCACTTTAATTCTCAAAAAGAAAAGTGCAGAAGAAAGGAATAAAATCAAAATAGTAATTCTTAAAATGGACTTCATATATCTTCCCCACACAGCTATGTTTGACTATAAGTGAAGATGACAAAATGCAGCTCATATACTTTCAGCCGCTGGGAATGCTGTTTATAAGTAAAAGAAAACAACATGGAGCAGATGGGACCATTACACATGACCAAACCAATCAATCACAACTGAAGGGCCCAGGTGCTCCACAGCCGTGCTACAACGCACCATTTCACAGTCTGTCAGGCACATACACATGGTCGTACATGAATGACCCTCCCTCGATCCCAAAGGACCTCATCTGGAGTGCTTCTCCCTTTTCGCCTGCCTGGTCTCTTATCTGACGTCTTCATAATCGTATGTCCCTTCAACTCGAGAGGATACAAACTAGCAATCAAATAACCTTCAAACACCAAGAGTCCTGTCGTGAACAGGGTGTTCAATTGCTCCCTGCCGACAAAGTACAAACATTGCTCTAGTTTTGACTTTAGCTCTTTTGTTCCAGAATAGAAAAGCAATGAATCTTCAGATGCAGATCAGAAACATAGACAAAAGGCCATTCGTCCCTTTGGCCCATTCAATATGATCTTGCTGAACATCCATGGTTCCACTACTTCCTATTAGTTTGACATTTATTTTGTATATTGATGACTTATTTTTTAAAATATTGTTCTATTGCACTCCATTCAGCAACTTGAACTTTACAAATTGAACAAAATATTCAACCTTAAATCCTCCACAAAAGAACCACAGCTTTCAAATCCTGTTTTCACCTACAAACTACAAGATTATACTTCTTCCATCCAAATAAGTAGAAACTTCATCCTTAGTAGTTAAAACACTGTAAGATTCCATTTTAACCATTCAAACTAAATGCATTTTGAATGAAAATGGAAGTCTAAGAATTTACAAACAAGGGAAAACTAAATCATAAAATGTTTATTAAGGTTTATTTGTGACTTAAAAACATATTTAAAAATCACTTGTATCTATTAGGTTAGAAATGCCAAGTATTGAACAAAGAGCTTTCATATTATCCAATCTGTATATAAGATTAAAACTTGGGTAATATATTTTGAGTTAGGGCATAAGCAGAAATCAAAAGATTTTATTTTGTCTTTCAATTTGTTAGAGGTTTCAATGTATTTGGTAATCTAATTTCTTCTAAAGTCCTAATAATTTCAGTCACCTGTTTTTTAATATACCGTTTCTTACTGCACTCTGCTTAAAAAACATTATTTGTTGATTTTGAAAACAAATTCAGCATGAAGAATGAGAAGTTTATTTTCAATATCTATATTAAACACTGGGATGCTCATTTTCAGCATAAACAGTATTTTATATTATAATATTTCAGCATTTCTATTTTTAAATACAAAGTTCAATTAAACAGAAATTGTTCTTGAAACAAAGTAATTCATTCACTGTTTATTATAAAAGACACTTTAATAGATGTTTCGGCCCTGGATTTCTTTACTCTTAATTTGCTACCCGAACTCCCTCCCATGCTTGAAAATGGCTACTTTTTAAAACATCTTGAATTTCCCGTCTTGATTTGAGACTATTACATACGACTTTTAATTATTTAACATAATATTGAGCATAAAACCCAGCATGACTGTGGTCCATGCAATGATCACAACTTTGTCTTGATTTCGTCTGCATATCCCAATGTCTCTTCCCTTAAGGTAGCTCCATTGAGCAATGCAGCTTTAATTTGTGTTTTCACAGAGTAAAAGTCCCATATTTTGAATACCAAGTTTTAGTTCCCATGTGAAGTGAACCATTAAAAGTTGGTGCGAACAATAATGTTGAATGGTACAACGAAATATAATACTAAAATAATTCTAAATACTAAAATAATCGATCTTTGAATTAAGTCATAATTAAATCTCGGAAAAAAACAAATGAGAACCAAAAGATGTAGTTGCTATTGCAATGAAATATCAAAATTTCTAGTATCTACTGCTCCCCAATTAAAAGAAAAGAAAAATTGAAATATACAAAAAAGTAAAAATCCGTACAAGGAATTGCCACAACACTATACTATTGCTTGACTCTTTTTTATACAGCTCACTAATATCACTGCTTAAAATCAGGATATTCAACATTGATTTTGTTAAACCAAGCAAACTTATTAATAGATTAATCCATTAAAAATATAATCCCTCCCTCCTATGATTGTAAAACAGGTTACTCCCAAAGATATCATATCTCTTAAAAGTTAATGCTGCAAATTGGCTACATTAACCTGAAATGTTACACCTAAAATTGTTCTAAACTGAAGGAATTTAGCATTTTAAGCAAATCATAATGTATTGCCTAAAGTTTTATTATTTAGCCAGCAACAGCAGGTTTAATAATCATAAAGCCATCTAACATTGATATGAGTTTTTGCCAATTAAATAAAACCAAGCAAAACCTTGACTTTAATCCCTTGGTATAAGGGGAAATTAAACAAACTGTACAGTGCATCATTTCGCAACCTCAATCTCCCCAAAAATGGGCATGCTTAAACCACTTCTTTTGAATAAAACTGCTCAGTATTTTGTGGAAAACTGCACATTTCAAATTTGCAGGACTCTTAAATAAATAAACAAACAAATTAAGGTGCAATTTTTTTGAATACTCCGAATAAAGTATTCCTTGCATTTTCAAAGGATTGCAAGGCACATGAAACCTCGAAGGCATTCAAAAGTACGGAGTTCCTGGCACCCGATTGAGTTTCTCAGAAAACAAGAGCAAGGATTTGATTTACCGACAAAAGCCCGTGTCTTCAAAAAGAGAGTTATTTCACTGCAGTTATTTACATACAACAAAACTACTGAAAACGAATTTACAGGCTTTAACCTCCAGCAACCACGTAAACTAAAGTCATTTTCGCATAAAGTTCTCCACACACTCACTATCTACCCCCACCCTACCTACCACCCCCCACCATCACCTTGTTTATAGACGGCTCCACAGTTAACCACTTGTGTGCCATAAAGTGCTTTCATTACATAAATGACGACAATTTACACTATTTCATAAATTCTGAAAATAAATCGGGGGGAGGTTAACTGCACACTTTCTTTACAGTAACTTATTTTCCACTAACTACATAAATATTTTCTCATTTTATGTTTCTGAATGTTTTTTTTCCATATGTAAACAACTTTTAGATCATTGGGAGGTTTTTGTTAGTTGGACTCGATATAAAACATAAGCTCAGAAGAACTACCAATTAACAGGCCACAAATTCACCGAGAGGCCAATCACCTGGGAAGAGAGTGTTAAAGAAGGAACTGCAGATGCTGGAGAATCGAGGGTTACACAAAAAGCTGGAGAAACTCAGCGGGTGCAGCAGCATCTAAGGAGTGAAGGAGATAGGCGACGTTTCGGGTCGAGACCCTTCTTCAGACTGGTCAGGGATCAGGGAAACGAGAGATATAAACAGTGATATGGAGAGATAAAGCAAGAACAATGAGTGAAAGATATGCAAAAAAGTATTGGAGATAAGGAAAGCAGGCCATTGTAAGCTGTTTCTGGTGTGAAAATGAGAAGCTAGTGCGACTTGGGGGGGGGGGGGGGGGGGGAGATGGAGAAGGAATGTCAGGGCCCGAGGGCTGGGGGGGGGGTGGGGGGAAAGGAGCAGTCTGGGTTAACAGAATTGAGAAAATTCAATGTTTAAGCCCAGAGGATGCAGACTCCCCAAGCGGAATATGAGATGTTGTTCCTCAAACTTGCGGTGTTGTTCACTCTGGCCATGGAGGAGGCCCAGGACCGAGAGGTCGGATACGGAGTGGGAGGGGGAGTTGAAGTGCTGAGCCACCGGGAGGTCGGGTTGGTTATTGCGGACCGAGCGGAGGTGTTCGGCGAAACGATCGCCTAGCCTCCGCTTGGTCTCACCGATGTAGATTAGCTGGCATCTGGAGCAACGGATGCAGTAGACGAGGTTGGAGGAGGTGCAGGTGAACCTCTGTCGGACTTGGAATGACTGCTTGGGTCCCTGAAAGGAGTGGATGGGGGAGGTGAAGGAACAAGTGTAGCATCTCTTGCGGAAAGAGAGATGGGAAGAGAGTTATCCCACATAGTTCATACACGTAAGCATAATCAATAGAGTAAATTTGCAAGCATCAAATCATATATTTGAGATGTATTTAATCGCATTTTAAGAATTTTAACATAGCAGCAAATTATTTTTAACTGCAAATTATTTATTTTTAATTTTGGCTCAGTCACAGTGGGCCAAAGGGCCTGTTCTTGTGCTGTTCTATGTTTCCCATGCAGACAATGTAGCAATAATGCAGTCAAGATAAACACTTAAATTTTTCCAATTATGTTAGAAGGGGCAATGTTATATTAATCACTGAGGTTTTTGATTTGCAAATACACTACCTTCCTTACCTGCACATAGAGTCAGAAATATAGCACAATCAGGCCATTTGATCCACTGAGATCACATCAGATATCAACCAACCTCAGCTTTACATTAATCCAACAATAATTCCTTATTACCGTCATTCGCAACAATCCCTCCCAGATTCCACCGCTCACCTGTACAGTAGAGGCAATTTACGGTGGTCAACTAACTTACCAACTGGCATGATTTTATCATGCGGGCCGAAACCAGAGCACACTGAGGAAACCATCACAAGCAGAATGTGCAAGTTCCAGGCACACAGTAACCAGAAATTAACCCAAGTCTCTGGCACTGTGAGGCAGCAGCAGCTCTATTAGTTGTGCCCCTGTACCACCCAATGAATTAAGAGTTCAATAAAATAATTAGGAACTATTCAAATGTTAACATATGTAACCTTCAGCTTTTATCCACAATAACTTTGATCATGAAGTGCTTTTTTTCCTTATTTCAGATCTCCTTGTGCCAAGTGCTCATCTAATCTCAGTCGCCAATCTCTCTTCAATTAACTGTTACCCACATTGTCTCATTCCATTTCCATGACCACTGACCTAATCTACCAGCCCAATACTTTATCTGCACTTTATCGCAGATTTATTTGTACTACTACCTTTTTAGATCATGTTAACTTCCTTCCATTTGATGATCTGTCTATTTGTCCCACGCTGCCTTGGCAAGGCTACCTGGATAATCTTGGATGAATCTCACCCAGATCACTCCCTCTTCTCCTCTCTCCCATCAGGCAAGAAGAACAAAAGTGTGAAAATGCATAACTCCAGATTCAAGGATAATTTCTTCCCAGCTGTTACCAGGCAACTGAGCCATCCCATCACCAACAAAAAAGCAGTCCTGATCTACCATCTACCCATTGAGGACCCTCGGACTATCTTAAATTTGACTTTACTGGACTTTATCTTGCACCAAAGGTTATTCCCTTAATCTTGTATCTGTACACTGTGGATGACTTGATGTCATCATGTCGTCTTTTTTCTGACTGGAGAGCATACAACAAAAAAAGCTTTTCCCTGTACCTTGGTACGCATGACAATAATAAACTAAACTAAGACTAAACTTTCCACTCATCACTTTAATTTCATGTTTCATATGTTTTTGTGACTGTTGGCATATCAAATTTCCTCCTGGGATAAATGTTTTATCGTATCGTATATTCACCAGGATATTCCCTGGGATGGAGCATTTTGTTTAAGAGGAAAGGCTAAAGCAGCTACGTCTGTATTCCCTGCAAAAGAGGATGTTAAGAGGAGATATAATTGAGGTATATACCATTAAGATTCAGATAAGATAATCTTTCCTCTTATCAAAAGTGAATAAAACATTAATTTTGGGTAGGTTAAAGGGACATATTTTCACAGAGAGTGGTAAATACCTGGAACGCACTGTCAGCGGTGGAACGAGGGTCACTGACAATGTAAAGTATCTCAGAAAGTACTTGAAAAATCAAGGCACCTAGAGGACAAATGCTGAAAGATGGGATTAATATTGATGGGTACCCACAGATCATTGTGGACATAGTCGGCTTAATGGCTTGTTTCATGTTATCTGACTCAATTATGACATTGTAAATGAATGGCAGTATAACTGCAATTAGCAAAACTGCAGGGAATTAATGAAATGACAAAAATATCAATATCTTGTGAAAAAGATTGTCTGATGTATGCAAAGGGTCAATATATTGATTAGCGAAGACTTTCGTGTTTTGCACTCTCCCAAATTAAGCTTCAGTTGTAAAGTTCCCATATCTGAACAGTTTCGCAAGTGAGAACAATTGATAAAGTTGTAAATGGTTAATTCACACTAAGGAAGCAACCACACACCTGCACACATGCACTCACACACAAAAAAGGAGTGAACATTTTGAGAAGAGATGGAAATTGATAAGGTATTTGGATTGAGTGGTGGAGGGGGAGTGGAGGGGGGGGGGGTTTGAGATTTTTTTAAAGCAGAGCATCACCAACTTCCAAGGATTTCTGACATCCACAAAAAAACAATGTTGAACTTTGGATCTATATTGTAGATAGACACAAAATGCTGGAATAACTCAGGGGGACAGGCAGCATCTCTGGGTAGAAGAAGTGGGTGATGTTTCGGGTCCTGCTGAGACACTCCAGCATTTTATGTCTATCTTCGGTTTAACCCAGCATCTGCAGTTCATTCCTACATATTTGGATCTATAACACCCTCCATCAATCGGAAGAAGTGTCCAAATCAGAAACTTTTTTTTTTTGTACATTTTTTTATTAAAGCAAATACATAATAAAAAACATTTTGTTTGTTGTAGTCATACATTATTAATATTGTCTATATTATCAATTGTATAATAATTGTACTTCTATATTTATTTTATTTTTTTATATAGATAGAAAATAATAGAGGGAGAGAAAAGAAATCAAAAAATTAAAAGAGAATGGAATAATCAACTAATTATACATCATTGGAGATATGTCCTTGAATTATAAAAAGTAATTCTTCATCTAATCCTTGATTTGGGTTTCAGTCAGGTTCTCATGCCGAACCGGTTTGCCCCTTCAAATAGTCAATGAATGGAGACCATATTCTAGTAAATAGTTCTTGTTTGTCCATTAACACAAATCTTAATCTTTCCAAATGTAGGGTCTCTGACATTTCCATAATCCACATTTTAATTATGGGGGTTATAGGCCTTTCCAAAATTTTAATATTAATTTTTCCCCAATTATTGAACTATAGTCGATAAAGTTTCTTTGGCTTGTTGTAAATATTTGATTTTGTTCTAATGTTCCTAATATTATTAATTTTGAATCGGGGTCCAATTGGATGTTGACAACTTCCGAAATTATCTTTAAAATTTCCGTCCAAAAATCAGAAACATCTTCCGCATATTGATTATCTGTCCTCCACTGAGCTGCAGAATTCATCTAGCACATTGTTTTTTTAAAATATCTGCTCCAGACCAACGTGCAGGATGGAGAAGGACTCCAGTTCTCTTTGAATTCTTAAGCATTTGAAATATGCATCGACAACAGGAACATAAGAAAATAAAGCAGTACAGCACAGGAATGGGCCCTTTGGCCCACATTACCTATATACAATTAAAAAACTTTTTTTTTACGTGTTATTCAATCAACTCATACATGTGTACATCAGGTATTGCAAAAGATAAGTTTGGTTTAGTTCCTTCCTCCCCTCTTTTACACCCACGACTGTGCAGCCAAGTACAAATCAAATTCAGTCTACAAATTTAAGGGCAACACCACAGATGTGGATATAAAATAATAACGAGACGGAATATGGGAAGGAGATCGAGAAACTTGTGACACGGTAATAAGACAATGATCTTTTTCTCAATGTCAGCAAGATCAAGGCGATAATGATCGACCTCAGGAAGCGATGCAGTACACATACACAGCTACTTTGACAGTGCCAATTTAGTTTAGTTTAGAGACACAGCGCAGAAACAGGCCCTTCGGCCCATCGAGGCCGCACTAACCAGTGATCCCCGCACACTAGCACTATCCGACACTCTAGGGACTATTTATACATTTATACCAAGCCAATTAACTGATAAACATGTACGTCTTTGGAGTGTGGGAGGAAACCGAAGATCTCAGAGAAAATCCATGAGGTCACAGGGAGAACGTACAAACTCCGTACAGATAAGCATAGTCAATGATCGAACCCGGGTCTCTGGCGCTGCAAGTACTGTAGGGCAGCAACTCTACTGCTGTGCCACCGTGCCGCCCTAGCGGAGATGGTTGAAAGTTCCTCGGAATAAATATCACCAGCAACTTGCCCTGAACCACCCATATCAAAGCAATCGCTAAGAAAGCACACCAACCCCTTTACTTCCATGGAAGGCTTAGGAAGTTCGGCATGTCCCGAACAACTCTCACCAACATCTACAGATGCGCTGTAGGAAGCATTTTATCAGGATGCATCACCGCATGGTTGGGAACAGCTCCATCTAAGACCACAAGAAACTGCAGAGAATTATGGATGCAGCTCAGATAATCACCTCCTAATTATCCTTGGACCATGACCCCACATACGAGCACCAGGCCATTATCTCAAGCACCATCACTGGCTTCATCACTTCCAGCTCCCTGCCCTCCCAAGCCTCCAACCTCATAGTCCCCCAGCCCCGCACGGCTCAATTTGATCTTCTCCCCAAAATCCACAAACCCGACTGCCCTGGCAGACCCATTGTTTCTGCTTGTTCATGTCCCACCGAACTTATTTCCACATACCTCGACTCCATCCTATCCCCCCTGGTCAAATCCCTCCCCACCTATGTCCAAGACACTTCACACACTCTTTGTCTCCTTCATGACTTCCATTTTCAGGCCCCCACTCCCTCATCTTCACTATGGATGTCTCTATCCCCCACCAGTAGGGTCTTAAAGCCCTCCATTTCTTCCATGACCACAGAACCAACCAATCCCCGTCTACTAATACTATCCCCCTGCCAAGCAGAGCTGGTCTTTACCCTCAACAACTTTTCCTTTGACTCCTCCCATTTCCTCCAAATCCAAGGCATTGCTATGGGCACGCGCATGGCCCCCAGCTATGCCTGTCTCTTTGTAGGGTACGTCGAACAATCCTTGTTCGAGGCACACCTCGACCCTGGCCCTGAACTCTACCTCCGCTACATCGACGACTACATTGATACCACCTCCTGCACCCACACAGAACTCTTACTCCCCATCCCCCCCACTCGTAACAAGGACAGAGTCATCCTTGTCCTCACCTTCCACCCCATCAACCGACACATACAACATATAATCCTCCAACATTTTTGCCACTTCTAACGGGATCCCACCACTGGCCACAACTTCAGATCTCCTTCCCTTTCTGCTTTCCACAGAGACCGTTCGCTCCATAACTCCCTGGTCAATTTGTCCCTTCCCACCCAAACCACCCCTTCCCCGGGTACTTTCCCTTGCAACCGCAGAAAATGCTACACTTTTCCCCCTCGACTCCATCCAAGCACCCAAGCAGTCTTTCCAGGTGAGGCAGAGGTAGACCTGCACCTTCTCCAACCTCATCTAATTTATCCGCTGTTCCTAGTGTCAACTTCTCTACATCGGCGAGACCAAGTGCAGGCTCGGCGATCGCTTCGCCCAACACCTCCACTCAGTTTGCATTAAACAATCTGATCTCCCGGTAGCTCAGCACTTCGACTCCCCCTTCTATTCCGAATCTGACCTTTCTGTCCTGGGCCTCCTCCATTGCCAGAGTGAGGCCCAGTACAAATTGGAGGAACAGCACCTCATATTTCGCTTGGGACGTTTACACCCTAGCAGTATGAACATTGACTTCTCTAATTTCAGATAGTCCGTGCTTTCTCCCTCCTTCCCCTCCCCCTCCCCAGCTCTCCCACAAGTCTACTGTCTCTGCCTCTTCCTTCCTTTTACCCACCCCCCCCCCCCCCCCCGACATCAGACTGAAGAAGGATCTCGACCTGAAACGTCTATGCAAATTGCTCGTTCTAAGCTTCCCCCCAGTCTAGTTTCAGTCAAAAATCACTGAATCAAGCTCTTGACCAACTAATCTTTATTTTGACAAAACACAATTACAGTTCAACTACTGTACCTATCCCACCGCGGGTTCGATCCTCATATCTGCCTGATCAAGCCCTCTAGGCCTCGCTCAAACAGAGACACTCCAGAAGGTCACGCAGTCTCAAGCGCTCTCCCTGAAGATCGACGTTGGACCTTGTGGTAGCGGACTTTTATATGTCCCTGGATCTCAAGGGGCAGAACCATATGAGGGTGATCTCTGAACAATCCAATTACAGATATCGATTAACCCCATACATAACAGACATTTCCCTAACCCAATAATACAGCAGCTTAACACATTGTATTCTAATAGGACTTCTCAAGGAAGCCAACTTAGAAACATTTACCCTGATGTGCAAGAAACCCGGACAAGGCTCAATACCTCATCCAATCAACAGTCGACAAAGTAGAACTCTGCAACATTATTTACAATTATTTACAAGGTGTATGCTTGGTTTGCAGCCATCCAATCCATTCTATGCATTTTGCACCTAATTAACAGGGTCTCCAGATGTTCTTATTCTTTTCTTGCAACTTGTATCTAGGCTTCAGACACACTGGCACCACTCCGCAACTTGTCCCAGTTCTGCACAGAGCAATTCCAAATTGACCAAAACTCCCAGCAGCCCTGAAGCTTTTACCCCATTTTAAAGTCCTAGCCTCTACAATTTGGCCAGGATTAATATCTATACTCATGACTATGTTACCGGACATAGTGTGAACTCCATTATCAAGTTTGCCGATGACACCACTGTTGTGGGACAAATCACTGATGGTGACGAGTCAGTGTATAGAAGTGAGAACGACCGATTGACCAAATGGTGCCAGCACAATAACCTGGCTCTCAACACCAGCAAAACCAAGGAACTGATTGTGGACTTTGGAAGGTATAGGATAGGGACCCACAATCCCATTTATATCAATGGGACGATGGTGGAAAGGGTCAAGAACTTCAAATTCCTGGACGTGCATATTTCCGAAGATCTTTCCTGGTCCCAGCACACTGATGCAATTATATAGAAAGCACATCAATGCCTCTACTTCCTGAGAAGATTACGGAGAGTCAGTATGTCAAAGAGGACTCTCTCGAACTACTACAGGTGTAGAGAGCATACTGACTGGTTGCATCGTGGCTTGGCTCGGCAACCTGAGCGTCCAGGAGCGGAAAAGAATACAGAAAGTAGTGACCACTGCCCAGTTCATCATCGGCTTTGACCACCCCACCATCTAAGGGATCTATTGCAGTCGCTGCCTCAAAAAGACTGCTAACATCATCAAGGACTCACACCATCCTGGCCACACAGTTATCTCTCCGCTGCCATCAGGTAGAAGGTACAGGAGCCTGAAATCTGGTACATCCAGGTTCAGGAACAGCTCCTTCCCCACAGCCATCAGGCTATTAAACTCGCCATCAAACAAACTCTGAACTATAACAGTCTATTGCATTTTATCTGTTTATTTATGTGTGTATATATATGGTCTCTGCTATATAGACACACTGAACTGTTCTGTATTTATGCTTACAATACTCTGCTGCAGCAAGCAAGAATGTCATTGTCCTATCTGGGACACATGACAATAAACTCTCTTGACTTAACTTGACTCTTGACCTATTCCTTCTCTCCGTAGATGTTGCCTCACCTGCTGAATTTCTCCAGCTATTGACTCCATGTATACCTCACGCTGCCTTGCAAGGCCACCAGCATAATCAAGGACGAGTCGCACCCTGGCCATTCCCTCTTCTCCCCTCTCTCATTAGGCAAGCTACTTTGGAGTCCCTTTATGTGAGGTGTGATACTGATACATTGTTGGATGCAAAAAGAATAAAGTATTTCCTTTGGGATATTCAAATGCTTCCAAAATAAACACGTTGGATCACTGTAACACTAAATGATAATTATAGTAAAGGAATATTAAATCAAATATGAATTAAAATATAAATTGAACTTTAATTTAGGGAGCTGACACAGTACTTAGGTTTAAAACTAATATAGTTAATTTACAATTAAAGGTTTGGATTGTTAACGATTTGTAAACTGTATTTATTAAAGTGTACTTCTTAGCCAATTGGTTTTAACTGCATCACAATCCATTTTACAACCACTGTAAATAAGTATGCTGCAGTGTCACTCATATAATTTGCATAACCTAACAAAGTCACGATTCTGTCATGTTATTCATTATTTCTTAAGTCAGCCTATCCAAACAAGGAGCACATTATTTATCCACTGAATCAGAAATTATAGAGTCTGGCTACTAATTACCAATCCTATCCACCCCTTCTTCAAAGCGTGTTGAACTTTATATGAGCAATATATTTGTCAACTTCCATCTATCAAAAAGCTACATCCTCCTCCAAAATTATAATCTAAAATTGGCAATTTCAACATCTTATTTACTGACCTGCTATCCTCATTCTTGGTGAATCCAACTTGCCCCAAATGTTGAATCTGAAGCAGGGTTCCAAACTATAATACCACCTATCCATGTCCTCCAGAGATGCTGCTTGACCTGCTGACTTACTTTGTGCCTTTATTTTAAAACCTGCATCTATAGCTCCTTTTTTTTTAAAGTTTAGCGATACAGTGCGGAAACAGGCCCTTCGGCCCACCGTGCACGCACCGACCAGCAATCTCCGCACATTAACACTACCCTACACACTCTAGGGACAATTTTATATTTATACCAATCCAACTAACCTACATACCGGTACATCTTTGGAGTGCGGGAGGAAACCGAACATCTCAGAGAAAACCCACACAGGTCATGGGGAGAACGTACAAACCCCTTAGAAACAGCACCCGCAGTCAGAATCAAACCCGGGTCTCTGGGTCTGCAAGGCAGTGGCTCCACCACTATGCCACTGTGCCGCCCTAGAATATATGACCAATATCTGACTAATAAAGTTCAATGCTCCTTCACATGTCCACTTTTGAATAGTTGTAAAATCTGTCAGGCAACAATGTAGTCAATCAACCTGATCACCCAGCAGTACCTTAAGCCATCCCAATTACAGACGTAGCAATCTGACGCTACGTAACAATCTTATCAACACCCTGCATAGCTGTTCTACTCAGACTTTAAATTCCAAGCCTCCTTATTTACAGGTGTACTATTGAATGTAACAGTAGCAGGTAAACAAACAGCTGGCACCACATTCAAATCATGTTTCACATATACCATTAATTAACTGGGCAAAATCTTCCTGAATTTTACATTTGACAGCTTTACCTTGTTAGTGCAGTAGGAGCTGCTGGTAAATCAGAGAGGGGTAGGAGATTGAGCCATAGAATCATGCGGCACAGAAATTGGCCCTTATCCCCGCCACACGTCCATTCTGCTCATCGTGTTTTATTTACATTAATCTCATTTAAGGGCGATTTTTTTGGCGACTTGCCGGCAGGTCGCCGAAAAATTTCAAAATGTTAAAAATACAGCGGTGACCTGAAAACGGTACGACTCTTTGGGCGACTACTCAGCACCAAACAGTGGGGTGAAGCCCAAACGGTCGTACCTTTTTCTGGTAGCCGCTGGATTTTTAACATTTTGAAGATTTTCGGCAACCTGCTGCGACTATGACGGGTGCCGGCAAGTCACCGAAGAAAATTGCATAAGTGGACAGGCGCTTTACTGTCATTTAGAGTCATAGAGTGATACAATGTGGAAACAGGCCCCTCAGCCCAACTCACCCACACCGGCCAACAATGTACCAGCTACCCTCGTCCCACTTGCTGCGCTTTATCCATAAACCTCCAAACCTGTCCTATCCATGTACCTGCCCAACTGTTTCTTAAACGATGGATTAGTCCCAGCCTCAACTACCTTCTCTGGCAGCTTGTTACATACACCCACCACCCTCTGTGTGAAAAAGTTACCCCTCGGATTCCTATTAAATCTTTTCCCCTTCACCTTGAACCTATGTCCTCTGGTCCTCGATTCTCCTACTCTGGGTAAAAGACTCTGTGCATCGACCCAATCTATTCCTCTCATGATTTTGTATACCTCTATAAGTACTCCCCTCATCCTCCTGCACTCCATGGAATAGAGACCCAGCCTACTTAACCTCTCCCTCTAGCTCAAATCCTCTAGTCCTGGCAACATCCTCGTAAATCCTTTCTGAACCCTTTCAAGCTTGACAATATCTTTCCTACAACATGGTGCCCAGAACTGAACACAATATTCTAAATGCGGTCTCAGCAACATCTTATACATTTGATGGTTGTCTAATCAGGAAATACTCTGACTGATGAAGGCCAAAGTGCCAAAAGCCTTTTTGACCACCTTATCTACCTGCAACTCGACCTTCAAGGAACCATGCACTTGCACAAGGATACAAGAATACAAAGGGCATTTATTATCACATACACCAATCGGTGCAGTGAAATTTGACTTGCCATTGCAGCACACAAATAAAGATAAGACACGACATCAAAGAATTTAACAGTAAACATAAAAACATACCCCTACAATGGTTCCCACTGTGGGGGAAGGCAGCAAAAGTCCTGTCCCCGTCCCCTGTTCACCCATAGTCGGGCCTATTGAGGCCCCTGCAGTTGCCGATACGGCAGCCCGATGCTTCAGGCCCTCTCATCGGATGATGGAGTTCTGGGGTCGGGTGAATACTCTCAGCGGCTCGGAGTGTCTGGAGCGGCCCCTTCCTCCCCGGAGACCACGGTTCCCGAAGTCCACAGGCCGCGCTGGTCGGAGCTCCAACACTGGCGATATCGGCGAGAGATCCCAGGCTCCGCCTGTTTAAAGTTCAGCGCCACACACGGCTGGAAGCTCCACAGACCGCAGCTCCACGATGATGGAGTCGGCGGTCACAGCACTCCGGAGCCCAATGCACGGCGACCCGGGTAAGGCATCGCCCGCTCCACGATGGTGCCCAGCGCTGAGCCACCGCCGAAGCCGAAGTTCCAGCCGGTCTCGGCAGAAAAACGCCGCTCCAGACTGCCGGTAGGCCGCGAGCAAGGGGCGAAGATACGGCAGGGAAAGCCGCATGTCCGGCCAGGTAGGGACTCCTTTCCCTCCCCACCCCCCACATAAAAAGACCTCCAACACAAACAATTTTAACTAACTAAAAATTTTTAAAAAGGGTGAAAAGATTAACAGCTGCTGGCAGGGAAGCCATACTCGACGGCGCCCCCTACGATTAATCCTAGATCCCTCTGCTCTACAACACTACCCAGAGGCCAACCATTTACTGTGTAGGTCCTGCCCTTGTTCGATGTCCCAAAATGCAACACCTCACACTTCTCTGTATTAAATTCCACCAACCATTCCTCCGCACACCTAGCCAATCGATCCAGATCCTGCTGCAATCATTCACAACCTTCTTCACTATCTGCAAAACCACTAACTTTTGTATCATCAGCAAACTTGCTAATATTGCCCTGTATATTCTCAACCAAATCATTGATGTCGATGACAAACAGTAATGGGCCCAGCACCAAACCTTGAGGCACACCACTAGTCACAAGCCTCCAGTCTGAGAAGCAATCTTCCACCATCACCCTCTGCTTCCTTCCATGGAGCCAATTTGCTAACCATTCAGCTATCTCTCCTTGCATCCCCTGAGATCTAACCTTCCAGAGCAGCCTACCATGCGGCACCCTGTCGCACACCTTACTGAAGTCCATGTACCAGGGTGGGGATCACAGCCCTGGCTACCACTCAATCTTGTTGTGTCTTCCGCTTCCAAGAGGTGTCGTGTTATCCGCTTCCAACAAGAGTTGTTCTGTGGACTCCGATGCTTTGGTGACTCAAATGTTTGTCTAGATGCTTCTTAAACTTTGCGAGAGCAACTCCCTCCACCACTACCTCTGCAGTGTGTTCTAACTGCCCTCTGGATAGATGAAATTGTTCCTCAGAACCTCTTACCCCTTACCCTACATTTTTGCCCCCTTGGTTCAGATAGTTAATGGCCGACAAATGTTTGCATCCATGCATCAGCAGTCGTGGCAATCAAGGGTTAGGAACAACTCCAGTTACAGTAATAATGCAAGCAAGAGCAGAACACGAGGTTACTGAAGAGCAAATAATTCCCACTGATAATCGAACATCCATCTAACGTGGTGCACAACTTCATGTAACCGAAGGCAAATTGTTAAACGTGGACCCTTCCTCAGTAAGAAGACAACACTAAAGAGTAGAGAAGAAGTAATGGACAATGAAAAAAAACGCATAAAACAAAGCAAAGCTGCAATTCAAAACTGTACTAACAACATCTTAGTGAGTTTACAAAGGGCACAGAAATCCCTCATGTCCAGAGGAGGTTCTGAACTTTGATTCAACCATGTCAGCCAACTCAGCCAATGAAGACAATGTTGTCAGTCATCCTTTGGAGGGAACAACGTGTAAACAGAAGTTGACCAACAGCAAGAGATTTGAATTTATATAGATATTTAACAGCTAATTATGCTATGAACTGGCACCTTCAAGTTTCACAGAAATCCATGCCTAATTGTCCCTGAATTTGGGTAACTGGTTTGACCTTTACAAGATCAGTAAACAGGATCTTTAGTCATCTTCATGCCACACAGCACAAGGACAGATTTCCCTCGCTTAAATAAATCAGTAAAAACCCAACTTATTCTATATATTCCAGCTGTTTCATGATTATTATTATTCATCTTTGCTTTTTTACAGATGTTCAGTTTAGTTCAGCGTAGTTTATTGCCACATGTACCGAGGTACAGTGAAACACTTTTGCTGTGTGATAACCAGTCAACGGTAAATGCATGATTATAATCGAGCCAGTGTACAGACACATGATAATACATGATGTATTTGGTTAACTGACCTCTATATTGCTGGTCTGGTAAGTTAACTAATACATAATTGTACTTCCAAACACACACATTTCATTGAACATTTCATTCTGCATAGGATCTATCTGCATAGGATCCAGATTCAGACTTTAAAATAAGGCTAAGTTTCGATAAGAATCCTGTCAAGCATCTCTGTGCTCTGTTGGATAAATAAATGCTCAGTCACAAGGAAGACACTGACTGAGAAATACTTTTAATTTTAATTTGACACCACTCCAACTTGTAATAAACAAGTGCGGGGAAAGGATAGACAATCAAGAATTAGTGCAAAAATCACGTTCCATCCACTACTGTGAAGTAATATTGTTCAGATGCAGGCAACTGATCACATTGTTCCCAAGATAATTCTTTGAAAAAACAAGTCGATTATAACCATGTTCTGCCCCTCAAGTATATAAAATAATGCCTTTCATAAAGTTATTATTGAAATTACTTCCACCATCTAGTCCATCTTCAGAGTGCGTTACATCAGTAAGGCTCAATGTTTCGCCAAGGATGCCTGCCACATTGGCCATTCCCTCTTCTCCCATCTACTTTCTGCTGGAAGATGCAGGATTTCAATATCCCAGATATGGAGACGTAACAACAGCTTCTTCTCACTGCAATCAAACTTGAGAACTAATCATCTCGTCCACACCCACATCCAAGTCCTCTTAATGCTACCTACTTTGGTTATTCCATTATTGCACTTGAGATTTTTTTTCCGCACTACAACCTTTGCACCATCCTGCTGCTTTGCCTTAATTGTTGCATTTGTTGTTGTATCTATTATTATCATGTCAACTGTTTGTTCTGTGAACTTCAAACAAACAATGAATGTCATTGCACCCTGGTGTATATGACAAGAAACTAATCTGAATCTATAACATTAACAGTTTTATAATTATAAGTTTTTGAACTTCTGAACTTACTTCATCATTGTCTAAGCAAGCTTAAAGTGCACAAATCAACTGCATTACAACAGCGTCTATGAAAAGTTATACATTGGGATGTCTTGAGATTGGGCTGTGAAATACAAGTCATTTCTTAAGAATTTGACAATTCCTATCTTTTCACTACAGAGGAGGTAACCCTTTGGCTCATCATGTCCATGCTGGCTCTCAATGCTATTCTCATCAGTGCCATTCTCTCACATGGCTAACAATGGGCCCATCGACTCACCAATTCTTCCACCATGCACCTGCACAAGGATATATACATGGAGGCCAATTAATCTAGCATCTTTGATGCATGGAAGGAAACCAGCACACTGGAGAAACCCACATGGTCATCGGGAGAAGGTGCACATTCAACACAGATCATTGGACAGAAAATTGCCGAGACTCAAAGTATTGACATTTCAAATAACACAAACCTGAATGCAACATTAGAAATAATATTAAAATATGTTACAGTAGGCAATGCTTACTAACAGAATCTGTTGGTGGGTGGAAACCAAATGAAAATCAATTATTAATTTTATTTAGGGTCCACTTACTGGAGAGATTAACAAGGTTTAGAACATTAGATGAACTCTCCAGCTTTTCTTCAACATACAATTCTTCATTAAAAAATAAATAAATAAATACAATGAGGAGGTGCAGTGGCTCAGCAGTAGACCCGCTACCCCATAGCGTCAGAGCTTTGGGCTCGATCCGGACCACAGGTGCTGTCTGTGCAGAGTTTGAACTTCTCCCCGCGACCACGTGCGTTTTCTCCTGGTGCTCCAGTTTCCTCATGCAGGTTAGTAGGTTAATTGGCTTCTGTAAATTGCCTGTAGTGTGTAGGATGTGAAAGTGGAAAAACACAGAACTAATTTACGGGTGATCGATGGTCAGCGTGGGCCGAAGAGCCTGCTCCCCCACTGTATTTCTTAACTAAATAGCACCAGATTATTCTTATCCACCATATAAAGCAGACACAATTAAGGTTGAAACTCTTAACTGAAAGATGACACCTCTGTTCAAGAAGTGTTTTCTCATTACTGGAACTCCTACCTGAATTATGTGCTCATTACTTTGGACTGGGTCTTGAACCAACACTTTTGGCTTTGGAGGATTAACTATGGCAAAGCTGATAATTAAAAAAATAATATTTGTTATGTGAAGTGAATTAATATGGAATGCTAGCTGTTTCTGTGGAAAAATTGTTAAAATTATAGCAGACTACAATGTTCAGAATTATTTTATGACATGATTTCCTGCTTTGCCTTTGTCCAATGTGCTGTGTGTGAAGAAAAAAATTACCATCAATAGGCGTTCAAATAGAATCTATATTTAGATGTGGTTGAAGCCCAAAAATATGTTTACTTTTGCATACAACATCAAAAATAAAGTAAAACAAGAAGTCCCCTAGGTAATGCTGAAAACGAAAATCTACACATTCTGGCTGATCCTGCACAACTACAACATGAGAAGGTGGTGAAAAAGCTAAAGATCAATAGATCGCTGGTAAAGAAAGAGGCCAGTGCAAAAACAAACGCACATTTCTCATATCTATAAACAAAAGAAACATGACATTGAAAGAAAGAGTCCTTTAATAAGAACTTTACAAAAAAATGTTGGAGATGCAAGTTTTAAGATTGAGGAAAAAGAAGAGGGCAGAAAGAAAAAAAACTATTTGATAGAGTGAAAAGCAGGGGAGGTTAAGTGGAGGGAAAAAAGAGTTAGCAGTAAAAGGTAAAATGAAGTGGCGATGGAATAAAAAGCATGAGATCATAAGATCATAAGTGATAGGAATAGAATTAGGCCATTCGGCCCGTCTACTGCGCCTTTCAATCATGGCTGATCTATATCTCCCTCCTAACCCCATCCTCCCGCCATCTCCCCATAACCTCTGACACCAGCCCAAAGAAATCAATATTATTGCTTAAATTGGTTAAACTGAATAGTAACCCCTTGAGTCTGTAATTTACTGAGCTGCTATGCCAAACTGACGTTGAGCCTTCTTGGAAGCACAGAACAACATTGGGTGGTTGTAAGACAAAAGTAAATTGATACGCTTTGGGTCAAACTAACTAATGCAAACTAAGTGGAAATGTTCAGCAAAAAGCTGCATCAGCAAAGAGATAATTGAATCATGAGTAGAAAAAGCCGACTGTTTACCCAAATGATTTGTGGGGCTCTTGTCAATGAAAAGGGAGGAGTTAAAAGTGTAGATGCCATGTGGTTGCACTGGTAGATATTGTTGAATGGGTTGGTGCTCGCATCTTTTCCCCTCCACCACATTCAGTATTGCAAAGGGATGTTCTCCCAATGACACACTGTTGCATTTGTTGATTGGCGGTAACTAAACAAAATGCTAATAGTACAGTATTAAGTTATTGGAGTATTGGGCCAAAGATTCAGCTTCAAATCTCATTATGGCAGCCACGGAGATTACATTCAGAATTTGGAAATATAAAAACAACAATGCCTTAGTAATGATCACCCTCAAAACTATCAGCATGATTAGGGCTGGCATGGTATGGCTGCGGTAGAGTTGCTAGAGTTACAGTGCTAGAGTGCCGGGTTCAATCCTGACTATGGGTGCTATCTGTACATTTGTACATTTACAACCGTAACCGCGGTGCATTTTCCCCAGGGTGCTCCAGTTTCTTCCCACACTCCAAAGACATCCACGTTTGTATGTTAATTGGCTTCGGTAAAGATTGTAAATTGTCTTTAGTGCACAGAATAGTGTTAGTGTACGGGAATCACTGGTCGGCGTGGACTTGGTGGGCTGAAGGGCCTGTTTCCACGCTGTATCTCTAAACTCCAAAAACGATCAAATTACAATAACAATGGCAAATTCCCTGGGGGGGAGGGGAGGGGGAGGGATCTGTCGTCTGTACCCAGTATGACCAACATGTGACCCCAGATGCTTGTGGCTCAATCTAATGACCATTAAGGATGGCCATGCTGGCCTAGATTCCCAAATGTCTTCTTTCATTCCTTGGCTGCAAAACAGAAATTTCATTATTCCTAAATTGGGATTTCATCGCTACAAATCAGAATCATGGCTCGTGAACTTTTCCTCCACTTAGAACATTTTAATATAATTAGGCAAAATCAGCATGATCTTATGCAAGGGAAATCATGTTTTGCCAATTTATCAGAGTTCTTTGAAGTAGTAACATGTGCTATGGATGAAGGGATGGTGTTGGCTGCATTACACTGAGATTGCCGGAAGGATTTGAAACAGTTCAACATCAAAAGTTACCACAGTAAATAAAACTCACAATGAAGGAGATACCATATTGACATGGATGGTTGAAGAACAGGAAACAGTAGGCATCAATGAGTCTTTAACTGGTTGATGGAATTAATTGACTGGTGTGCCACAAGAATCTGTGCTGGGTCTCAACTTTTACCCACCCCTTCGAGCCTAGTCCACTGTTCAACAAAATTATGGCTGTGCTGATTGTAACGTCAACTACACAATCCCATCTTCATGTGGAAACCTTCCAGTGCCTTGCTGATGTCTCCCATAAAACTATTCAAAGATGCAGCATTCATCATAATCCTTTAGGAAGAGAATCTTTGTTCAGGCTTACAATAAAAGTAGAAACAAAGATCTCAGGTGCTGGTGAATACATAAAAGAACACAAAGTGCTACAGGAACGGATCAGGTCAGGCTTTATCTCTGGACAACATGGATAGGTGACGTTTCATATTGAGACTCTTCTTCAGACAGTATAAATGAAGGGATCAAATTATTATTCAAGATGGTGATAACACAAAGACAGTCAGAAAGTAATTACAATTTGTGTTCAAAAATACAGGTCGACTTACACAATTGTCATTTAAACTACAGTTCGTGAAAGTGACATCAGATAGAATGGTCAAGAAGACGTATGGTGTTTGGTCAGGCCATTGAGTTATGATGCAGCTTTATAAGACATTTGCTCGGCCACATTTGGAGTATTCCGTGCAATTTAGATTATCGCATCACAGGAAGGGCAGGAAGGTTTTCAAAAAGGTGCAGAAGAGGTTTACTAGAATGCTGCCTGGATTAGAGAATACAAGGAAGTTGAATAAGCTTGGATTGTTTTCCCTGGAGTATCGGACAGGAATGTACAAAATTAAGTGGCATAGAGAGCGTAGACAGTCAGAACCTTCATCACAGTGTGGGAATATCAAAGACAAGAGGGAATAGCTTTGGAAAGGGTTCAGAAGAGATTTACCAGAATACTGCCTTGATTACAGGGTACTAGCTATAAAGGAAGGTTGGATAATATTTCTCCGGAGTATCATAAGCCGAGGGGAGCCCTGATAGAAGTACATAAAACTATGGGGCCATAGGTAGGGACGACAGTCAAAACTTTTTTTCTCAGGGAGGAAATGTCCAAGAGTAGAGGGCATAGACAAAAGGCGAAAAGTTTAAAGGAGATGTTCAGGCAAGTTTTTTTACAACAAGGTCAAGGCTGCTTGGAACACACTGGAGGAGGTGGTGGTGGAGGCAGGTATGATAGTGGCGTTTGAGAGGGTTTGTTGATAGGCACATGGTTAATCAGAAAACAGAAGAATATGAATCATGGGCAGGCAGATTAGCATCATGTCGGCTACCAATATAGTGGGATGAGAGGCCCATTCCTGTCCTATACTGTTCGATGTTCTATTTCTCTCATTTATGGTAAAGCATTAATCCATTCCCATATAATCCGTAACCTACGCACACATATTGCATAATTCACTCCCATTTAATGTAGGCCCACCACCGATATTCCGGTACTGTTGGTTCCAGAGCCTTACTGGATCATCTGTTTTGCCAGACCGACAGAGATCACGGCTTCCGAGAGAAGTTGAACAGTACTGGAATGGTCCGCTTAGGCCGCCGGAGGGCTGAGATACCGGCGTGCAAAGTCGGCCTCGGAAGTCAGCTATGGGAATGGACCCACCGGCTTCGACCAAGCTGGAATTCCAGAGCCCCAGCTATACGGGGCAGATTTGACCCGCCAATCAACAGCGCATGTCTCGATGAGGTAAAGAGCGGCCGCCTCATCAGGTCTAGGTGCACATTTTCGGGAGGGCTTCAGAGGTAGATTTCAAGTGCGTTCTCATAATTTTGTCCAGATTAAAGGTGCCGGACCTTCAGTTGCCAGAAAATCTGTGCTGGACTTGTGCTAACATAGCAAGTGGCAAATAACATTCATACAAGCAACAGACTACAGCCACCTCCAACAGCAGAATCTTATCAATTAATATTGACTCGGGCTTCATCATTGCAGAGTCTCCAACTACCAATATCCTTGGGGATGGCACTATAGATTATATCTATATCTATATTACTAAAAGTCTGATCTTGACCACTTCCCGTTGTTCAGTATATTGATTTTAGAAAAAACACTGCCACTTACAGCTACGCAGGACAAGAGGATTTTTCCCATCGATGAAAAATAAAAGAGTTATTAGTGTTTAAAAAATGTTGAGATTCTCTCTCCTGAAGGCCACGCCCCATCCGGAGGGACTATAAAACCCGGAAATGTTGAATGCCTCAGTCAGTCTCTGCAAGATGGAGGAGCGAGAGGGTCACGTCTCACAGTCTGAGCTGTGAATAACACTGAACACAAGTCTACTAAACTGTGAGATGTTTTTCTGACCTGTCAGTGCCCTTAATATGGTATGAAAATATAGTTTGGAAAATATAGTGGTGCCTTTGGTTTGTAAATGCTAAAGCTGTGTTGCCTTTGGTTTGGAAATGTTAAAGATGTGTTGCCTTTGGTTTGAAAATGTTAAAGCTGTGTTGCCTTTGGCATGGAAATGCTAAAGCTGTGTTGCCTTTGGTTTAGAAATGCTAAAGCTATGTTGCCTTTGGTTTGGAAATGCTAAACCTGTATTGCCTTTGGTTTGGAAATGCTAAAGCTGTGTTGCCTTTGGTTTGGAAATGCTAAACCTGTGTTGCCTTTGGTTTGGAAATGCTAAACCTGTGTTGCCTTTGGTTTGGAAATGCTAAAGCTGTGTTGCCTTTGGTTTGGAAATGCTAAACCTGTGTTGCCTTTGGTTTGGAAATGCTAAAGCTGTGTTGCCTTTGGTTTGGAAATGCTAAAGCTGTGTTGCCTAATTAAAATTGCCTTGCCTAATTGAAGTTGCCTTGCCTTCTATACAATTAAAAGTCTAATCTTGACCACTTCCTGTTTGCGCTTTATATTGATTTTAGAAAAAGCACTACCACGTACGGCTCTGATTTTTGGCCATCTTACTCAGAGTCCCCCTCCGCTACGCAGGACAAGAGACACTTGCTCATCAGGTGCAGAGGATTTTTCCCATCGATGAAAAATAAAAGAGTTATTAGTGTTTAAAACATATTGAGATTCTCTCTCCTGTCAATCACGCCATGAAGGCCACGCCCCTGGTGGGAGGGGGAGGGACTATAAAACCCAGAAGTGTGGGTGTTACTCAGTCTCTGCAAGATGGAGGAGGGAGAGGTCAATACACGCTGTCTTTAGTGACCTTGCACCCTGCTTGAAATGGTATGAAACGGCACTTGAATTTGGTGACCTTGTACCCTGCTTGAAGTGGTAAGAAACTGCACTTGAATTTGGTGGCCATTCACCCTGCTTGAAATTGGATTTCAAGGAATAGCCGTGAGTCAACTGCCAGCCTACCAGCCCTGAGTGAGTGAGCTGCCAGCACAAACATAGAAACATAGAAACATAGAAAATAGGTGCAGGAGTAGGCCATTCGGCCCTTCGAGCCTGCACCGCCATTCAATGTGATTATGGCTGATCATCCAACTCAGTATCCCGTACCTGCCTTCTCTCCATACCCCCTGATCCCTTTAGCCACAAGTGCCACATCTAACGCCCTCTTAAATATAGCCAATGAACTGGCCTCAACTACCTTCTGTGGCAGAGAATTCCAGAGACCCACCACTCTCTGTGTAAAGAATGTTTTCCTCATTTCGGTCCTAAAGGAATTCCCCCTTATCCTTAGACTGTGACCCCTTGTTCTGGACTCCCCCAACATCGGGAACAATCTTCCACATCTAGCTTGTCCAACCCCTTAAGAATTTTGTAAGTTTCTATAAGATCCCCCCTCAATCTTCTAAATTCCAGCGAGTACAAGCCGAGTCTATCCAATCTTTCCTCATATGAAATTCCTGACATCCCAGGAATCAGTCTGATTCACAAGAATCCATTCGGTCCACAATGTCCATACTAGCCCTCTGGAAACCAGTCCAGCCCACGCCACCCATAATAGCGCTCCAGAAATTCCCCCCCCCCCCCCCCCCCCCCCCCACTGGCCACCAATTTTGGAATTGGTGGAATGGTGGAATATTGCGTTGGGGAAACAGCCCTCCCGTGTGATTCTGGGACCCAACGGGTCCCACTTAGTCTAGTACTATTTATCCATTCTATTTATCCATTGTCTTTTTATAGATATGTATATAGCGCTGCAGAAACTGTGCATCTTACCCCCCCCCCCCCCCCTTTTTTTGTTTTGTTTTGCACTGAGTAGGAGCAGCTTTTAATCTCATTGTACATGTGTATAGTGACAATAAAAGGCATTCTGATTCTGATTCTGACTTAACTAAAGGCACCTACAACACTATGATTACATAAGCAATTTATAGATTCAGCTCTCCTGCACACCAGAACTCTTTCACCATTTGCAAAAGCAGAAGCCAGAAAATGTGATGGAATATTTTCTGGATGAGTTCAACTCCAAGGGCACACTCTCTGGTCTCATCTAAAAGGATTAAACATGAGCTGCATCTTATCAACCACCTCACTAATTCGGATTTGGCACAACACATCAGCAGTGTGTATCATCTACAATTGCACAAGAATAACTCACTCCGAGTTCTTCAGCACTATGTCTCAAAACCACAACCTCCATCCTCTGGAAAGACAAGGATAGGAGATTCTTTAGCACAACTTTAGTAGGTTGCATCCAAATTCCACCAAGCTTCAAAACATTTCATTGGTAGTTCTTGGGGAATGCCTTCATTCCATGGATATTAGGCATTCGTGGCTCCTGGTTAGAACATTCAAGGGCATTTTAGGGAGTGCCAATAATATCTGCCCATTTGCTGCAAAGTGCACATTCTGTAAATAATGACAAAACTGCTTCATGGGGTCCAAATTATAGGTATTACAGGGCATCACAACTTTTTTTCTCTGTATCCAGCCAGGCAACGTAGGCAGCTTTTTAGGTGGCCAAGTGACAGTTTAGGTGGTCATTTAAGACGGCTTGCATGACACGTGCGATAATGTACTCGAACGAAGTGTGTAGTCACCAGTCGGAAATATGCTCAATGAAGCATTCACATATTATTTCTGCTTCAAATAAAGTCACAAACTACACATATTCACCAATCAAGACATGATATATACCACAATGACATGCAGCAAAATTATAATACAGTATCTCAACTCTTTTTACACGTTGCAATGAGTGCAATTTCTATTATTTCCTTCCACTTCCAAACATATTATGTGGTTGTATTATTCAGCGTATGATCAACCTCGGTGAGACCAAGCGCAGGCTTGGTGATCGCTTCGCACAATACCTCCACTCAGTTCGCAATAACCAACCTGATCTCCCGGTGGCTCAGCACTTCAACTCCCCCTCCGATTCTGAATCTGACCTTTCTGTCCTGGGCCTCCTCCAGGGCCAGAGTGAGGCCCACCACAAATTGGAGGAACAGCACCTCATATTTCGCTTGGGTAGTTTACACCCCAGCGGCATGAACATTGGCTTCTCCAATTTCAGGTAGTTCTTCCTTTCTCCCACCTTCTCCTCCCATTCCCAGCTCTCCCACAGCGTACTGCCTCCATCTCTTCATTTCTTTCTTGTACATATTCTGTTGTGCTGCTGCAAGTAAGGATTTCATTGTTCTAACTGGGATGTGAGAGAATAAAACACTCTTGACTTACGTTGCTAATGTGTGGGATAGAACTAATGTACGGGTGATCAGTGGTCGGCTTGGACTCGGTGGGCCGATGGGCCTGTTTCCACGCTGCATCTTTAAATTAAACTAAAAACACTAAAACCAGAGGAAATCTAAAGAAGGGTCTCTACCCGAAACGTCACCCGATTTCTTCGATCCAGAGATGCTGGCTGCTCCATGGAGTTCCCCCGTACAATTAAAGCATGGAATAGTCTTCGCACTACCATAGTTACCCAACCAGATGCAACTAAATTTAAGGTAGCTCTTTTTTCCTAAGAACCCTTTTTTGCTTAAGTCCAAGTCAAGAGAATGTTATTGTCATGTGTCCCAGATAGGACAATGAAGTTCTTGCTTGCTGCAGCACAACAGAGTATGTAAACATAATACAGAACAGGAGATGAAAGTTCAGTGTGTCTATATACCATAGACCTTATATATACATAATGAATAAACAAATAGAGTGCAATAGGCTGTTATTTTTCAGAGTTTGGAGTTTGGTGGTGGAGGGTCCACTCCAGTTTAAATTCCATTTGGAATATTTTTGGAGGACCAGGAAACCAAGAAGCAAGAGTTACTCCAGAGAGTTACTCTAACTCCAGGGAGTGATTCTGCATTTGGTTTCAGTGGTCGTGGCGAGGCGGCGACCGGAGAGCGATTGCGGCCAGATCTCTCACAATGCAAATGGAGGCAGAAAGTGCCCAGCGCCGGCCAATGTGCATGTGCAGGGCGGCCGATGATGTGCTGGCCGTGGTTGTGCGCATGTGCAGGGGGAGGATGTGCAGGCCGTGGCAGTGCACATGTGTAAGGCGGCCAGCCATGCCGGCGGATGAGGAGCGGGCATAGAGTGGAGAACCGGTGGCCCGGACACGGATATGGATGGTGGGCTAAGACAGAGTGTGACAGAGAGAGAGATAGAGAGGGGGGCCCGCTCAGAGTTGAACGATAGGTGTCCCGGGTGCTTGCCAAGCCGGATAAAATGGCGCGGCTTTTAGGTTGCCCAGCGGGACTTTACTTCGCCATTGACACCCGGGCAACCGCTAATTTCAAGCCCTGTTATTAGAATGCAAATATCCACTCCAGCATGGCAATAAACTGTGAACTAAAACCCTTCCAGTCTGAAGAAGGGTTTCGGCCCGAAACATTGCCTATCTCCTTCGTCCTTAGATGCTGCTGCACCCGCTGAGTTTCTCCAGTTTTTTTGTGTACCCTACTGTGAACTAAAACTTCCTTTGGTAGCAACAATGCTGTGTGGAGCTGCCTACCTAATATGCCTCATGTTCCTTCAACTACAACTGCACCAAGAACACGTAGAATTTTATGAACATATGGTTGAGGTTTAGGTTTATTATGGTCACGTGTACCGAGGTACAGTTAAACACTTTGTTTTATGAGCTAGCCACACAGATCAGGCAAACCATTCATAAATACGGTCAAATCAATCTCGAGTACAATAAATAGAGCAAACGTAGGATGCAGATCTGTACCAACAATTGCATTTAAGTTTCTGAAATAAATCGCGCTGCCTTTTTAGAATGGCAAACAAAACCTATTTTTAATGGCCATCGGTAGAAGACAAAATGTTGACTGTCCAAAAACATTTGTCAATTTATATTTACATGTATTAAAAATTAATTTTCTTAATTTTTGAAAAGTTGAAAATGCATGAAAGATGAAGTACGGGCCAAGCTAAGCAAAATACAATCAGGTTGACACAGCTACATTAATTTTATGATGAATGAGATTACTGCCCACATACTTTGTGATTCACTGGTCTACTAGCTTTTCCATTCACTTTTAATTAAGCAATGATTGATGTGAGTATAGACTGCCTGTGCAAAGGAAGCTGGATAACTGAAGAAAGAGTTCAAAAGTTGAGTCCACCATCAAGTCAATTGTCAAACTTAAGAATAAAGATTACTGCAGCTGTCTAATCAAATCTTTAAAGTAGCTGTTTGATGGATTGAATACTTCTTAGGCAATGCACTATTCATCCAGCACTCTCTGTATCCACTGTGTCTGAACTCAATATTCCCTATGATAGCATCCAACAGTCAAAGCCATTCACAACCACAGTTTACGTGGATCGGTTTCAGTAGTTTGACTGCATTCAGTAATGCGTGTGGGAGTGCTATATGATATAATTGTGAACAAGCTGCTTGACTGAAGGATAAGACTGCCAGGTTAATTACACACTACTTTACAAACACTGCGTCTATTATTTTTCATTTGTTCTTGAGTAAAGGGGGGGTGTCTGTGTGTGTATGTTTGTGTGTGTATGTGTGCATCTGTGTGCATGTATGTGTCCCTGTGTGCGTGTATGCCTGTGTGCATGTGTGTGTGCGCACGCACATTGAATAAATGTGTATGTGTGTATACATACATTCAAGTGGAGAATACAAGGTCTCGTCTTAATCTTTCAACATCCGGTGCAATACCATGGATGTTAAAACAATGCAAAGAGCTGTGGTGGCTCAATGTATCACAACTGTTGAATGAGAATTTTTTTTAAATGCACTGAAATTACGCTTTTTTCTCCTGTGACTTCTTCATATGCTCTTATATTCTTAAGATTAATTCAGAGCATAAACTTTTTAACAACCGCTTCCAATTCAGAACTGCGGACACAAAGTAATTACCACATTTGCATTTAGAACTTATAAATCTTCACAAAGTGCAACCAAAATGTTGTGTTCCCAAGTACAACAAATCTTATACAAACAAATATCATACCAAACACACAGTCAGATCACAAGGCACATGGAACTGCAGATGCAGAAATCTTGAGCAAAAAAACAGTGCTGGAGTAGCCCAGGTCAGGCAGCATCTTTGGAAAAAAGATGATCCCACTTTCAACATGATCTCACCACCAGTCACATCTTCACATCCCCACTGCTTTCTGCTTTTTGCAGAGACCTCTCCCTCCATAACTTCTGGTTTACATCCCTTCCCACCAAAATCAGCCCTTCCCCAGCTACTTTCCCTTGCAAATGCAAAATATGTAACACCCATCTATACCTTTCTAAATCACTTCTCTCATCAACCCAGGGATCCCAACAGCCCTTCCAGGTGAGAGAGGTTCACATGCACATCCCATAAACTCATTTACTGCGTTTGGTGCCCACGATGTGGTCTCCTTTATATCATTTCTCCCATTACCTTGCCACAATGTCCACACCGCTCCCCCCCACACTCCACCCTCATTTCCATGGATTAGTTGGGCTGTAGTTCTCTGACCCTCTGAAGCATATTCAATCTTAGGAAAAGGGTCCTACAAATCACAGTGGGTCCTACTTTGTACATTCCCATCCAACTCACAGATATAGACAACAAGCAACAGTCAACCCGGCTCCGAATCCTGAACCACACCACTCATCACAGGTCTCCAGTCTGCAAAACTAATTTCCACCACCTTCCTCTGCTTCCTTCCATGAAGCCAATTCTAAACCCATTTAGCTAGCTCTCCCTGGATCCAGAGCAGCCTACCAAAAATGCAGAACAAGAGGGCGAAGGCTAAAGGTGAGAGGGGAAAGATTTAATAGGAACATGAGCAAGTTTTTCCCACAGTGAAAATGTTTCACTGTGTGAAAAATGGGTTGTGGCGATACGAAACGAGCTGCTACAGGATCTGAAGAAGGGTACTGACCGGAGAGATTACTGACCGATTCATGATC
This sequence comes from Raja brachyura, assembly GCA_963514005.1. The sequence continues at coordinate 34,559,527 of OY740781.1, forward strand.
TCCAGAGATGCTGCCTGACCTGCTGAGCTAATCCAGCATTTTGTGTCTTTTTCTTATTAAACCAGCATCTGCAATTCCCTGTTTTTGCTACAGGAATTCATTGCCTCAAAAGGCTGTGTGGGCCAAGTCAATGGATATTTTAAAGCCAAAAATAGATACATTCTTGATTAGTATGAGTGTCAGAGGTTATGGGGAGAAGGCAGGAGAATGGTGGTTAAGAGGGAAAGGTAGATCAGCCAAGACTTGATTGGGCTATATGGCCCAATTCTGCTGTTATTGCTTACGAATTGTCAGATGCAGGTACAGCTACAACATTTGAAAGCCACTTGGGTAGGTACATGGCTATGAAAGGTTTGAGGTTTATAGGTCAGACACTGGCAACTGGGTCTGAAACAGGGTCTCAACCTAAAACGTCACCTATTCCTTCTCTGAGTTCCTCCCCCACTGAGTTACTCCAGAATTATGTGTCTATCTGGGAGCTCGACAAGCTGAAAAATATCACAAACTCCCTGCTGGACCCTCCCCAGTTTGCGTATCGGGTCAATAGATCTGTGGATGATGCAGTCAACCTGGGCCTGCACTTCATCCTACAGCACCTAGACCGCCAGGGGACCTATGTGAGGATCCTGTTTGATGATCTTAGCTCTGCATTCAACACCATTGTGCCAGAGCTACCACACTCCAAACTTTCCGAGTTGACTGTGCCTAAACCCCTCTGTCAGTGGATCACCAACTTCCTGACAGACAGGAAGCAGCATGTGAGCTGGGAAAGCACATCTCGGGCCCGCAAACACTCAGCATAGGAGAACCGCAAGGCTGCGTACTCTCTCCTCTCCTCTACTCTCTCTACACCAACGACTGCACCTCCACAGACACCTCTGTCAAGCTTCTCAAGTTTGCGGACGACACAACTCTGATTGGACTGATCCAGGATGTGGAGGAACCTGCCTACAGAAAGGAAGTGTCACAGCTGGCGTCCTGGTGCCATAGCAACAACCCAGAGCTCAATGCTCTTAAGACAGTGGAATTGATTGTAGACTTTAGGAGAGCTCCCCCTCCCCTCAACCCACTCACCATCAACAACACCACAGTCACATCTGTGGAGTCTTTTAAGTTCCTCGGAACCATCATCTTCAAGGACCTTATGTGGGGGACTACCATCGACTCTACAGTCAAAAAGGCACAACAGAGGATGTACTTACTGCGGCAGCTGAGGAAGCACAATCTGCCACAGGCAATGATGGTCCAATTCTCCACGGCCATCGTAGAGTCTGTTCTCACCTTCTCCATCATGGTCTGGTTTGGCTCAGCCACCAAGCACGACACCTGGAGGCTGCAGCGAATCGTCCGATCAGCAGAGAAGATTATTGGCTTCAAACCTCCCTCCATTGATGAGCTGTACACTGCAAGGGCCAGGAAACGAGCGGGCAAGATCATCTCTGACCCCTCTCACCCTGGCCACAAACTCTTTGAATCACGTCCATCTGGAAGGTGACTCCGGATTGTCAAAGCTGCCACAGCAAGACGTAAAAACAGGTTTTATCCACGAGTAGTTGCTCTACTCAACAGCCAAAAATCTGTAGCCTCCCTTTGATCATGTATTTTGTTGGTTCACATGCTTGATCAATGGTGTTTTATCATTGTCTTATTATTATTATTATTAATGTTTAGTGTTTTCTAAGTCACTCGTAACTGTCACTGTATGTCATGTTGTTACTTGTGGGCGGAGCACCAAGGCAAATTCCTTGTATGAGTCCTTGGCCAATAAACTTACTTAGCTGTTTAATTAGGCAACGGTTTGCAAGGGCGAGTTTGGCCAAAGGGCCTGTTTCTGTGCTGTATAGCTTTGTGACTCTATGGCTATATTTTAATGTAAGAATCAACAGCATTCACATCATCAAATAATGTAGCAATCTACGCCCGCCCTCATTCATAAGCCTTGGGAGACATTCAGTTTTGGATAGGCAGTAACGTTCACACCATGCATGCTGAACAATGTCCACTTCCACTGCAGTATAACCCCCTCTCCTTTATATTCATAAGACATAACTATTATCAAAACCACCCTCCTTCACCTATCATTAATCACTGACCAGAATCTTAAATGATTTGGCATAAAATTTCCAAGGTTGGGTATTCAGTGGCAAGAGATTAGTTTGTGGATGGTGGCTTTGAGAAGCAACAAAGTACAAAGCACATATATAGTGTTCTGGCGTAAAAACAGAAAATGCTTAAAAAAAAACTCAGAAAGTCAGGCCGTATCTGTGAAAACTGAATCAACCAATGCTTGATATGGAATACCAAATGATATGCAACACTCTCCATGTGTCTAAATGTGACCCAACAAAACCCAGGGTAATCAAATTCATGCAAGATAATGAGACCTACTCGATAAGGATCACGCAAACCATATTAAAAAATCAACTCTCTCCAGCAATGGTATTGTGGATACAGCATGAGCAAAAAAAAAGGATTTACATTTTTTAATTTCATTTCGTTTGGAGATTCAGCATAGAAACAGGCCATTTAGCCCACTGAGTCCATGCCGATCACTGATCACCCGTTCACATTCGTTCTACGCTATCCCAATTTTTCATCCATTCCCTACGCACGAGGACCAATTTACAGAGGCCAATTAACCTACACATCTTAGAGGTGTGGGAGGAAACCAGAGCGCACGGTGAAAACTTACTCAGAGAGAATGCGCAAATTCCACACAGACAGCATCAAGGTCACAATCAAACCCGGGTCTCTGGCATGCGAGGCAGCAGCTCTACCAGCTGCACCACTGTCCTGGTTGTTCATTACCAGAAAAACTTTAATTTCACATTTTAGTCCATGACTTTAAATATCGAGATATATCTAACCAGTGAACAAATAAATAAAATCAAAAAGCATGAATCTTTAAAATCCTGTTTTTTTAAGAAATGGGCCTTCAAACAAAAAACATAATTTGACATAAAAGTACATACAATCCTGGAAATACTCAGCAGGTTAAACAGCATCTGCAGAAAAAAAACACTCATTTCAGGGTCAAGAATGTGAAAAAAATAAATGTTTTCCTGGGATGTCAGGACTTTCATATGAGGAAAGATTGGATAGACTCGGTTTGTACTCGATGGAATTTAGAAGATTGAGGGGGGATCTTATAGAAACCTACAAAATTCTTAAGGGGTTGGACAAGCTAGATGCTGGAAGATTGTTCCCGATGTTGGGGGAGTCCAGAACAAGGGGTCACAGTCTAAGGATAAGGGGGAATTCCTTTAGGACCGAAATGAGGAAAACATTCTTTACACAGAGAGTGGTGAGTCTCTGGAATTCTCTGCCACAGAAGGTAGTTGAGGCCAGTTCATTGGCTATATTTAAGAGGGCGTTAGATGTGGCACTTGTGGCTAAAGGGATCAGGGGGTATGGAGAGAAGGCAGGTACGGGATACTGAGTTGGATGATCAGCCATGATCACATTGAATGGCGGTGCAGGCTCGAAGGGCCGAATGGCCTACTCCTGCACCTATTTTCTATGTTTCTATGTTTCTATGTTTTTCCTTCCACTCGATGGTACAGTGGTAGAGCTGCTGCCTCACAACACCAGAGACCCAGGGTTTAATCCTGACCATGGTTGCTGTCTGCACGGAGTTTGTACATTATCCCTGTGACTGCATGGGTTTTCTCCAGGTGCTCTGGTTTCTACCCATATTCCAAAGGTGTGCAGGTTGGTCGGTTAATTGGCTTCTGTAATTTATCCCTAGAGTGTAGAACATCGAACTGATGTACGGGTGATCGATAGTCGGCATGGTCTCGGTGGGCCAGAGTGCCTGTATCTCTGAACTAAAAGTCATCGAAACACTAAATCTGTTGAACCAGCTATGAGAATGCAGGGTGACTTGGACAAGTTGGGGGAGTGGGCGGATGCATGGCAGATGACGTTTAATGTGGAGAAATGTGAGGTTATCCACTTTGGTAGCAAAAACAGGAAGGCAGATTACTATCTAAATGGCATTAAGTTGGGAAAAGGGGAAGTACAGCGGGATCTGGGGGTCCTTGTTCATCAGTCTATGAAAGCAAGCATGCAGTTACAGCAGGCAGCGAAGAAAGCGATTGGCATGTTTGCCTTTACAACACGAGGAGTCAAGTATAGGAGCAAAGAGGTCCTTCTGCAGTTGTACAGAGCCCTAGTGAGATCTCACTTGGAGTATTGTGTGCAGTTTTGGTCCCCTAATTTGAGGAAGGACATTCTTGCTATTGAGGGAGTGCAGCATCAGTTTACAAGGTTAATTCCTGGGATGGCGGGACTGTCATATGCTGAGAAAATGAAGCAGCTGGGCTTGTACACTCTGGAGTTTAGAAGGATGAGAGGGGATCTTATTGAAACATATAAGATTGTTAAGGGTTTGGACACACTGGAGGCAGGAAACATGTTCCTGATGTTGGGGGAGTTCAGAACCAAGGGCCACAGTTTAAGTATAAGGGGTAAGCCATTTAGAACGGAGACAAGGAAACACTTTTTCTCACAGAGAGTTGTGAGTGTGTGAAATTTTCTGCTTCAGAGGGCGGTGGAGGTTCAGAGGCTCTGCTTCAGAGGTTCTCTGGATGCTTTCAAGAGAGAGCTGGATAAAGCTCTTAAAGATAGCAGAGTCAGAGGATATGGGAAAAAGGCAGGAACGGGGTACTGATTGGGGATGATCAGCCATGATCACGTTGAATGGTGGTGCTGGCTCGAAGGGCCGAATGGCCTACTCCTGCACCTATTGTCTATTGTCCATTGAGTAGGTTATGCCTTGATTTACAAATACACTCAAATCAAACTGTGCAGCAAATAGTGGATGAACTAAAATCTAGATAGTCATCTATTGTATTTTTTTGAAGGTGAACATATTCTTAGCCTGCTGCTAACAGCTAAATTGGAATTAAATAAGAACTTTTTTTTTCACAACTTTCCCCAAGTAATATTTGAACAGTTAGCATCCTTACCTTAAAAACCTATACTCCTTTTCTCTTACAAATGAAAGAATATGTGGACTTTGCATCTGCACATTTAGGCCAGAACAAAATAGGTCAAGCTCCAGTTGAAATCCAACCAATTCAAAAGAAGGGATTATCCTTTTACTCCTTTCTCTGCAATGTTTGATGACCAGAGTTTCGTGCAACATTAGTCAGAGGACCCAATTGTAATCTGTTTTGGGAACTGGATGACATTTGTGCACGTCTCAGTATTTTATCATGCCAGAATTCAAAATTTCATTTTGCTGCTGCTGCAATTTGAAGTGCAATTTCCTTCTACAAAAACTGATGATACAGCACAACGTGAAGACTCAATGCTAACTATAGCAAGATAGCATAAGCAGATGAGACACATCTTTAATACAAATTCTCTCCACATTTTATATTTCATGTGTTCAACACATCCAAATTGAGTTTGTTTTAGGTTAAATTCCATCAGATTTCTCACGGAAATATAACTACACAATTAAATGAGCTCTTAATCTGTAATAACTATGACGAAAACAAACATTTAATTTTTTTTAGAACATCCATTAATCTACAATATTCAACAATTACTAACACAGAATATCTGAAATATAAGAGTTGACTTAAAAAGGGGAAGGGCATTTAAGCAAGCTGACAGGCTTTTAAAACAGAAAGAATAATGGATGATTTTTTAAGAGAATTATTCGGGTACAGGCAATGTAAATTCTAATACAGAGGAAGTGTATTGGATACAAGGCCACTGTTCCTTGATAATGAGAGAGATAAACATAACAGAAAATAAAAGCATGTATAATGTTTGGTAGTTGAATTCCTCTATCAAGAATCAAGCTAAATACAATCAGCTGAAATGAGGGGATAACAAAAAAAGGCAAGAACATAAAATGAAAAAAGAACAGCTGATATCAAGGGAGCAAGAAGTGTCACCCATTTCTTCTCTCCAGAGATTCTGCCTGTCCCGCTTGGTTACTTCAGTATTATGTGTCTATCTTTGACTTAAATCAGCATCTGCAGTTCTTTCCAACAAAGAGAAAAGTACAGTACAGTAACAGGCTCATGGGCACATGATGCCTTTAAGCTAATCTCGTCTGCCTTCACGTGATCTATATCCCTCCATTTCCTGCATATACATGTTCCTGACCAAAAGCCTCTTAAGTGCCACTATCATATCTGCCTCCCACACCATAACCCCTGGCACGTTCGAGGCACTCACCACCATCTTTGTAAAAATCTTGCCCTGTACAACTCCTTTAAACTTTGGCCTTAAAGCTCTAATTGTTGACATTTTTACCCCGGGGGATAGAGGTTTTGACTGTCAACTCTATCTATGACTCATCATTTTATATACTTCTATCAATCTCCTCTCAGCCTCCGACGCTTCAGAAATAAAAACAATCCAAGTATGTCCAACCTCACCTTATAGCTAATAATTCTAATCCAGGCGACATTCTGGTAAACCTCTTCCGCACCCCCTCCAAAGCCTTCACATTCCTCCTGTAAAATGGGTGATCGGAATTGCGTGCAATACTCCAAATATAGCCTCGCCAATGTTTTATAAAGCTGCGATAACTTTCTGGCTCTTATAATGCCGACTGATGAAATCTTCAACCCTCTTTCCCTATTACTGCGGGTAGCAAGGGAAGAGTAATTCTCAAGGGCAAGTTAAAAATACTGAATGAATTCTTCACCAGAAAGGAGGATGCTGACAAAATGCCGTGAAAGCTGAGATGTCAAGGCTAATAGATTGGGGAGAAATTAATAGGCAGGATCTACGGCATTTGACTTCTTTCACTTGCCCTTTTTGAGAGACTTTTGGAATTTAAGAGACCTTTAGATAGGCATATGGACATTGTGGGCCAAAGAGCGTGTTCTTGTGGTGTGCTGTTATGTCTTAATCTTTTAAACATCACCTAGATGTAGAGAAATACCAGAGTCTTGGAAAGTGGCAAATGTGGATGCATTAGTGATAATTTTTCAAAACTCTTTAGATTCTGGAGTAGTTCCTGAGGATTGGAGGGTAGCTAATGTAAACCCACTTTTTAAAAAGGGAGGGAGAGAGAAAACGGGGAATTACAGACCAGTTAATCTAACATCGGTAGTCGGGAAAATGCTAGAGTCAATTATTAAAGATGGGATAGCAGCACATTTGGAAAGTTGTGAAATCATTGGACAAAGTCAGCATGGATTTATGAAAGGTAAATCATGTCTGACGAATCTTATAGAATTTTTCTAGGACGTAACTTGTAGAGTAGATAAGGGAGAACCTGATGAGAGAGTGGATAAGTTATATCTTGACTTTCAGAAGGCTTTCGACAAGGTCCCACATAAGAGATTAGTATACAAACTTAAAGCACACGGTATTGGGGGTTCAGTATTGATGTGGATAGAGAACTGGCTGGCAGACAGGAAGCAAAGAGTAGGAGTAAACGGATAATTTTCAGAATGGCAGGCAGTGACTAGTGGGGTACCGCAAGGCTCAGTGCTGGGACCCCAGCTATTTACAATATACATTAATGATCAGGATGAGGGAATTGAATGTAACATCTCCAAGTTTGCGGATGACACGAAGCTGGGGGGCAGTGTTAGCTGTGAGGAGAATGCTAGGAGGCTGCAAGGTGACTTGGATGGGTTGGGTGAGTGGGCAAATGCATGGCAGATGCAGTATAATGTGGATAAATGTGAGGTTATCCACTTTGGCGGCAAAAACAGGAGGGTAGACTATTATCTGAATGGTGGCCGATTAGGAAAAGGGGAGATGCAACGAGACCTGGGTGTCATGGTACACCAGGCATTGAAAGTAGGCATGCAGGTGCAGCAGGCTGTGAAGAAAGCGAATGGTATGTTGGCATTCACAGCAAAAGGACAATGCAAGGGCAATGAATGTTGGCATTCATAGCAAAAGGACTACTTTCAAGGGCAATGGAAGCAGAGACTATCAATGATTTTGTAGCGGGTTTGGATAGGCACTCTAGAGAAATGACTTTGCAGCACCATGGGGACAGAGCACGAAAAAGGGGCTAATGATATTGCTCTGCAGGGACCCACACTCTAATTAGTGAAGAAAATAAATCAAATTATAGACAGTTGATAGTTGGTGCAGACACGGTGAGTTGAAGATCCACTGGACAGAGATGGAATGGACTTGATGCAACAAATGGCCCTTATCTCTCCTGTTCTGACTCCATATATTCTGAATGCAGAGGTAGAAACATAGAAATATTTTTTTTTTAAATGGCAGGAGTAGGCCATTTGGCCCTTCAAGCCAGCACTGCCATTCAATATGATCATGGCTGATCATCTAAAACAAGTACCCCGTTCCTGCTTTTACCCCCATATCTCCAAGAGCTAAATATAACTCTCCCGTGAAAACATCCAGTGCATTGGCCTCCACTGCTTTCTGTGGCAGAGAATTCCACAAATTCACTCTATGGGTGAAGGAAGTTGTTCCTCATCTCAGTCCTAAATGGCCTACACCTTATTCTTAAACTGTGACCCCTGGTTCTGGACTCCCCGAACATCTGGACATTTATCCTGCATCTAGCCTGTCTAATCTTTAAAGAATTTTATATGTTTCTATAAGATCCCCTCATCCTTCTAAATTCCAGTGAATACCAGCCCAGTTGACCCGTCCTTTCATTATATGTCTGTCCTGCCATCCCGGGAAATAACCTGGATGAACCTACACTGCACTCCCTCAATAGCTATAATGTCCTTCCACAAAATGTTGAGACCAAAATTACACACAATACTCCAGGTGCAGTCTCACCAGGGCCCTGTACAACTGCAGAACGATCTCCTTGCTCCTAAACTCAAATCCTCTCGCAATGAAGGCCAATATGCCATTAACTTTTTTCACAGCCTGCTGTACCTGCATGCTTATTTTCAGTGACTGATGTACAAGCACACCCAGGTCTCGTTGAACCTCTCCTTTTCTTAATCCGACACCATTCAGATAATAATCTGCCCTCCTATTCTCGCCACAAAAGTGGATAACCTCATATTTATCCACAATATACTGCATCTGCCATGCATCTGCCCACTCACCCTACATAGTCCCCCCATTTCAGGGCACATGTGGTTAAAGTGCACATTGTCAGATTTTATTAAATACCATTTTTATACATTTTGATTTCACCATAATGTATCAAAATTACATGTAGAAATTACAGTTGTGTTTATACATGGTCCCCCCATTTCAGGGCACCGTAATGTTTGGAACACATGGCTTCACAGGCGTTTGTAATTGCTCAGGTGTGTTTAATTGCCTCCATAATGCAGGTATAAGAGAGCTCTCAGCACCTAGTCTTTCCTCCAGTCTCTATCACTTTTGGAAACTTTTATTGCTGTTTATCAACATGAGGACCAAAGTTGTGCCAATGAAAGTCAATGAGGCCATTATGAGACTGAGAAACAAGAATAAGACTGTTAGAGACATCAGCCAATCCTTAGGCTTATCAAAATCAACTGTTTGGAACATCATTGAGAAGAAAGGGAGCACAGGTGAGCTTACTAATCGAAAAGGGACTGACAGACCGAGGACGACCTCCACAGCTGATGACAGAAGAATTATCTCTATAATAACGAAGAAATCCTCAAACACCTGTCTGCAGATCAGAAACACTCTTCGGGGGTCAGGTGTGTTAATTTCTTAATCAGATTTGTTAATGACCACTGTCCGCAGAAGACTTCATGAACAGAAATACAGAGGCTACACTGCAAGATGCAAACCACTGGTTAGCTGCATAAATAGGACGGCCAGTTTACAGTTTGACAAGAAGTACTTAAAAGAACAAACACAGTTCTGAAAATAGGTCTTGCGGACAGATGAGACGAAGATTAACTTATATCAGAGTGATGGCAAGAGCAAAGCATGGAGGAGAGAAGGAACTGCTCAAGATCCAAAGCATACCACCTCATCTGTGAAACACGGTGGTGGGGGTGTTATGCCTGGGCATGTATGGCTGCTGAAGGTACTGATTCACTTATCCTCATTGATGATACAACTACTGATGGAAGTAGCAAAATGAATTCTGAAGTGTATAGACACATCCTATCTATGCAAGTTGAAACAAATGCCTCAAAACACATTGGCCGGCGCTTCATTCTATGGCAAGACAATATCAAAAACATACTGCAAAAGCAACAAAGGAGTTTTTCAAAGCTAAAAAATGGTAAATTCTTGAGTGGCCTAGTCAATCACCTGACCTGAACCCAATTGAACATGTCTTTTATATGCTGAAGAGAAAATGGAAGGGGACTAGCCCCCAAAACAAGCATAAGCTAAAGATGGCTACAATACAGGCCTGGCAGAGCATCACCAGAGAAGACATCCAGCAACTCCTGATGTCCATGAATCGCAGACTTCGAGCAATCATTGCATGCAAAGGATATGCAACCAAATACTAGACATGATTACTTTCATTTACATGACATGGTTGTGTCCCAAACATTATGATGCCCTGAAATGTGTGTATTACACACACACACACACACACACACACACACACACACACACACACACACACACAATGTATAAACACTGCTCTTTCTACATGGTGAAACCAAAATGTATAAAAATGGCCTTTATTAAAATCTGACACTGTGTACTTTAATCAGATCTGATTTTTTTTTCTATTACAAATCTCAAATTGTGCAGTACAGAGGCAAATAAATAAATGATGGGTTTTTGTCCCAAACATTATGGAGGGCACTGTAAGTCACCCTGCAGCCTCATAGCATCCTCATCGCAACCCACACTGCCACCCAGCTTTGTGTTATCCGCAAACTTGGAGATGTCACATTTAATTCCCTTGTCTAAATCGTTAATATTGTTAATAACTGGGGTCCCAACACTGAGCCTTGCGGCACCACACTAGTCACTGTGTGCCATTCTGAAAGGACCCGTTAATTAATTCCTACACTTTGCTTCCTGTCTGCCAACCAGTTCTCTCTCCATGTCAATACCCTACCCCCAATACCATGTGATCTAATATTGCTCACTAATCTCTTGTGTGGGACCTTGCCAAAGGCTTTTTGAAAATCCAAATACACTACATCCACTGGCCCTCCCTTATCCATTCTACTCGTTACATCCTCAAAAAATTCCAGAAGGTTAGTTAAGCACGAATTCCCCATCATTAATCCATGCTGACTGTGACCGATGCTGTCACTGCATTCCAAATGCGCTCTTTAACAATCGATTCAAGCATCTTCCCCACTACTGATGTAAGGCTAACTGGTCTATAATTCCCCATTTTCTCTCCCCCTCCTTTCTTAAACTGGAGTTACATTGGCTACCCTCCAGTCCACAGGAACTGATCCAGTCACGAGAACATTGAAAAATGATCACCAATGCATCCACGATTTCTAGGGCCACCTGCTTGAGTACTCTGGGATGCAGACCATCAGGCTCCGGGGATTCTACAGTGCATTCTGAAAGTATTCAGACCCCTTCACTCTTTCCACATTTTGTTATGTTACATCATTATTTTAAAATTGATTACATTCTTTTTTTAATCATCAATCTACACACAATACCCCAGAATTAAGAAGCAAAAACATGTGTTTAGAAATTTTTGCAAATTAAATAATAACTGAAATATCACATTTACATAAGTATTCAGACCCTTTGCTATGACACTTAAAATTGAGCTTAGGTGCATCCTGTTTCCATTGATTATCCTGGAGATGTTTATACAACTTGGAACCCACCAGTGGTAAATTAAATTGTTTGTACATGATTTGGAAAGGCACACACCTGACTATATAAGGTCCTTCAATTGACAGTGCATGTCAGAGAAAACACTAAGCCATGAAGACGAAGGAATTGTCAATAGCGTTAATTGTGTCAAGATACAGAAGGGTATAAAACAATTTCTGAAGACCACAGTGGCCTCCGTCATTTTTAAGTATCAGTTATTTCATTTTAATTACTTTGCAAACATTTCTAAATACCTGTTTTTGCTAACTAATTTGAGGAAGGACATCCTTGTGATTGAGGCAGTGCAGCGTAGGTTCACGAGATATATCCCTGGGATGGCGGGACTGTCATATGAGGATAAGATTGAAAAGACTAGGCTTGTATTCACTGGAGTTTAGTAGGATGAGAGGGGATCTGATAGAAACATATAAAATTATAAAAGGACTGGACACGCTAGATGCTGGAAAAATGTTCCCAATGTTGGGAGAGTCCAGAACCAGGGGCCACAGTCTTAGAATAAGGGGGAGGCCATTTAAGACTGAGGTGAGAAAAAACGTTTTCACCCAGAGAGTTGTAAATTTGCAGAATTCCCTGCCACAGAGGGCAGTGGAGGCCAAATCACTGGATGGATTTAAGAGAGAGTTAGATAGAGCTCTAGGGGCTAGTGGAATCAAGCGATATGGGGAGAAGGCAGGCACAGGTTATTGATTGGGGACGATCAGCCATGATCACAATGAATGGCGGTGCTGGTTCGAAGGGCCGAAAGGCCTCCTCATGCCCCTGTTTTCTATGTTTCCATGTTTCTCCCTCCCACTAGGTCCTCAGTCCCCTAGTATTTCCGGGAGATTGTTTGTCTTCCTTAGTGAAGACAGAACCAAAGTATTCATTTAACTGTTCTGCCATTTCCTTGTTTCATGTTCACTAAAAGGGTAAACTAATCTGAAGGGTTTGAACTGTGTGACATTAAAGAAACACCTAAACGACATTAAATGGATTTGCTTAACATTTAATCTAAAACCGTACAGCACAGGAACAGGACCTTCAGCCCGCAATGTCGGTGCCAAACATGATGCTGTTAATCTAATCTCCTCTGCTATCCATATCACTCAATTTCCTGCATATCCATATCAAAAGCCTCTTAATAGCCTCTGTTGTGTCTGCCTCCGCCACCCCCTGGCTGCACATTCCAGACATCCAACACTCTGAAAACAACACTGCCCCATGCATCAACTTTAAACATGCCACTCATGTCTCTGTGCTGTGGCCAAAACACAAAGTGCTGCAGTAACTCATTGGGTCAGGCAGCATCTCTGGAAGGAATGGATAGGCGACGTTTCGGGTCGGGATCCTTCTGAGTCTGAAAAAAGTGTCTCAACCTGATACAATTTGAAACTATATAATTGTCTTGGCCATTTACACACTCTAAAATCAGAATTGTCTTGTCTATTAAAATATGTTAAAAGACATTTAGATTATAATTATGCATACTCTCAAAATTTCAGTTCTAGTGATAAAAGTGTAATGTCATGATTTATACAATCAGCCATGTAAATGAAAAGCAATTTCCTTTCAAAACGTCTTGTGAGAGTTGCAGAATCAAGATCGCACACAACACGCATGCACCAATGTGAATTCTGTAAAGGAGGTACAAGGAAGTACAGATGCTGGAATCTTGTGCAAAACACAAAGTGCTGTTGTTTGTTTTGAACAGATCAGACAGCGTCTGAAGAAGGGTCCCAAGCCAAAATGTCATCTACCCATTCCCTCCACAGGTGCTGCCTGGCCCGCTGAGCTACGACAGATCTTTGTGTTTTCCTTGCTTCCAGCATCTGCAGATCCTTGTGTTTTCTTTGTACGGCTGTAGTCTTTGACATTTCCCCCCTGGGGAAAAAGGTTTCTGACTGTTCACTCTATCTATGCCTCTCAATTTTATATATTTTATCAGGAATCCTCTCAGCTTTTGACACTCCAGAGAAAGTAATCTGAGTTTATCCAACCTCTCCTTATAGCTAATACCCGCTAATCCAGGCAGCATTTTGGTAAACCTCTTCAACTCTGACAATAAATGTGCTTTTCCCATCCCCCTATTTTTACTGAAAGTGTTTTATTCATGACATCTGCCGCAGATTATTACATCAGCAATATCAGAAAATGTTCTTAAAAAGATTACAGATCTGCTCAGGAAAACAATTTAGTTATTTCCAACCACCCACTCCACTCGCGTGTTCTGAATTGACCGTACAGCAAAGTCGAGTGCCAAATGCAAAAGATATTGCAAGAAAAGATGAAAATGCAGAGCAATCACATTAAAATGAGATGAGGTTAAGAATAATACAATTAAGATGAGAGATTTGAAACTGAGATTATAGCAGTTAACTAAAACATAATTAAAGAAAAATCCAATGGAACTGGCCAATTTATAAAAGAGTCCTCGGTGACACTTTGTTTCTACTGATTCGTGGCAAGCGGGTGCAATAAATGTGCATCAAAGATCATATGATATTATTAAGTTTAGGTTTTTTTATTGTCACTTGTACCGAGGTAAAGGAAAATTATCATTTTGCATGCTATTCGGTGTCAGAGGTTATGGGGAGAAGGCAGGAGAACGTGGTTAGGAGGGAGTGATAGATTAGCCACGATTGAATGGCGAAGTAGACATGATCGGCCGAGTGACCTAATTCTGCTCCGATCACTTATGACCTTATGACCTTAATACCAATAAGATCAGATAGTACTATACATAAATAAAATTAACAAGAGATTACCAAAATATGGAATCTAGTATTATGTATTTATTGAAGTAAAATCATTTGTCACCAAATCAAACCCTTATAGGTGGTAACTGTTCACATTTACAAAATAACATATCAAATGTTAGTATAACTGTAAGATACTGAGAATAAACTTGCTCCTGCAGAAAATAATTCGGGGTGGCCTTTGTGATTAACAGCCTGCTATTTAAACCGAGTCCAGTCCCATCATTTTAACATTACTACTGCCTGGAGTAAGTTGTTTTGTTTTACCTTTGCAAAAACTAATTGAGGCATCCGCATTGCCTCAGGTACGATGATCTAGTTCAGTATATGTGACCACTCTTCTGGCATATGACACCACAGTGCTTAATCAACTCCATATTTCAGAATTTCAGTGCTTTTTTTATCCATCACTGATTATCACAGCAATTTACAATTAAGTAGGGTTCTTTACACACAAAGTAATTTAAGGGTCAACAACAATTATACAAATACACACCTTGACAGCAGTGAAACCTTTCAAGATGCTTCACAGAGCAAAAGCAAGCATCATTTGGCATTGAATTAATATTAAATAACCATATTACATTTTAACATTATTTATTTTGTTTTCTGAAACTATCAGAAAATGATTTCAAAAGTGGAGTGAATTTAAACCAAAGTTTTAATAATTAATAACACATTCATTTTAAAAGGTGAGTTGTCAAAAGTTAGTGTATAAGCTTAGTGGCTGCTGTGATTCTGTCCCACGTGAACCAGGAAGGTTTCCAATTTGCATTTGATCCTGGCTTTTTACTGATCTGGGTCATTGAATATAGTCATCCTTTTTGTCTTTGGCAGCAATCCGCAGATTTGTTGCTTGGGTTAGTTCCTGTTTTGATCTCCGACCCAATTTTCATTTCAAACAGGTTTTCTATAGTAGAATACATAATTTGGCAACTAATTCAAAACCAACTACCACAATTGGATGGGAACTTCGACAAAAGAACCAAATATTTACCAGAATTGATAAACCACATCATGTACAGAAAAAAGGCAAATTAAAAATGTATCAGCCGTTTATTTACCCCTTCAGTACTTGGGAATGCACAGTGTGACACTGAAATGATGATCCTAATCAGCCAGTTTTTATTGGAAGCGAGTCAGAAATTCAGGAGGATTCAGGGCATTGAATCAAAATGCTTTGGAACAATTTCCACAGTGTTGAAGAATAAGAATAAGACACAAAATCCAAATGAACATGCACACAAAACCTCTTTAATACAAGCATATTACAATACAATGAACAAAATGGACTAAAATAACCCAATACCTTCATTTCAAGCAAGATCTATGTTTATTATTCGAAACAAAAGTTGTTATATTAGAAAATGTTAAATATTATATATATTGAAAAATAAATATCACATACTTTCAGTATACAGGTAACTGTAAAAAATGTAAAATCATATGACATGCACT
Organism: Raja brachyura; assembly: GCA_963514005.1. Next base: position 34,575,426 of record OY740781.1, read on the forward strand.
AGACTGTACCTCAGTAGATGGTTTGACTTTAGAATCAGCTGCAGCATAGCCGAGCTGGTAATGAAGTATCTGCCATCTTAAAACGTAGCACAGTGGTGAGGTTATCAAATTTCTTAAAAAGAACATCAGAAGCAACAGCAAGCAACCTGGCAGCGAATGCATGGTGAATAGGGATACAGTTAAAGAGGTACGAATTGCGTTTTCCAAATATTAATTCATGTTTCATTTGTTTTTAAACACCAGCAGATTTATTAAAGCTGTCAGTCCTGTTTCTCCCTGAGTATAAGAGTCAGGAAGTCATGTTGGAGCTTTGCAACACCTGGCTTCAGCAGCATTCGGGGTACTATGTGCAGTTCTGGTCACTGCATTACAGGAAGGATGCAAAGACTTTGGGGAGAATGCAAAAGAGGTTCACCAGGATGTTGCCTGGACTTAAGGGTATTGGCTACAAGGAGCGATTGGACAAACTTGCAATGGTTTCTCTGGAGTTTTGGAGACCGAGTGGAGACTTGATAAGAAGGAACTGCAGATGCTGGTTTAAACCGAAGATAGACACAAAATGCTGGAGTAACCCAGCGGGACAGGCAGCATCTGTCGGGTCGAGTCCCGAAACGTCACCCATTCCTTCTCTCCAGTGTAGGAAAGAACTGCAGATGCTGGTTTAAATCGAAGGTAGACACAAAATGCTGGAGTAACTCAGCGGGACAGGCAGCATCTCTGGAGAGAAGGAATGGGCGACATTACGAGTCGAGACTCTGAAGAAGGGTTTCAACCCAAAACATCACCCAATCCTTCTCTCCAGAGATGGTGCCTGTCCCGCTGAGGTACTCCAGCTTTTTGTGTTTATAAAATTATGACAGACATAGATAGGGTAAGCAGTCAGAATCTTTTTTCCCCCATGGTGGAAACCTCAAATTCTAGAGGGCAGAGATTTAAGATGAATGGGGGAAAGTTTCAAGAAAATGTACAGATTTCTTTTTTAAACACAGAATGTAGTTGGTTCCTGATACATGCTGCCAGGGCAGGTAGAGGAAGCATATATGACAGTGGCATTTAAGTGGCATTTAAGACGCACATGGACATGCAAGGAATATAAATCACGAGTAGGCCGAAGGGACTACTTTAATATGACATCATGTTCAGCATAGACATCATCGGCCAACATAGGAACATAGAACATAGAAAACAGAAACATAGGTGCAGGAGTAGGCCATTCGGCCTTTCAAGCCAGCACCGCCATTCAATATGATCATGGCTGATCATCTAAAATCAGTACCCCATTCCTGCTTTCTCCCCATATCCCTTGATTTCTTTAGCCTCAGCAGCTAAATCTCACTCTCTCTTGAAAACATCCAGTGAATTGGCCTCCACTGCCTTTTTTGGCAGAGAATTCCACAGATTCACAACTCCCTGGATGAAAAACATCCTGTTCCTGGACAGTACTGATCTATGATCCTCTATTAAAATTATTTATCTATGTTAATAATATCTAACATTGTTAACAAAGTATGTAAATATGAAATCAGAATTCAGCACGTTTCTATTATTTCAAAGGCAGCTGTAGAAAAAAAGTGGGCTCTCATTCCCTGCTTCATGCTGCTAGCTTCCTCTGACCTAGATCTCTCTCATTAGGCTCTAATTTTAATAGAGTACATCAACAGCATTCCCTATCCCTTTCTCCCATAAACTGCATCCTACCTGCTCTGCTTATTGCAGTTCCCAAGTATGGAACTCAGTGCCAGTTGGCCTGTGGCGGTAGAAAGAAGGCCCCAACATCACTTCATTGGAAAAGGAGGAACTAGTAAACATTTGCTCTCCCCATTTAATTCCCAAACACCCACATTTGACGTCTTGAAATTTTATTGCCCAATATCAACCCACCAACATTCTGAGGGCAAGAGATGAATTCCAAGAAATCGCTGCATGCGAGAACACAATAGATTGGGTTGGGATTTGTGGAGAAATTGGCGACAGGGAATGGAGTCGGGGCAGAAATCTCAGTCCTTTGAGAGCAAAGAGGGGTATCCCAGCAGAGATTTCAGTTCAAACATCATCATTTAATCTCGGGCATATTCCAGCTGCTTTCAGGGCATGTTCCACACAACTCAGCAGATCCCAAAATCAAAATGGCAAGTTTCTGGTGATTATGCCCATTTTAAGGTGTACATCATATGGTATCTAGGCTCAGAGGAGTATAGTAATCAGCATACACATTAATCCATCGTTACTGACTTGTGATGTTGGTGAAGAACAGTCAATTAAAGCCTTCTGATACTTCTGATATTTCTCAGACTGAAACTGCATTTATTTTAAATTAAATTAATTTTACTTTTGTTCAATTGTTTAAAAGGGACTTCACCAGCAATGAATATAAAATATCAGTGGCCAGTTTCACCAGCTGCAACAACAACATGGTAAATTGGCCAATTGAATTGAGTAATCATATTATAGTCAACAATCAATTTTGATCTGAGACACTCTGGTAGATTTCATATTTGCGCTTATGCAAATTGGTGCCAGCGAAAATTTAAGCCTAGGTTTATGAAGAGCACGCTGACACATTTTCCAGTGTATTTTTCTGATTGCAACCCAAATTGGAATGTCATGTTATTTATGATCGGCTTACCACATCAGAGAAATGGAAATGTATGAAAGAGTTAATAAATCATATTAGTGAAGTTATGTCGAACACAAAGTCCTGGAGTAACCTAGTTGTTCAAGCAGCAACACTGGACGACATGGTGAGGCGATGCTTTGGACCGGGACCTCAAGGTCCAATGCAAAACTTCACCTATCCGTACGCTCCAGAGATGTTACCTGACCCACTGGGTTACTGCAGTGCTTTGTACTCTGCGCAAAGTTCTGGCATTTGCAGTATGTCTCCATATTAGTGCAGTTCCTCAGTCAATACTGAAATACAGCGCCCTCCATAATGTTTGGGACAAAAACCCATCATTTATTTATTTGCCTCTGTTCTCCACAATTTGAGATTTGTAATTGAAAAAAATCACATGTGGTTAAAGTGCACATTGTCAGAATTTAATAAAGGCCATTTTTGTACATTTTAGTTTCACCATGTAGAAATTACAGCAGTGTTTATACCAGGCACATGCCGTCAGGGTGGGCAAGGTAGGCACTGCGTACCCTGACTAAAATTATAAAATGATAATAACTAAATATAAATAGTAAAGGCATGGGAGAATTATGCCTATCTAAGAGATCGATCTCTTAGGTAGGCATAATTCTCCGTGCCTTACAACCACAGCGCTTGTAACCCTTGAAGGTCTGTGCAGCCCACGTGCCGTCAGCGCTGCTTCAAGCCGTCAATTTCTAGCAGGGCTGAAGGCAGCAGAAATTCTGCCTTTGCAGCACTGCGCAGGCGCAGCGCTAGTTTCTTGGCGGGGTTTTCAAATATGGATTGGCATTATTTTAAGTATATCTTAGGAAACAGAGCGAGAAGAATGGAGCTCATGTAGAAATAATGTGGTAAGTACATTTCTTGGTGATGTTTTTAAAAACCGTATTTAACGGGTGTGGGGGAGAGCTCCTTTCACGGTGTTTGGGGAGTCTGGCCAAGGGTAAAGTTGCGGGAAGGGCACGAATGGTGTGAAGGAGGGGATTGGGATAATGCCACTTGCGACGCTCCTGGCACGGAGCCACCGCATTGAGGAGGAGGGGGGGTGGGGGAAGCGGCCGCTGGGTCGGACAGTGGAACCGGCCGCCACCTCTGCGCCTTCTGCCGGCCCCCCGCTCACCTCTGGCAGCTCTCCGTCTAAAAACCTCTCTCCTGCCGCTCGCTGGCCTCACATGTTCCGCAAATCCTTAAATTCCAAATTGAGGTTATTCGGCTGTGGGAATTTAAGGATTTGCAGGAAGCGGCTGACATGAGCGAGAGGCAGGTGAGAGGTGTGCAGATGGAGAGCACTGCCAGAGGTGAGCGATCCGGCAGAAGGCGTTGAAGTAGCGGCCAGTTCTGCTGTTGGGTCCCAGCGGCTGCTCGCAGCTCCCCGAGCTGTTTCTATCCCTGGCTACAGTGCGGTGGCTTCGTGCCCGGAGAGCTGCGGCAGCGGTGAGTGAGTTACTGGCCCCCTCCTTCTCAACACTCCTGCTCTCCCCGCTACTTTACCCCTGGCACAGACTCCCACACAATGTGGAAGGAACTCTCCCCCCAATTGGTCCCTTGAATAAGTGTTGTCATTCAATAAGATGACAACTGATTCAACTTTTCCCTGTACTCCCGTTTTTCCCACCCTCTCCACCTGCCATCACCCTTCACCCCCCCACCCATTTAGTAATTAAGAATAAAGGAGACTAGGAAGCCATGGGCAAATTGAATTGTTACTGTTTTTATTTTTATTTTTTATTTTTATGGAGTGAACAATCTGCGCATGCGCGGTTTAATATTTTTTAAAGCCGACAGACTGCCTACCTTGAGTAATTACTCACAGCAGGTGTCTGGTTTATACATAGTTCCTCCCCCCCCCCCCCATTTCAGGGCACCATAATGTTTGGGACACAGCAATATCATGTAAATGAAAGTAAGTATTTTGTTGCATATCCTTTGCATGCAATGACTGCTTGAAGTCTGTGAATCATGGACATCACCAGTTGCTGGGTGTCTTCTCTGGTGATGCTCTGCCAGGACTGTGTTGCAGCCATCTTCAGCTTATGCTTGTTGTGGGGCCTAGCCCCCTTCAGTTTTCGCTTCAGCATATAAAAGGCATGCTCAATTGGGTTCAAATCGGGTGATTGACTTGGTCATGCAAGAATTGAGCATTATTTAGCTTTGAAAAACTGCTTTGTTGCTTTAGCAGTATGTTTGGGATCATTGTCTTGCTGTAGAATGAACTGCCGGCCAATGCGTTTTGAGGCATTTGTTTGAACTTGAGCAGATAGGATGTGTCTATAAACTTCAGAATTCATTATGCTACTTCCATCAGCAGTTGTATCATCAATGAAGAAAAGTGAGCCAATACCTTCAGCAGCCATACATGCCAGGCCAAAACACCCCCACCACCGTGTTTCACAGATGAGGTGGTATGCTTTGGATCTTGGGCAGTTCGTTCTCCCCTCCATACTTTACTCTTGCCATCACACTGATACAAGTTAATCTTCATCTCATCTGTCCAAAAGACTTTTTTCCTGAACTGTGGTTGCTCTTTTAAGTACTTCTTGGAAGCTGTAACCAGGCCATCCTATTTTTGCAGCTAACCAGTGGTTTGCATCTTGCAGTGTAGCCTCTGTATTTCTGTTCATGAAGTCTTCGGTGGATATTGGTCATTGACAAATCCACACCTGACTCCTGAAAAGTGTTTCTCGTCTGCCGGACAGATGTTTGAGCATTTTTCTTTATTATAGAGAGAATTATTCTGTCATCAGCTGTGGTGGGCTTCCTTGGCCTGCCAGTTTCTTTGCGATTAGTAAGCTCACCAGTGCTCTCTTTCTTCTTAATGATTCCAAACATTTGATTTTGATAAGCCTAAGGATTGGCTGATGTCTCTAACAGTTTTATTCTTGTATCTCAGTCTCAGAATGGCCTCATTGACTTTCATTGGCACAACTTTGGTCCTCATGTTGATAAACAGCAATAAAAGTTTCCAAAAGTGATGGAGACTGGAGGAAAGACTAGGTGCTGAGAGCTCTCTTATACCTGCATTATGGAGGCAATTAAACACACCTGAGCAATTAACAAACACCTGTAAAGCCATGTGTCCCAAACATAATGGTGCCCTGAAATGGGGGGGACTATATATAAACACAGCTGTAATTTCTACATGGTGAAATGTATACATGGCCTTTAATAAAATGTATTGTTTTGTATATTGTTTTGTGACGTGGATAAGCTTTTCCCATTGAGGGTAGGGAAGATTTGAACAAGAGGGCATGACATGAGAATTAAGGGACAGAAGTTTAGGGGTAACATGAGGGGGAACTTCTTTACTCAGAGAGTGGTGGCTGTGTGGAATGATCCTCCAGCAGAAGTGGTGGAGGCAGGATCGATTTTAACTTTTAAAAGTAAAGTGGATAGGTTTATGGACGGGAAGGGAATGGAGGGGTATGGTCTGAGTGCAGGTAGATGGGACTAGGGGAAAATAAATGGTCGGCATGGACTGGAAGGGCCGAGAAGGCCTGTTTCTGTGCTGTAATTGTTATATGGTTATATGGTTAAAATGTATAATGTATAAAAATGGCCTTTAATAAAATGTGCCAATGTGCACTTTAACCACATGTGATTTTTTCTATTACAAATCTCAAATTGTGGAGTACAGAGGCAGATAAATAAATGATGGGTCTTTGTCCCAAACATTATGGAGGGCACTATAGGTTACTGTCCACTCCCCGCTTTGACAACTGCTCAATTCCAAGGCAGCGGTCTTGAATCGCGAATATTTATAGCTGGCGACATCTTTTCCAAATTTCAGGATGTACTCTCTTTTATTAAGATCTATTGGAAAGGAAAGCTCAACATAAACTCCTTCTTTATTGACCAAATTATCATTCCCAACTTTATGAGAACACAAAGTGCTGGAGTAACTCAGCAGGATCTGGCAGGATATTTCTGGAGGATATGGATAGGCTACGTTCTGGGTCATGACCATTCTTCAGACTGATTGGAGTGAGAGAGAAAACTGGAAAAGAAGTGGTGGAGGGACAAAACCTGGCATGTGAAAGTTGGATATGGGGGGGGGGGGGGGGGGGGGGGAGTAGGGTTGAAAGGCAGATGGTAGACAAAGGTTTGAGATGAAAAGGAAACAAATCTCTTGACAAAGAGGGAAGAGGTTTGAAATAGGAGTGAAATGTAAAGCTAGAGGGAGGGATATAGGTCTATGGGGACGAGATTAAGGGGTGGAATAGTGGGAAAATGGGTGCATATCTGGGTCACGAAACAGGGAGGAAAAGATTTTTTTAAAGGGTGGAGTATTGCCCCAAACTAGAGAATTCAAATGTTCATGATGTTAGATTAAACCTTACCACGAGTGTGATTATATTTTTTAAACTCGGGAGAGGTCTTGGGTAAACTCGTATAATGGGACAGGCCCTTTAATAACATGGTAACTTCTCTTGGATGAGAGAAACTATTACATCTGGCAGAGTCCAAAACAAATTGGCATGGCCTTTTGAGCAGTCAATATTTAAGAATATCAGAATGCACATTTTCCGAGGATTGATGGAACAACAGCAGAGAGAGCAAATGGTTGATATCATGATGACCAGCCATGACTTAATTAAACAGACAAAGAGGAGAACATGGCACAACCCTAAACCTAAAGCAAAACATCACAGACACTGGAAATCTGAAATAAAACACAACATTCTGGAGAACACTCAGCAGATCAGGCAGCATCTGTGAACAGAAAAACAGAGTTAACATTTCAGGTCAATGATCTTTCATCAGAGTTACCACCAGGCCTACTGAGTGCTTTCACAATTTTCTGTCTTTATTTCAGCCCTACATCGTGTTTCCTGTTCAGAAATGCCACTGGTAAAACATACTGAAGATAACACATTCTCCAACTATTTGCAGTCAGATGTTACATGCTTGGTCAATGGTGTTTTATCATTAATGTTTTATTATTATTAATGTTTAGTGTTTAGTGTTTTCTGAGTCATTCATAATTGTCACTGTATGTCACATAATACCTGTTGGGGGGGACCTGTTGGGGAGGTCCAGGACAAGGGGTCACAGCTTAAGGATAAGGGGGAAATCCTTTAGGACCGAGATGAGAAGGACTTTTTTCACACAGAGAGTGGTGGGTCTCTGGAACTCTCTGCCACAGAGGGTAGTTGAGGCCAGTTCATTGGCTATATTTAAGAGGGAGTTAGATATGGCCCTTATGGCTAAGGGGATCAGAGGGTATGGAGAGAAGGCAGGTACGGGATACCGAGTTGGATGATCAGCCATGATCATATTGAATGGCGGTGCAGGCTCGAAGGGCCGAATGGCCTACCCCTGCACCTAATTTCTATGTTTCTATGTTTCATGTTGTTACTTGTGGGCGGAGCACCAAGGCAAATTCCTTGTATGTGAATACTTGGCCAATAAACCTACTTACTTACCATGTTCAAATCCAATAAAATTACAGAGGCTGAAGGTTTCTTTAAATTATCCTGCCCTGACATTGTAATAAACTACTGTAACTGTAATGCACCATCTAGTAACTGTGTAGGGTAGTTTCTTGGTTGAGCCAGAGCTGAAGTGTCTCATGCCACCAATAAAAGCTGTATCCAGAGAGAAGGGGAAATTCGGATTCTACTCGGAAAGCAAGCAGTTTCGCAATGGCCAGAAGGTTACATTTTGAAGAGTCCAACAGAGTCCAAAGAGTGGAGATCTCTTTGGTGAATAGGTCAGCAACCTGAGGCTGCAAGGTGTAAAATATCTGTTTGAAGGAACAGAAGGGTATTGAGAAGAATTCCCCCAGAAGGTGGTTCCAATTTAGAATGAATGGGATGTAAAGTTGTAGAAATCACATTCTATGGAACCTTCTAAAGCATTGTGGATTTGTTTTTGCACCAAACATTGCCGTTACTTGAGAGTGGGGAGCGGTGTGTGATGTTAAACCTAGTTATATTGATCAACAGTGCAGTATGCACTGCAAAATACTATATTATTATTATTGCACTATATTTGTTATTTATTGAACTTTTACCTTTTTTCTCTTCCCCCATTATGTACTATGTTTACATATTCACTGCTGCAGCAAGTAAGAATTTCATGGTCCCATCCGGGACATATTAAAATAAAACACTCTTGAAGCTACAGACCAAATGTTCCCATCTCTACATGGCTAAAGCTCTGCGAGCTCAGTACTGAGAGGTACAAAGAAGTTTAGCTAAACACGATTATACCTTCATCATAAATATTCCCACATATGAAATTATGGTCAGACATAGGAATTCAGAACAATGTTGTCCCTTTAAGGTCCAGTAATACAAGTAAATCAATAGATTTAGTTCTATTATTGTCATGTGTACAGTGAAAAGCTTTGTTTTGCATACTATCCAACAATAAATACAATCATCAAACTCAATAGATAGAACAAAGAAGATACAGAATGTGGAATATAGCTCTCAGCATTGTAACGCATCAATTCCATAGACAAAGTCTAATGTCCTCATTGGAATATAGGTGAATCGAATAGTGCCCTAACTTATGGGAGGACTGTTCAGAAGCCTGATGACAAGAGGGGAAGAAGCTGTTCCTCAGTCTGGTGATGTTCCTCAGTCAAGTTGTGTGCCTTCTGCTAGACAGCAGCAGAGAGAAGGAAGAAGGACCAGGGTGGGACGTCTTTGATCGTATTGGCGATTTTTCCGAAGCAGCGTGAAGTATAGGTGGAATCTGTGGTAGGAAGACCAGCTGAGAACGGAATTTTCCAGTGACGATATGCAAGAGCTACATCTTTATTGTCCATGGAGTTTGTCACTACAATGGGTATACGGACAGCAGTTTCAATTTATTTGACAAAAGTATAATTGAATAATTCAAGGAATCCAAAAGCAGAGATGCACGGGAAAGACAGTGACCAAAGGCTTTGACAAATATGCTTTATGTACCGGACAGCTTTCAGAGGGGTCATCACAAAATCAACTTTGAAGTACTCCACTCTACCAATCAATGTTGGCAAAAAGATAGCTACCATCAGGCTAGAATTAGCTAGAGCTAGCGCTTAGAAACTATTTAAAACCATGTTATTGTCATGGCCATCTTCAATTACAAAGGCCATGTATGCTTTGCCTATTAAAATATGCTTATTAAAGACATTTAGTTTACAAACGTGCATACTCTCCAAAGTTCAGTTTTAGTCATAAAGGCATAATGCATTATAAAAGCATTATACAATCACCCGTGAAAATGTGAAGCAACCTCTATTCGGGACTTCTTGTGCGGCTTTTTCAACCAACAACACACACAACACACGTGTGGGTTACACAACAGACATCACAAACAACACACATGAACCAAAGTGGCCTCTGTAAACGATGTGGAGGGTTATTTTACAGGAAGCATTCATGCACAAAATAATTTGGGAGGCATTGGGTCAAATCCCTCAAACAGATGTGAAATCTTTTGAGATCACAAATGATGATCCACACTACACCCACAACTTCCCAAAGCATCATTCAACTGGGCTTATTAAATAAGCCACAGCCAAAAGAAAAATCATCCTAACAGAGTGATGATAGGACACTTAATATCACTGCACCACCAGCGGGCAGCAACTTTATTCAATCACAATTACCTTTCACCGTTAACTTTTAAAGTTTTCCTTATTCATTCCTATGCTAAGGGCTACAACGGCAAGACCAACATTTTATTACTTATCTGCATGCTTACTTTAAGTGACTGATGTCCCTGCATGCTTACTTTCAGTGACTGATGTACAAGGCCACCCGTCTCGTTGTTACTCCCCTTTTCCTAACCTGACACCATTCAGATAATAATCTGCCTTCCCCTTCTTGCCACCAAAGTGGATAACCTCACATTTATTAAGTCAGGGCCTGGACTGGAGACTACAACGGGCAAACTGACAGAGAATAACCGGAAATCCCAGCTCAAAAAGGCTGCAAATACCGAACCGGTTTATTCGTACACTTCCTCCCCCAAGGTTATTCACCGCCCCCGCAACACCCCCCCCCCCCCCGCTGCCTCAAAAAGGCAGCCAACTCCCCCCTCCCCCTCCCTCTCTACCCCCTCCCCCTACCTCTCTACCTCCTCCCCTCTCTCTACCCCCTCACCCTCCCTCACTGCCCCCTCCACCTCTCTCTATACCCCCACTTCTCCTCTACCCCCTCCACCTCCATCTCTGCCCCCCTCCCTCTCTAGGGAGTAGTATTGGGACCTATGGGTGAGTGGTGGAATATTGCGTTTGGTGACCAGCCCTCCCCTGTGATGCCGCGGGCCACCCCACCCCCTCAATCTCTACCCCCTTCCCCCTCCCTCTCTACCTCCCTCTCTACCCCCTCACCCCTCCCTCTCTACCTTCCTCCCTCTCTACCCCCCCTCCCTCTCCAGACACGCAGTTGGGGGCTTTGCCGGAGTGGATAGGTCGTGGGATGAGGAAAAGGAGCGAATGAATAATATTAATATAATATCATGGGGGGGGTTAGTGTGTGTGTGATGCCTAGTATGTGTGTGCGATGCCGCAGGCTGCCCCACTCCCCGCCCGCGCGTTGAGGGGACAGAACCCAACGGGTCCTCCTTGTTCTAGTACTTATTAAAACTCTGATCTTGTTTGTGTGTATAATTGTGTGTATATATGTGTGTCTTTAGCTCTTCGCAAAAACACTACATGGTAATGATAACATTTTTACATATTTTGATAGACATTTTTCTCCTCTAGGCAGAGATCACCTTCACCGAACATTTTATGATTTATTTCTTGGCATTAGTGATTAAAGTTTAAAAATTTCAAAAAACTTTTAATTTAAAATGACCAGCTTCAACTGATAACGTCACAATGGCTCGATTAGCAGTGATTAGCTTTACTGAAGATTTCATCCTATATTTCACAAGTTATTCATGATTAGAGTTTTAAAAATGCCAACTTTCACAAGATTTTTACTGTTAAAATCCTTCCTCCCAGCTTCCAACACACTTTGATACAATGTTGCAACACAGGAACACTCTGAACGTTTCATCTCACAGGAGGGCTAGAGGGCGAATTACTATTGCAACATGCAGGGCAAGTGCAATTGGAATTTTTTTTTTAAAGCCCACTGCTGAGGGAGGCAGGGGAGTGCTGGAATCTTACATTCGGAAACGGCTTGAGTTGGAGGACCACGCCTCCCGTTGGGGCTACGGGTAGGGAACAGACCCAACGGGTCTGCACTTGGTCTAGTAATAAATAAACCTGTTCCTGTCTTCAAGGGACCCACATTTGTCGTAACTAATTTTTTCCTATTCACATATCTAAAGTAACTTTTACTATGGTCAGCAGTTTCAATTTATTTGTCAGAAATATAATTGAACAATTCATGGAAACCAAAAGCAGAGATGCGCTGGAAGGACAGTGACCAAAAGCTTTGACAAATATGCTTTACATACCGACAGTACGGCTATGAGAAGGGTCATCACAAGTTCTAATCAACTTTGAAGTACTCCATGTTCTTTGTACCAATCAATGCTGGTAAAAAGAACATGGCTACCATCAGGCTAGAGTTATATGAGCTTTGAAACTATTTAAAAACATGATTTTGTCATGGCCATCTGCACACACAAAGGCCATGATTGCTTTTCCCATTAAAATATTCTTATTAAAGATATTTAGTTTACAAACGTGCATATTCTCCAAAGTTCAGTTCCAGTTATAAAAGCATAATGTCATTGTTATACAATCACCCGTGATAATGTGAAGCAACCTCTTTTCGGGACTTCTTGTGTGGTTTATACAACCAACAATATGAACAACACACGTGAGGGTTACACAACAGACATCACAAACAACACACATGAACCAAAGTGGCCTCTGTAAACGATGTGGAGGGTTATTTTACAGGAAGCTTTTCATGCACAAAATAATCTGGGAGGCATTGGGTCAAATCCCTCAAACAGATGTGAAATCTTTTGAGATCACAAATGATGATCCACACTACACCCACTACTTCCCAAAGCACCATTCATCTGGGGCACAGCCAAAAGAAAAATCATCCTAACAGAGTGATGATAGGACACTTAATATCACTGCACCACCAGCGGGCAGCATCTTTATTCAATCACAATTATCTTTCACCATTAACTTTTCCTTATTCCTTCCAATAATAAGTCTACATTGGCAAGACTAACATTTATTACCTATCTCTCCTCCCCCCCCCCCCCCCCCCCCCTCATCCCACCATGGACAGTCAATTGACTTTAGATATAGTGCAGAAACAAGCCCTTCGGTCCACCGAGTCCGCACCTACCAGCGATCCCCTCACATTAACACTGCCCTACACACATGAAGAATAATTTTACATTTATACCAAGCCAATTACCCTGCAAACCTGCATGCCTTTTGGAGCGTGGGTGGAAACCGAAGATCTCGGAGAAAACCCACACATGTCATGGGGTGAATGTACAAACTCCGTACAGATAAGCACCTGCAGTCAGAATCAAACCCGGATTTCAGGCGCTGCAAGGCAGCAACACTACTGCTGTGCCATTGTGCCGCCCACATTAAATAAGCCACAGCCAAAAAACATCATCCCGCAAAAACATCATGGACATTCACCGCAGAAGATTCTTAAGAGCAATCACAGGCTTGTGTGAGTGAGGTCACACATAGACCAGACTGCACAAGAACACAAGATTTCCTTCTCTAAAAGATATATATGCATTTGAACAGACAGGGGCTGATTTGGGATAGTCAGCATGGTTATGTACTTGGGAGTCTTAGCTTACAAATCGGTTTTGTAGAAGTTACCAAAAAGGATGACATGGGAAAAGCAGTAGATGTTATCTATGTGTATTTCAGCAAGGTGTTTGGTAAGGTTCCTCACAGTAAAATGCTATGGAAGGTGTATTGCTAGCTGACTGCATAGAGAATCGGCATCTTGGAAGGAAGCAGAAGATGACAGTGGTGAAATGGTTTTTTTGGGCTGGAGGCCTGCAACTAGCATTGTGCCTCAAGGATCGATGCTGGGCCTCTTGCTATTTGCAGTTTATATCAACAAGAATGTGGAAGGCATGATTAGTACGTTTGCAAATGACACCAATGTGGGTCATATTGTAGATGTTGAAGATGGCTTTGAAAACGTACAGCAGGATCTTGATGAGCTGGACAAATGTGCAGAGGAACAGCTAAAGGAGTTTAATGCAGATAAGTGAGAGGTGTTGCATTTTGGCAAGTCAAACGAGGGCCGGACCTTCACAATGAATGGCACGGTCCTGGTGCATTTTCTAGAGCAGAGGGATCTAGGAATGCAAGTTGGTAGTTTTCTGAACATTGCATCAGAGATAGATTGGGTGGTCAAGACTTTCAGTACATTAGCCTTCACCATTCAGTGCATTGAGTATAAAAGTTATGATGTTATGTTACAGTGTACAACACGTTGGTATGGCAGCGTTTTGAGCAGAATGCTCAGTATTGGTCACCCTGCTATAGGAAGGATGTCATTATGCTGGGAAGTGTGCAGGAAAGATTTACCAAGGATGTTGGCAGGACACACGGGCCTGATCTATAGAGAGAGGTTAGGCAGGCTAGGATATTATTCCTTGGAGCGCAGAAGTCTAAAGGATGATCCTGCAGATGTGTCCAACATCATAAGGGGGATAGATAGATTGAATGAACGGACAATTGGGAGAGTATTCTTATCAAGAATAAGAGGTCATAGGTTTAAGGTGAGAGAGGTAAGATTTCATAAGAACCCCCGAGGGGCAACTTTTTCACACCGAAGGTGGTGACATATGAAACAAACTGCCACAGGAAGTCGGTGAGGCATGTATTATAACAACCTTTAAAAGCCATTTGGACAGGTGCTTGGGCAGAAAATGGACACTCTGCATAGTTGTGTGGCAACCAGCATGGTACTACGTACATGCACTTAGGTATCCCTGGTCTACAATACTCCCCATTCACAGTGCAGGTCCTGCCTTAATGTGTTTTGGCTTGCCGCAATGCAATATCTTGCATTTATCCAAATTAAATTTCACCTGCCATTTCTCAGCCAGTTGTTCAAGATTCCAGAATTGGAAATAAACTTCCCGCTGTCCACAATACAACCCGTTTTAGTGCCATCCACAGACATTAACCATCCAAATACAAATAACAGTGGACCCAGCACCAATCTCTGTGGTACTCTGATGATTACAGGGCTCCCGTCTGACGATCAACCCTCCAACACCATCCTGTGGCTCATGCCTTCGAGCCAATTTTATATCCATCTGGCTAGCTCACCCTGAATCCCAGGGGAGCTAACCAGCGTAAACAAAGAACATGGGTGCAATTATCAGGCACGGACAACCATGGGAACAGCAAATTCTCAGTGATGTTGTGTACACTGAAACTTTGGTTTCTGTAGCTACCTTGTAAAGGCCAATAAATTGTTAGAAAATATCTCAGACACAGCTAATAAATTGGAGGCACAAGAGACTGCAGATGCTGGACCAAAAAAAACAAATTTCTAGAGGATCTCTGTGAATCGAACAGCATCTGTAGGGGTTGGGAAGAAGCTTTTTCTCTCAATATGTGGGAAGAAAGTATCTGCAGTCTACTGTGTTGCCATTGTATTGCCCTATCCACAGTAGACAGCAGATACTTTCTTCACACATATTATTTTTAAAATTCCATGATTTTCATAAACATAAAAACATAGAAAATATGTGCAGGAGGAGGCCATTTGGCCCTCCGAGGCAGCACCACCATTCATTGTGATGATGGCTGATCATCCACAATCAGTAACCCGTCCCCATATCCCTTGATTCCACTAGCCCCTAGAGCTTTATCTGACTCTCTTTTAAATTCATCCAGTGAATTGGCCTCCACTGCCCTCTGTGGCAGAGAATTTCACAAATTCACAACTCTCTGGATGATAAAGTTTTTTCTCATCTCAGTTTTAAATGGCCTCCTCTTTATTCTTACACTGTGGCCCCTGGTTCTGGACTCCCCCATCATTGGGAACATTTCTCCTGAGTCTAGCTTGTCCAGTCATTTTATAATTTTATATGTTTCTATAAGATGACCTCTCATCCTTCTAAATTCCAGTGAGTACAAGCCCAGTCTTTCCAATCTTTCCTCATACGACAGTCCCGCCATCCCGGGGATTAATCTTGTGAACATACGCTGCACTGCCTCAATAGCAAGGATGTCCTTCCTCAAATTAGGAAATAATGTAAACATTTTTATTTAGTTAGCAATCGATTTCAAGTAGTCCGTTCGTGAGACATGAAAGGCTAACTTATCCTAATAATATGTTTGGAGGAGGCAGTTCTCCTACTACGACTCACGATGTTTATCCGAAGAATATCAAAACATTACGGAACACAATAAATGCTGGAATAAAACCCTGATCTGCACAGTCAGAATACTCAGCCAGAATGGTGGAAAGCCTGCAGCAATTAGCTTCAGGTCTTGTGAGTTAGGGAAAATAAATAACTGTTCTGTTCTTGATCCTGATTGTTATCTACTAATATAGGTGAGGACGTGGCTGAGCTTGGCAGAGTTCCTCATTGTCAGAAAGCACGCTGATGTTCATTGCCAAAGCTTACACATACATCATGCCCACCAGAGCGAAATGACAGACCTGGCACACGCAAATTGTAAGAAGTCAACTGCCAAATAAAAGTTACAGGTCACAACAAAAATCAAGATAAGATGCTGATTGGAATAAACTTGAAACCACTCAGACAATTTATTTTCCCTACGTCTCAAGAGCTGAAGCTAATTTCAATGAAAAATTTTAGATTTATTTATTCAGTGTCCCAACTTCAGCTAATTGTCATGTTATTTCCAACCCTAACCTACAATCGAACAGCCATTCAACTGACTACATAGTACACATAACTGTCATGACTACTCAATACTAACTCTCCCTCACATTCCACAATGACCTTTCTGTCCTGGGCCTCCTCCATTGTGGCCCAGCACCTCATATTTTGCTTGGGTAGCTTACACCCCAGCGGTATGAACATTGATTTATCTAACTTCAAATAGCCCTTGCTCTCCCTCTCTCCATCACTTCCCCCTTCCCAGTTCCCCCACCAGTCTTACTGTTTCTGACTAGATTTTATCTCTGTACCGCCCACTCCCCTGACATTAGTCTGAAGAAGGGTCCCGACATGAAACATCACCCATTCCTTCTCTCCAGAGATGCTGCCTGACCCGCTGAGTTACTCCAGCATTTTGTGTCTACCTTCGATTAAAACCAGCATCTGCAGTTTTTTCTTCACATAACTGTACATGTATTAACTGTTATTTGGTCATTTTGTGCACACTCGATTTTAAAAGTAAAACACCATCACACGTCACACACTTTCTGGATAGCACGAGAACATTAGCTTATGGAAGCATGAGCTATACCCGTAGACAATAGACAATACTTTTATGCATTATACCCAAAACCATGTCATGCTATATTTGTTCTTGGGTATGGTGCAGTAGAAAGCCTAAGATTTTGGTGAAATGCATAAAGTAATCTTCACATCTACTTAAAAATGAATAACAACACAGCTCAGCATCCTACAGTAATACTTCCTCAAACTATATACAGTATATAATGCTTCACGGTTATTTATTAATGTTTCTTGGCCGCATTACTAATTCTGAAGGTAGTTCAACTTTGCTGTACTATCAATACCTAATCAAGAAAGAAAAATTCTAAGTGGACAACCTGTTGGTTTCATGTGAAACAACCACTTAGATCAAGTTGGGGAAACAAGGTGGGATAATTTTGAAAAGGGAAATAAAGTGAATATTATGGAGAAAAGTATACCATGTGCTTCAAAAGAACTATACAATACAGATGAGGCACACCCTTCTCAACCATTTATTCATCGCTATCATCTACAGAAGTTCTGCTATTTGTCGCTGTGGTTTTATTTCTTCTGGGAAACAAAATGAAATTCCTTTTTCCAAGTCGATTTTGTCGGCAAGTCAGAAAATACACAAAATTCACTAAATATGGTGACCATACCACAATATTGTAATGAATGGCATTGAAAGCTCATGGCTGGTAGAAAGAGCAATCAGTGAAAATGAAGAGAGTGGAGAAAGTGAAGAAACTGGAAATTGTGCATACACACGCACAAACACCAACATATATAAATACTTAAAGCGAACTTATGAATGTAATAATATGGCAGCTCATTCTTATGCAAGGACATCCAGGTCAGATATTCATAACCCTAGGATGGCTTATATAAACAAACCTGTTTCAAATCTTTATCTGCACTGCACCAATAACCTTGGAATATACAGGCTGGAGAGAAATGCAGGAAAAATAGCCGCTTCACGTTAGCAAGTTATGACATTTACAAAAAACACAATCATACTGCTCTAGGACATACCTACAAGTCGAGAATTCATGAATGAGGATGTAGAAAGGTTGTCATGTGATCCAAGTTCCCTGTTGGTCACTTGTTCGTAGTGCACGCCATCAGCATAGTTCTGCAAGACATTGAAATACATATTAGTTTTTTACTTGATGTGATAGAAACTGTTTTGAAAGTTCACAGAAGCTAGACGAGCTACTCCAGCATTTTGTGTCCTGCTGCCTGACCCACTAAGTTACTTCAACTTTTAGTGTCTATCTTCAGTGTAAACCAGCATCTATGTTCTTTTATACACATTGAAAGGACACAGGATGGATGCTTTTATTTTAGAAAACATAAGATTTAAAAGTAAAAGTAAGAGGGCCAACCACACAAGTTATTGTGTACAAAATTACCACTATATCAAATATAGACGTGCGCAGATTCAGACACAGCTACAATATCATAATTACAACAATGTAACAAATGTAGACAGAGTTGTGATAGGCACTAGAGTAGATCCATAGTTCTTCAGTCGATTCTTCCTGCATCAATAACATTTGGCTTTATATACTGTGTATCAGAGAGCACTGTACTCAACATTACCGTGGGCGTGGGCGTCAAAATACCTGAAAGAAAGAGCATTTGGTGCTACTCCAACAGAAATAGGAGCAAACGTAATAAAATAGCTGCCAGATCATAAATGACACTTTCCGCTTGTTGATCTGTGCAGACCATCTGGAGCAGAGCAAATAGTTTGCATCCAGATGCAGAAGTTGTAACTTGCAATTTTCAAACAACTGTGTATGCACAGATTACTTGCTCAGCAATCTTTCTCTGCCAACTTTTCTCCCCATCCTGAGATAAAAATCTATAGGCTTTTTGCTGAGATATGATTCCACATGTGTTCCTTAAATTTAACCATGTCTTAATCACAACAGAGAACTTTATGATTTAGCAACATCAGGCATCACAGATAAATACAATCCTGTGCATTGCCAATGCTTATCCCACTGGGCTCATCAAACAAAATTCAGGAAAGGGAGCAGAGTCCAGCTTTTCCTTTCTTTAGTTCACGAGCTCCAAGCTCAATCATCATTCCTGCAAGACATGGGACGTTCAAGCACCGGATGTTGAGTCAAGCAAACACATCTGCTGAAGTGTCACCGACTCACATTGCTGAAGCTTAAACATTTATAACTTAAAGGGGAGATGGAAGACTTTAGGGAACCTGAACAGTTCTTGCCTGAATTTGGAAGGATAAATATGCCAAAGAGGACACAGTCAAGAGAGGAACCATGTCATGAAAGTCTTCAAGAAAAGGAGGAAGGTAAGTTGAACACCAGAGCTACACAAAGCACTTGATTGTGGCTCATTTCCAACGGCGGAAATGAAGACTCTTTGCAAGGCTGCAGAATAAATAAAAATCAATGGCAGCAGCAAACAGTGCCCAAAGGATTAGAGTGCTGGATGAAGGGGTGATTATTTTAACTTTCCTGTTGCGTTGATCTTGACATGATTCAATGGAGACGAGGGTAAATAGGTGCACATTTACAGATTGAAATGCTTTGTTGCATTCTAGATACCAGACAACATCCAAGCAGAAACTTATGTTTTCAACTCAATTAAATCAGACCCATTGCTGTTGCACATTCCGACTGCTTTAACCAATAACATTGTATTGCACAAAATGCTGGAGTAACTCAGCGAAACAGGCAGCATCTCTGGAGAGACAGAATGGGTGACGTCACCCATCCCTTTTATCCAGAGATGCTGCCTGTCCCGTTGAGGTACTCCAGCATTTTGTGTCTATCCGCGGTGTAAACCAGCATCTGCAATTCCTTCCTACAATGTTCTATTGCATTCCTCCGGTGGGTGGCGGTCAGTGGCCTGGATCTCAAACGATTATGTAACCAAGTACAGGAACTGGATCAAGCGCTTATAATATGGTAACAAGACAACAATCTCCTAGGAAGACAGCAAAATGACTTCAGGAAACAGGGTGGAGTATACACCTCATCGACTGCAAAGGTGCTGAGATAGAGATTGTTGAGAGTTCTTCAGGTTCACAGAGATAGATATCATCAACAATTTGTCCTGGTCCAACTACATTAACGCTATGGCAAAGAAAGCACTTCAACCCCTCTACATCTTAGGAAGACGAAGAAAATACGCATGTCTCGGATAACTATTACCAATTTCTACTGATGGATCACAACTTGGTTTGGCAACTGCTCTGCTTATGCATGAAATCTAATAATTGCAGAGAGCTAGCGACACAGCCAGGTCCATCACACAAACTAACTTCACCCCACCACAACTCCATCTAAACATCACAATGGCTCAGGAAAGTTGCTGCCTTACAGCGAATGCAGCGCCGGAGACCCAGGTTCGATCACGACCACGGGTGCTGTCTGAACGGAGTTTGTACGTTCTCCACGTGACCTGCGTGGGTTTTTTCTGAGATCTTCAGTTTCCTCCCACACTCCAAAGGCGTACAGGTTTGTAGGTTAATTGGCTTGGTAAATATAAAAATTGTCCCTAGTGGGGATCGCCAGACGGCGCGGACCCAGTGGGCCGAAGGGCATGTTTCATGCTGTATTTCCTAACTAACAGCAGCCAATTGGTCAAGGACTACTCACATCACCTATTGTAGGACCACGGACCCATCACCTATTCTTCCCTTTCCCATCGGGCAGACAAAAGCCTGAAACCATGTACCACCAGATTAAATAGATTCTTCCCTGCTGTTATCAGATTATTGAACACGTCCCTTGTAAAATAAGGATTTATTCCCGATCTCCCAATCTACCTAGTTGCAGCCCTTGAAGTCTTTATTGTCTGCCCTTTCTCAGTAGTTATACTATATTCTGCAATGCTTCCTTTTTTTTGGTTAGCCTGCAAAAATTGGTTTCACTGCATTTTGGTACACGTGACAATAACATATCAGTGTACAAAACATAGAACAGTACAGCACAGGGATAGGCCCTTTCGACAAGTTTTTCCTATTATGTTTTTGAACTAATGTTTTTTTTAAACAGTCTCTCTTTAGGAATTTGTGCATGCAATTTATTTATAATTTTGTTGTTATACTAGACCAAGTGGGGTCTGCTCCCCCATCGCAAGATTCCACCACTCACTCATTCCCCCAACGCAATATTGCACCACTCACACATAGCTCCAAACTGTGTTGGGGCAGCTCATTTCTCCTCATCCCCCAGCACTCCCTCCTCCTCCTCTTCCCCCTCCCTCTTCAATCCCTAGAGAGGGAGGGGGTAGAGAGCGAGGGTGGGTGGAGAGCGAGGGGGGGGGTAGAGAGGGAGGGGGGGTGGAGAGGGAGGGGGGGGTAGAGAGGGAGGGGGGTAGAGAGGGAGGGTAGAGGAAAGGGTGGGGGTAGAAAGGGAGGGAGTGGGTAGAGAGGGAGAGGGAGGAGTAGAGAGGGAGGGTAGAGGGGGTAGAGTGGGGGTGAGGGAGGGTAGAGTAGAAACATAGAAAATAGGTGCAGGAGTAGGCCATTCGGCCCTTCGAGCCTGCACCGCCATTCAATGTGATCATGGCTGATCATCCAACTCAGTATCCCGTACCTGCCTTCTCTCCATACCCCCTGATCCCTTTAGCCACAAGTGCCACATCTAACTCCCTCTTAAATATAGCCAATGAACTGGCCT
The DNA here is from genome assembly GCA_963514005.1 of Raja brachyura. The sequence goes on from OY740781.1 coordinate 34,597,038, forward strand.
CAACTACCTTCTGTGGCAGAGAATTCCAGAGACTCACCACTCTCTGTGTAAAGAATGTTTTCCTCATCTCGGTCCTAAAGGAATTCCCCCTTATCCTTAGACTGTGACCCCTTGTTCTGGACTCCCCCAACGTCGGGAACAATCTTCCAGCATCTAGCTTGTCCAACCCCTTAAGAATTTTAATCTTAAGAGTGGGCGAGGGAGGGAGAGGGATGGGGGTAGAGAGGGAGGGGGTAGAGAGGGAGAGTAGAGGGAGGGGGTAGAGTGGTGGTGAGACAGGGTAGAGAGGGTCAGGGAGAGAGAGGGCGAGGGAGGGAGAGGGAGGGGGTAGAGAGGGAGGGGGTAGAGAGGGAGGGAGTAGAGAGGGAGAGGGTATCTCCCTCCTCTACCCATCCCCATCCTCTACCATGCCACTCCATTTCCCTCCTCATTTCCCTCAACCACCTCCCCTCACTCCCATTCCCTGCCCCGGGACCTACCCAGGTCATAGAGCAGCGCCAGGGCCTGGAACTCGGCCTGGTACTCGCACTCGGCCCGGCCCTGGCTGTAGACTCCAGCCGTCAGCTTGCCCACCACCTGGGCTAATACTAGACCGGGGGGGGGTCTGCTACGACATAGTGCAGGCTATGACTCATCTCCGGGCTCATCCCTGACCACGGACCTAGGCTCGTCCTTGGTTCCAGTGGCAGCTTCTTTCTCGGCCCTGGTCACGGCCCCATACCAAGCCCCGGGCTCGGCTCTCATTCCAGCTCGAGCACCAGGCTCGGCTACAGCCAGGGCCCAGGGCACCACCCTCGTCGCCAGGTGTCGGGCGCCGGCTGCCGCTGCCATGCGGGAGCTGGAATGCCTGGCCCACCAGGAGTGTTCCGTTCTGCCTTGCGATTGCATTGTGACGTCACTCGGGTTTTTTTTTCCGAAATGGGTGAGTTTTGGGGCTGTTTTTAAAACTTTAAACAATTAAAAACTTCAGAAATATAGATAGGAATGCGACGGGAAGGTATTTATCACCTCGACGGGGAAAATGTGTAAAATGTGTGAAAATGGGAAGGCTGTGGCCTAGTGTTTAGAAGAAAATAGGAATTAACCAGATATTGGCACACACACACACACACAGCCACAAACAAGCCGTTTTAGTATTATAGAGATTATAGAGAGTCCAAGTGTCTGTGATGTAACTGCAAGCAACATTCGTCATTCCACCTGCACCTCACCCTGCTAGTGCATACGATAATAAACGTGAGCATTTGTGAAGACTGGAAGCAGATTTAACATTTTAGATGATTGCTTTTTCAGAGCTTTTCACATCTCTGCACCAATAAAAATGTTAATTAAAAACTCCTGAAAACTAGAAATCAGCACCAGCACCGTCCCAAACACCACCCTTCCCCCAACCCTACAATCGGATACTTTACTTCCAGACCCACAGGCTGTAATCAGTAAGGAAAGGTGAAAAGACATCCTGCAAAATAATTCTCAACAATGGTACCCTGCAAAGCTACATAAGGTACTCGCATATTCACAACTACACTGCCAAATTCTACGGCAACTCCATTTATAAGTTTACAGTTGACACCACCATAGTGGGCCAGAACTCAAACGATGATAAGACGGGGGAGGTAGGGAGCATGGAAGCATGAAATCAAGATGACAGCTTCTTCCTCAATGTCAGCAAAAACTTCAAGAAGTGGGGTAAAATACACATCCGCTTGTATCAATGGGGCTGACAGGGAGTTGGTCAAAAGCTTAAAATTCCTACGTGTAAATATCACCACCAATATCACCAGGCCAAACCATATTGACATAATGGCCAAGAAGACACATCAATGCCTCTATTTCCTGAAGATCAAGGTAATTCAAAATGCCTCCAATGGGTGTGGCACAGTGACACAGCGGTAGAGCTGCTGCCTAACAGCACCAGAGACTCAGGTTCAATCCTGACTACAGGTGCAGTTTGTACGTTCTTCCTGTGATCATACGGATTTTTTCTGGGTGCTCCGGTTTCCTATCACTCCAAAGATGTACAGGTTTGTAGGTTCATTAGGTTTGGTAAAATTGTGAATTATCCCGAGTGTGTAGGATAGTGCCAGTGTATGGGGTGATCGCTGGTCGGCGCGGTCTCGGTAGGCTGAAGGGCCTGTTTCCACACTGTATCTCTCAGATGCTTTAGATGGTGCATCTGTAGCAATGTGTAAGAGTCTCAGTCTAAAGACTCTTACACATTGCTACAGATGCACCATCTAAAGCATCTTAACCAGAAGCTTGGTTTAGCAAATGCAGTGGCTAAGGCAGCATGAAATAGCAGAGCAATGCGGACAGAGCCCAGTCCATCAAGCAAACCAGGCCCACTGACATCCACATCAATCTAGCTTTTCTCTTCTCTCAGCCAGAAGATACAAAAGCTTGAATCCATGTGCCAATGTTTCAGGAACAGCTTCGTCTCCACTATGATCAATTGGCAGAAGAGATATTCATGATCTCTCAATCTACTTTGATGCACCCATTGCACTTTTATTATCTGCACTTTCTCTGTAGCTGTAACACTATATTTTGCATTACAGATTGTGCTCACGTGTGGTATAATATGCCTGTTATCTCAGTCTCTCATATCGGTGTAACAAAGTAAACCAATATCAGTTGAAGATGTTCCACAGAGTGCCACCGATAAATCTTTTTAAGATACTGGAAGCCCATGGTTCGAAAATAATACACTGGTTATAAAATTGGCTCCTGTCAATTAGGTGCAAAATGCATAGAATGGATTGGATGGCTGCAAACCAGACATACACCTTGTAAACAATTGTAAATAATGTTGCAGAGTTCTACTTTGCCGAGTATTGATTGGATGAGGTATTGAACCTTGTCTGGGTTTCTGGCAGACCAGGGTAGATGTTTCTAAGTTGGCTTCCTTGAGAAGTCTTGAATACAATGTATTGAGCTGCTGTATTATTGGGTTAGGGAAATGTGTGTTATGTATGGGCTAATTGGATAACCACCCCCATGTGGTTCGGCCCCTCGAGGACCCGGGACATATAAAAGTCCGCTACCGCGAGGTCCAGCATCGATCTTCTGGGAGAGCGCTTGGGATTGAGTGACCTTCTGGAGTGTCTCTGTTTGAGTGAGGGCTAGAGGGCTTGATCAGGCAGATACGTGGATCAAACCCGCGGTGGGAGAGGTACAGTAGTTGAACTGTAATTGCACTTTGTCAAAATAAAGATTAGTTGTTCAGGTGCTTGACTCAGCGTTTTTGACTGAAACTAGACTGGCGGGAAGCTTCGAACGAGCAATTTACATTGGGGGCTTGTCCGGGTTCTCAAAAGACCCCCAAACACAAGTTTGCGATGAAGGGTGTTGAGCTGTTTCAATCGCGAGTGCAGAAATCGGCTCACAGTGCAGTTTTCGCATTGATTTTTGGCACTGTTAATCGGAGCAGATCGATCATTCGCAGGCTTGGGAAAGGGTCTAGTCGAGATCATTAGAACAGTCTAGCAAACACAGGGGGGTGGTTAGCACTCCTTTGTGTTAGGGGCCCATAAAACCAGGGTGGGGTTAGAGGTACTGGCTTGGGAAGACAGAGTATAGATTGGCCGGAATACTCCAATCCATTCAAGAATTCAACTGGGCAATTTTTGTTTGATTGCCCGGGTAGTAGGAGAGATACGCATTAAAATTAGGAGTTCGAGCCTATATTTGCAAAGCCAAATTTCCAAATACTGAATTTCATATTGAAGTTCTGCCAGTAAGGTGTAATTCGAATTCATGTGCATAGAACTTCGGAGTTGGTGAATGTCTATGTTCGATTCCGAATAGCGGCTGATCAACAGTGAATAATAACCCTCTGGTCGATTGTTGACTAGTCCCTGATAGCAAAGAGTACCTGAGAGATGGGAACCTGTTTACTTGATGAAAAGTAATCCGAATAACGAAGGGTACCCCTAATTCTGTCGAACTTAGAGAGGTGGGATAGAGGTCCCCCTATAGAAATCCAGTCTTAGCAGAGGGATAGTAACATTCGGGAGAAAAAAAAAGTAATTTAAGGAGTAGTACCCCTCAGCAAAGAGTAAACGAGGAAGGGGCGAATCTTCGGTATCAGAGGGAGAGGTTCACTGTGTGATCACAGTGTGACGCGGTATCGAGATCGAGTGTTCGTGAACTGTGCGCTGGTGCTTCAAATCATTTTGTAAATTATAAAAATCTAGCTTTTCATATTGTCATCAGATCCGAATTTTGTAAATATTCTATGTATGTATGTAAATAAAATTAGAGTATATTAAGATTTAGAAGGTTAAGATTTAGATCATGTTAAGTCCACAGACCGTCATTTGTGTTTCTGCTTGTGCGAGTGTTTACGGATTTAGAAACTTGAAGTAAGAGTGTGTTTGAGTTAAATATTTGTAATTATTTTTAAGCGTGGTGTTGTGAGAATCTGAATCGGGGTGGTTCGATCAGGGGTTGTACTCCTTCGATCGCTATGTCGGGGGAGGAATCATCCGGCTGACCGATTTTCCCATGAGGAAGATTCATTAGAGTGGGGTTTACTGGATATTATAGTTTATATTGGGGTGTGTCTTGGGTTATTGGTAATCGGGGAATATTTTAGTTCTTAATTATAGTGTTAGCTTGGTTTGGATTTGTCTGTCGGTGCAAACTTTAAGTGGATTGAGTGAGAGAAAGATTGCTGATGAGAGACTGCGATTGGGAGTTAGAATTGGATTGGGACACCCGAGATCCTTTGTTTGAAAGTTTAGAATTGAATGAAGTGATTGTGATTCAACTGATAAGAGAGTTTGGAGAATACGACCGAGTGGTTTGAAAAATTGAATAGGAGTGATTGAATAGGAGTGACTGGGTAGCAGTTGAAAGGGAGCGATTGTTAGAGTAATGTGAATCGGAGGGACCGTTGACCATTGTGTGGGAAAGATTCCATTGACCTTGGAGTCTGAGAGGAAGGAGTAATTGGAAGAGGTGTTAGTGTCTGGAACTTTTATTTTGTAATTTGTGTTGTGACCATTGTTCCAAGAATGGGGAACGTCTCTGAGAAGGACCGATCTAAAAAATTAAAAAGCCCGATAAGAATAATTTACGAGAAGCTTCCACAGGAAACCAACAGACTGAGAGGATTAAATGCAGTCTTAAGAAAGTCCACCATTTAGTCCACCATTGGGTGGACTAAAACCTGTAATAGGAATAAACTATACTAGACCAAGTGCAGACCCGTTGGGTCTGTTTCCGCAACACACGGTTGCGGGGGGGTGGGGGCCTGCGGTGTCACACACACAGGCACTAATCAACCCCCCAAACACACAGGCGGGGGATAGGGAGGAAGAAAGGGGAGAGATTGGGGAGAGAGAGTAGAGGGGGTAAGGGGGAGGGAGAGGGGGTAAGGGGGAGAAAGAGGGGGATGGGGGAGGGGGGAGAGGGGTAGGGGGGGAGCAGATGTGAGAGATGCGGGGCAGAGGTGGAGAGAGGGGATGAGGGGAAGGGGAGAGAGGGGATGAGGGGAAGGGGAGAGAGGGGTAGGGGAAGGGAGAGGGGGGAAGGGGAGAGCGGGGTGGGGGAGGGGGGAGAGAGGGGTGGGGGAGGGGGGAGAGAGGGGAAGGGTGCGGAGTGAGGAGGAGAGGGGTAGCGGGGACTGGTGCAAGGAAGGGAAGGGGGAGGGAGAGGTGGGGGTTGGGGGCAAAGGGGTAGGGGGTGGGAGAGGGGGGAGAGAGGGGATGTGAGATGGGGGAAGGGGAGAGGGTTAGGGGGAAGGGAGAGAGGGGGTGGGGGAGGGAGAGGGGTAGGTGGAGTGGTGGAAGAGGGAGAAAGGGGTAGAGAAGAGGGTGGGGGGAGTGGGGGATGGGGTGGGAGGGGAGGAGGGAGAGGGGTGATGAGAGAGGGAGAGGGGGTGGGGGGAGGGGAGGAGAGAGGGGTGGGGGAGGGGGTGAGAGAGGGGTGTGGAAGAGGGGTGAGGGAGAGGGGTGAGGGAGAGGGGGGAGAGGGGGAAGGAGAGGGAGAGAGGGGTAGAGTAAGAGTGGGGAGAGAGGGAGAAGGGAGTGAAAGAGGGGTGGGGGAGAGAGGGGGAAGAGTGGGGAGGGAGGGGGAGAGGGGTAGGGGAGAGGGGAAATATTGTGGAGGGAGGGGGAGAGGACTAGGGGAGAGAGGGGGAAGACTTGGGAGGGAGGGGGAGAGAGCTAGGGGAGAGAGGGGGAAGACTGGGGAGGGAGGGGGAAGGAGAGAGGGGGAGCGAGAAGGGTGGGGGCAGTCCATCTATTCCCCACTCACTATCACCCCCTATCCTCTACCTCTATTGCCAAACTCTCCCTTCTCCATTCCCCTCTCTCCCTCAATCCCCCCCACTTCACCTCCCCAGGATCTCGCCTGTCCTCCAGATCTGCAGAACTCGCTCGTTCACAGAGAGGGACACAGAACACAGATGGACAGCAGGAGGGAGAAGGAGTCAGAGAGCTAAATGCCAGTGCGCGTCGGGATGGTGTTGACTAACTCAACCTCGCAACGCCCACAGCCGTTGATCACTGCCGTTGATAACTGCCAGCTGACAACAGCCAATTAAAGCCGCTAAGGCAAGACGCATTCGCCCAGGAGCGAGCGTTGACAGCAAAGAAGCACCGGCTTCTGACTCTCTGGAAACCCACAGCTGGGATGAGTGCATGGTGGACGGGAGTGGCGGGGCTTCATGAGCTGCGCTGACAGGTTCAGCGCGTGAGGCGCCACTGACCCCGAGATAGCGGAGCTGTAGAAACTTTGTTCTGCAGAACGTTCTCGATCATAAAGGGGGGGGGGGGGGGGGTGCGGGCAGGGGGGCGGGTGGGTGGGCGGGCGAACGTAACTCATGGAAAATTGACAGCAGCTGCATAAATCAATCAGCGGTGGGGGGCGGTGCCAGGAGGCAGGTGGGCATTGGTTGGGCACTGGATTGGTGGGCATGTGGGCATTGTGACATCAGCAGCTGGCAAGCGGCAATTATATTTTAAAAAGTGAGTTTTGTGAACAACTTTTTTCAAAATTTGCAGAAATAATTGACCGAATTTAGAGAGGAGTGCATTTATGAAATCGCAAGTTAAATCCCTACCGAAATTGTAAAATTCTCCGCGTTTTTGCATCTGGCTTTCAAGGAGATACGTTTCAAAGGCAAAATGACATACACCCACACAAACACCCACACGCAGAGTTTTAATAGATACTAGACAAAGTGCAGACCCGTTGGGTCTGTTACCCCAATGTGTGGTTGCGGGGGAGGGGGAGGGGGCTGGGGCATGCAGCATCACACACACTAACCACCCCCCCCCCCCCCCCGCACACGTTAACAACCCCCCTTGATATTATATTAATATTATTAATTTGCTCCATTTACCCCATAACCACCCTATCCACTGACGCAGAGCCCCCAACTCGTAGGAATGTCTAGGGTGAGAGGGGGAAGAGTGGGGAGGGAGGAGATGGAATAGGGGAGAGAGGGGAGGGAGGATGAGAGAGGTAGGGGAGAGAGGGGAGGGATGGGGAGAGGAATGGGGGCAGTCCATCTATTCCCCACTCCCTATCACCCCCACTCCTCTCCCTCTATTCCCACACTCTCAATCCTCACCTCCATCAGTCCCCCCTCTCCCTCTCTACTCCCTCAATCCTCCCACTCTTCACCTCCCCAGGATCTCACCTGTCCTGCGGATCTGCAGAACCTGCTCATTCAGAGAGAGGAATACAGAACAGGGAGGAGTCAGAGAGCCAAAGACTTATCTCTTCTCCCGATCTGCAGAGCATTTTGAGAAGGGGGGGGGGGGAAGAGGAGGTTGGAGCGAGCGGGCGGGCAGGCGTGGGAATGGAGCTGTGTGCTTCTGACTCTCTGGAGGGTGCATGGGATGGGAGGGGCGCGCAGGGCTTCGCGAGCTGCACCAGCTGTGAGTTCAGCGGAACTTACGCCTTATCTGTACTTGCGATCGGCAGAGCATTTACCCCACCTGCACGTTGCCTTATCTCTACTCCCAATCGGCAGAGCATTTTGAGAACGGGGGGTTTGGAGTGGGCGGGCAGGCGAGTCCAGCTGCGAGAGGCGCGCCGCGTGCGTAGTTGGAGGAGTGGGGGAGGAGAGCCGAGCTCTCCTCCTTAAGAGAGAGAGACGCGGCTTGGATTGGTCATTATGTGGGATTGTGACATCAACAGCTCGTGAGTCCCGTTTAGATTTTAAAATGAGTGGGGGGGGGGGGAGGATTTTATTAAAAAATGTGTACATAAAAATGTCTAATTGTTATGAGGAATGCATTAGTGTAATGTCCATTAGTGCATGTAAAAGTGTAATGTCCTGTGAAATGGAAAATATCTGGGAGTATTAGCGTGTGGTTTTCGCGAAACATGGAATCAAAGGCCAAAAATCTGACACAAATAAACACACGCACAGTTTTTAAAGTATACTAGACCAAGTGCAGTGGTCCCCGAATGTGAGGTTGAGGGGGGGGAGATGGGGCGAGGGAGGAAAGGGGGAGAGATGGAGGGAGGGGGGGAGAGGGAGGGAGGGGAGAGGGAGGGTGGGGGGGGTGAGGGAGGGAGGGGTGGGAGGGCAGAGTGGGCGGGCGTGATGCCGAGTGAGGCTGTGGGCCAGGCGTCCGCCATCAAGATAGGCATACGCAGCGTCTTGACGGCGTACACAGCGTCCTGACAGCCGTCGAAAAACTGCATACGCCCTCAATGCCCCTGCCATTAACGCGCCGGCGCTTTCACGCTGGCTCTTTCACGCCGGGCCGGGCCGGGCCGGGGGGGGGGGGGGGTGGAGGAAGTAAAATCGGCAGTGGAAAGAGGAAAATGTCAGGGCCGGGGGGGGGGGGGGGGGGAGGAGAGAACGCAGCTGTTGGGGAAAAAGGTCGGCATTTCGAGGAGAGCTGGGGGGCAGCAGCCGTTATGGTGGCTTTTGGAGGAGGCCACAAAATGAGTGAGTGTGGGGGGAGAAGGATTTTATTTAAAAATGGGTACATAAAAATGTGTAAATGTATTGAGTGCATTAGTGAATGTAAAAGTGTAATGTCTAGTGAAATGGAAAAAATGTCGGAATTTGAGCGTGTGGTTTTGGCGGACCACGGAATCAAACGGCAAAAATCTGACACACACACACACACATAGAGTTTTAAAAGTATACACTAGACCAAGTGCAGACCTGTTGAGTCTGGTCCCCGAACGTGAGTGTGAAGGGAGGGAGGGGGGAGCATCCCAACGTCGTACGCAGCGTCTCGATGGCGTACGCAGCATTTCGATGGCATATGCAGAGTCTCGACGCCGTATGCAGCGTCTCGATGGAGTACACCATGAAATCAAAGGGCAAATCTGACATACACTCGCTGCGTAAGCCCTCGGTGCCTGCGGGCCGATGAGACGCCAGCTCTTTCACACTGGCTGAAAGCAATGATTGGCAGTTCGCCCGTTGCTTAACGCCGTCCACGGGAACAGCCAATCTTTGGCTTGAGGCAGGGTGATAGAGCCGGGCTGGGGTGGGGGAGTGGAGGAAGTAAAATCGGCAGCGAAATAAGAAAAATGTCGGGGCCCGGGGGGGGGGGGGAAATCGGCAGCGAAATAAGCAGCGAAAATCGCCAGCGGGGGGAAAAAAAGGCGGCGTTTTTGGAGGAGAGCGGGCTGCAGCAGCTACCGTTATGGTGGCTGGCCAGCAGGAGGCAACAAAATGAGTGAGCGTGTGTGGGTGGGGGTGAAGGATTTCATTTTTTTAAGTGTACATAGAAATGTCTGAATTTAATGAGGAGTGAATGGGTGAATGTAAAAGTGTAATGTCTAGCAAAATGGATAATTTCTCGGCGTTTGAAAGTGTGGTTTTGGCGAACCATGAAATCAAAGGGATAGATAGACAGAGACAGAGACAGAGACAGAGACAGAGACAGAGACAGAGACAGAGACAGAGACAGAGACAGAGACAGAGACAGAGACAGAGACAGAGACAGAGACAGAGACAGAGACAGAGACAGAGACAGAGACAGAGACAGAGACAGAGACAGAGACAGAGACAGAGACAGAGACAGAGACAGAGACAGAGACAGAGACAGAGACAGAGACAGAGACAGAGACAGAGACAGAGACACAGACACAGACACAGACACAGACACAGACACAGACACAGACACAGACACAGACACAGACACAGACACAGACACAGACACAGACACAGACACAGACACAGACACAGACAGAGACAGAGACAGAGACAGAGACACAGACACAGACACAGACACAGACAGAGACACAGACAGGATCATCAAAATATATGGGAATCGTGAAGGAAATGAGTTAAAAGAAAAATAAATAAAGAGATTGTTTTGCTGTCCACCCTAAGAATGGCGGCTTGCAAATTGGGAATAGGATGAGAACATGATAGAACTGCTCCTTCTTGGGACATTCAAGAACAGGGACAGGATGAACTAGTAAGCCAACAGCAGGAGCAGGAGAGAATACCATCTTCTTAAAGGGAGACTACTGAAACGGCTCTTGGGAGGTGCCGACGAAACCTAAACTTGTTAAATTCGGTAAGAGTGAAACAGTGCCTGCATATCGTGAAGGGAGAGATAATTATTATATGCCAGGGTGTGCAAAATTCCTCAGAGTGGTGCTAGAGCCACAGTATTCCTCACAGAACTCTCATGTTCCCAATTCAGAGAAACCATGCGCACCTTGCGAGCAGGGCACTAGGGAGGAATCAGCGTTATCTTCAGCTCCTCACCCTAAATTTAAATCTGAAGTAAAGAAATCGAGGAGAGATCCTATATCTCCTATGATTGCCCCACAAATGGAGGACAGTAAGTAGGTATGTTACAAAACTTACCTTGCGCAGCGCTGCAGTTCTGCCGCTCCCCGTGTGCGCGACTTTGGCGCCTTTCAGAGGGGGGCGGGCTTAAAGTTCCGTTTTTCCACAGGCAGGACAAATCGATGAATGTCGGGCGATTTCGTTGCGGAAGAAAAATCGCTCCGACATTTCATGAATGAAGGTATTTTTAAATTACTCTAAATTATTTATTAACTAGAGTAATTTAAAAATCACCTTCAAAAGCCGTGAGAACCGACAACCGGAAGGATTTTGCGTAGGGGAGACAAAAAGGTTAATAGTTTATTTTTATATTAAAAGTTGGTTTTTCGGGAGGCTTTAATAATATTTTTATGTTGCGCAATGGGGTCCAAAAAAATGTATGAACAAACGGTATTTTTCCTCCCGACTTCACTGCTAACCGCAACGTTCCAATCCACCGCATTCCACTAAAACCCACTCGCTAGTTGATTTAAATGGCCATTAATTTACAGGCATTAAACACTAAATTCCTTCTATTTGGCCCAGAAATTAATGAAAATGAGATTTAAAAATTATGTTATATTGTGGATTATTGTGTGAATGTTATTTGGACTCTTAGGCAATTTTAAAAAAGTTTATCTTTTCTTAAGAAATGGATAGATGTTTAGATCTACTCATTGAATTTTGTAATTGGCTACAATTAGATAACTAACTAATTATATGCTTTAATTTCAGGTCATCCAAGTAAGATTGTTTCATATTTATTTCAGAATGCTTCAATCTATTATAAGTGAAAATTTCATTGAGTTCTATTAATTTTTAAGAAAGTTATGGGGTTTTAACTGATCCAGATCACAGCTTTTGAGTAAAGTCAATTGGAAGGCAATGGGGAACAAGATGCTAATTTCCAAGTATGAAAATGGCCATAACTTTCTTAATACTGAAGATATGAAAGTGAATTAGGTGTCAAATTAAACTTCTTTTTATGCTTTATCTGATGGGATAAATTGCAGACTTGATTTTTAAAATCTCAAAATTTTGTAACATTGCTATAATAAGGAAAATCAAGGAGCTAGAAGGAAGACTCCATCGACATGGGTGCTGAAATTAATTAGGAACTCCAGTAGCAGGAGGTTGATGGAATCCTTCTTGAAGTACCGGGATAGAATGAATAGCTTTTCAGAGGGTGAGATAGGAGGAGAATATGGAGGGATTGATCCAGACATGTATAATATCATTATGTCAGAGCACTTCACCGATGAAGGGGATTTAGAATGGACTCCCATAGACAGTGTGTTTGTAGGGAAATGCCCGCATTAGGTATAAATGTCCCCCAGACCATCGACGGTCAGACCTTAAGGCAGCCTGGTTCAACGGCAGCCCGGAAATTAAAGGTTCAAGTAAAAGAAATAAGGACAGAAGAGGATAAGGAGGATGATGACCTCTAGGCCTGGATAGACCCCCCATTCAGGGAACCGACCTTTCCTCGGTTTGGCTGAAGAGGTTATAGAGCGATCCGGCCCGATCAGTGTTATAGCTGTGGGGGATTGGGACATTGGAGTTGGTCGTGTCCTATGAGAGAATATTATCGAGAAGGAAGGGGGCAGAGAAGAAATCCACCGGATTACAGAAACCAGTGGATCCCAAGAGGGTACCGAGACTCTTGGAACCCCGAAGGTAGAGGACGAGGACACTGGCAGGGAGATCATGGGACAGGAACATTTTGCCAATCCAACTCATTTTGGTAGCCGTAACCTGCCAGTTAACAGTAATAACATCTATTAAAATTAAAGGCGTCCTCACATAGCCCGAGAAACAGCACTATAAATCAGAAAGAACACCACCCCTTCCAAGTAGGAGGAGACACGTAGAATCCAATTCTCAAGAACCCCTCACTGAAAGGAAGAAGCAAGACATGGAAACATAGTACCTGGCATGAGAAGGGATGGTTGGAGGGATTGGAGGGACTTTAAAATTTGAATTGGAGGGACTTTAAAATTTGAGATTTGGAATAGACTTGTGGAATCTGGTTTAGGAATAATTGGAGTTGATTATTAATTGACATTGTTATTATCTCATCCCCAGAAAGGCAGACAAAGATGGGAAGGAATGTTCACAGGACATCAAGAAGGATGGAACTTGGGAAGATCTGATAACATGGAATTACTTAGGGAATACGAGAGCTGGAATTAAAAGCGGGATTAAAATTGGATTTAAAATTGAAAATTAAAATGGGAATTGAAATTTAAATTGGAGTTGGAATGGTCAAAAGAATAACTGTGAGCAGCAAGACTTCCCTTTAAGAGACCAGACTAAGGAATTATTCAGTAGTTAAGAACTAGTACAAGCGAGAACCCCCAGACCCTAACCTAGACAGAGAACAAAGCCAATAGTGTAAAAGCGATAACCCCTAGACATAGAACTAAGCCAACATAGTAAAGGGTGAATATAGTAAAGAGCCAACATGGTGGAGAATCAACGCAGTAATGGGTTAACATAGTGGGGAGATATACATCAATAAGAAGGGGTACGGGATGAAAGACTTAGTAAATAAGAGAGAAAGACTTGAATAGGTATTGAGAATAGCAGAGCCGATGCATATTTGACCAATGGATTTGAATTGTTTAACCCTTGATGGTAAAGCAGCTTCTATTATCAAGGTGGAAATAAATTGTCCCTGGATACGGCAGTCTTGATTGGATTTATGATAAAATTGACAGCATATAGAAATTGATTGTTTAAATTTGAACGGCTGGGAATTCCACAGGAATTGGAATGGAATTGTATTATCGGCTACAATGCTGTGGAATAAGAAGGATGAGGTGGACACTCAAATTTGAAATAGTAAATTGAAGGCTGAGACTGAATTTGGTTAAATTGGAATATTGATCATGGTTTGCTTTAATTAGAGTCACGCCTGTAGGGAAAACTGGACTGAACCCAGCTGAAATTCATATGAGGACGTGTCATCAGATATACATATTGTAACATCATGTGAGTATGGGATGGAAGATTGCAACCTTCACTGGGTCCACCCTGTTTCGACTAATGCAATCAACTCAAAGTGCACAAACGGAAGGTCAAATAGAACAAGTTGTCCAACAACTTTAGGCTGTGCACGCCACACGAAAGAAGAAGATGATTGTGTGAGTATGAAGAAGGCTGATTAGTGTTGATCCTAGGATAATAAAGAGTATATTAGGGAACAGAATAGGCAGAACTATAGTGAATGTATGGGAAAGCATGGGTGCATGATGGTAACTTGCTTTGTCCCAGGTTTTTCAGGAATTTTAGATTTTAGGTTTGACTGTGCAAAGGGATGGAAGAATGGGCAGCAACATGAATGGAGGGAATTCGCACCCAAGAAAACTTGGGAGGTGAAGACTCATCAGACGGAAATTGTGAAGTTATGACCATGAAAACCCAGGACGTTTGGCAAGATTCTGGGAAGAAACATCATCATCTTGTGTTGCTGATAGATGGAAAATGTAAAGGACACACATATGTATATCTGGTTAGCTGATTGTGATATTTGGTTATCATAAATGATGGGTTATCATATAAGATAAATAAGGAAGGAATGTTAATCCTGGTCAAATTGGAGAGGCTAGTACTTTAAAATGGGGTAAAAGCTTCAGGGCTGCTGGGAGATTTAGTCAATTTGGAATTGCTCTCTGCAGAACTGGGAAAAGCTGCGGAGTGGTGCCAGTGTGTCTGGAGCCTAGATACATGTTGCAAAAAAAAGACTAAGAACATCTGCAGACCCTGTCAATTAGGTGCAAAATACATAGAATGGATTGGATGACTGCTAACCAAACATACACCTTGTAAATAATTGTAAATAATGTTGCAGAGTTCTACTTTGCCGAGTGTTGATTGGATGAGGTATTGAGCCCTTTTTGAATACAATGTATTGAACTGCTGTATTATTGGGTTAGGGAAATGTCTGTTATGTATGAGGTTAATTGTTATCTGTAATTGGATTATTAAGAGACCACCCCCATGTGGTTCGGCCCCTTGAGGACCCGGGACATATAAAAGTCCGTTACCATGAGGTCCAGTGTCGATCTTCTGGGAGAACGCTTGGAACTGCGTGTCCTTCTGGAGTGTCTCTGTTTGAGCGAGGCCTGGAGGGCTTGATCAGGCAGATACGCGGATCTAACCCGCGGTGGGATAGGTACAGTAGTTGAACTGTAATTGCGCTTTGTCAAAATAAAGATTAGTTGTTCAAGTGCTTGATTCAGTGTTTTTGACTGAAACTAGACTGGAGGGAAGCTTAGAACGAGCAATTTACAGGAAAGTCTAGGACTAGAGGCCATAGCCTTAGAATTAAACGACGGTCTTTTAGGAAGGAGATTAGGAGACATTTCTTTAGTCAGAGGGTGGTGAATCTATGGAATTATTTGCCACAGAGGCTGTGGAGGCCAAGTCAGTGGATATTAAGGCAGAGATAAATTAGAATTAGAATTAGAATGCCTTTATTGTCATTCAAACAAACAAAGCTTTGAACAAAATTTCGTTCCCTGCAGTCATAACATCAAAGAAAACATACAATTAACACAGTTCCACACAAACATCCATCACAGTGAATCTCCAAACACCTCCTCACTGTGATGGAAGGCAAAAGTCTCATCTCTTTCCTGTTCTTCTCCCGTGGTCAGGCAGTCAAACTGCTGTGTCGAGGCTCTTGATGTTAAAGCCCCTGGCGGGTGATGGTAAGTCCCGCGGTCGATTAAGCCGAGCCGGGTGATGTAAGGCCCTGCAACGGGCCGATTCAAACCCCGCGATTCAGGGCGGGTGAAGTTGCTGTTGCGGGAGCTCCCGAAAATCGGTCTCCTACCAGGGACCTGCAAACTCCCGATTTTACCGTCCACAGGGCCTGCGGCCGAAGCCTCCGAAGTCGGGTCGCAGCTGCAGTGCCACCACAGCCTCCGAAGTCAGCCAGCTCCGTGATGGTAAGTCCGACAGCTCTACCACTGGAGCCCTCAGGTCAATTCCGGTTGGAGGCTGCCAGCTGCACGAAGTTAGGCCCCAGCGAAATGGAGACACGACAAGGAAAAGGTCATGTCCCCGTTCAAGGAAGAGATTAAAACGTTTCTTGATTAGATTGAATAGATTCTCGATTAGTACAGGTGCCAGAGGTTATGGGGAGAAGGCAGGAGAATGGGGTTAGGAGGGAGAGATAGATCAGCTGTGATTGAATGGCAGAGTAGGCTTGATGGGCCGAATGGCCTAATTCTACTCCTATTCCTTCTGACAACCCTATCTATTTCTCTCATGATCTTTTTTTTTTTTAATTAAATTTTATTAGAGGCATGTGCATATCATAGTCCGAACCACTACAAACTTTGTTAAACGGTTACATATTAAATATCCAGGATTCCAGGGTCTCCGCTACCAATGTAGCTGGGGTCTTCATTTATCAGTTACATATTAACATTGACACTTAATTATTATTTTTTTTTCAATAGATAGAAAAAATAAAGAAAAAGAAAAGAAAATTAGAAAAATAGAATAAACTATCCATAATACAACTTAGGAGAAAGCTCCGTGGGTAAGAAAACATAACTATTCATCTAGTCCTGGGTTCAAGCTTCCGTCAGGTATTAGCGCCGGCCCATTCTACCCCTTCAAATAATCTATGAACAGAGACCATATTCTAGTAAATAATTCTGGTTTGTCAATTAAGACAAATCTAATTTTTTCCAGATTTAAGGTCTCCGACATCTCCATAATCCCCATTTTGATTGTGGGGGATGCGGGGTTTTTCCAAAATTTTAATATTAATTTTTTCCCAGTTATTATACTATAATCAAGGAAATTTCTTTGGTTTATTGTAAGTTTTAGATATTGTTCAGATATGCCCAGTATTATTAATTTAGGATCGGGCTCCAGTTGAGTATTAACCACTACGGAAATAATTTAAAAAATATCTCATGATCTTTTTTTATCTCCAAAAGATCCTCACACACTGCATAAAGTCCTAGCCTGCTCCACCTCTCCCTATAGCTCAGGACCTCGAGTCCTGGCAACATCCTCGTGAAGCCCCTGTCCCACTTTCACGACCTAAATTGCAACCTCTGACGACTTTAAACGACCTAAAAAAAAAATCAAGGTCACGGTAATCTATGACCTTCCATGACTATGTGCATGACCTCCTACGACTATGTTGAAGATCTCCCACGCCTATGAAGACCTCCTTCAACTATGTTGAAGCCAGGCTTCGACCATGTACGTTTTACTGCTCTTTACAGTAGCCCTTTTGCTTCAGCAGCCTTTTAAGAAAGGCAGAAGGAGAGCAAGGGTGATGAGGAAGCACAAGAAGAGGTCTCAATGGGTGAATGGAGATGATGTCATGGACTGTCCCAGTACACCATATGATTGGAAGAGAGTGGCGCTGGGTTTTGACAAAAGATGGAAATTTAAGCACACATGTGGGACAGTGGATGGCAAGCATGCCATTCTTGTCCCTGTCCCCCTTTTCGTACAGGATGGTATTCTGCTGGAACCATTCCTCAAGGTCCCCCTCCTGCTGCCTGGTGAAGGTGTAGGGCATAACCTTCCTCCAGCCCTCTCTCACCACCAATGGGGCATCTACATCTGATGCTGTGTCAGACACAGGAGAACGGGCTGCTTTGCTGCCTTCAAATGAGGCAGCGAAGGATGGGGTGGTGGTGGAGCATATACTACCACCTTAGCTCCTCCTCCAGGGGTCTCTCATGCAGGGCTACCTCCTCCTGCACTATCACCTCCTGTGACATCACATCCTGCCACTCCTCCTCCTGGGTGGGCAACATCTGCACGGCAGGTTTTTTTTAGGGTTGTGCCCTCCCCCTGCGCTGCTGCCTTTTTGGTGCCATCTCTAAAACACAAGTCTCCTCTCCAAAAAACTCTCCAGCTATGAATGAGCATGCCTTGGAGTGAAAGAGGTGACGTTCTGCTGTTTAATTTACCTTTTTTTTCTACTGGCCTTTTTTCACCCTGGAGCTATACCTTCACCCCGGAGCTTTCACCCATTACCTTCGACTGCCTCCGGCCACCTACGACTAGCATCACGACCTACTACGACCTACCTACGAGTAAAAAGTATTGATTTTTTCCACGCCGACCTTTTTTTTAAAACTCGTGGTCATCTTTTATCTGGCTAGAAAAAACGCCGCAACCTATTTGATGCCACGAGTATGCGGAGACCACTCATGAGCACGAGGAAGACCTCCTACGATCTCCTATGACCTCGTGGTGACTATGCTGCGAGTATGAGTCAAGGGCAAACTCAGCAGAGGTCGTGAATTAGGTCGTGAAAGTGGGCCAGGGGCTCAAATCTTCTCTGCATCCTTTTCAGCTTGACAACATACTTAGAGGAAGTCTTGCCAAAATCTGCAGATTAGACCAAAATAATGGAAGGATTAGCAGTACGTAGTGAGGTTTCTTTTGGAGGCCAGTACGGTTTTGGAACTTGCAGTTTGAAGGAGTGAAACAAGCTGAAAACTTGATCACTGACCTTAGAGGACTAGAAGACAAGAACAGGTCCTTCACCCCACAATGTCTGTGCTAACCACAATGCAAATTTAAATTGCATATATCCCTCCATCCTTTGCTTGTTCATTTGTATGTCAAAATGCCTCAAACATTGTTGTCATATTTTTAATATTGGCCAAATTAAAGACACTATAAAATGAAGGATCCCTGCACTTGTCAGAATTGCTTAACCCTTGTCAGCTGAACTTTACAGGCTTTGATTGGCACCAGCCAGTCTAGGCTCAGACTGGTCTGCAGGATGGTGAGGGGTCCAGGTGTTCACCCTGTTTCTCTTGAATTGATAAAATGTATAGCGGTTTTGCAAACTGACTTGAAATGCATCATTTCGATTGGATCGCTGAAAAAGCATTGTAAATAATATAAATAATGTTGCGAGATGATCATCCTGATAATCGATGATTGGTCGAACTGTTGAGCCTTGGAGAAACTGTTTGAATCTCAGGGCACATGTTTTGAATGTTTATTCTTGTTTGCTTCCTTCTGGAATTTTCTTTCAAATACAATGTATTAGCCACTGTATTATTGGGTTAGGGAAAATGTCTGTCATGTATGGGGTTAATCGATGTCTGTAATTGAATTGTAAAGAGACCACCCCCATGTGGTTCGGCCCCTCGAGGTCCTGGGACCTATAATAGTCCGCTACCACGAGGTCCTGTGTTGATCTTCTGGGAGAGCGCTTAGGACTGAGTGACCTTCTGGAGTTACTTTGTTTGAGCGAGGCAAAGAGGGCTTGATCAGGCAAATACGAGGATCAAACCCGCGGTGGTTACGTACAGTAGTTGGAACTGTAATTGTGTTTTGTCAAAATAAAGTTCAGATGCGCAAGTGCTTGACTCAGTGATTTTTGACTGAAACTAGACTTGGGGGAAGCTTAGAACGAGCTATTTACAATATCTGTTCCATCCTCTTCCCCAAGCACCCACTACATGTAAAAAAAGTATCTTGATCCTCTTTTACACTTTCCTCCTCTCACCTTAAACCTATGTTCTTTGGTACTTGACATTTTCACTTTTAATGAGATACTTGACTAGGTCGCTGAATTCCTGTAAGCTCTAAGTCAATAATATCCCATGCCTTTTCGAATGCCTTCTGTTCATCTACTAGAAAAAAATAAATCTGGACATTGGCCATATGCAGACTTGACAAATCCAATTCTCAGCTGTTTGGCTTTCCATCCTCATCCAAAAGCTCATGCACTTTGTATCATGAGCCTGCCACATACATTTGCCACAGCCTTTGCTAGTGAACATATTTAATCACTGAAAAGCTTTAAAGTTTTGTTCACCAGATAAACCTCATGTTACCTTTACCCCATCAAAAATACCAAGAACATCCTGCCTCCAACACTAGTATCCGAAGCATCTTACACTTCCTTCTTACTTTGTGGAGAGGTCGATGTGGCGGTCGCTGAGGGCGCCGACCAACGGGCGAGGATGGACCACGTGAGAGTGAGGAGGCCGCTGCCGGGGTAGAGGAACAAAGGAGGACCCGGCGTGGGGGGGGGGGGGACGGGACCGCCATGAGGGAGGGGAAATAATGATGGAGGACATGGCGTGGGGAGTCCGCTGTGAGGAGGGGGAGTGCAGGATACATGGTAAATTTGTCGGCGCCCTTTGTGTGACGACTGTTTGCATACCTTCAGAACCCTTCAGAAGAAGGGTTCCAACCCGAAACGTCACCCATACCAAGTGAAGAATTTCACTGTGACTTGTCAGATGTGACACTAAAGTATTAATTCATTCATTAATGGCTTTATTATAATCACCTAATCATGGGCTTGCGAGGAAGAGGAAAAGGGAAAGATGGTACAAATTATTATTCCAATTACGATAAAGAACTTATGACACTGTGACGCGTGTTTTTGCTGTAATATATTAGTGTGTGAAGCTATATAAATGCGCATTGCTGTAATGCATTACAGTCAGAGGGATCTTAAGAAGATAGTAACAACACAATTGGGAGAATTATCCCGTGAACTGCAAAGCACCTAGAAAATATTTCCCTGCTAACTACCGTTCAAGAAAGAACTTTGAGTTGCAACAACATCACAAAAGATAAATAAGTGCCATTGCTGACATTTAAAGTCATCAATTAAACTCCCATGGAATTATACTGCCTAGTACGATGGAAAAGTAATTAATATGGCCTACAGTCTATTGCCAATAAAATGCAACGCTTAAACACTATGATTGGCTGCATTAAATTTGTAAGAAAGTTATCAAAAATTTTGCAATACCTCCAGATTTTTGAAGTTTGACTTTTGTAAAGATATCTCTGAATCCCAATAAATAGTAAACAAATTGTAAACAAAAAGGTGCAGGAGTAGGCCATTCAGCCCTTCGGGCCAGTACCGCCTTTCAACATGATCATGGCTGATCATCTAAAATCAGTACCCCGTTCCTGCATTTTCCGCATATCCTTGATTTCTTCAGCTAATTCTAACTCTCCCTTGAAAAACATCCAGTGAATTGGCCTCTACTGCCTTCTGTGGCCGCAAATTCCACAGATTTACAACTCTCTGGATGAAAACTTTTTTCATCATCTCGATCCTAAATGGCCTACCCCCTTATTGCTAAACTGTGACCCCTGGTTCTGGACTCCCCCAACATCGGGAGGATTTTACCTGCATCTGGCCTGTCCACTCCTTTAGGAATTTTATATGTTTCTATAAGATTCCCTCTCATCCTTCTAAATTCCAGGGAATAGCATGTTCGTCTTACCCTGGATGGGCTCGGATGACCTCCGGCTCCCCAAGATCCAGCGCTTGTTCTGTCTTCCAGACCTAAACACAAAGTAAAGAAATGTATCATTAGTGTCTGGAGTTATGCTGAATATAGTTATGTGCAGATAGTATTTCCCCATAACCATTGCTCCATTTTACAAGTAAGCCAACAGTGAAGGTAAAGCTGCATTTCTGTAAATTTACATGTCAGTGATAACTGCTGCATGATTCATCACAGATGCTCCTTGATACAGATCTTTCAAGTTATGGTTAGAAATTCTGATTGCATTTTCAGCTGACTTTTTTTATTCCAATTTGTTCTGTATACCGAATATTGTCCAAAACAGACCATCAAAAAGGAATCCATAGAAAGCAACATATTAGAAGTTGCAGATTTGACCCCAAACTTGTTTTGCTCTGCGATCACATCCACGATCATGTTAGCAGCAATGCACATAGCTCTGCCGCCCAACATCGCAACGAGTCAGAACGCAGATAAGAAAAGCATCTATTACTCATAGACAAGAACATGGAATTAGTCTCTCGGAAGGAACAGTAGATGCTGGTTTATCGCAAGATAGACACACTGCTAGAGTAACTCAGTGGGTCAGGCAGCACCTCTGAAGAAAAAAGATAGGTGACATCTCGGGTCGGAACTCAGAAAACTTCAGAACCCTTCAGAAGAAGGGTTCCAACCCGAAACGTCACCCATCACCCCATTTCTCCAGAGATGCTGCCTGACCTGCTGAGTTACTCCAGCACTTTGTGTATATCATTGGAATTTGAGACTTTTTGTTTAAAAAGAGATTAGAGCCAATTTCCTATTTTTCAATATCAGCCAATTCTCAAAGCAACCATGTGAAGAGAGGTATAAATAAGAAAAATGAACATTAAAACATGAGAAAGAGTCAGGAAACAAATTACGCAACGGGATATTTTAGAAATAAATTCATCTTTGGATCAATCCATTGGACTCACAGTAACTTCATATTATATGGTATAGCATTGTTGAACCAAACTGAGGGGATGGAGTAAAAGACAAGAGAAAAATCTAATTATTCTAAAACTGGAGCAATCTTTCAGTTAACAGAACTAGGTCGAAAAACGAGTATGAAGTAAAAGCTATCCTTGCATCCGTAAAAGTCATCCTCAACCCTGAAGGATTACCTAAGAAATGATCTTACCGAACTTCACAATCTAAGGATTACTTCTCACAGAACAATCAAAGGATTACTTTCCAAAAACAATTTCCTTCTCTCCAAAGATAATACTGCTTCATCCGCTGAGAATTTCCAGGATTTCTTTAGAGATTTTAAGCTTTTCCACTGGTTTAACATTTATTTCTATGTGCCTGGTTTGGGCCAAGTTGAATAAAACTAGAACAACAAATCTGCTGTGAACCACTTTGGAAATATTGGAAGCATGCAAAGTATCACATAAATGACAGTTCCTTCTTTCTTGCAATAACATGAAGCATTGATGTTAGTTTAACTAGTGCCAGGAATTTGATGTAATCCACATAGGCATTCCACAACACGGGACATTATCACGAGCTGCTTTAAACAGTGGTAAAGCAAAGTTTGCTTTGGAGACACAAGAGACTGCCGATGCTAGAAATTTGAGCAAAAAACAAACTGCTGGAGGAAAGAACTTACAAACTCAGTACAGATAGCACCCGTAGTCAGGACCGAACCTGGGTCTCCGGCTCTACAAGGCAGCAACTCTACTGCTGCCGCCCTAAGATAGCATCTGTAGAGGAAAGTGAGCAGACAACCTTTTGGGTTGGGATTTTCTTCCACGCTGGGGGTGGTATGAACTCCAGCCTCTGAAATCTAATAGCAGTACCAGCACCACAGTATGCAGCTCCATTCACAGTTCCTCACACAATGATGCAGGCAAATTAATTTACCCGTATCCACATAACATCTCAAAAAAACTTCCATTTCCTGTGACATAGTAGGATGCATACCTTTAATATTGTACTTAAAAATCCAATCGCACAATAGAAATCTGATTACAGGACTAGGTATTGCAAAGAGTTTTTTTAACAACACTTAATTATAATAATTCATAAAATCTGGCCATCAAGTTGGTCATTCATTTAACAATTTATAATCTTAAAATCTTTGCTGAACATATGTTTTTATATATTAGATAGATAACAAAGTACAGGGAGCAAATGTTGGACATGCAGCACAAGTTAAATAATATTTCAAACACAGGTTAATGCTTTCATTGAACCCCTCATTACACAATGCAAACAGTGATCAGTTCCATATTAAATAACTGTCGATGAGATAATTAACCCAGTAAATTGACTTTCTTTATCAAGCTCAAAAGAAAAAGCAGGGGCAACTCTATGGTTTGAGTAAATTGAAGAAGAATCCCACTCAAAGCATTGGACCATTTTTGTTCCCTCTGAAACTACAAAATATTATAACAGATTACAAATTGCAACATTTCAATTTAGAATTTGCCCCTATTTAGGCAATCTCTCAAGTTTGAGAATGGCCTGCTTTCACTCCAGTTTTGTGGGTCTGGAGGCAGTTGATATGGCACCAACAGGCTCTGCCACAAGTGGGTGAGGAGGTGTTTTATCAGGAGGACAGGTGGGTAGTCAGTAAACTCCTTCCGCCATTTAGCAAGGTAAGATACATCATTACCAGAGGTTTACTCATTGGCTTTAAGATGGCATCGTGCTAAGGCAACACTTTTCAAGCAGCAGAATAGTTCAGGATCAAATATAGTAGTTTTAACGTCTACAGTTAAAAGAAAGCGCTGTAACTGACATGCGGCATCTGCCTCGTGGTAAACGCTAGATAGACACAAAATGATGGAGTAACTCAACAGGACCTGCAACATTTCTGGAGAGAAGGAATGGGTGAGGGTTTGGGTCAAAACCGTTCTTTAGACAAAGTCACATGAAAGGGAAGCGAGAGATATATACGATAACGTAGTGAGATATAGAACAAATGAATGAGATATGCAAGAAAGTAACAATGATAAAAGAAACAGGCCATCGTTGGCTGTTTGCTAGTTGAGAACAAAAAGCTGGTGTGACTTGGGTGGGAGAGGGATGGAGAGAGAGAAGGAATGCTTTCTTGAAGTTAAAGCAATCAATATTCACACCACTGAGTATGCTGTTCCTCCAATTTACATTTGGCCTCACTCTTCTCAATGGACAAAAAGATCAGTGTGGGAATGGGAAGGTGAATTAAAGTGTTTAGCAACCGGGATATCAGGTAGGTCTAGGTGGACTGAGTGATGGTGTTCAGCGAAACGATCGCCCAGTCTACATTTGGTCTCGCTGATGTATAAGAGTCCACTCTTATGGTCTTGTAAATAGCTTGTTCTAAGCTTCCCCCATCAGTCTAGTTTCAGTCAAAAATCACTGAGTCACGCACTTGCGCATCTAAACTTTATTTTGACAAAACACAATTACAGTTCCCACTACTGTACTTAACCACCGCGGGTTAGATCCTCGTATCTGCCTGATCATGCCCTCTTAGCCTCGCTCAAGCAGACACTCCTGAAGGTCACTCAGTCCTAAGCGTTCTCCCAGAAGATCGACACAGGACCTCATGGGAGCGGTCTTTTATAGGTCCCCAAATCTTGAGGGGCCGAACCACATGGAGGTGGTCTCTTTAAAGTCCAATAACAGATATCACTTAGCACAGTATATGATAGATATTTCCCTAACCCAATAATACAGTGATTCATACAATGTATTCAAATGGTGCTTTTGAGAAGAAGCAAACATAGTAACATTTACCCAGATATTCTAGAAACCCAGACATGGCTCAATACTTAATAGAAACATAGAAACATTTGTTAATCCGATCAACATCTAGCAAAGTAAAGCTTTGCAACATTATATACAATGTATATGTCTGGTTTGCATTCATACAATCCATTCCATGCAATTTGCACCTAATTGTCAGGATCTGCAGATGTTTCATTCTCTTTCTGGAGCTCTTACCTAGGCTCTAGCAAGCTGACACAATTCTGCAGCTCGTACCATTTCTGCAGGAGGCACATTTAAATTGACCAAATGGCCTAGCAGCCCAGAAGCCTTTACTCGATTTTAATGTCCTGGCTTCTCTAATTTGGCCAGAATTAACAGTCTCAGATCAGAGGCAAACTCTTCATGATCTCAGAAGCAGTTGCCCTGTCCAACTGGTGCTCTCCACATCTGGAATATCTAGCAGTGAAGTGCTGTTCCTTCTATCTCCCAGGAGAATTCACCTCCATCACCGTGACCACTGTTGACATCCCGTCCCAGGCAGACATTCATCTAGCACCGGACAAGCTGCATACTGTGGTCCAATGCCTTTTCCAGATTCGGGGCATCAACAAGGTCGGCCATTCCACCATCAAAGATGCCTATCGGTCCATCCCTCGCCCTCAGGGAAATCAGTCTACCTGGTTGAGCTCCTTCTCCCTGCGCATAGGCAGCGACTGAAGAGCACAGCTCCAGGGCTGAGGAATGCACAGATCTGATCAGATGAGATAGCGGAACAACTCTGCAAATGCTTGGAGTTGGTAGTCTGAGCTACCAGACTGAGTTGATAGACTCAAGGACTCAACAATGAAGATGTACAAATATGCTATGGTAGTTACTGATTCCATACAAAAATTTATGGAGGAGTACGTTCTCACCAAAATTATCCAAGTGTTCCCCAACCAGAAGCCTTGGATAAACCAGGAGGTTAGCAATCAACGGAGGACTAGTTCCTGGGCATTTAAGTCTGGCAATATAGGAAGTTCAGGTACAACTTCAAAAAGGCGATTAGAAAGGCAAAGACACTTTTGGTGTAGTTTAAAGGGCGAAGCGGAAGAATCACCAGCTGTGGCAGGGCTGTCATACCATGGCTTTCTAAAAGGCAAAACCAAGTGGCAGCTCGAGTGATAGGAAGGCATCACCCTCAGATAAGTTCAATGCGTTCTATGCCCACTTCGTAAGGGAGAGTACCAATGTGCTTCTTAGGCCCGCATAGCACCCAACTGCATTACAATCACATTCACCGTGGCCAATATCAAAAGTTCCTTCATGAGGATGAACCCACAGAAAGATTCTGGATTTGATGGTGCACTTTGCCATGTTCTTAAAACCTTTGCAGCCCAACTGACTGGAGTTTCTACAGACATATTAAACTTCTCATTACTAAGGTACAAGGTTCCCAGCTGCTTTAAAAGGCATCAATCACAATGGTGCCCAAGTGGAGTAAGGGACATGGCTCAATGACGACTGATCGGTCGCATTGACATCTGTGGTGATAAAGTGCTTTGAAGGGTTGATAATGCACAAAGCAACTCTCTTAGCAATGACCTGGACCCATTACAATTTGAAAAGCCTCAATAGATCAACGGGGGATACAATCTCGGTGGCTCACCGCTCTCCACTGCTCACTAGGAAAGCACATACATCAGGCTTTTGTTCATCAACTACAGCTCAGCATTCAACACCATCCTCTCCTCCAAACCCATCAAACTCAGGGAACTAGATCTCTGCTCATCCCTAGGCAACTGGATCCTTGATTTCCTCATTGGCACATCACAATCAGTACAAATTGGTAACAATGCATCCTCCTCGATAACCATCAGCACAGGTATACCTCAGGGCTGTGTGTTCAGTCCCCTGCTCTACTCACTCTATATCTATGACTGAGTACCCCAACAGTTCCAATGGCATCTCCAATATTGATCAAGTATTTGATCAATACTGGATACAATACGATGGCGCCACCTACAATTGGTGTCTGTCCTTTCATTCTTTTTGTTATTTTTAGTCTGTTTTTAAATTTGTATTTGGAGGTCTTTAAGTCTCTTTTATGTGGGGGAAGGGGGAAACAGTTTTTCTTAGTCACTTCCTGGTCGAGGATGCGACTATTTTCCGAGCCGCATCTTCGCCCCCTCCTCGCGGCCTACCATCTGCATTGGCGCAACCTTTCCTGCCGGAGACCAGCCAGAAATTCAGCAACGGCGCAGCACTGGATTCCATTGCAGAGCGAGCGATGCCTTACCGGGAATCGCCGTGTTGGAGCTCCGGAGTGCTGGGACTGCCGACTTTGAACACCATGGAGCTGTGGTCTGCGGAGCTTCCAGCCACGGGCGGTGGGAGCTTCCAGCCACTGGCGGCGCTGACTTTCCAGCCACTGGCAGCGCTGACTTTGACATCACAGAGCCTGGGATCTCTCACCGAGGTCGCCAGCCTTGAATCTCCGCCCAGCTCGGCCTGTGGCCTTCGGAAGCCGCGGTCTCCGGTAGGAAGCGGCCAATTCGGAGGCTCCGGGGCCACTGAGAGTGTTCTTCCGTTCGAGGGGCTGAAACATCGGGCCGTCGTTCCGGCGACCGCGGAGGCCTCAATAGGCCCCGACCACGGGTGAACAGAGGAAGAGGACTGAACTTTGGTGCCTTCCCTCACAGTGGGAAACTGATTCTGCTGTGGGGGGGATGTTTTATTGTGTTTTATGTTAAATTCTAAAGTGTTGTGTTTATCTTATTTGTGTGCTGCATGGTAATTATTTTCCAAACAAACCCTGCTCGTTTTACATCATTGTATTGCGTTGTGATAAGATTCTTATCAGAAGCATTCATTGTTGATTTTGAAAGAGTCTTCATTGTATATACTATCAGTGTATGCTACCAAAATCAAATCTAAAGGCACACAGCTAAAGTACTTGTCATCAATATATAGTAACTGGATGATATAAAACTTTCCCCATACCAAATTTAATAGCTGTTAATCCCAAAACAACAAATCCACATAGTTAGAAAGATAAAGATCACGACAGGCCTTTTGGCCCACTGAGTCTACATTGACCATTAGCTTCCCATTTACACTAATGCAATTGTATATTCTCCTCAGCATCACCATCCTCTGCCCCCACATATGGAAAGCAACTGTCCCGGACAGTATTCAGAGACATGTCCTTGGGAACTGCATGGACCAACTAGCAGGAGTGTTCACGGACATCTTTAATCTCTCCTGACTCTGACCAACAATCTGACAATGTGCACTTTAACAACATGTCGGGTTTTCTATTACAAATCTCAAATTGTGGAGTACAGAGGCAAATAAATAAATATTACCAACTTCTACAGATGTGCCATAGAACGCATTTTTATCAGAATGCATCACAGCATGGTTTGGGAACAGCTCCATCCAAGACCACAAGAAATTGCAGAGTTGTTGACGTACACCATCACTCAAACAACCTCCATTCCATGGACTCCACCTGGTCACTCCCTCTTCTCCCCTCTCCCATCAGACAGGAGGTACAGAAGTTTGATAAAGCAGACATCCAGATTCAAGGACAGTTTCCCGCCAGCTGTTATCAGGTAACTGAACAGATAGAGGGAGGTCCTGACCTCCCATCTACTTCATTGGAGACCTTCAAACTATCTTAAATTGGACTTTATCTTACACTGAACATTATTGCGTTTATCCTGCATCTGCGCACTGTGGACAGCTTGTTTGTAATCATGTATACTCTTTTTGCTGGATAGTACACATCACAAAGTAACAATAATAAACTAAACTAAAGCAGCCAAATTCAACCACTTACCTACACACTAAGGGTGATTTACAGTGGTCAATGAACCTACCAATTTGCATGTCTTCGGTGCAACCTGGAGCACCTAGGAAGAAACTCACATGATCAGGCATAAATCCAAGCTTCTGGCACTTTACGGCAGCTTGTGTGCTGTAGTTAGGACCTGAAATAATTTAAAGCTTTTATCCTCACTGGACTAAGTTTCATCTCATCTCAGTCCTGAATGATCCCTTGGTTGATGACACAAAGCATCTGAAGGAAATGTCATCTCTTTTGCTTTTGTCAAGCTCCTTCAGGATTTTGCATGCTTCAATGAAATACCCTCACTCATGCAAACTTTAGATTATAGGCCCAGTCAACTTAATCTCTCCTCACAGGGCAATTCCACGAACTGCAGGAATCAACCTGCTGTACGTTCTCTGCACTTCCTCCATCACAAGTACATCTTACCGTAGGCAGGTAAACCAGAACACAATATTCCAGGTGCAGTCTTACCAGAATCTTACATAAACATGTTTATTCATGTACTCAAATCCTCTTACAATAAAGGCCACCATATCATTTTCCTTTCTAATTGCTTGCTGTAGCTTCATGTTAACTTTCAGTGATTTATGTTTAATGAGTATATAACCTAGTATATGTCAATAAGATTTCGTCATGCGAATTAAAAAGGCATGAAATTAGTTATGTGATATAACATGAAACAATTAACTGGGATAGAAAATAAAATGGGAATAAAGAAAGCAAACATTAAGTGAGACAATACTCATAAAATCTATCTTCAACAGTCAAAGTAGTATTTGGAAATTTAATCCATTTTCTACCACACGAAAGATCGATGATAAAACTAACACCAAAATGTTGCAAATAAATATTTTTGTTTGGGGCCACTGTCATAATTTTAAATTACAGCTGTGCCATTAATGATTGCCATGACAAATTGCTTTACTGCAATTACTGGACTGAAATCGCCCTCAGCAGCATGTGTACTGTTTGGATTTTGCGAAGTTTTCTTTCACCTATTTTAAAGTAAATAAATTAATTAAGCTAGAAAGGCTGTGCACCAAACTTCATACAGTTGCAAATATTACAGATGACATGCAGTTAACAACAAGTCACAGGCAAAAATCTCCAACAAACCACTAAACTGCCTTCAGAACTTTGGGCAAAATGGAACCTCTGAAGGAAAACCGTAACCCAAGAGAAATGGACACTTGAATTTGCTAGTGATGTGACAGCCTGTTTCTATCAATGTGATCAATTCAATCAACGTGAAATATCAAATGTAAAATGTTAGGTGGACTAAATGCTGGAGAAACTCAGCTGGTAAGGCAGCATCTATGGAGCGAAGGAATAGGTGACGTTTCGAGTTGAGACCCTTCTTCAGACTAATGTGGAGGTGTGGAGGGGCGGGAAGAAGAAAGGAAGAGGCGGAGACAGTGGGCTGTGGGAGAGCTGGGAAGGGGAGGGGAAGGAGGGAGAAAGCAAGGACTACCTGAAATTGACTGTAAAATGTTTATCATTTTGATTTTAGACAACACAACACAAACTGACAATTTATCAAAGTTGTCTTTGAGCAGTAGGGAAGAAACATTGGTGCGCAGATCCAGCAACATCTCCAGACCTTACTTTTGTTCAGCATCTTGCTACAGGAACTGTGTCAAGGCAAAAATTAAGTCATTCAGCTTTTCTTTCATTCAACGTTCAAACCGTCTGACACCTGCTATTTAAGTTCACAAATAAGAACACTTCTGGGGAAATATCAGAAGGCTACTCCCACACATGAGAATGGAAAAGAAAAGGCATTTCTTGTTCGAAAGATAAAAAGAACGACGTGCCACTGCTGTGCAGCAAAATTACCTGGAGGAGCAGCCATGAAAAAAGGAATAAATTTGAAAAAAAGAGAATGAAAAATTAAAGCATTCTGCAATTGATGCACAAAACAGTTGTAATTTTGTTTTAAAAAGCACATTTCCACGAATTAGAAATTTGTTTTTAACTACTAAAATGTAGTTAATTGATGCAATGTAGAGAAGAATTAAAATCTGCTCAGCAAAAGGCACATTAAATAAGTCAATCATAATCTATACATCAAATAAATTGTTCGTAGAGAGTCTCCATGAAAACATTTCTGTGTAAAAAGGTGAAAATACATCACATAAACACTGTGGTCTGGTGTACGTCAGTGTTGTTTAATTGGGTTAAGTTGATAGTCATGGTTATTTGTTCCATTGTAATCATATTTGACAAGGTTGACATAAAATTATAATACACATTAGCTGAGTAACAGATGTAAATGATAAGCTGTTACGCACTGTTGATGCACGTTGAACTTCCGGGTCCAATACGAGATTATTTCATATTTCAGATTATAAATGGCTATTATGTTCATTTTTGACACGTGCAAAATACAATTATGTTTGTTACACAGTGTGGTCAGAAATGAAGGACTAGTCTTATGCTCAAAACCAACTATTGGGTTTCATATTAACAAGTTCGTTCAAATCAAGAATTAATGGATAGCCTTGTTTTCTTGGTTTCCAAATTGTTGGTGGAGTCAGATGACGAGGGGGAGGGGAGGGGGGTAGTGGGGTTGGCAATCAGGGCTGGGTGGGAGAGGAGATGCAGCAACCTACGTTTTTAAGGGAGAGATTGACAGATTCTTGGTGTGTACATGTGTCAGGGGTTATGGGGAGAACGAAGGAGAATGGGGATGAGAGGAAAAGGTAGATCAGCCATGATTGAATGACTTGATGGGCCGAATGGCCTAATTCTGCTTCTCAAACTTATGAACATTAAGGCTATTTTACTTTTTAACAATTAATTTCATGGTCCAATGAATTATCTTTTTTAATTTTCTTTTAAGGAATTATTAGCTGATTTCCCAAAACCTTTACAACCAGTCCAAAGACTTTTAGCAATGATGGGCTGCAAGTTTATAAAGGGATCCAGGAGCAGGTACTCAGGATCTGCCTCAAGGCCTTAAAGGCGGCACAGTGGCTAGGCGGTAGAGTTGCTGCCTTGCAGTTCCAGAGGCCTGGATTTTATCCTGACTATGGGTGCTGTCTGTATGGAGTTTGTACGTTCTGCCTGCGAGCACGTGACTTTTCTCTGGGTGCTCCGGTTTCCTCCCACATTCCAAAGACATACAGGTTTGAAAGATAATTGGCTTCGGTAAAATTGGAAATTGTCCCTCGAGTGTGTAGGATACTGTTGGTGTACGGGGATCGCTGGTGGGCCGAAGGGCCTGTTTCCGTGCCGTATGTCTAAACTAAACCAAATCTCCACTTCATGAGATTGTTGTGGCAATAAGACATAAAAAGCACAATAACTGAAGACAACTCATCCATTTTATTTATCAGTCTCTCCTCAATGAGTTTCCCCTTGCTGTTGTTCCTCATACCCCTGTTCAATCCCCACCAGCTTCCTTCCAAAAGAGTGCATTGTTCAAAGGTTAAGGCCAGATGGAATGGTTTGTCAGCATATTCGAATGATACCCAGTTACTGGGTACATTTGAAAAATAAAATCAGATATGTAAGAGAAGTTAGTATTTTGGAAGGAAGTGATCAAACACTGCTATTTCTTGCCAGCAATTACCAATGAGACAATGCTAGGAGGCTCTTAATTACAAAAAAATATATATATCGCAAAATAAATGTGTGGGCAGAAGATATAGAATTTTATTTTAAAAGTCTAAATCACGTCTGGCCAATAAAGCAAACACCAAATTGAACTCTAATTTGTTTGTACCTTCAAGCTTATCCTGCAAAGAGTGGAGTGTTGGAGTGGGATAATTTGCAGGCTGTTTAACCTTAGAGGACACAAAAATTGACAAGTGTAGTTTAAAACAGTTCAAATGTTTCAGGACTAGAATGAAGAAGGATCTCAAGCAGGCGATTAGAAAGGTAAAATGAGGCCAAGAATGGCATTGGTAAGTCGGAATAAAGAACATCAAATACTTTTTACACCTACATTAAAAACAAGAGGGTAGCCAGGAAGAAGATTCGACAGCTTAAGAATAAAGGATGATGAAACTTGTGCTTGGAGTCAGGAGATATTGGTGAGATATTAAAACAAGCACTTTGCGTCTGTTTTCACCAAGGAGCTGGACGTTGACTTAGAGCTTTTCTAAGTGGCTCCTCTGGCAGCTCGTTCCATTTAGTCACCACCATCTGAGTGAAAAGGTTACCTCTTTTAAATCTAGTCCCTCTCACCTTCAACCCCTGTCCTCTGGTTTTTGATTATCCAGCTCTATACATTCACCCTATCTATTCTTCTCGTAATTTTATACACCTCTATCCGAACACCCCTCAGCCTCCTACAATCCAAGGAAAAAAGTCCTAGCCTTTGCAACCTCTCTCTATAGCTCAGGGCCTGGCAATAATCTCAAAACGTCTCTGTATTATTTTCAGCATAATGGCATCCTTCTATAACAGGGTAACCAAAACTGAAAACAGCATTCCAAAAATCCAAAAGGTGATTACTTCTGCTCAGTCCGCAACAGCCCACTGGATCTCCCAGCTACTAATTATTTTAATCCCTCTTCCAATTCCTACACTGGTAATGGAGGAGGCCCAGAACAGAATGGTCAGTGAGGTCACACGCAAGCTGGAGGTACACACCTCATATTCGGCTTGGGTAGCTTACAACTAAACAGTATGAACATTAAATTCTCCAATTTCAGTTAACTACTACAAAGCTCCCCCTCCCTCCCCCCTCTGCTATATCTGACCTGTATTCATAATTATTTTTCTGCTTTTCTTTTGCCTACATTTCTTCCTCTGGCTTCACAATTCACAACTCTTCAATCTTATTGTCTCAACTTCTGTCTTTGTATTCCTGGCCTTTGTCCCATCATCTGCTTATCAAAAAACCCCATCAACTGTATCCCACTTATTACCTGCCAAGCTTTAACCTGCCCCTCTCTCCTCCCCCCCCCCCCCCCCCCCCCCCCCCCCCCTCACGCCACAATCAGTCGGAAGGGTCCTGACCCAATATCCATGTTCTCCATAGATGCTGCCTAACCCAATGAGTTACTTCTGCAAATTTGTGTCTTCTTGTTAACCAGCATTTGCAGTTCCTTGTTTCTACCTCAATGTGGTCTCACCAACGGTTTGTACAACGATAGCATATGCTATGCTTATTATCAGTCAGAGCATTGAGTACACGAGTCAGGAAATCATGATGCAGCTTTGTAGGACTTTGGTTTGGCCGCATATGGAGTATTGTGTGCTGTTCATGTCGCCCCAATACAGGAAGGATGTGGAGGCTTTGGAAAGTGTGCAGAAGTTTACCAGAATGATGCCTGGATTAGGGAATCTAAGCCACAGGGAGAAGTTATTCAGCCTTGGATTGTTTTCTCTGAATTGCCGGGAGATTGAGCAAAGACCTGCAGATGAATATAAAATTATGAGAATCATAGATATATATGGTAGACAGTCACCACCTTTTCCCTCAGGATGGAAATATCAAGTACTAGTGGCATAGCTATAAGGTGAGTAGGGGAAAGTTTAAAGGAGATGTCTGTGGCAAGATTGTTTTGTTTTCAATTACATGACAATGCTGTGCCAGAAAGTAGTTGCCACGGGTGGTGGAGAGGCATACACGACTGTGGCATTTAAGAGTTTTGGATAGGCACATGGATATGCAGAGAATGAAGTGCAGGCATCATCTCCAGCACAGATATTGTAGGCTGAAAGGGCTGTTCCTGTGCTGTACTGCTCTATGTTCTATAAAGTAGGTCACTTTTTAACCTTCTCCAAACCTTCATTTTAAGTTTGATATTAAAAGCTTTTTTCTTTCTTATTTCAGTTTTAAGTTTCTAAACATCTGAATGTCAGACGTCTTAAAAACTATTAAAATCAATTATCAAATTTTACTGGCTGACTCAAAAGGCTGCCAGGATAATTTGGAGCAGGGCTTCTAAACAACAGCAGATGAAGCACAGACTACACTGCTGCAACTGCAAGAAAGACCCCTCACATTAAGTGTAGGGATGTGTGCACTATGGGAACAAGGCCAGAACAAACTGGCCCAGCAATTAAATTTAAAAAGAATCATTCGATGCGAGTTACCTTGGGATATTTTGAGTACAAGAAATAGCAGGATTACACCAAATGCCTCCTGCGCCTGCTCCACCATTCAATAAGATCAAGACTAATCCGATGCCTCATCCGTTTTCCTGCCTAATCCTCCAATCCTCTAAATTCCCTTAGTGCTCAACAATCAACCAATCTCACCCACGGACAACACACAAATGAGAATCCATGACCTTTGGAGGTAGAGAGTTTCAAAAGCTCACAAGCCTCGTGTTGCTTTATAATTGGTCAAACCCCCATTGTGAGATCAGGCAATGGCCCCTGCTATCACCTGCCCTCTCTAATTGTCCACAGTGTACAGAAAGCCTCTCCACATCTATACCTCACAAAATAATGTGTCAGCAGTTCTACCACTCGTTCCTCCCAAGGCCAGTGGGTAGAGGCCTCTCATCACAGGAGAATACTGTAGGCTGAAAGGGCTGTTCCTGTGCTGTACAGCTCCTGCCTCACAGTGCCAGAGACCAGAGTTTGATCCTGACCCCTGGTGCTGTCTGTGTGGAGTTTCCACGTTGTCCCTGTGACCACCTGGGTATCCTCCAGGTGCTCCGGTTTCATCCAACTTCGCAAAGATATGCATGTTTGTAGGTCCATTGGCCTCTCCAATTGCCCCAAATGATGCAAAAGCTGGTTAACATAGAACTAGTGCGGGCAAGTTGATGGCAATGGTCAGCATGGAGTCAAACGGCCCGTTTCCACACTGTATGAAACTAGACTAGTGACAAACAGTATTAGAAATTAGACCACAATAAACAAACATGAACAATCTCACCTCCAATTAATCAAACTGATGCTGAGCCCCTATCATGTCCACAAAGAAAAAAAGGTGGCGATTTAAATACCTAGACAAGATGGACACAAAATGCTGAGTAACTCACCGAGACAGGCAGCATCTCTGGAGAGAAAGAAAGGATGACGTTTCGGGTCGAGACCCTTCTTCAGGTGGAAGAAGACCCATTCCTTCTCTCCAGTAATGCTGCCTGTCCAGCTGAGTAGCTCCAGCATTTTGTGTCAAAATTCGGTTTAAACCAGCATCTGCAATCCCTTCTTACACCTAAAGGTAAGAGATGAGTTCAAGAACATTCACATTCTCAATGATTGTAGAACCAATGACCTAAGTGCCAAAATTATGATCAGTATTTACAGACTTCAACTTGGATTGACAAGCGGATGATCCATCTTGGCCTCAAGTTCCCATACTCACCAGAAACAAATCTCCAATTAATTTTGTTCAGACTTTGCCCCACAACAAACAGTCAAGCATTCCATGGCATGCAAGGTTGCATGACCTGACAATATTATTGAGGAAGGTTGAAGATGTGTCCCAGAACTAGCCCCATTTCTAGCTATCCTGCTTTAATTGTGGCACCAACCCAACATGGAAAGTTGCCTGGATACTTACTGCTTAACAGAAAGCAAACATTCAAATTAAGCACATGACCATTCAATTAGTCTACACTCAATCAAGCGATGGACAGCTCAATCAAGTTACATTTCCCTATATGCTCAGATGCCCAATTTAGGTTTCACCAGAACTAGTTTGTTCCAAGCCGCATTATAGGGGTAGGTTGTTGACATGGATAAAAAATTGATTGGCAGACAGGAAGCAAAGAGTAGGAGTGAACGGATCCATTTCAGAATGGCAGGCAGTGGTGAGTGGAGTGCCGCAAGGCTCGGTGTTGGGGCCGCAACTGTTTGCCATATATATTAATGATTTTGAAGAGGGAATTAGGAGCAACATTAGCAAGTTTGTGGATGACATAAAGCTGGGTGGCAATGTGAACTGTGAAGAGGATGTTAGGAGGTTTCAGGGAGACCTGGACAGGTTGAGTGAGTGGGCAGATGCATGGCAGATACAGTATAATATAGATAAATGTGAGGTTCTCCACTTTGGTGGCAAAAACAAGAGGGCAGATTATTATCTCAATGGGGTTAGGTTAGGTAAGAGGGAGGTACAGCGAGACCTGGGTGTCCTAGTACACCAGTCACTGAAAGTTGGCGTGCAGGTACAGCAGTGAAGTGAAGAAAGCTAATGGAATGTTGGCCTACATAACAAGTGGATTTCAGTATAGGAGTAAAGAGGTTCTTCTGCAGTTGTATAGGGCTCTGGTAAGACCACATCTGGAGTATTGTGCACAGTTTTGGTCTCCTAATTTGAGGAAGGACATCCTTGTGATTGAGGCAGTGCAGCGTAGGTTCGCGAGATTGATCCCTGGGATAGCGGGACTGTCATGCGACGAAAAATTGAAAAGACTAGGCTTGTATTCACTGGAGTTTAGAAGGATGAGGGGGAATCTTATAGAAACATATAAAATTATAAAAGGACTGGACAAGCTGATGCAGGAAAAATGTTCCCAATGTTGGGCGAGTCCAGAACCAGGGGCCACAGTCTTAGAATAAAGGGGAGGCCATTTAAGACTGAGGTGAGAAAAAACTTTTTCACCCAGAGAGTTGTGAATTTGTGGAATTCCCTGCCACAAAGGGCAGTGGAGGCCAAGTCACTGGATGGATTTAAGAGAGAGTTAGATAGAGCTCTAGCGGCTAGTGGAATCAAGGGATATAGGGAGAAGGCAGGCACGGGTTATTGATTGGGGACGATCAACCATGATCCCAATGAATGGCGGTGCTGGCTCGAAGGGCCAAATGGCCCCCTCCTGCACCTATCTTCTATGTTTCTATTATAGGCTTGGTCAAAGTAAAATCAGAAGCGCTTAATTCTGGAAGCAAGGAGAGATGAACTTTTCACAACATCATAGCAACAAGGGAAGGCATGAAAGGCCTTGGGAAAATTGAAAGTAACAGGTCAATTGAAAGCAAGCTGGTTCTGAAGGGAACTGCTGACGTTCAGCCACACACAGGCAAGTGCATACCTGATTTGCAGGGTCCTGCTATACATACGTAATGAGGTTTGGGACAGATCCTTGTCCATTTACTCACCTCTTTCATTGGTGTACTATCGCCATGACGGTGTCATGGTGTAAATCTGCCACATCCGAGAGAACTAAGACAACTAATAATTCAATTGGTGATGGCCAATTCAGTTTTTCTTTCTTTTTAGCAAGAATACATTTTTAAATAATAATAAATTGAAGCATTTTTAGTTTTTAAGTACCTTTATACATCAGTGATATTTGAAATCTCTTAGATTTGACAAAATCTGAGGGTCTACCTCACCTCCTGACAAAAAGCTATTTGGGCAGTGCCCTAAAGGTATGCAACCGAGACCTGCTATGCCTTGCCACACAGCTTCAGGATGAGCAGCCCAGATAACTGTACCTACATGTGTATCTCAAGTAGTAATTAATATTAAGAGACAGCGAGTAGAGGCTGCGTGTCGATAGGAATCAAGAGGTAATCATTAGAGCAGCTGCAGAAATCCTAGCAAAAAGGTTATGGTTGCAGAAGTTTAATTATCTCTGGTCTAGGACATCACTGCAGGAATTCCTCCAGGCAGTGTCCTAGGTGCACCTGCCTGATAATTTTTCTTCGCCTTCCTATCGTGGCGATGTTCTTTGACAACACCTCCCAAAACGACCACTCTAAAGTTCAATAGAATCTGGCTCATGAGAACAACGTGACCTGCAAGTTCCTCCCCAAGCCACACTATGTCTTTCATCACTGTCTAAATCATGGCACTCCAAACCAAACACTTTATCGGAGTACTTTTAACAACAAAACCTACAGCAGGTTAAGATGACTCACCAAACCAAAATTCTATTAAGTTATTCGGGATGGATAATAAATGGTGCTAACAATGTCCCTTATCCACTTGAATATGTTTAATTCAATAAAGTCAGAGACATTTTCATGGTTTATTCATTGTTCGGTTTCAAATAAATATGATGCCCAAGACAATAGCTTACACTCAGGGTTATTTTTATATAGTCCATGGAAGGTCAGCTCTCACAGAATATATACATTGAAGGCCAAGGTAACTCGTGAAGTG
This sequence comes from Raja brachyura, assembly GCA_963514005.1. The sequence goes on from OY740781.1 coordinate 34,635,665, forward strand.
CAGATTGACCAAATGCAATCCAGTAATCACTAACTGGGAAGCAAAAGCACAGTTAATTAAAATCTAAAGGTTTTCAAAATTAAGAACCATTTTTACTGATTGGTAAATCAGCAGTGAGCAGTAGTGTGCATAAATTCAGGATCGCCTTTTCACAAAATATTATTGCATAGAATGCTATATTATTAAGAAAATACTTAAGAGACAAAAGGCCATGAAATAATTTTATCCAAAACTCATAGATACGTAGACAATTGGTGCAGGAGTAGTCCATTCGGCCCTTCGAGCCAGCACCGCCATTCAATGTGATCATGGCTGATCATCCCCAATCAGTACCCCGTTCATGCCTTCCCCCCCCCATATCCCTTGATTCCTCTAGCCCTAAGAGCTCGACCTAACTCTCTTTTAAATGCATCCAGTCAACCGGCCTCCATTGCCTTCTGAAGCAGAAACATTCACAAATTTACAACTCTCTGGGTGAAATAAAGTGTCCTCATCTAAATGGCCTAACCCTTACTCTTAAACTGTGGCTCCTGGTTCTGGACTCCCCAAACATCGGGATCTGTTGGACTGCTAATTTGAAATTGTTTTACTGATTCCATTAGTAATGTGCAAATACCAATTACATGTCCACCACAGATTTTACAGCAACTGGTGGTCTTGCAATTCCTTTTTGTAAATGGATCATTTACAAAAGTGCACTTGACAAAATGTGGTGCCGAGGCCAGATGAGGCAGCCGATCTTTGAGACCACTAGGGGCGCCATGGAGATGGCAAGCCCTGCCGGCAGTCCGTTCGTTTTTTCATCTTTTGTTATTTTTAGCGTTTGTTAAAAGTCTGTTTTAATGTACTTTGGTTTATTTTATGTGGGGGGGAGATCGGGCGAAACATTTTACCTTCCCGGATATGTGATTGATTTTCGGATCATATTCTCCGGGCTCTGCGGCCTACCATCGCTGGAGCTGGGAGCCGCCTCGGACTGTCGTGAGCCCCACCGCGAATTTAACATCGGAGCGGATCCGTTGCCTGGGACCACTCCCACCGCGGCCTACAGACTTACCATCAAGGGCTCGCAGTCTCGGATGAGGCTAGTCATGAGCTCCAACGCAGCAGAAGGTTCGACCAACCCCGACGCGAGAATCGATCGCCTGGCGCGGGAGAGCTGATAACCCCCCGATGCAGGAGCTGAACACCTCACACGGAGGGCCCAAACGCTGCCGGCTACGGGAGTCAAAATCATCCCGTCAATGGAGGGCTCGAGGCTCCTGACTGAGGAAGAACAAATGGAAGGCCTTGAACTTTATTTTGCCTTCCATCACAGTGAGGAATGTGTAGGAGTCACTGTGGTGGATGTTCATGTTAAAATGTGTTTTTGCATCTGTTGCTTTTAATTGTATGACTGACCTGGCCAGTGAAATTCCCCTTATGTTGCAAAACATACTTGGCGAATAAAATCAGATTCTGATCTTGACCTCATCGGGACTTCCACAGCCTCTCAGCAGTTTGAATTTGCCCCTGTGGCTGGGCCTCTGGACAGTCGGAGATAGCAGATCTTTTGCCATAGTCAACCTCCAGGACCGACTTTGCAGTGGTATCTTGACAGCTTAGGCAGATAATTTTGATACCATTTGATTTCTGTCAGAGGCCATGATCTTTGTTAGTTCAGCAAAATTGGAAATTCAGAACGGCTCCGGAACCAAGGTTGATGGAAAAAGTGGACCTGTATTTCAGTCACAAAGTGCTGGTTAACTCAGGAAGTCAGGCAGCATTTGTGGAGAACATGGATAGGCAACGTTTTGGGTCAGGAGCCTTCTTCAGACTTTAGATGAGGACCTAAACCATATACTTATGTTGAACCTCAGGGGAACAGTGCAAGAGGCTGATGACCAACAAGACAGAGTGGGCATGGGGTGGGTTAACAATCAGACATGCGTATTCAAGCCTTCTATGCTTGCAGTACATCCTGATGGTAATTCTTGAACCTAACACATCAATTCTGTCTCCCTCCACATCAAAGTCACATATAAACAATATTTTCTTTTGTACTCAAATTTCCAAAATATGCCTTATTTTACAAATCTATTTCAAACAACCTTTCAACAAAAATCTTTAAGATGGTGAAAATGCTACATAATATCCGCATTAGTTAAATAATCTGTGGTTACAAATAACAAAAAACACATATTCAAAGCTTCCAAAATAGATTAAACTCAGGTTGATGTAATGGCAGGAAACCATTAATGATCAAAGTTACAATGACTGTATAAAACTTTATTAGTTAAATTCTACATTGCATGTGGCATTTATAATTCCCAACAGCACCCCTTTTCTATTATATATTTCTAATAATCCAAGATCTGCTTTTAATAAAGAAAATACCAGTGAATAAAATTACCCGTTAACCTCAAATTATAATTACAGAATTTAGGGGAAAAACGATGATGTAAAGCCTTCAATTTAGTTCCCTATGTTTGTGTTATTAGCAACGGCTCTCATGACTGTTATCAGTGAATTCTTCATAATTGAATTGAATTGAATACTTTATTGTCACATGTGACAATTCACAGTGAAATTCTTTGTTTGCATACCGATGGTATGCAAATAGTCACCCATAAAGGGCGCTTACAAAGTTGCAAAGTACCCCCGCGTCAGTTCCTCCTTTGTTCCTTCCCCCAACAGCGGCTTCCTCATTTCTGCATGTCTGTCATCGTCCATCCTCCACTGTCGCCGCCAAGTCCTCTCCGGACATCTCCATGGCGCAGACCCAGGCCCTAGCCGCGGGCTCCGTCAACCCAGGCACCGTTAGCGGTGGGCTTCGTCGACTCGCATGGCTCCACCTCCAGCCTGTGAGGCCCAAGCTCCAACCCACGAGAGTCCGGCGTGCGAGGCCTGAGCTCCAACCCACAAAGGTCCAGCCTCTGCTTCTCAGGGACACCTCCGGAGGTCGTTTGCCGCAACAGCAACTCCGGATGGCGTGTGGAGCCTAAAATTAAAAAATTAGTCTGAAGGGTCCCGACCCATAATGTCATGCATCGACGTTCTCCAGGGATATTACCTGACACACTGAGTTACTCCAGCACTCTGCATCTGACTGAGCTGGCCTACAATTCAACTCAACCCAGTTGACCTATGAAGAAAAAACACCTCCAACAAAGTGACCCTTTGTTGGAGGTGTTTTTCTTCATAGGTCAACTTAACATTGCACGCTCTATAAAAATTAAACTTAGATCATTCCACAACACAGAATGACTGAAGAAGAGTCTCGGCCCGAAACATCACCCATTCCTTCTCTCCAGAGATGGCGCCTGTCCCGCTTAGTTAGAAAGGGTGAGAACAAAAATGGATTCACAGTGGTAGAGTTGCTGCCTTACAGCGTTTGCAGCGCCGGAGACCCGGGTTAAATCCCGACTATGGGTGCTATCTGTACAGAGTTTGTACGTTTTCCCCGTGGGTTTTCTCCAAGATCTTTGGTTTCCTCCCACACTCCAAATACGTGCAGGTTTGTGGGTTAATTGGCTTGGTATAAATGTAAATTGTCCCTCGTGTGTGTAGGATAGTGTTAATGTGCGGGGATCGCTGGTCCGCGCGGATCCGGTGGGCCGAAGGGCCTGTTTTTAAACTGAATTAAAAAAAACTTAATTTGTTATTTCTTGTAGTGCAGACAAATGGCAGGTCAGTCACAGGACCAAACCTAGAATAACTCTGCAAACAACTTCCATTTATTTGTGAGTGCAGCATTAGCAAATAATTCTGCATAAGTTACAGGGAAACTGAAGCTCTGGAATCATTATAAGGAACTAATGCTTCCAAAGAAAGGTGAAGGAAAAAAACTAACTTACAAAAGCAAAATTTGAAATGCATTTTCTATAAATTTAGGGCAGCGCATCTTATCCTTCAAGTTGAAATGCTATTTCTACTTTCAGAATCATTTTAACACAGAATTTTACACATGAGGTGAACAGATCTTTACTTTTTTTAAAACTGGAAATGTCAAACTGGGGAGCAAAGTATAGGAGACACAAAGATCAACAAGATGGGATAGAGCCACAAAAGGTAAAATGCCACATCAGGCAGTTTTAAGAAAATGATAGGAGGAAGATCTTGATGCAGAATGCAAAAGCGAATAAAGCTTGTATTTAATGTATGATTACAAGTGCAAACAAAGTGTTCCAGATATGACAGCAGAATTTAGCTTTCAACAATATTAGCCATCCTATAAGCATGCAGGTGCACCAGGCAGTGAAGAAAGCGAATGGCATGTTGACCTTCATTACAAGAGGAGTTGAATATAGGAGCAAAGAATAGAATATAGAATGCCTTTTATTGTCATTCAAACAGACGAGGTTTGAACAAAATTTCATTCCTACAGTCTTTTATATTACAAAAAAATCCAAGACCTACACTCAACAAAATTTACACAAACATCCATCACAGTGAATCTTCAACACCTTCTCACTGTGATGGAAGGCAAAAGTCTTATCTCTTGCCCGGCGGGCGATGGTAAGTCCCGCGGCCATTTAAGCCGCGCCGAGCGATGTTAGGCCCCGCTCCGATTCGTTTAAACCCCGCGATTCCAGTGGGACAAATTGCTGTTGCAGGAGCTCCGAAAAGCGGTCCCACCAGGAACCTGCGAGTTCCCAATGTTCCACCAGCCGGAGCCTCCGAAGCTCCGAAGTTGGGTCGCAGCTGCCAGCCACCACAGCTCTCCCCGCTCCGAAGTCGGCCAGCTCCGCGATGGAGAGTCCGCTGGCTCCGTGACTGGAGCCCTCAGGTTAGTTCCGGTTGGAGGCCACCACCGGCTCCACGATGATAGGCCCAACGACACCGGAGACCCGACACGGAAAAGTCGGGCCCCCGTACAGGGAAGAGATTAAACGGTTTCCCCCACCCACCACATATACACAATTAAAAAAATAATTAAAAATAGAATCCAAAACATACATTTAACAAGACAAAATAAAAAAAGACAGACGGACTGCAGTCGAGCCGCTGCCACACTCCTTTCCAAAGAGGTCCTTCTGCAGCAGTACAGGGCCCTAGTGAGACCACACCTGGAGTATTGTGTGCAATTTTGGTCCCCTAATTTGACGAAGGACATTCTTGCTATTGAGGGAGTGCAGCGTAGGTTTACAAGGTTAATTCCTGGGATGGCGGGGCTGTCATATGCTGAGAGAATGGAGCGGCTGGGCTTGTATACACTGGAATTTAGAAGAATGAGAGCGGATGTTATTGAAACATATAAGATTATTAAGGGTTTGGACACGCTAGAGACAGGAAACACCTTTCCCGATGTTGGGGGAGTCTAGAACCAGGGGCCACAGTTTAAGAATAAGGGGTAAGCCATTTAGAATGAAGATGAGGAAACACTTTTTCACACAGAGAGTTGTGAGTCTGTGGCATTCTCTGCTTCAGAGGGCGGTGGAGGCCGTTACTCTGGATACTTTCAAGAAAGAGCTAGATAGGGCTCTTAAAGATAGCGGAGTCAGAGGATATAGGGAAAGGCAAGAACGGGATACTGATTGGAGATGATCATCCATGAGCACATTGAATGGCGGTGCTGGCTCGAAGGGCCGAATGGCCCTCCTGCACCTAATGTCTATTGATGAGAAAAATTTGGAGAGTGGGGACATTCGGCAACACAGAGGTATAGATTTACAAAATGGTTACAGTCCTTATTTTGGAAGAAACTCCTAATGTCTTCTCTTTACCAAGGTTACTTTTTATGTTTACTAAACCCCAAAACTCTGTTCTCTATATAGCCCAGCAACCTGCCATTCTGTCCACTTCCATACTCAGCAAAAAAAGAAAAAAAGGATTTTCACCTCCGCTGACTACTCTGTGTAAAGACCCTGCAGTTATCAACTCCCAGTTTGTTTTTTGTTAGCGGAAATTCTGTCCAACTGAGAGAAGTTTAATATGACCTCGGGTACCATGGATTTCTTCCAGGTTCTCCAATTTCCTCCCATACACCAAGATGCATATGTTGAGAGGTGAACTGACAACTGTAAATTGGCCTTATGTAATTGAAAGAGGGATTGAAGGGAAAGTAAGGAAAATAAAAATTAGATTTATATCAAAGGATGCTTGATGTTTAGCATGGACTCCGAGTCATGTGGATGGCTTCAAGATTCAACTATCAAACAATAGCAAGATGATGCAATTGACTGATGATGCTAATTTTTTTCCAAATTAGCAGCAGTACTAACACTGGGTTAAGACCACAAGAAGGGTTAATGGGATTCTAGATAATAATAGCCAAGCAATAATAATAAGTTTACTAAAACCTTAATAAAATCTCAATTAGCCTATCATATGTCAAACCAGAAGGACGTCTTGCATATTTCTTAAACCTTCTCTGGTATGATACGATCTTTCTGGAAAAGATATGATAAAAGAAAACAAAACGACAGAGTTTATGGACAATGTACGATTTAGTATGATTTGATAAAAGTGTTTAAATTTCTGAAAGACTAGAAAAAGAGCTGACTTTGGCACAGAATGAGAGGCAAAGGACAGAAGAATATAAATACGAGATAACATCCAGAGTTTTAGAACAGAGAACAAAATACATTTCTTCACAAAGAACTGCAAAGTTGTAGAAATCCCCTCCAGGGTTACTGGTCGAGACAGAAAATACATCAAGGTTCATGATTCGATTGGGTAAAAGGATGAAGGTAAAGGCTATAAAAAGTTAAGTTTTATTAGGAATGTCGAAATTGAAGCAATTCATCAAAAAAGTGGTGGAACACAGTGATCCATTTCGGCATTGGAACATTTATGCATTCGTAGGATAGATGGAAAGATTGATATATTGAATAGGTGCAGCTTGGAAACAAGCAGTCCACATCAACCTTTGTTCACCCAATCACATTAGTTCTGTTATCCCACTTTAGTGCCCACTCCCTACACACTGGGTGCAACTTACAACGGCCAATTTACCAACAGACCTGTACGTCTTTGGGATGTAGGAGGAAACCGAAGGACCCAGAGGACAGCCAGACAGTGACAGAGAGAACATCATGCAAACTTCACATGGACAACACCAGAGGATTGGATCAAACCCGGGTGGTGGCGTGAGGCAGCAGCTCTACCAACTGTGATACTGTGCCGGATAGATGTTTATTTGCCTGCATGCAAAATGAGCCTAAAGTGACTACTATAACCTTTACTTAAGATTAAAAATTGAATTATTATCCCATGTAATTCCCACCATAGAACTTTGCTAACTAGGAACTTCAGGGGTTCAACACTCCTAAGCTGTGCTGGTTTTCTCAGCTAATTAGCCATGCATTTACCACAGACGCCTTCACTGTCAATCTTCATATTACACCTGACCTTCATTTCCAATGTGCTATTCAGAATGGTTTGCTAAATCACACTAGAAATGTATTCCATCAGCTGCAAAAGAGCAAGATTATGTCCAATGTCGATTTGTCAATGAAGGAGATTTTTTTTGCAATCCGACCTTCATTCGTCAGGGAAGTTTGGATGTTATGTCACAGTTGTGCAAGGCGTTGGTGAGTGCAACTTGACATTTGGAGTATTGTGTTCAGTTTTAGTCGGCCTGCTGTAGGAACCATGTCATTAAGACGGAAAGAGTACAGAGAAGATTTAAGGGCGTTGCCAGGACTTAAGAGCCTAAGCAATAGGGAGTGGTTGGCCTAAGCAATAGAGTGGTTGGGCAGCCTAGGACTTTATACTTTGAAATGCAGGTGGCTGATGGGTGATCTTACAGAAGTACGGAAAACAGATAGGGTGAATACATGGTCCCTTCTCCAGGGTAAGACTATCAAAAAAAATACGGGGGGTATAGATTTCAGATGAGAAGCAAACGAGATTTAAAAATAAACTGAGCAACCCTTTTTACACGGGCGATAGTGGATATCAGAAATAAGCTGCCAGAAGAAGTAGTTGAGGCAGATACAATAACAATTAAAATACATTTGGACAGGCACAACTATAGGAAGGGTTTTGAGGGATATAGGTGGCAGAGGGACAAATGAGACTAGCTTGGATAGGGCACCGTAGTCGGTATGGACGAATTGGGCTAAAGGCTCTGCTTCTGCGCTATACGACTGTAAGATTTGAAATTAATAAGCATTCCTATAAGCATCTCTTCATCAATGTTTGTTAAGTATTGGATTATATCTTTAAAGACCAGATTTGTCTTTGAAACAGATGGTCAAAATGACCCTATATTTCAGAACAGTACAGTAGGCATTAAATGAAAATGACAATATGATTAGATGTATTTAAAAAGGGAGGATTTCAATATTTTGCATAGATTTAAGTATGTGTTCTTCTCAAAATAACACAATAAAACTTAAACAGATCAGAATCTAAGACAATCCCTAATAGAATTATTATATTCTGATATAGGGGAACTTTCCAAATAGGACTCACTCACATTTCACATACACTCTCATGGCACATAACCCCTGCATCTTTCTTTAAGTTAGCTCTCCCTCCACCAAAAGCATTGATTCTTGTGCTGATCACTTTTCCCCCACAAAATAGCTCATTGAGAACATATCCAGCTCCGTTGTGTACACCCAGGTGTTTACTGGGATGCCACTTTTTAAAGTTTCCTCTATTAATCAACTGTTGGACAATCTTATACACCATGCTGACCATTTAAATGGTGTTCTCTGATGAAATTATATTACCTCAGGAATGCAACACATTTAAAAACCTACTTAAAAGGGTTCAGACGTACTTCTCCCAATGTCAAAACGTTACTGCCGCAGGAGATGCAAGTCAAGAGTGTTTTAGACAATCGACAATAGGTGCAGGAGTAGGCCATTTGGCCCTTCGAGCCAGCACCGTCATTCAATGTGATCATGGCTGATTATCCCCAATCAGTACCCCGTTCCTGCCTTCTCCCCATATCCTGACTCCGCTATTTTTAAGAGCCCTATCTGGCTCTCTCTTGAAAGCATCCAGAGAACCTGCCTCCACCGCCTTCTGAGGCAGAGAATTCCACAGACTCACCACTCTCTGTGAGAAAAAGTATTTCCTCATATCCGTTCTAAATGGCTTACTCATTACTATTAAACGGTGGCCCCTGGTTCTGGACTCCCCCAACATCGGGAACATGTTTCCTGCCTCTAGTGTGTCCAAGTCCTTAACAATCTTATATGTTTTCAATGATGTTTTCTTGGCATATGTACTGAAACGGAACAATGAAATACTTACTTGCAGCAGCACAAGGTAGAGATTTAAAATAAAGGATATTTTGAGTAAAAAGGTAACAATTTCTCTCTCAAATGCTTAAAATATTATGGAACATTAGTAAAGAACATCAAACTAATTATCCAACGGTAGTTATATAATCAAAGCATTTTAGCATAGTGAAACATCACAAGGCATTTGCAATTTGGCATAAGAACTGAGCAGAACTGGCTGCAAAAGTAATAGAGAAAATTACATACAAGAAGTAAATTTTGCAACTTAAACATCAAAGATTTTGGAAAATAATTTGACTTATGAGGACGACGCAACTAAAAGGTTTGAAGAAGGGTCTCATCCCGAAATGTCACCCATTCCTTCTCGCCAGAGATGTTGCCTGTCCCCCTTAGTTACTCCAGCATTTTGTGTCTAGAAGCTGTTAAAGGCAGGTTGAGCAAGTGGAACAGAGATGCCAAAAGGTCAAAGTTTTCACGTCCTGGAAAACTAAACCATTTCACATACAGCAATGTAATAATTAAGACCAGACCAAAAAAGGAATTATGAAAAAAAGGATCAAAGAAACAGTGCCCCCCATAATGTTTGGAACAAACACCCATCATTTTTTTATTTGCCTCTGTACTCCACAATTTGAGATTTGTAATTAAAAAAATCACATGTGGTTAAAGTGCACATTGTCAGATTTTATTAAAGACCATTTTTATACATTTTAGTTTCACCATAATATATTAAAATTACATGTAGAAATTACAGTTGTGTTTATACATAGTCCCCCCATTTCAGGGCACTATAATGTTTGGGACACATGGCTTCACAGGCGTTTGTAATTGCTCAGGTGTGTTTAATTGCCTCCTTAATGCATGTATAAGAGAGCTCTCAGCACCTAGTCTTTCCTCCAGTCTTTCCATCACCTTCGGAAACTTTTATTGCTGTTTGTCAACATGAGGAACAAAGTTGGGGAGATTGCAACCTTCACATGGTTCACCCTGTTTCGACGAATGCAATCAACCTGGTGTGCACAATCAAATAGAACAAGTTGTCCTATCAACTAAGCTGTGCACGCCATACGCAAGAAGAAGGACCAAAGTTGTGCGAATGAAAGCCATCATGAGACGGAGAAACAACAATAAAACTGTTAGAGACATCAGCCAAACCTTAGGCTTACCAAAATCAACTGTTTGGAACATTATTAAGAAGAAAGAGAGCACTGGTGAGCTTACTAATCGCAAAGGCACTGGCCTCCACAGCTGATGACAGAAAAATTCTCTCTGTTATAGATATTTTCTTTATTATGGAAAAATCCCCAAACACCTGTCCGAAAGTTCAGAAACACTCTTCAGGAGTCAGGTGTGGATTTGTCAATGACCATTTTCCACAGAAGACTCATGAACAGAAATACAGAGGCTACATTGCAAGATGCAAACCGTTGGTTCAGCCGCAAAAATAGGATGGCCTGGTTACAGTTTGCCAAGAAGTACTTAAAAGAGCAACCAGAGTTCTGGAAAAAGGTCTTGTGGCAGATGAGATGAAGATTAATTTATATCAGAGTGATGGCAAGAACAAAGTATGGAGGAAAGAAGGAACAGCCCAAGATCCAAAGCATACCACCTCATCTGTGAAACACGGTGGTGGGGGTGTTATGGCCTGGGCATGTATGGCTGCTGAAGGTACTGACTCACTTATCTTCAATGATGATACAATTGCTGATGATAGTAGCATAACGGATTCTGAAGTGTATAGACACATCCTATCTGTTCAAGTTCAAAAAAATGCCTCAAAACTCATTGGCCGACGGTTCATTCTACAACAAGACAATGATCCCAAACATACTGCTAAAGCAACAAAGGAGGTTTTCAAAGCTAAAAAATGGTCAATTCTTGAGTGGGCAAGTCTATCACCCGATCTGAACCCAATAGAGCATGCCTTTTATATGCTGAAGAGAAAACTGAAGGGGACTAGACCCCAAAACAAACATAAGCTGAATTACAAGCCTGGCAGAGCATCACCAGAGAAGACACCCAGCAACTGGTGATGTCCATGAATCTCAGACTTGAAACAGTCATTGTATGCAAAGGATATGCAACAGAATACTAAACATGACTAGTTTCATTTACATGACATTACTGTCCCAAGCATTATGGTGCCCTGAAATGGGGGGACTATGTATAAACACTGCTTTAATTTCTACATGGTGAAACCAAAATGTATAAAAATGACCTTTATTAAAATCTGACTATGTGCACTTTAACCACATGTGATTTTTTCTATTACAAATCTCAAATTGTGGAATACAGAGGCAAATAAATAAATGATGGGTCTTTGTCCCAAATATTATAGAGGGCACTGTATTTGATCATAAACTCCTATCAATTATTTTTGTATATAACATTCAAAATTGTTTGATTAATCTGCCGAGACGATGGAGGTACCGAACAACCCTCTAATATATCAAACAATACATCACTTTAGGGTACAAGTAATGTGTTTTCCATAAAATAATAATGTGGAACTTTAAGACCATTTCATCAAATTCACATTTTTATCATATAATCCATCCATTGCATTTACAGTAACATTATTTTCCAATAAATACATTTAATTCACGAGCAACATTATATGAATGTGACTTAACTGACGAGCATTTGATATGGTAATGAACATTGAAATAAAACTCAATCATCTCAGTATGTTATGTTTTTAAAACACATGTGGTGGTCAGTCCCATGGTCACCATTTATTACTTCTTAAATAATAATTAAATAATCCTAATAATTAATTGGAATCCTAAATGGATCAGTATCCACTAAAAAATATTTTGTTACTACTAACATCAGGTGCTCAGAAAAGATCCATACTGGCTGCTTAATCCAATAAAAGAGAAGTGGCAGTAAAAGCCACTAGGCTCACAGAGGATCTTAAAAGGTTTAGCATCCCAGTCTTTTAAATAGTTTATGTTGAGAAAAATACAGCAATAAATGTTTTACACAATCACTGGTGAGGGGAAAGTGAAGAAATCCAATATTGAACAGTTGAAATATCGACTCATGCTGTTAACATAAACATGACTATTTTCAACACTTCGTGTAACTAATTGGACATTTCCCAGTCAAGATTCCGTTTGGACTTTTATCATCAGTTGACCACCATCAAAGACCACAAAACCAAAATCAAACGATAAAGTATTTGCAAGTTTACATATTTAAAATACAACACTCTCTACAATAAAAAAAGTCAGAGTAGTACAGCTTAGAAAAAAAGGCCTTTTAACCCATTAAATCTATGTCAACAATCATATGTCTTTATACTAGTCCTTTTAGTCCTATGCTTTAATTCCATTCAATTCAATGATATTTTATTGTTACATGTAACTAGGTTCAGTGAAATGCTTTGTTTAGGCAGTATACAAGTTGCCACATTTCTGGTGCCAACAAAGTAATACATCTCTCTATATCCTGCTCATTCAAATACCTGTCAAGATACCTTGTAAATGCTGATTCTGCCTCCACCAACTGCTCTGGCAGCTCATTCGAGGTGCCAAGTACCTTGAAAACTTTACCCCTGGGACCCCCTTAAAAACCTCCACCCCCTCACCTTAATCTATGGCTCTAGATTTAGTCACTCCAACTCTGGGAAAAATAATCCTACCATCTAACCCCTAATTTTATATATACTTCAATATTGTCAGTTCTCAGCTCCGTCTTGCTCCAAGAAAAACAGACGAAAACTATCCAATCCCTCCTTATATCTCAAGCCCTCTTCCAATACAGCCAACATCCTTGCAAATCTCTTCTGAGGCCTCTCTAGCTTAATCACCCCTTTCCTTTAGTGTGGCAAGCAGAACTCCACGGAATACTCCAAGTGTGGTGTCGTCAATATTTTGTGCAGCTGTAACATTAAGTCTCAACTCTTGCACCCAATAACATGGTTGGTAAATGCAAGGATGCATATGCCTTCTTCACCACCCTGCCTGCTCGTGTTGCCATTTTCAGGAAACTTTGTACTTGCAACCCTCTATTCAACAATATTTTTCAAAGTCTTATCTTCATTGTGCATTCCTTGTTCAATTTCCTACAATGCAACACTTTACATACATCCAAGTTAAATTTCATCTGCCATTCCTTTGTCAACTTTCCAGTTGATCCGGAACCTGTTGTAACTTAGACAACAATCTGCAAACTTATTGACATAATAATAATAATAAATACTTTATTAATCCCCATTTTCAGGGGAAATTCAGATGTCCTTGCAGCACACTAATAAAAAAACAACATAACATTAAAGAAGAAATTTAACATTAAAACATGAAAACATCCCCCCACAATGGTTCCCACTGTGGAGGAAGGCACAAAGTCCAGTCCCCATCCTTTTGTCCACCCATGGTTAGGCCTATTGAGGTTCCAGTGAGGCGACCCAGGCAAGGCATCGCCAGCTCCGCGATAGCGCTCCAGCGCTGTGTCGCCGCAAAAGCCGAGGTTTTAGCCAGGTCCCCTCAGGAAACGGCGCTCCAGGCCCCGCTGGTAGGCCGCGAGGTCAGGTTGAAGGTGCTGCTCGGAGAAAGGCAGCCTCTCCGACCAGGTAAGGACTTGAAAAGCAGTTTCCCCCTTCTCCCCCCACCCCCCCCCCCCCACACATAAAAAGATTAGACCCCCAACTAGCACACGTTTAACGTACTAAAAACATTTTTTCAGTGAAAAAAACGGACAGCTGCAGGACTACATTACTGCATTCTCATCCAAATCAATGAATGTACATGACAAGCAATCGCTGTACATGATCCAGCACCAATTCCTGCAGTGCACAGCTGGACATAGGCCTCCAATCTGAAAATCACTACCGCCCTCTGCCTCCTACCATCAAGCCACATTTGTATTCATTTGGCCAACTCACCCTGGATCCAATGAGCTCCAACGTTCCAGAGCAGCCTACCATGCAGGATCTTGTCAAAGACCTTGTTCAAAACCCATGTAGACAATTTCTACCATTCTGCCTTCGTTAATCCTCCTGGTGATGTCTTCAAAGATCTCAATCAAATTCATAGGACATGATTTGCCACACACAAAGCCAAACACTGATGATCACTAATCAGTACTTGCATTTCTGAAAGGAAACAAACCTCTCAGAATTCCTTCTAATAACTATCCCTCCACTGATGTCATGCTCACCCCCCCTCCCTACCAGTAGTTCCCTGGCATATCCCTGATTATCCTCTTAAATAAAGACACAGCACTAGTTATCCCCCAGCCTATCGGTAACTTACCTACAGCAAACAAAAATACAAGATCCTCTACCAGGGCATCAGGCAAACTCCTGCCTACCATCACACTCCTGGTCATGCCCCAGGGATTTATACACTTGTATGCATTTCAAGGTCTATAACACATTCTCCTTTGCAATGGATATCACAGTACTCACCACTGAGTACTCACCACTAGCTACTAAAATGCAGATTATTATTATTCCAGAGGACGAGACGTGGCTGCACACTGATCCTTAAAGAGCTTACTCCATCCCTAACTGCCCATTTAATATATATCCTTGCATATGAAGATGAGCTTTAAGAAAATTATTTTCAGTAGAAGATACAGGGATAGCGCTTTAGAATTTGGAAAGACAGTACAGAAACTGGCTCTTCGGCCCCTGGAGTTCGCACCGATCAGCCCGTACACTAGCACCATCCTACACACTAGGGACAAGTTACAATATACAGAAGCCAATTCACTTACAAACCTGTACGTCTTTGGAATGTGGGGTGAAATCGGAGCACCCGAAGGAAATCCACACGGTCACAGAATGAATGTGCAAACTCCTTACAGACAGCACCCATAGCCAGGATCAAACCTAGGTCTCTGGCGCTATCAGGCAGCAACTCTACTGTGCCACCTTTAACATTTTGAATGTGCTCACAATGCTGTTAGAGATTACAATCATTCATGTAGTTTCAATAATGTTCCCAAGATCACAACCCTAGAACAGACTGTAGTTGAATCCAAAGTGATATTTATGGGCTTGAATTCATTCCTGTGTATTACATAATAGGTTTAGGTTAAGGTTTGTTATTGTCACATGTACCAAGTTACCGTGAAAAGATTTTGCTTTGCATCCTATCCAATCAGATCAGATATTCTATATAGATACATAATACATAATACCCAAATCGCAGTTTAATTTAATCTTGGTGACTCGCTGGTGGTCCTTCATATTATATTTGGCAAATAAAATTGTGTGAAGCAGATGGAGTTAATTGATTAAGTAAATAGCAGCTATGTCTTTTAGAATAGTTCAGATCTTAAAAATCTGAAAAAGATATTTCTTCTAGCACGATCTGAAGATTATTAAAAGCTGAAATCTAGAAACAACATTACTTAACCTTTGTGTTTCATTTGTAATCCATGCAAAGCAGTTTCTTAATACAAGATTACTCATGTAATCTCTCACATGAACAGAGAAGCATTGCTGGGAATTACACGTGTAGTAAATGTCAGAAACAAGTACATTTATAGCAAAACACCAGCAGGGAAACTGATTTATTCCCTTCCAATACAACCAGAATTGAAGCAAACCCATGGAATACAAAATTGTCCTATTGTCAGGATTTGCAAACAAAAATTTAAATGCACGACAGCTAAAAAGTAACTGAGTAAGATTTGCAGCATTTTTAAATCAGTGCTTGGTTATATATTTTCAGATTTACCATCCAAATATAGAATATTGGATATATACCCGTATATATATATTTCCTGCATCCCATCCATATTTCATGGAAAGACTGAAGAGATTTTACCTACGTGCTAAATGCAAAATCTTATATTACAGACAAAAGAAACGTGGCAGAGAGGCAGCTTTTACAAGGCAACAATTCAAATTTGTACCTGTTATAGTTGTGGAAATACCTGCCCAATTTGTACTTCCAACGTCAGCCAAAATGTCAGTTGATTCGAATGAAAGATCATTGAGCTGAAACACTGACTGTTTCTCTCTCCGCATATGCTATCAGGCCTGCTGAGTGTTTCCAGCATAGTGGCGCAGCTGGTAGAACTGTGTCTCTCACAGCGTCAGAGACCTGGGTTCGATCCTGATGTCGGATGTCGTTTGTTTGGAGTTTGCACATTCTCTCTGTGACCGCACAGGTTTCCTCCAGATGCTTCAGTTTCTTCCCACATCCCAAAGACGTGCTGGCTTGTAGGATAATTGGCCTCTGTAAATTGCTGCATTGTGCAGTGAATGGATGGGAATATAGTATAACCAGTGTGAATCAGTGATCAAAGGTTGACGTGGGCATGGTGGGCAAAGGACCCGTTTCTATACTGTATCTTCCAATCAATCTGTCTTATATTTGTAACATTGCAATCGGCCAGATTTTCAAAATGTTAACTGAAATGCAGAACATCAATGAACCTGGAAACTTGAACCAAGCACGGAAATCAGACAGTATCTGCAGAGTTTTTCCTGGTCATTTTTTTCTTTAAACCTCTGCAGTTTTAACAAGTAACCTTCATATACACTTCATTGCCTATAAAACAAGGCAGGTGAGATGCAAATAAACATCCAGAATATAGAATCATACAGCACAGGATCAAACCCTTCAGACCACATATCAATGCCAACTTAAAGGAATATCCTCTGCCTGTGCATGATCCCTGCGTCTCCATGTGCCTATTGAAAAGCCACTTAAACACAACAATCATTGCTGCCTCCACCGCCACCTGTCAAGAGCATTCTAGGCACCCACCACCGAGTAAGAAATACGGTCTGCAGGTCTCCTTTAATGTTCTGTCTATCCGATCAATGCCTTTCATAATTTTATAGACACTCTACCCTCATTATTACAGACCATTTTATAACGGATTTTGGTGACAGTAGACAGTGCATTCCCACAGTAATCAGACACCACCATCTCTTTAATAACACAGGCTGCTGGTTGTACTGCGGGAGGACATTAAAATTGACAAGCAATTGCTTTAACCGCCAATTGTACAATGATACTGTAGCGGCACCTACTTGTTTTGTTAATAAACTCGTTTGAACAAGGTGAAGGGGAAAAGATTTAATAGGAATCCGAGGGGTAACTTTTTCACACAAAGGGTGGTGGGTGTACGGAACAAGCTCCCAGAGGAGGTAGTTGAGGCTGGGACTATCCCAACATTTAAGAAATAGTTAGACAGGTACATGGATAGGACAGGTTTGGTGGGATATGAATCAAATGTTGGCAGGTGGGACTAGTGTAGGTGAGACATGTTAGCCGGTGTGGGCAAGTTGAGCCAAAAGGCCTGATTCCACACTCTATGACTGCCTTTAGTATTTTTAGCCTGCAATTACAAAAATATATTTTTAGCTGTAAAAAGAACCTGGCACACTCAGCAGGTTACGCAGTGTCTTTTGAAGGAGAAACTGAGTTAACATTTAAGGTCAAGCATCTTTCACCTGAATGCTGGTCAGGCATTTGGTTGAGGGAATCTTACTTGGAATGAGGCAGGGTTTCCTCACCCTGCCATCCCCAAAGATCCCATTTTGCTTTAAATCTCTGAATGTAGCAATCAGCAGCAGGAGCAATGGCTATTGCCATTCCCCAGCTGCAATGGACATGGTGGAGCCTTCTTGAGCTGCTGAGCTCCGTGAGTGAGGGAGGTCCCACTGGTCTCTCAGTGACTGGGCTCCAAGATTTTGACCCAGCGCCCACAGGGGGAAAATCCCATACTCGGTTATAGAGGACAATGACAGTTACAAACTTCTACAGATGCTCGCAGCATCAGACTCAGGAACAGCTTCTTCCTCTCTGCTATCAGGCTTCTGAACAGCCCTTCCACAAACTAAGGACCCGACTGATTCATCTCTATCTTAATGCAGATATTGGACAGGAGCTATGGAACTGCACCCTATATTGCTGATAACTATATTCTGCATCCTTCCTCCTTTCCCTTGCTCTATTATATGTGAGTTGGACTTGATTGCATTTATATGTAGTTTATATGATTTCAATGTACAAGACACTTTTCACTGTAGCCGAGAACACATGGCAATACTAAACGTAATCCCAAATAGTTCCGTCTCCATTGGGATACAAATTACTCTGAAGATATATTTGCAATCTCGTGACAACACATAGCTTGGGAAAAAAGTAAATTATGAAGAGTACGCAAGGAAATTATAGAAAGGGCATAGATAGAAACAGAGAAAAATAGAAAACAGGTGCAGGAGTTAGGCCATTCGGCCCTTGAGCCTGCACCAACATTTTATGTGATCATGGCTGATCAACCAAAATCAGTATCCCATTCCTGCCTTCTCCCCATATCCCTAGGTTCTGCTAGCCTTAGGAGCTCTATCTAACTCACTTTTGAATGCATCCAGAGAATCAGCCTCCACTGCCTTCTGAGGCAGAGAATTCCACAACTCTCTGGGTGAAAAAGTTTTTCCTCATCTCAGTTCTAAATGGTCTACCCGTTATTCTTAAACTGTGGCCCCTCGTTCTGGACTCCCCCAACATCGGGAACATATTTATTGCATCTAGCTTGTCCAACCCCTTAATAGTTTTATATGTTTCTATCAGATCCGCTCTCATCCTTTTAAATTCCAGTGAATACAAGCCCAGTTGTTCCATTCTTTCATCATATGACAGTTCCGCCATCCCAGTGAAGTTCAATAGCAAGAACGTCCTTCCTCAAATTAGGAGACCAAAACTGCACACAATCCTCCAGGGGTGGCCTCACCAGGGCCCTGTACAACTGGACAACAGAAGGACCTCTTTGCTCCTATACTCAAATCCTCTCATTATGAAGGCCAACATGCCATTAGTTTTCTTCACTGCCTGCTGTACCTGCATGCTTACTTTCAGGGACTGATGTACAAGGGCACACAGGTCTCGTTGCACTTCCCTTTTTCCTAACCTGGCACCATTCAGATAATAATCTGCCATCATGTTCTTGCCATCAAAGTGGATGACCTCACATTTATCCATGTTATACTGCATCTGCCATGGATCTGTCCAGTCACACAACCTATCCAAGTCACCCTGCATCATAGCATCCTCTTCACAGTTCACACTGCCACCCAGCTTTGCCGTCATCTGCAAATTTGCTAATCTTACACATTTGCTAATTCCATCATCTAAATCATTAATATATATTGTAAATAGCTGCGGTCCCATCACCGAGCCTTGCAACACCCCACCAGACACCGCCTGCCATTCTGAAAGGGACCTGTTAATTCCTACTCTTCTACTTTCCTTTCTGCCAACCAATTTTCTATCCATGTAAATACCCTACCCGCAATACCATGTGCTCTAATTTTGCCCACTAATTTCCTGTGTGGGACCTTATTAAAAGCTTTCTGAAAGTCCAGGTACACTACATCCACTGGTTCTCTCTTGTCCATTTTACTTGTTACATCCTCAAAAGATTCCAGAAAGATTTCCCCTTCATAAATCCATGCTGACTTGGACCGATTCTGTTACTGCTATCCAATATGTGCCGCTATTACATCTTTAATCATTGATTCCAGCATCTTCCCCACCACTGATGTCAGGCTAATTGGTCTATAATTCCTCATTTCTTAAAAAGTGGGATAACATTAGCTATCCTCCAATCCACAGGAACTGATCCAGTATCTATAGAACATTGGAAAATGTTCTATAGATACTGTGGAGGCTCATGTGTTGGATGCAGTTCAGAGAAATTTACAGGAATGGATGAGAATGGGCAAGGCGCGATTACTAAGTTTGCAGATGTCACCAAAGACTTTGACGGAGAATGATCTTGGGGAGAAATACATGCCAGGGAATGCAAAATGGGATCAAGATTGGCCTGATCAAAGACCGAGCATTTAGGACAGAACAATGGTGTAATAACTGCTCGCTAACTTGTGAATTTATAAGTCTACATGGCTGAAGAAAAGTGAAGGCCATCTCCGAAAGAAACTCAGGCGGGATTTTGTGAGGAAACAGTTTGTGAGGAATTTAAAGCATAAGCAAAAGGGCTGAACCTGGTGAAGCAATCAAGCGAGGTGGTATCCAAAGACTTCAATGGTATTTTATTTGTCACAAATACCAATGTACAGTGAAATTCATTTTTGTACACAGTTCAGTACAAGTATCACTATACATAAGAACCTAGATACATTTTAGATAAGCATGTCAGATACAGTACAAGTGTATCATGGTAGTAAGCTGAGACAGTATGCAGTGTCGCCGGATTTGGTGCCATTTTCAAGTCCCAGTTGTTAAAGGTGTAGAGTTCTTAACCTGACCATAAAGGCCCGTTGTCCTGGTGGCATTGCAAGGTCGGCCTGGCCACATGCAGCCGTTGGTGTCATCCACTGCTGCTCCACTGCTCCGTGTTGCTGCTGGCCACATCCGGTCCATGTGCTAGGCCTCTTGGTGCGGCACCCAGTCCAGACGAGCCCCAGGTAGCTGCAGGGCCTCCAACAGCCCACTCCACAGGCAAGGCAGTGCACTGCCTCCTGCAGTCGATCCGCTTACCGGTCCTCTGTCTGACTCCGACTCCCTCCAGTCCACGGGGCGAGCAGTTGCTTCCCTCTCCAGGCAGGTTCCCAGTTCCGCGCGGGTGAGCCTGGCCTGATATCGGGTATGTCAGCGGCACAATGACTTGAAGGAACAATGATGCGATTTATTATAAAGACCGTATAACAGGTAGAACAAACACTGTGAATCATCTCAGGCAGAGATTTGAAGACCCATATCCCTGTCATAAAATATACACTGTCCCACTTTCTCCAGGTGTCTCTTGCAGATGAAGCGAAAATTGTTTACATTGGTACACGCAGTTCCGTAAAGGCTGCAAGATCTGCCTGACCAGCTGACAGGTGCAAACTCTAAGTGGATTGACAATGCCTCCAAGCATCACAGTACACTATAAAACAAGGCTCACAAATTTTACGGAACCCATCCTGAAGTTATTGACTATCAATTCCACTGTGAGACAGCAATCTCAGCTGCATGTTGATTGCCGATGGTTGTATTTTGAACCTGTCCGTCCGCGTTTTGAAAATGAATGACTACAATGACAAGGAGTGGCAGCATGGTGCGTGAATAGCTTCAACACTCAGTGATAGTCTATGCTATCTGCCAATCTCCAATTCTGTCAAACTATGATCCCCACTGTCACTATTCACAACACCACCCGACACACTTCAACAAAAGCATCCAGACACCCTCCAGCAAATTCCAAATGCAATTGTCCTCCAGGATAGTCTCCTACCAAACTACAAACAACAAATAGAGATAAAGTTTAAGTTCCAGTTTGGTTGAACATAAATTCCAATGTTCTACCAGAGCATGAACTGGGATAGACAGCTTCAAAAATTCTACCAAAAATGTTTTCCAATTAGTCGGAAAGAGACTGAAATTATGTCAATTGATTTCTCTCAGAAAATATATACCACAGCATTAAGTAGAAACAAGGAACTGCAGATGCTGGTCTGCAAAAAAGAGACAAAAGTGCTGGAGTAACCCAGCGGATCAGGCAGCATCCCTGGAGAATATGGATGGGTGGCAATATGGGTGGAGACCCTTCTTCAGACAAATACTTCTTCTGAAGAAGGGTCCAGACCCAAAACGTCACCTATCCATTTCTTCACGGATGCTGCCTGACACGCTGAGTTACTCCAGCACGTTGTGCCATCACATATAGATTATTTTTGAGTGCTTTCTTACTCTGGGAGCAGATCGCCTGCTCATCCTGTGAAACAACTGCATAGCATTTGGAAATTATTGGCATTTTAAATAGATAGCACGAGGCTGTGAGCAACCGCACAACGTCTCACAAAACAAAACCTACAATCCGCCAGTTGACAACTAACCTCTACAGGCTTAAAGGAAAAATACACTCAGTTACTCAAAAACTGCGCCAACAATTTCATTTTAGGGTGAAAAAAAATAGATACACAAGGGCATAACATATTAGTCAATTCAATCCAATATTAATGCAATAAAAAATTTCAATGCTAAGTAAATACTGAATAATCGTTTGAACAGGCCACCAACGTCATTTGACAGAGGAAAACCTCCATTAGCGAACAGTTGGAAACAGGAAGCACATTTCTGCTTTCATCCCTGCTGCTTTGATAGAAATGCATGCAGTAATACAAAAGTATAAGGCTTAATCCAGCTGCGTCTCATGTAATCCCCACAAAGAAATCAGGTATGCAGTGCAATTGCAGTCAATCCACAACCAGTCTAAAAGGAAAAATAAGTTTATAGGATGTGGTATGAAAATAGCTTGTTTACAGCTGTATCAGGGCTGCCTCCGGCACCCTTGCAAACCATGTTTATTTCATTAATGTTACTACTAACTGCCCTCAAATTCACTTGGATTATCTCTGACATCTCCCTCCCCTTCTTCTATTTCTGTCCACCATGGAACTGGACAATCAACTGACATCTACTGCAAACCAAAGATAGATAAAGCTGGAGTAACTCAGCTGAACAAACAGCATCT
Source organism: Raja brachyura (assembly GCA_963514005.1). The sequence goes on from OY740781.1 coordinate 34,658,296, forward strand.
CTGGAGAGAAGAAGTGGGCAACATTTCGGGTCGAGAACCTTCTTCAGACTTCTCGACCCGAAACGTCAATCTCTCCAGAGATGCTGCCTGTCCCGGTTGAGTTACTCAAGCTTTTTGTGTCTATCTTCTGTTTAAACCAGCATCTGCAATTCCTTCCTACACATCTACTACAAACCCACGGATTCCTATAACTACCTTCAATACACATCCTCCCACCCTGCATCTTGCAAGGGGACCATCCCTTATTCTCAATCTCTACATCTCCGTCACACTTTCAAGATGAGGCTTTCCATTCCAGGACATCCAAAATGTTCACTTTTTTCAGTAAATGTGACTTCCCCTGGTGTCGTGGATGAAACCCTCACCCACTGTGTCCAACAGTGCTGCTCATGTTCAACCATCTCCCAGAAAGAACAAGGATAGATCTGCCCTTGTCCTCACCTTCCACCCCACCAGCCGCCACATCATTCATATCATTCTCGAACATTTCCAACACCTCAAATGTAATATCACCACCAGAGACATCTTCCCATTCCACCCCTTTCTGCAGAGACTACTCCCTCCGCATTTCCTTGATTTTTTCCTTCCCAGGTACCATTCCTTAGAAGTAACACTTTCTCTCTTGCTTCCATCCAGGGAGTCCAGCTGCCCTTCCAGGTGTGCCGGTAGCTCCTGTGCATCTCTTGCAACACTCGTCTACTGCATTCAGTGCCTCTGTTGTGACATTAGCGGGACAGAGCATGGAGGAGGTGACCACTTCCCCTCTATTTTGGTTCCTAACCATTTTAAATCCACTTCTCACAACAACCTTCTGGGTGTATTCCATTAACAGAGTGAGGCCACATGCAAACTGAGGGACAGCACCTCTTATTCTGCTTGTTTAAGAAAGAACTGCAGATGCTGGAAAAATCGAAGGTAGACAAAAATGCTGTCGACCACATCTTTCTCCATGCTGTATCTCTAAATTAAACTAAAAGTTGTGTTTTGGGATATTTACTTGAGACAGTAGACAACATTCAGGTCATAGAAAAGTGCAGCATTCGAGTTTTGATGTTGAACTCTGTGCATAAAAATGTTTTTCCTCATTTCAAGGTGGCGGATTACAACACAATCCTCCAAACTTTCCGCCACCTTCAACAGGATCCCACCACTAGCCACATTTTCCCATCTCCACCCCTTTTCGCCTTCCGCAGAGACTGTTCCCTCCGCAACTCCCTGGTTAACTCATCTGTTGTACTATTCTCCAAATCTCGTTTTCATGATGCTGGCCTTTAGAAAGATGTGGTCGTAGAGTTGGGGTCTGGGTTAAGATGTGGTTGTAGAGTTGGGGTCTGGGTTAAAATGCTGCCTCACCCACTGAGTTTCTCCAGCATTTTTGTCTATCTTCTGATTCTGCTTGGGTAGCTTTCAACCCAATGGTAATGACATTGAAATTGCCAATTTTAGATAACATCTTCAGACTGAATCAGGGAAGAGGGAGATATATTTTAACACCCATTAAACACCCAGAGATGCTGCCTGTCCCGCTAAGTTACTTCAGCATTTTGTGTCTATCTAGAGTTTCTTCCAAATGGTCCTACATAATCCCCAGAATGTATTCCCATCCAATTAGCCATGCTTCTCAAGAAATGGTATGTTAACCGGCTATACCATCATTGTGGATTTCAGTGAAGCTCACACCTACCCACCGCTAGCATTGACGCAAATCAACACGCAAAAGGGTGATTGCGATCTTAAAAAGGGTCCATGACTGGAGCTTTGTGGCTTAGCCCAGGAATGCAGCCAACTGCTCTCATGATCACATGGGGCAGTTTCACACTGCACTGATCTACTATACAAAGCCCTTACTCTCCCTCTCAATTTTCCACTTCAATCATCTTCTAATTGCAAACTAATAAATACGCCGTAAGACGAACGGAGGATTCGGCTTTGATTCTCCAAAGCCCTCGTTGCTGATGTACATGCCGTGCTAGGAGACATGGGGAAATGCTTTCCACTTCTGCACAGGCCATATTTACACAAGTATAAACTGGAACTTCTTCAAAGGAGGATTAAAGAACTAACAATTCCTGGCAATAACAAGCGCAAATCCCAGAAACTGCTTCAAGCAAAAAATCCAGGCATTGTAAAAGCTTTGAAAAACAAGTTTCATTCATAATTCTGTATAAAGGTGCAATGGTTGTGAAGACTGAGCATTTGAAATGAATATTGATACTCGCTTTTTAATGGATCATCAAGTAGTTCTATCAGTATCAACTTTTCTGAGCAGGTAAAACAATATCCAAGTTTATTTACAGTTAAAACTAACACTCATGCAAATTAAACAATGCCAGGAAGACCATTGTAGGTGGGAGAAATTCTGCTGCCCAAGGCCAAACCACAGAATTACAAACCACGGAAAGCAAGAACAAAAAGCGTACACTTGACCTGGCATCTTGATCCAAGAAAACCTCCTCCCTGCTTTGTGATCCAACTTGTTAACCTCAATACCTCAGCTGGTAGCCAAGACAAGGGGAACTAGGGGACCGAGGATCTAGTGGGAGGGACGAACTGAAGGGAATCCACATTAGTCAGGAAATGGTGTTAAGTAAATTGTTGAGGACTGAAGGCAGATAAATCCCCAGGGCCTGATTGTCTGCATCCCAGAGTACTCAAGGAGCTGGCCCTGGAAATCACGGATGCATTGGTGATCATTTTACAATTTTCTCTCGACTCTGGATCAGTTCCTGTGGACTGGACGGTAGCCAATGTAACTCCACTATTTAAGAAAGGAGGGAGAGAGAAAATAGGGAATTATAGACCAGTTAGCATTACATCAGTAGTGGGGTAGATGCTCGAGTCGATCATTAAAGATGTAATTGCAGCGCATTTGGAAAGCAGTGACAGGATCGGTCAAAGTCAGCATGGATTTATGAGGGGAAATCATGCTTGACTAATCGTCTGGGATTTTTTGAGGATGGCACAAGTTGAATGGATAAGGGAGAGCCTATGGATGTGGTGTATCTGGACTTTCAGAAAGCCTTTGACAAGGTCCCACACAAGAGAGTGTGCAAAATTAGAGCACATGGTATTGGGAGTAGGGTATTGACATGGATAGAGAACTGGTTGGCAGATAGGAAGCAAAGAATAGGATTTAACGGGTCCTTTTCAGAATGGCAGGCAGTGACTAGTGGGGTGCCGCAAGGCTCGGTGCTAAGAATCCAGTTATTTACTATATATTAACGATTTAGACGAGGGAATTAAAGGTGACATCTCCATGTTTGTGGATGACACAAAGCTGGGTGGTAGTGTGAGCTTTGAGGAGAATGCTATGAAGCTGCAGGGTGACTTGTATAGGTTGGGTGAGTGGCCAGATGCATGGCAGATGCAGTATAATGTGGATAAATGTGAGGTTATCCATTTTGGTGCCAGGAACAGGAAGGCAGATTATTTTCTGAATGGTAGATAGACACAAAAAGACAGAGTAACTCAGCGGGACAGGCAGCATCTCTTGAGCGAAGGAATAGGTTACGTTTCGGGTCAAGACCCTTCTTCAGACTGGTTAGAGATAAGTGAAACGAGAGATATAGACAGTGATAGAGAGAGACAAAGAACCATGAATGAAAGATATGTTAAAAAGTTATGATGATAAAGGAAACAGGCCATTGTAAGCTGTATGTTGGATGAAAATGAGAAGCCAGTGTAACTTGGGTGGGGGAGTGAGAGAGAGGGGGAATGCTGGGGCTACCTGAAGTGGAGAAATCAATATTCATACCATTGGGCTGTAAGCTGCCCAAGCGAAATATGAGATGCTGTTCCTCCAATTTGCGTTTAGCCTCACTCTGACAATGCAGGAGACAGAGAACAGGAATGTGTAGGAATGTCTGTGTAGGAAAGGGAAGGAGAATTAAAGTGTCCAGCAACCAGGAGATCAGGTTGGTTCAGGCGGGCTGAGCAAAGGTGTTCCGCAAAACGATCGGTCAGTCTGCGTTTGCTCCCGCTGATGTATAAGAGTCCACATCTTGAACAACAGATACAATAGATGAGGTTGGAGGAGGTGCAAGTGAACCTCTGCCTAACCTGAAAGGACTGTTGGGGTCCCTGGACAGAGTCGAGGGAGGAGCTATAGCGACAGGTGTTGCATCTTCTGCGGTTGCAGGGGAAGGTACCTGGGGAGGGGGTGGTTTGGGTGGGAAGAGATTGGTTAACCAGGGAGTTGGAGGGAACAGTCTCTGCGGAAGGCGAAAAGGGGTGGAGGTGGGAAAATGTGGCTAGTGGTGGGATCCCGTTGGAGGTGGCGGAAAGTTTGGAGGATTGTGTTGTAATTCGCCGCCTCGAAATGGGGACTGAGATGAGGGAAAACATTTTTATCCTGAGAGTTCAACATCAAAACTCAAATGCTGCACTTTTCTATGAACCTGAATGTTGTCCACTATCTCAATTAAATATCGCAAAACACAATTTTTAGTTTAGTTTAATTTAGAGATACAGCATGGAGAAAGGACCTTCGTCCCACTGAGTCCGTGCCAACCAGCAATCCCCGTACACTAGTACTATCCTACACACGAGGGCCAATTTACAATCTTTACCAAAGCCAATTAACCTATAAACCTGTTCAGCCTTGCAGTGTGGGAGGAAAGCAGAGTATATGGGAAAAACCCACACAGCCTAGGGAGAAGGTACAAACCCCATAAAGACAGCTCCAAGAGTCAGGATCAAACATGGGTCTCTGGCAATGCAAGGCAGCAACTTCACCGCTGCTCCACCGTGCCGCCCAGAAATTGCAAGCATGACAACTCATGTCCCCAATGTCATGGTCAATTATTATCGCCAAATTAAGAACAGTACAACAGATTGACCATCATTGTTATGACTGTTTGTGGGAGCTTGTTGCACATGCTGGCAGGAGAGCAGAGAGGGAGAGCAGCATATGGTGAGGGTACAGGGCGAATGAGCGTGGGGTGGCAGAGAAGATCAGTGTGCAATGAGATAGACTAGGAGTGCACAGTGGCTTGCAGAGAGGGAAAAGGAAAATAGAGAAACAGAATGGGGGAAGGGTCTCGACCCGAAACGTCACACATTCATTCTCTCCAGAGATGCGGCCTGTCCCGCTGAGTTACTCCAGTTTTGTGTCTATCTTGGGGAAAGCCTATTTACGAAAGCAGGAATATGATTGTATGAGTTTCATAGTTTTGTTATTTCACTCGGGCAACTGAACGTGCATTGAATGAGGGATTATGGACCACACATATGCAAATGTACTGTTCTCCGAATCTCGCTTTCATGATGCTGGCCTTTAAAAGTCGAGTATGGAAGTCAATGATTGAAGGTGAGATTTCTGTGGTTATACTTGATTGTACATAATTTGTTTTCTTTAACAGTTGTAAGTAAGTAAGTTTATTGGCCAAGTATTCATATACAAGGAATTTGTCTTGGTGCTCCACGCACAAGTAACAACATGACATAGTGACAGTTACACATGACTCAACTAACAGTTGTAAAATTGTATCCGTTTTTGTTATGGTGGATGGCTGTTTGTCAAGTTGGAAGCCGGTGACCAGTTGGGTGCCTCAGGGATCTGTGTTGGGTCCACTGTTGTTTGTCATGTACATCAATGATCTGGATGATGGGGTGGAAAATTGGATAAGTAAGTATGCAGATGATACTAAGATAGGTGGTGTTGTGGATAATGAAGTAGATTTTCAAAGTCTACAGAGAGATTTGGGCCATTTGGAAGAGTGGGCTGAAAGATGGCAGATGGAGTTTAATGCTGATAAGTGTGAGGTGCTACAGCTTGGCAGGACAAATCAAAATAGGACGTACATGGTAAATGGTAGGGAATTGAGGAATGCTGTGGAACAGAGGAATCTAGGAATAACTGTGCATAGTTCCCTGAAGGCGGAATTGCATGTAGATAGGGTGGTAAAGAAAGCTTTTGGTGTGCTGGCCTTTATAAATTAGAGCATTGAATATAGAAGTAGGGAAGTAATGTTAAAATTGTACAAGGCATTGGTGAGACCAATTCTGGAGTATGGTGTACAATTTTGGTCGCCTAATTATAGGAAGGATGTCAACAAAATAGAGAGAGTACAGAGGAGATTTACTAGAATGTTGCCTGGGTTCCAGCAACTAAGTTACAGAGAAAGGTTGAACAAGTTAGGTCTTTATTCTTTGGAGTGCAGAAGGTTAAGGGGGGACTTGATTGAGGTCTTTAAAATGATGAAAGGGATAGACAGAGTTGACGTGGATAAGCTTTTCCCATTGAGGGTAGGGAAGATTCAAACAAGAGGGCATGACATGAGAATTAAGGGACAGAAGTTTAGGGGTAACATGAGGGGGAACTTCTTTACTCAGAGAGTGGTGGCTGTGTGGAATGATCTTCCTGTAGAAGTGGTGGAGACAGGATCGATTTTAACATTTAAAAGTAAAGTGGATAGGTATATGGACGGGAAGGGAATGGAGGGGTATGGTCTGAGGGCAGGTAGATGGGACTAGGGGAAAATAAATGTTCAGCACGGACTGGAAGGGCCGAGAGGGCCTGTTTCCGGGCTGTAATTGTTATATGGTTGTATCTGTGCTAAAATATTAATTTTCTTCACAGATGACACTCAACCTGAATTATAGATAGCTGTAGAAAAGGACACACGGTGCTGGAAAAACTCAGCATGTCTGGCAGCATCTCTGGAGACCATGGATAGGTGATGTTTCGGGTCGAGACCCTTCTTGAGACACTCATTACAGAATCATGAAAGGCATAGGTAGAGTGGAAAGGATGTTTCCACTGGTGGGAGAGTCTAGGACCAGAGGTCATTATCTCAGAATTAAAGGGCGCACTTTTAGAAAGCAAGTAAGGAGGAACTTCTTTAATCAGAGGGTTGTTAATCTGTGGAACTCATTGCCATACAGGGCTGTGGAGGCTAATTCAGTGGATAATTTTAAGGCAGAGATAGCCAAATTCTTGAATAGAATGGGTGTCAAGGGTTATGGGGAGAAGGCAGGAAAATGGGATTAGGAGGCAATCAGCCATGATTGAATGGCGGAGTAGACTCGATGAGCCGAATGGCCTAATTCTAGTCCCAAAACATGAACCTGTGAACTAATTCTGGTTGATAACTGACACACCACAGAACCACGGAAACATAATTTATTTGAGTATTACATTAAATCATTATGTTCTGATGTACTCTTTGATTTATAAATTATCAATTCCATTCTGAAACAAGATTTAATTCTGTATTTGTTGATTCGGAGACAAATATCTCCAAAGTGTGCCAATCAACATGATAACAAAACAAGTAATCAAATGATTATATAATCAAATCTTCACAGCTCAAGTATAAAGTATAAAGTATCCTTTATTGTCATTCAAACATGTAGTTTGAACGAAATTACATACCTTGCAGTCATGACAGAGAATAAAATAACAGAACACACAATGAACATAGTTTAACATCCACCACGGTGAGTCTACCAGGCACCTCCTCTCTGTGATGGAACACAAAAGTCTTAAATTCCTTGTCTCTTCCTTCCTTGTTCTCCCTCTGCGTTGAGGCGATCCAGGCTTTCGATGTTAGGGCCCCCTGCGGGGTGATGGTAAATCCCTCGGCTGAATCCGAGCTCCCCGAATGGGCCTGTCCGAATGCGGCCTGGAGCGGACGAAGCTGCCACCCTCCAGTCCAGTGGACAAAGCTGTTGTTGCGGGAGCTCCGGATAATTGGTCACCAACCTGGGACCTGCGAGCTCCGGACGTTGTCGTCCACTGGGCCCGCAGCCAAAGCCTCCGAGGCTCCGAAGTCCGGACGCCACCGTAGCCCCGAAGTCAGCCAGCTTCGCGATGGTGAGTCCTGGCTCTGCCTCTGGAGCCTCACGGTCGGCCCCAGTTGGAGGCCGCCAGCTCCGCGATTAGGCCTCAGGGGAGGTTTTTGTTTTGTTTGTGTTACTACATTAACAACTTTATTCAAAATATCACTTCCAGAAATCAGAACACTAAATTACTTCTTAAATTTCCCATTCCAAAACTATATATAGTTTTGCTCTCAAAAATGTACATTACATAACAAAATCATGAAATTCAAAGTTAAGCAGAAAAACACTTGAAACAGAACTTCTATTGTGTCTAGCCTATCAATTCCTTTTAAACTATGCCCTTTCGCACAGATATCTTCAAAACATTGAGCCTAATCCCAAAAACAAACAGCTGGCAGCATATAGATCAGAGGGATAGGATCATTAACAAGAAAAACATCTATAGTAGGAACTGCTTCTTCCCAGACAGGCAAAGTATTCAATTTATGCTTCCCACAAACAAATTAATGTTCATATACAGGATGTGATAAATGTTGGTAGACTTCCAGCATGGATAATCAATGTAACATGTAACCAATGTAAAGGCAAAAGACTACAGATGTGTGAAATGTGGAATAAAAATAAAAATAGGAAGCGCTGGAAATATTCCAAAGTTCAGACAGCATCTATGGTGAGAGTTAACATTTCAGGTCTGTATCACTGCAGTTCTGAACACGGGTCATTGACTTGAAATAATAACTCTTTCTCTCTCTATAGATGTTGCCCAATCTGTTGTACAATCTTCATCATTTTGTTTTGGATCAAAGAGTATTTTCCACATGCGGCTTCACAAAATAGCTCATTCTAAAGGTAGATTCCTTATCAACGCCCATTAAAGGACCCATAATAGGTCCAGGAACCTTGCAGAATTGTTAAGATCAAAAATTATTGGCCTACAAAACATAGGTTAAGGCCAGACTTTCTAAACGTTATATTAAAAGGAAAGACTGGAGGAAATGATGACCGACCTCCCAGCCAGAGTGCATGCTGCAGACTGTAGAGAAAGGAAGCCGAAACCACACCCTGTTCTTTCAGCACTACGGTGTCTGCTGTACAAACCAATGCTTTATTTAATAGACAATTTATCTGGTTATTAATCCATAGCTCTTTATAGGAGCTTGCTCTGCAAAAATTGGCAAACGTACATTCTATGTGATTGAAACTCATCTCATGTATTTCTGAAAAAGTGTCTCGACCCGAAACTGCACCTATTCCTTCGCTCCATAGATGCTGCCTCACCCGCTGAGTTTCTCCAGCATTTTTATCCAACTCTTATGTATTTCCTAAGGATGTTTTGAGAGCATGAAAGCTGCTACATCAATGCAAGCCTTTTTTCCCCAATAATAATAATTTTAAAAATCACCTGAATAATTCCTAAATAGTTCATATGGACAGCAAGATGATGGCCTGCACCACTGATCTTTAGGTTAATATGTAATATTTTGTAAAAGGCATATGACGGCAAGGAAAATAATTCAGTTCTGGCTCCAGCAAACTATAACAATGGAATATACTTTTAGAAAAAAATACTGACGTTTGTTGCACAGATCCTAATTTTATCACTGGCAGTTAATATATTCAACAAAAGCATAAAACAAAAAAACAAAAGCATTTCTATTTTAGCTGAAAGGAAACATGGACAACAGTCGTCTTCAAAGGGCATGTTAGAAAACCCGCAACTTTCAGAAAAAAATCCGACATTTCTTATGCCAGTGCACGCCAGGTTCAAATTATGTCAATCACTGGGCAAAAAACGGCACTACAAAAGTTTATTTATATGCTACATCAGAGCCCCAAGTAAAAATGGGCAAATGGGCAAAAAAAACAATGAAAAACAAAGACATAATAATAGTCTTTGCCAACCTAGAGTCCCAGAGCTAGCCTTGCTTCCCCCTGGGAATCCCGTGTTCAGCAAGCATAATAAAAGCAGGACATGCCTCATTTCCTTCTGCGAGCTACTGCCACAAATTCTGAACCATTCGCAGAGGCTCCTTCCTTAATCCACAACCCAGACATTGCTATCATTTCCTGGGACTTCTTTCATCCTCTTGATGCGATAGTCATTGGCCCTTTGACTTGCAGATTTACTGACAACTACAGAGATGTAAAATATCTCTGTAGGATTTTATTTAGGAAAGTGGTTGGGGTTTAAAAAAGAGTCGTCTCTAACCCCCCCCCCCCCCCCCCACCAAACAATATTTATGTTATCATTCTAAAACAAGAGTTCAAACATATTCCCGACAGTCTACTGAAAACTAGCCAAATGTTGCTTCTGGAGCAGGATTAACTCCGATCAGAATTTTCTGATTTTGCATAACCCACACTCCCCATTGTCCATTCCCATTCCCACCAGTCCAACTATGTTCTTTCTCCAATTTGTTCCCATTCCTCTGCAACCCTTCCACACCTGGTTTTACCTCCCCATCATCCCTCCCTTATATTGTTCCACCTATCACCTGCAAACCTTGCTCTCCACCCTTATCTTTTTTTAATGTTTTCACCAATCACCTCCCAAACTCTGTCTCACCCGTTCCTCACACTTCTGTATACCAGCTATCTTCCCTCTACACTCAGCCCCGATGCAGGGACTACAAATGCCAACCATCCTCGCGGCTTCCCAGATGCTGCTTGACCGACTAAGTTCTTTCAGCAATTTGTTTCCTGCTCCAAATTCAAGCATCTGCAGCCACTTGCCTCTCTAAACTGAGCACCGTACATTATTGGCTCATAAATTAATGTACAGAAGTGATAGGTGCAGAATTAGGCCATTCAGCCCATCAAGTCTACTCTGCCATTCAATTATGGCTAATCTATTAACCCCATTCTCCTGCCTTCTCCCCACAACCCCAGCCACCTGTACTAATCAAGAATTTATCTATCACTGATTTAAAAATAGGATTATTTTCGTACTAGAATTTAAAATTATAATTGGTGACTGCGTAAGGAAAATAGACAAACTACTGCGGTAGAATTATTAATAAACTATGTAAATGTTTACCTCGATTTTCAGTAACACACAGTACTTATGAGAATGTCCACCTGGTAAATTACAATCATATAACTAACTACATGTGCACCTGCACTGCACTGAACTAGGTCGACCGTGGGAACCTAGAATTTGACCCTCAAACAACAGATTCAAGCTACGTTTCGGGTTGAATGCTGGCTAACATGCACCGATTAAGAAGGAGGAGCTACAAAGGAGGTGAAAGGCAGTCCACAGCTATCTAATTGGAAATTCAAATAATTGGAGGAATGACCGATGACAAAAGCTCATGCCAGCTATTTAAAAAAAGTTTAATTTGAAGTATTCGCCACTTGCATCAGGAAATAAGTACATCTGAATGCATTGATCTGGGAAAAATCATAATGATCTCCTCAACACTCGCGGTTTTACTCTCAGATGCAATTGACTTCAAAGGAACAATGGCATGGTGCAATGAGTAGAATTGTTCTTTTAACTTTGGCTCCTTGGATAAAATCCAGAGCAGTGTAATGAGTTGAAAGTCAATCTCCTGCTTTGGAACAATTGTAATAGTCTCAAGTGAATTTAGTTTGACCAAGTCCTAATATCCACAATAACAAAAAAACTGCACAGCCTACATTGATTAAAAAAAAAATGCTGTTTAAGGCCCAGAAGTGAGCCACCAGGAGTATATTTTTAGATCTCAAAGATCATCATCAGGTGTGGCTTCCAGGCACCACCACTGACTAATCGAGCAAAGTCGAGAAAAACATGGCTACTAAACTGTGCCTGCCATGGGCAGTGAATAAACCAACATAAAAGGATAAAGCTCATCTGTACCAAGCTCTCTGTGGCAGGTGCATCAGTGCTTGAAAGCACTGGGAGAAGTGACCATCAAACACAGAAACATAGAAAATAGGTGCAGTAATAGACCATTCGGACCTTTGTGCCAAAACCGCCAATCAATACGATCATGGCTGATCATCCAAAATCAGTACCCTGTTCTGACTTTTTTCCCCATATTCCTTGATTCCCATAGCCATAAGAGCTAAATCTAACTCTCTCTTGAAAACATCCAGTGAAATGGCGTCCACTGCCTTCTGTGGCGGAGAATTCCACAGATTCACAATGCTCTGGGTGAAAATGTTTTGTCTCATCTCAGTCCTAAATGACCAACCACTTATTCTTAAACTGTGATCCCTGGTTCCTGACTCCACCAACATCAGGAACATTTTTCCTGCATTTAGCCTATCCAATCTTCTAAGAATTTTATATGTTTCTTTAAGATCTCCTCTCATTCTTCTAAATTCCAGCGAATACAAGCCAAGTTGACCCATTCTTTCATGATACGTCAGTCCCGCCATCCTGGGAATTAACCTGGTGAGCCTACGCTGCACAATCCTAATGGAGACAAGGTCCCAACCTCACACCAAGGATACATTCCATCATGCTGTTTGGGTCTACATTCCAAGAGATGGAGTCAGAACGGATCTGGCAGCTCAATTCTCGTCATCCATGAGTAGTAGAAATGCACGCAACCAAAACCTGTACCCTCCTTGATCTGTCATTACAATCAAGTCTCTTTCCAAAAGAGTGTAGAAAGTCATGCCTGCAGCAGGACCAGACAAGTCTACAAAATCATGAAATGCCAATCTAATGAGATTACAATGCATGTTAAATAGCAAGATTAGCAATTGACAGACCAAATCCAAAACAAGTTTCTGACTGTTATCCCAAATCCTCCTCCTCCATTTTGAGTAATTAGAGAGAGGGGCTCCCTAGAGTAGAGAATGTCACACTTTCCCCAAGGAGAATATCCTTGAAGTTTTTTCCCTATCAACCGATTATTGCTGCTATAGAATTCTGAATACAGTAGGACTAGGGATACCCAGCTTTGAGTGCCTACACAAAATTGCTCTGCTAGCATATACAACAGGACCACCGGAATTTGGAGGATTTTGCAGGGGTATTATATATATCACTCCAGTGCTTTACAGGCACCTGCTGCAAAGAGACCATAACAAAGCGGGGGGGAAAGGAGGAAGAGATTGCTGCCACCCAGTATTCCATGGACTTCTGCCATGTTTGAGATTATGTGCTTACATTTTTTCTCAGAAGCTGGAATAGCAAATTGCACTTGCATCTGCCTTCATTCAGAGGGGCCATGATTCCCCTCGACTATGTCCCACAACAAATGATCAGCTTTGTGTCATTGCTGCCCCCAATATGCATGGTGAAAAAGGCTAAGACACATTTTCCAGTCTTGTTTAAGCAGTATTGTGTGGTGGATCATGTTGGTAGAGGACATTTGCTTTCCAAGTTTATTTTATGCCTCATTTTCCCCTATGCTTCAATAAGCCAGTCAAAGATAGCTTGGAATTCAGCCGTCTAAAGTCTACACACACAAGCGGCATTATACAATGCAGCTCGAGGACTGGGGGCCTCTGGGCCTGATGGTCTGCAATCCAGGGACCTCAGGGAGGTGGGTCTAGAAATAGTGGATGCATTGGTGATCATTTTCCAATGTTCAATAAATTCACGATCAGTTCCTATGGATTGGAGGATAGCTAATGTTATCCCACTTTTCAAGAAAGGAGCGAGAGAGAAAACGGGGAATTACAGACCAGTTAGCCTGACTTCGGTGGTGGGAAAGATGCTGGAGTCAATTATTAAAGAGGTAATAATGGGGCATTTGGATAGCAGTAAAAGGATTAGTCCGTCAACATGGATTTATGAAAGGGAAATCATGCTTGACTAATCTTCTGGAATTTGAGGATGTGACAAGTAAAATGGATGAAGGGGTACAGTGGATGCAATACATCTAGACTTTCAGACTTTGATAAGGTCCCGCACAGGAAACTAGTGACTAAAATTAGAGCACATGGTATTGGGGGTATGGTGTTGACATGGATAGTAAATTGGTTGGCTGACTGGAAGCAAAGAGTAGGAGTGAACTTGTCCTTTTCAGAATGGCAGGCAGTGGCGAGTGGAGTGTCGCAAGGTTTGGTGTTGGGGCCGCAACTGTTTACCATGTATGTTAATGATTTGGAAGAGGGAATTAGGAGCAACACTAGCAAGTTTGCGGATGACACTAAGTTGGGTGGCAGTGTGAACTGTGAAGAGGATGTTAGGAGGTTGCAGGGTGACCTGGACAGGTTGGGTGAGTGGGCAGATGCATGGCAGATGCAGTATAATATAGATAAATGTAAGGTTATCCACTTTGGCGGCAAAAACAAGGGGGCAGATTATTATCTCAATGGGGTTAGGTTGGGTAAGGGGGAGGTGTAGTGAGACCTGGGTGTCCTTGTACACCGGTCACTGAAAGTTGGCTTGCATGTACAGCAGGCAGTGAAGAAAGCTAATGGAATGTTGGCCTTCATAACAAGAGGATTTCAGTATAGGAGTAAAGAGGTTCTTCTGCAGTTGTATAGGACTCTGGTGAGACCACATCTGGAGTATTGTGTACAGTTCTGGTCTCCTAATTTGAGGAAGGACATCCTTGTGATTGAGGCAGTGCAGCGTAGGTTCACGAGATTGATCCCTGGGATGGCGGGACAGTCATATGAGGAAAGATTGAAAAGACTAGGCTTGTATTCACTGGAGTTTAGAAGGACGAGGAGATATCTTATAGAAACATATAAAATTATAAAAGGACTGGACAAGCTAGATGCAGGAAAAATGTTCCAAATGTTGGGCAAGTCCAGAGCCAGGGGCCACAGTCTTAGAATAAAGGGGAGGTCATTTAAGACAGAGGTGAGAAAAAACGTTTTCACCCAGAGAGTTGCAAATTTATGGAATTCTCTGCCACAGAGGGCAGTGGAGGCCAAGTCACTGGATGGATTTAAGAGAGAGTTAGATGGAGCTCTAGGGGCTAGTGGGGTCAAGGGATATAGGGAGAAGGCAGGCACGGATTATTGATAGGGGACGATCAGCCATGATCAAAATGAATGGCTGTGCTGGCTCCAAGGGCCGAATGGCCTCCTCCTGCACCTACTTTCTATGTTTCTAGGTTTCTATGAAGCAGGGGGAGCACGGTTTGAACAACTTCTCATTTGTCCAAGAGATTTGTTGGAGGTGAGAAACACCACTGTGGTAGGTATGAGAAACATGGAGCAATTACATAACTTTGTTTGACACCAATCTGCATGGAAATCAACTGTGTGTGAACTTGTTGGTTAAGTTTGCATTTGGAATTGAAAGCAGATGCAATAATTTCTGTGGGAAAGGGCAAGGTCAAAAAGGTGACATCACTGGTTGATGCAGCTTCCCAATTCTTCATGGAGCTGTTGATTGGTAACAATCATGTCTATTACACCTCCAGACCTTCAGAATACAGACTGTGCTTCAGGGAACAACTCTTCAGGTGGTGGCAATTGGGAAGGATCCCATTGAAGACTTCCCCTGTGATCCCTCTGCAGTTGCCACAATGAATTTGTCTCCAACTTAAAGATAATCACAAATAAAGCATCTTTGTGTCCCGCTGGCATGTCTTCTTCCCAGACATGGAAGATTAAGTGGTGACTTTCTGCCTGGGATCCTCGCCTTGAATTTTGTAACTGAAACAGGGATATCATCTGCTCCCAAGGCATTTAGTTTTTAGTTGGCACATGACCCTTTTCCCGAGCAGGGAAGGCAAAGACCATGTGTTGTGGGATATAGTCAAGAAGACCTATAGCAAGGACAAAGTCATGGTTGAGTGTTACTGCAGGTGACTGTCTCTTTGTTCAAGACATGTTGATCTGGATCTTGGTCCTAAGGAGTGCAAGCTCTTGACATCACGAGGAACACACACATCATGATTAAGTAGCAGATGGTTGGACTTTCTGTATTCTTTCTACTCATTTTCTGTTCTTTAGATCATTGGTTCCGTTGAAACTTGGGACCCTTTCTGGCATTTACCCAACAATGCCCAGTTTAGATTCTGCCAGGTTCACTCCACCAGAGGCATCATCAAGTATGGACCAAAGAGCTGGTTTCCTGACATGAGAAGTGAGTAATAGCCCCGATATCAAATCTGACTTGGACACACTATTCTAACTTAGAAACATATTTGTGTTCCTTCATTATTAATGGGTATTACTTTCAGAACTCATTCCCCAATGTAGGAGTGCTTTCACCAAAAGGACTAGGACAGAGGCGCAGTCACCTTCTTGAGAGTAATTAAGGATGAGCCATTAACACTGACCCTGCAGGAGATGCCTCCATTTCAACAAATGAATTAGTAACAAAAAAGGTTTAAGGGAAATTGAATCTTTACTTTTGCATTTGTAGCCATAGAAAATAAGGATTGGAGTACATCGATACCCAATCTTCAACTAGGCAAGAGGCCAATTGCATGAATCTTGTGCATTTGGCTACAATAAAGAAACCTAAGAAAATTAAACAATCCTCCAAATATTACCCAATGGGTCTCTGCTGAAACATAGGCCCAAATTTTATCATTGCATTCAGTTTATTGACATTTCTCTGATACCATTAAAACTTTGCAACAGATTGGAAATTGTAGAATATAAATCCTTCACTACACAGTATACTGGATGGAATGTTTAGTGCATGGACAAAATCTGTACAGTTTCTTTACTTGACTGATAAGTTTTACTTGAGCAGCAATGTCAAATGGGTGCATTAGTTATAGTTATAGAGTCAGAGTGATACAGCATAGAAATAGACCCTTCGGCCCAACTTGCCCACACCGGCCAACATGTCCCAGCTACACTATTCCCACCTGCCCGTGTTTGGTTGATATCCCTCCAAACCTCTCCCATCCATGTACTAATTGTTCCATACTCCCACCACCCTTTGTGTGAAAAAGTTACCCCTCAGATTCCTATTAAACCTACTTCCTCTGGTCCTCGATTCACCTACTATGGGCAAGAGACTCTGCATCTACCCGATCTATTCCTCCCATGATTTTGTACGCCTCTATAAGATCACCCCTCATTCTCCTGCACTCCATGGAATGGAGTCCTATCCTACTCAACCCCTCTCTATAGCTCAGATGCTATAGACCTGGCAACATCCTCGTAAATCTTCTCTGTACCCTTTCCAGCTTGAAAATGTCTTTCCTATAACATGGTTCCCTGAACTGAATACAATACTCCAAATGCAGCCTCACCAACACCTTATACAACTGCAACATGACCTCCCAACTTCAAGTGAGTTTATTGTCATGTGTCCCTGATAGGACAATGAAATTCTTGCTTTGCTTCAGCACAACAGAACATAGTAGGCATTGACTACCAAACAGATCAGTGTGTCCATATACCATTATATACGTAAATACACACGTGAATAAATAAACTGTGGGGAAGTAGCTATTCCTGAACCTGGTCGTTGCAGTCTTCAGGCTCCTGTACCTTCTACCTGAAGGCAGCAGGGAGATGAGTGTGTGGCCAGGATAGTGTGGGTCCTTGATGATGCTGCCAGCCTTTTTAAGGCAGCGACTGCGATAAATCCCCTTGATGGAAGGGAGGTCAGAGCAGATGATGGACTGGGCAGCATTTACTACTTTTTGCAGTCTTTTCCTCTCCAGGGCGCTCAAGTTACCGAACCAAGCCACGATGCAACCGGTCAGCATGCTCTCTTCCGTGCACCTGTAGAAGTTAGAGAGACAAACCGACTCTCCGTAATCTTCTCAGGAAGTAGAGGCACTGATGTGCTTTCTTGATAATTGCATCAGTCCTCGAACCAGGAAAGCTCTTCAGAGATGTGCACGCCCAGCAATTTGAAGCTCTTGACCCTTTCAACCATCGACCCGTTGATATAAACGGGACTGTGGGTCCCCATCCTACTCCTTCCAAAGTCCACAATCAGTTCCTTGGTTTTGCTGGTGTTGAGGGCCAGGTTATTGTGCTGGCACCATATGGACAGTTACGCGATCTCTCTTCTGTACTCCGACTCATCCCCATCAGTGATACGTCCCACAACAGTGGTGTCGTCAGCGAACTTGATGATGGAGTTAGCATTATGATCGGCTACGCAGTCATGAGTATAGAGTACAACAGGGGGCTGAGCACGCAGCCTTGAGGTGCCCCCGTGCTGATTGTTATCGAATCTGACACATTTCCACCAAAACGAACAGACTGTGGTCTGTGAATGAGGAAGTCGAGGATCCAATTGCAGAGGGATGCGCAGAGACCCAGTTCTGCGAGTTTGGTAACCAGCTTAGAGGGGATGATAGTATTAAATGCCGAGCTGTAATCGATGAATAACAGCCTGACATATGAGCTTTTGTTGTCCAAATGGTCCAGAGCGGAGTGGAGAGCCAGCGAGATCGCATCCACCGTTGATCTGTTGTGGCGGTAAGCGAACTGCAGTGGGTCCAGGTTTTTGTCGAGGTAGGAGTTGATTTGCGCCATGATCAACCTCTCGAAACACTTCATCACCACAGGCGTTAGTGCCACAGGTCGATAGTCATTGAGGCACGTCACCTTACTCTTCTTGGGCACCAGTATTATTGATGCCCTTTTGAAGCAGGTGGGAACCTCAGACCTCAGAAGTGACAGGTTGAAAATGTCCGTAAAAACTCCAGCCTGTTGGTCCACACAGGTTTTTAGAACACGACCAGGTATACCATCAGGTCCAGGCGCTTTTCGAGGGTTCACCCCTCTGAAGGATTTCCTGACGCCGGCCTCTGTGACTGAGACTGAAATACCATTACAGCGAATGGCGGCTCGGGAAGGCACATCGGTGTTCTCCCTATCATAGCGTGCGTAAAACGCATTGGGCTCATCAGGGAGTGTTGTTTCGCCAACATTCGAGCTGCCTCCTGATTTCGCCTTGTAGGAGGTGATTGCATTCAGGCCCCGCCACAGCTGCCGAACATCTGTCTCATCCTCCAGCTTGGAGCAGAACTCCCTTTAAATGGCCTTACCAAGGTCGTATCTGGACTTCTTGTAGACCACTGTATCATCAGACATGAATGCCCGGTGTCTG
This sequence comes from Raja brachyura, assembly GCA_963514005.1. Next base: position 34,677,020 of record OY740781.1, read on the forward strand.
ATCTTCAGAAGAGTGAAGATCTCAAAGTTCATCCAAGGTTTCTGATTGGGAAACACTCGGAAGGTTTTTGTGGGGATGCAGTCCTCCACACATTTCTTAATGAAATCTGTAACGACTGTGGCGTATTCGTTCAAGTCTCTTTAATTGCTGCCTGTAGGCAGGGAGAAGCAGCATCGCGGTATGGTCGGATTTATCGAAGTGAGGGCGAGGGATCGAACGATAGGCATTCTTGGTGGTGGTGTAGCAATGGTCAAGGGTGTTTGGTCCTCTGGTGCAGCAGGAGACATGTTGGTGGAAGTTGGGGAGTGATTTCTTTAGGTTTGCCTTATTGAAGTCCCCAGCAATGGTGGTAAATGCCTCGGGGTAAGACGTCTGGTGTTTGTTGACCACGGCGTGCAGCTCCTCCAGTGCTAGACGGACATCTGCCTGGGATGGGATGTAGACCGCGGTCAGGATGGAGGTGAATTCCCTCGGAAGGTAGAAGGGACGGCACTTTACCGCCAGATGTTCCAGGTGCAAAGAGAAGGAGTTGGACAGGACTGCCACGTCTGAGCATCATGCAGAGTTGACCATGAGGCAGATGCCCCCTCCTCTCCCTTTCCCAGATGCCAGTGCACGGTCCATACGGTGGATCGAGAACGCTTCAGGCTGGACTGCTGAGTCTGGGGAGCTGGGGGTGAGCCATGTCTCTGTGAAACGGAACACAGAGCATTCCCTCAGCCCCCTTTTGATAAAGCAGTCTTGCCCTTAAGTCCTCCACTTTATTTTCAAGCGACTGTACATTGGCCAACTTCAAAACAATACTCCGAGTGATGAAGGCCAATGTGCCAAAAGCCATTTTGATCATCCTATCTACCTGCGACTCCACTTTCAAGGAACCATGCCGACTCCTAGATCACTCTGCTCTACGATACTCCCCACAGCCCTATCATTCACTGTGTAGGTCCTACTCATGTTAGACTTCGCAAAATGCAACACCTCACATTTCTATGTATAAAATTCCATCAACCATTCCTCAGCCCACCTGGCCAATCGATCAAGATCCTGCTGCAATTTTTCACCACCATCTTCTCTATCTGCAAAACTACCCACTTTTCTATCAGCAAACTTGCTAATCTTGCCCTGTATGTTCTCATCCAAATCATGGATGACAAACAGTAAATGGCCCTGCACCGAACCCCGAGGCACACCATTAGTTAAAGGCCTCCAGTCCAAGAAGTAATCTTCCACCATCACCCTCTGCTTCCTCCCATGAAGCCAATGTTATATCCATTCGGTTATCTCTTCTTGGAACCCATGCATTCTGCCTCCCAGAGCAGACTACCATGCTGAACCTTGTTGAAAGCTTTGCTGAAGTCCATATATACATCTACAGCTCTGCCCTCATCGACCTTTTTGATCACGTCTTCAAAAAAGTCAGATTTGTGAGATACAATGTTTTGTTTTAATTTTAAAAAGTACACGGTATTCCAGATGTGGTCATACCAAGGGGTTCAACATAATTGAAGCAGGCTCTTTCTACTCTTGTAGTCAAATCCATTATCTATGTATCTGCTCTACACAGGCTGTCTTGCCTTTAATTGCCGAAGCTCTGAAATTGGCTCCCTGGAATTCTGCAATGCTCCTGCCTTGAAATAGGGTCATCGGTCCCCAACTCTCTTGCAAGGTCTCAAGATCATAATGTTCTTACTGCCTCAGGAAGTCTAGTCCCATTAAAGACAAAAAAAGGCTTTAAAAGCAAAGGTTCAACAAAAAATTCTTATCACGCTTGTGTAATACCATACTAAACAGGAGAAAGTGGAGGAGGGATTCTTTAACATACTGGGAATATTTTGGATGGACATCCCAAAGCCTTGAATAATTTCTGAAACTTATTTCAAAAGAATAGCTGAGGTGAGTAAAAGGTGCTTTCATATAAATGTTTGAAAAAGCAAGCAGTTATGAATAGCTTAGACTGGCAAATAACTAAATTGTTTAAAAATATAATGGGTTCCACTCCATTCTTCTTCTTTCGTGTGGCGTGCACAGCCTAAAGTTGGACAACTTGTTCTATTTGATATTCCGTTTGTGCAGGTCGAGTTGATTGCATTAGTCGAAACAGGGCGGACCACGTGAAGGTTAAAACTTCCACCCCGTTCCACTCCATCATCTCTTCTCTTGTCATCGGATTTCCATTCCAGTCAACCAGGCTTTCAGTCATAAAGCTACGTGGCAAAGTGATAGGACCGTATGTACTAATCCCTATGGGGGCGGGCAGGTCACATTGTGCAGCTGGGAGCAAGCATGTCACCTAATATCACTAATTCACTAGAATTAGGGAGGATGAGAAAGGAAGGAAGAGAAAGGGAGAGAGAGAATTTGTGGGAGGATGGTTACAATTATGGCAGGGATTATGATATAGGGTTAAGAACGCTGATTTCCCAATTGCAATACCAACTCTCAAAATGGACTGAATAACGCTGCTAATCTTTAGCCCAACACTAGGAAAAGTAATAATGAATGCAGCACAATTAACATTAAAAACACAGCTGGTTTGCTATAGAACAGCTTGAATAACATCCTCTAACGCTTCTAACGCCCCGACGCGGGAGCTTCGACAGGCCCGACACAGGATCTTCGATCGCCCGACTGCGGATGGTTCGACTTCCCGACCGCGGGAGAATAAAAAGGGAAGAAGATTAGACTTTATTGCCTTCCATCACAGTGAGGAATGTGGGGAATCCACTGTGGTGGATGCAAATGTTAACCTTTATGTAGTTGTGTGTCTTGATGCTTTTTTTAGTATCGCTGTATGGTAATCGACTTTCACTCTACCTTAATTGGTACATGTGACAATAAACTGACCTTGAAACCTTGAAACATGACCTATCAAACCACACAGTAATAAAACTCGCATAACAAGGCACATTCAATATATGCAGCATTACGTACAATAAGCATATCTATTGTATATGGCAGCTTGAAGCCTACTTATGCTCTACATTGAAGTCCTCACCTTCAGATTAATTTTAATGAATTTGAAAAGAGGGAAAATGGAAGCTGCTCTTGCACACAATTAGAATGATCGTCCAACATCAGATCCTTCTCGTGGGCGAACCCTCTAAAGGCATCTGGCCCCGATGGTGTAACTGGCCATGTTCTCTAGACCTGTGCACACCAACTGGCTGGAGATTTTGCAGACATCTTCAACGTCTCATTACTACAGCCCAAGGATTAAAAGGACATTCATAATATGGGTGCCAAAGAGTAGGAAGGTGACATGCCTCAATGACCACCAACCTGTGGAACTCACATTGAATTAAAGTGCTCCGAAAGGTTTAATTTGATGCAAATAAACTCCTGCCTCAAAAACATCCTGGATCCACTACAAGTAATGTACTGCCACAACAGATCAACAACAGATTCACTCTGCACTGGACCACTTGGACAATAGAGACACTTATGTTCATCAACTAAATCCAGGTGTACAAAACTAATATCCCTTCCAAACCCAATGTCCAACTCAGGGAATTGGGTCTCTGCTCCCCCCCCCCCCCCCATGCAATTGGATCCGGTACTTCCTCGTTGGAAGACCTCAATCATTATGGATGGGCAACAACACTTTTTCTTCACTAACCATAAGCACAGGGGAACCTCAGGGCTGCATGCTCAGTCCTCTGCTCCACTTTATAGTCATGATATTGTAGCCAGACTGCTCTAAAGCCAACAATAATTTTGCCAATTATATCACTGTCATTATAGGAATAATGGGTACACAATGAATCAAAGCACAGGAGAGAGATTGGTAATCTTGGCGAGTTTCAAAATAACAATCCTGCTCTCAATGTTAGCAAGACTAAAGGAGCCGATAGTCGACCTGGAAAGGAAAGGACAATCACAATCATTTTATAAATACATGAGGGGGAAAATGGTAACTAGAGAGAGAGTGGGACCTCTCAGGAATCAAAGCAGTCACCTCTGTGTGGAGCCACAGGAGATAGGCAAGGTCCTCAATGAATATTTCTCCTCTGTATTTACCAAGGAGAAAGACAGTAGGACGGAGGAACTTGGAGCAGTCAATGGAAGTGTCTTGAGAGCAGTCAGTGTTACCGTCGAAGAAGTACTGAAGGTACTGTCGAGTATGAAGGTAGACAAATCTCCAGGGCCTGATCAGATATATCCAAGGAAATAGCGGGAAACTAGAGAAGAAACTGCGAGAGCCCTGGTTGTAATTTACGAGTCATCCTTAAATACGGGAGAGGTCCAGAAAACTGGAAGTTGGCAAATGATGTGCCTCTTTTCAAGAAGGGCTGCAGCGAAAATATAGGAACTATAGGCTGGTGAGTATAACATCTGTAGTTGGAGAGTTACTAGAGAGTATTCTGAGGGATAGGTTATGCAGACATTTGGATGGGCAAGGACTGATTAGGGATAGTCAGCATGGTTTTGAACATGGGAGGTCATGTCTCACAAATCCGATTGATTTTTTTGAAGACGTGGCGAAAAAGCCCGATGAGGGCAGAGCTGTAGATGTTGTGTACAGGATTTTAGTACGGCGTTCGACAAGGTTCCGCATGGTAGGCTGCTCTGGAAGGTTAGATCGCATAGGATCCAAGGAGAGATAGCTGAATGGATTGCAAATTGGCTCCATGGAAGTAAGCAGAGGGTGATGGTGGAAGGTTGCTTCTCAGACTGGATGCCTGTGACTAGTGGTGTGCCTCAGGGTTCGGTGTTGGGCCCTTTACTGTTTGTTATCTACATCAATGAGTTGGATGAGAACATACAGGGCAAGATTAGCAAGTTCGCTGATGATACAAAGGTTAGTGGTTTTGCAGATAGACAATAGACAACAGGTGCAGGAGTAGGCCATTCGGCCCTTCAAGCGAGCACCGCCATTCACTGTGATCAGGGCTGCTCATCCACAATCAGTACCCCGTTCCTGCCTTCTCCCCATATCGCTTGATTCCGCTATCTTTAAGAGCCCTATCTAGCTCTCTCTTGAAAGTACCCAGAGAACCTGCCTCCACCATCCTCTGACAGAGAATTCCACAGACTCACAACTCTCTGCGTTTCCTCATCTCTGTTCTAAATGGCTTACCCCTTATTCTTAAACTGCGGCCCCAGGTTCTGGATTCCCCCAACATCGGGGATATGTTCACTGCCTCTAGCGTGTCCAAACCCTTAATAATCTTAGGATTTCAATAAAATATCCTCTCATCCTTCTATATTCCAGAGTATACAAGCCCAGCCGCTCCATTCTCTCAGCATATGACAGTCCTGCCATCCTGGGAATTAACCTTGTGAACCTGTGCTGCACTCCCTCAATAGCAAGAATGTCCTTCCTCAGATTTGGAGACCAAAACTGCACAAAATACTCCAGGTGTGGTCTCACTAGGGACCTGTACAACTGCAGAAGGACCTCTTTTCTCCTCTACACAACTCATCTTGTTATGAAGGCCAACGTGCCATTTGCTTTCTTCACTGTACCTGCATGCTTACTTTCATTGACTGATGAACAAGGAGCCCCCAGATCCCATTGTACTTCACCTTGTCCCAACTTGACACCATTTAGATAATCTTCCTTCCTGTTTTTGCTACCAAAGTGGATAACCTCACATTTATCCACATTAAAGTGCATCTGCCATGAATCTGCCCACTCACCCAAACTGTCCAAGTCACCCTGCATTCTCATAGCATCCTCCTCACAGTTCCCACTGCCACCCAGCTTTGTGTCACATGCGAATTTGCTAATGTTACTTTGAATCCCTTCTTCCAAATCATTAACATATATCGTAAATAGCTGCAGTTCCAGCACCGAGCCTTGCAGTACCCCACTAGTCACTGCCTGCCATTCTGAAAGGGACCCATTAATCCCTACTCTTTGTTTCCTGTCTGCCAACCAATGTCATGTCAGCATTCTATCCCCAATACCATGTGCCCTAATATTGCCCACTAATTTCCTACGTGGAACCTTATCAAATGCTTTCTGAAAGTCCAGGTACACTATATCCACTGGCTCGCCCTTGTCCATTTTCCTAGTTACATCCTCAAAAAATTCCAAAAGATTAGTCAAGCATGATTTCCCCTTCGTAAATCCATACTCGGACCAATCCTGTTACTGCTATCCAAATGTGCCGCTATTTCATCTTTTATGAATGACTCCAGCATCTTCCCCACCACCGATGTCAAGCTAATTGGTCTATAATACCTTCTTTTCTCTCTCCCATCTTACTTAAAAAGTTGGATAACATTAGCTATCCTCCAATCCACAGGAACTGAACCAGAATCTATTGAACATTGGAAAATCATCACCAATGCATCCACAATTTCTAGAGCCACTTCCTTAAGTACCCTGGGACGCAGACCATCAAGCCCTTGGGATTTATCAGCCTTTATTCCCATCAGTCTACCCAACACCATTTCCTGCCTAATGCGGATTTCCTTCAGTTCCTCCGTCACCCCAGATCCTCTGGCCACTAGTACATCAGGAAGATTGTTTGTGTCCTCCTTAGTGAAGACGGATCCAAAATACCTGTTCAACTCATCTGCCATTTCCTTGTTCCCCATAATAAACCATCCATTGTGACCATCCTGGCCACACACTCATCTCTCCGCTGCCTTCAGGTAGAAGGTACAGGAGCCTGAAATCTGCACCATCCAGGTTCAGGAACACCTTCTTCCCCACAGCCATCAGACTATTAATCACAACTTCAAACAAACTCTGAACTATAACAAGCAATTGCACTGTATCTGTTTATTTATGTGTGCATATATATATTCTACAGTATATGGACACACTGATCTGATCGGCATTTATGCCTACAATATTCTGTTGTGTTGCAGCAAGCAAGAATGTCATTGGCCTATCTGGGACACATGACAATAAACTCTCTTGACTTGACTTGAATTCACCCTTTCCAGTCTTCAAGGTTCCAACTTTGGTCTTAACTAATTTTTTCCTCTTCACATACCTAAAGAAGCATTTACTGTCTTCCTTTATATTCTTGGCTAGCTTACCTTCATAAGATAGTGAAGATGGTTGTGAAAGATTGCAGGAGGATTTGGATCAATTGGCCAGGTGGGCAGAGGAATGGTTGATAGAATTGAATACAGAGAAGTGTGAAGTGTTTCATTTTGGGACATCGAACAAGGGCAGGACCTACACGGTGAATGGTAGGACTATGGGGAGTATTGTAGAGCAGAGGGATCTTGAGTACAGGTGCATGGTTCCTTGAAGTTCGAGTCGCAGGTCGATAAGGTGGTCAATGTGGCTTTTGGCACTTTGGCCTTCATCAGTCAGAATATGGAGCATAGAAGTTGGGAGGTCATGTTGCAGTTGTATAAGACGTTGGTGAGACCGCATCTAGGATATTTTGTTCAGTTCTGGGCAGCATGTTATAGGAAAGATAGTGAAGCTTGAAAGGGTTCAGAAAAGATTTACGAGGATGTTACCAGGACTAGAGGGTGTGAGCTGGAGGGAGAGGTTGTGTAGGCTGGGTCTCTATTCCATGGATCTTATAGAGGTATACAAAATCATGAGAGGAATAGATCTGGTAGATGCACAGTGTTTTGCCCAGAGTATGGGGAATCGAGGACCAGAGGACGTAGGTTCAAGGTGAGGGGGGAAAAGATTTAATTGGGATCTAAGGGGGAACTTTTTCACACAGAGGGTGGTGGGTGTTTGGAAAAAGCTGCCAGAGGAGGTAGTTGAGGCTGGGAATATCCCATAATTTAAGAAACAGTTAGACAGCTACATGGATGGGACAGAGTTGGAGGGATATAGACCAAGCGCAGGCAAGTGGGACTAGTCTAGCTGGGACATTGTTGGCCGGTGGGGGCAAGTTGGGCCGCGGGCCTGTTTCCACACTGTATTAATCTATGACTCTATCAAAGACAATGGCCCACACACTTATCTTCTTTGGAGAGATGCCAATGAAGAGATGCCAATGAAGAAACAACCGGTTCAAGCTCCTGGACACACACATCTCTAATGGTTTGCCTAGCCCAGCACATTGATGCAACACAAAGCACAAACATATTTACAGAAGTATGTGGAGATTTGGCATGTCACCATACACTCTCTTGGACTTCTACGAGTGTACAGTAGAGAGCAAACTGACTGGTTGCATCATGACCTGATTTGGAAATTCAAATTCTCAGGCAGGAAGGAGGAGGCTGCAGGACATTGCCATTGTAAGTTGTGGTCTCGCCACCATCAAATGGATCAACACAACCATTGCCTCAAGGTGGCAGCTGACAAAAGATCTTGTGATCGGAGTAGAATTAGGCCATTCAGCCCATCATGTCTACTCCACCATTAAATCATGGCTGATCTATCTCTCCCTGTTAACCCCATTCTCCCATCTCCTCCACATAATCTGACACCTGTACAAATCAAGAATCTATCTATCTCTGCCTTAAATATATCCACCGACTGCCTCCACAGCCTTCTTGGCAAAGAAATCCACAGATTCTCCACCCTCTAACTAAGAATTCATTGTCTCATTGGTAAGTCTCATTGGCAAAGTGAAAATAGATGAAGGTAAGGGAAAGTGAGAAGGAGGAAATTTAGAAATTCCAGAAATTCCTATTTTCCATGTTTCTATCAAGGGATATGGGGAAAAGGCAGGCACGGATTATTGATAGCGGACGATCAGCCATGATCACAATGAATAGCGGTGTTAGCTCGAATGGCCTCCTCCTGCACCTATGTTCTATGTTTCTACGTTTCTATGTTTCTAAAAGGAGGTGGCAGTGGGGAATTAAGGGAAAAAATGGGGAAAATGGGAACTAATCCTATAGTCCGGATGAAATAGCATGTCACTGAATGATTCTACTTCTCATGTGAAATATATATGTCATGTCACGCGTCTTAAGAGGAAGTTGTGTGGGGGTGGAACTGCACACCAATCTTTTAGAAACATAGACAAATAGGTACAAGAGTAGGCCATTCGGCCCTTGGAGCCAGCTCACACCTCCCTGGCTACGCTCTCTTCTCACTGCTACTGTCAGGAATGTGATACAAGAGCATAAGAACTCTTACCTCCGGGTTCAAGCACAGCTTCTTCCCAACAACCATCATATATTTGCATGACCCTACCTCTGTACTCTACCGCGACAAACATTGCATTATGATTTCTCGAGGTACTTTGGTTTTTATGCTATCATGGTTTTGTTTACAGAGAACACTGATAATTTATTATTCCTGTAATGCTACAAAAAAAAGCAAGATTTTCATTGTTCTAGTTCATGTGGTGCATATGAGAAATAAACACTTTTGACTGTGATTTACCTGCACAGTCAATCACCAAGACCTTTCCACTCCACTGTTCAAAATGTTCAAATGGGCTTAGGTATTTTTTTAAAACGTAGTTTTTGAAAGAAAGCAATGGATAGAAGTATCACGCTGAAGCCAATTCTGCATTCATTAATTTTCCCCAATCCTGGCTCTTCTGAACATTGGCTATACTTCAGCAACTAACATCAATGCATACAACATGAATTGGCATTTACAGATTGTCTTTAGCGCTGTAAAATAACCCATGGATATCACAGGAGCATTATCAAATACTAAATCTAAGCAAACCACAGGAGGAGATATTAGAACAGATAACCAAGAACATGATGGGTTTTAAGGATACCTTAAAAAGAAATAGGCTGAGAAACAGAGGGATTTAAGCAGGAAATACAAGAATCCCTGGATCATGGCAACGAAAAGAAGGCTGCAAATGATGGAGTGAAGAAAATCAGATGAGGAGGCCAAAACTGGTGGAGTGCAGAAAGAGCAGGTAGTAGGAAAGGGTATTTGAAAGGAAGGATGGGAAGTTTAGACATTGAGATATGCTTGGACTGAGACCTTATGGGTGGTGTTAGAAAAGAGACAGCTGAGTTTTGATGAGCCCAAGTTTTATGTTGGTGGAAGATGAAAAACTGGCCAGGAGAACAAACAATCCAATCCATACAAAATATGTATTAGGCTCCTCTGCAGTGTGGCCTTTTGTATGGAAACATCAAAACTATCGCTGCCATGGTGCGTCATTTTCCCTGCTACCAAGAAACCTAATGTTGCTTATGGCATCCATCAAGCAAAACATGCTTCCTTATATATTTTTAATCTTAGGCCCCCTTCGGCCTTGGCTGAACATGGGTGTCTCCAGGGTGGTATTCCCTACACGTGACTTTGTTTAACATGGGGATACAGGTGCACAGACAGCCACCCCACGGTCCTTGACAGATCTGGGTCAGGATCCAGTGGCATGAAGTCCAAGATGACCGGAGACCCTTTTCTGCTGCAGTCTTCATCCACCTTCCCAGTCGTTGTGACGCTCCACAAAGGTCAGCCATCATCCTCGACCTGTTCCACCGTTGAGGTCTTGCATGGATTGCTCTTTGTCAGTGACCTCCCCTTGACCTTACACCGCCATGGGTGGCCGAAACAGGAGCATATCTCCAGACAGCATTGCTCTCAGGATCTCATGTCCACACAAGCTTCTCCACCATGACAAGGTGACAATCCACGGAGAATATGTGTTAATGTAATAGCACCCGCAGCACATGCCCCATTTGTAAGATCAGTTAATACAAGTAACACATCTGTTTAGCTCGTCTTGAAGTGAAGACCTCTGCAAAACAGGGTGATCCATAGCTTCTCCTTATATTCTTACACGCACACCTCCAGCATATTCTGTTATTTACAATTGACAACATTTGCAGCGTGTCCTTTATAAAACATAAATGCACAAGTTGCCTTTCCTTTCGGATGTTGAACAATGTTCTTGGCTCCAACTAAAGACAAAACCCATAAGAGGAAAAGCATATCCAGCTGGAATTCCGAAAAATGAATTAGAAGCCAAAAAAATGGCCTCCACATTCATGACATGCTGAAGTTATCACCACACAACTGCCTGGAAAAAACACATGCAAGCCAAAAAGCGGCAAATAATGAATAAAACACGTTGTTGTCTTGATCAGAACAATACAGATCATATAAACCAAAAACACAACAAGTTGAGGTACCAAGACAAACTCCACTCTCAATATCGAAGCTTTTCTGGAAGTACAAATATTTGAGTGAAGTTGATTAAAAGATTTAAAAAATAGAAAGCACATTCCAGAGATGTGGAGATAAATCCCAAAGGCACCATCAATTACAACAATAGCTGGTCATCTATAACAGTTAAAGGCAGTCACAAATACATGCAAAATACTAAAATGAGATAACCGATTTTGGTTTGCTGCAAAAAACAAACTACAGATGTTCAAAATCTAAAACAAAACATTCTGGAAGCAGTAACTAGGTCAGGCAGCATCCGTGAGAGAAACACAGTTGATACTTTGGTTCAAAGACCCTTGATCAAAATCGGAAAACAAGAATTAACCACTTTTGCATTACTTCCAGTTCAGAAGAAGGGTCTAAAGGGCCTGTCCCACTTACGTGTTCAAGGCAAGCAAATTACGCGACCTCGTCGTCGCGTTGAAGCGCACGGGCATCGTGTGGCCGGTCCCACTAAGAAGCGCGAAGGGGTATGTAGTTGTGCGAGACATCGCGCGGGGCTCCGAAATGTTTGTAATGAACAAAATCTTTGCGCGTCAACGGCCTGTTGAGTAACTGACGGCCAAAGTGGGACAGGCCCAAGACCCTGGTGCGACGCAACGACTCGCCTCCAACAGCAGCAGTGTCAGGCAAACGATCGCCGAACTCGGCCTGGGGCTCACGCCCGTTGCGGTCCGGATCCACTCCCACTTCTCGACACGAAACATCACCCATTGCTCATCCCCAGAGATGCTGCCGGTCCCGCTGAGTTACTCCTGCATTTTGTGTCTATCTTCAAATCGCGAGAGACCTTCGCGGGACCATCGCGCCTCAACGCATCCACGAGGTCACATAATTAACGTGCCAAGGACACGTAAGTGGGACAGGGGCTTTAGTTCTAAAACATCACCTCCATTTCTGTCTCCACCGATGCTGCCTACCTTGTCTCCCAAAATGATTTACTGGAGGACTTGAGGGGGCTAAATTATCTAGCATTGTCGTGCATTATGTGCGACATAACCTTTTCTCACCAACCCCACTTATGTCAACCTATCGCAGGCCACGTTTACTGTTCTGGGTCTAACCAAATTTACTTCCTTGAGTTTAATACAACATCAGAATTTATTAAAGTGCAATTTTGGGTGTTTATAGATGCTGTTATTTCACCCTTTTCCCTAATCTCCTAGAAGACAGCATTCTTGACTAAAATAAAAGCAAAACAAAGTGCTGATCGGGCAGCATATGTAGAGCAAATGGACATGTGACTTTGCATCAGAATTCTTCTTCAGACTGACTGAAGGGGGAGAAAACTGGAAAAGAGGTGGGGGCAATCTAAAGTTTGGCAAGTGATAGGGTGGTTAATTGGCACATGGTTACATTGGACCACTTCAAATCTCACCTACTACATTTGGTGCTCCCAATGTGATCTCTTTACACCAGTGAGACCAAACGTAGACTAGTCAACCATTTTCCCAACCATGCTTTATACTCCAAAGACCTCCCGGTGGCTCAGCACTTCAACTCCCCCACCCATTCCGTATCCAACCTCTCTGTCCTGGGCCTCCTCCACGGCCAGAGTGAGCAACACCACAAATTGGAGGAACAGCACCTCATATTCCGCTTGCGGAGTCTGCATCCTCTTGGCATGAACATGGAATTCTCACAATTCTGTTAACCCTTGCTGCCTCCTCTCCTTCCTACCTCTCCCTCAGCCCTTGGCCTCCTCCTCCTTTTTCCTTTCTTCCCCCCCCCCCCCCCCCCATCAGTCTGAAGAAGGGTTTCGGCCGGAAACGTTGCCCATCTCCTTCACTCCATAGATGCTGCTGCATCCGCTGAGTTTCTCCAGCATATTGTGTACCTTCGATTTTCCAGCATCTGCAGTTCCTTCTTTAGTACTCATATTGGTATCTTTACAACACAAATATATGAAGATTGAATTCCCTAATTTCAAATCGTAACCCCACCCCAGTGCGCAAGATTTATCCAAGCACCTCCCACGGCCCAGTTATCCTGCTACTTTCCCGTCTTTTGTATACTCATCTTCTCTCCCAAAATCCACCCTTTCCCTCATATCCTCACTTTCCCCTCCCCCCCCCGGCATTGCATTTCACTCCTCTGCTTTCCTTATCTGACAAAGCTTTGTGCCCTTCTCACCTCTAGTCTTCGTCACTTACTCCACACATGGAGTAATCAAACCTCCTTCACCTGTTTTCACGCCTTACACTTCCTTATCTATGTGCCTCCCTCTCCCCTGACGAAGGGTCTTGACCAGAAACATCACCCATTCTTTCTCTCAAGAGATGCCTGCCCCGCTGAGTTACTCCAGCCTTTTGTATCTCTCTTTGGTTTTTAACTAGTATCTGTAGTTCCTTCCTGCACACTCCTTCACCTGTACCCACCTATAACTTGCCAGGCTTTGCCCCATCCCAACCTCACTTTTCCAGCTTTTGCCCCCTGCTCCATCAGTCTGAAGAAGGGTCCTGACCTGGTGTTGCCTGACGTTTCCCTCCACAGATGCTGCCTGACCTGCCAAGCTCCTCCAGCACTTTCTTTTTTGGTCAAGATTCAAGCATCAGTACTTTCTAGTGTCATCACACTTTAAAAAGTTATTTTACAAGACTCAACATTCATTCTGTTGTTTAGGTCTTCACTTAGTTTTCTTCTATTCCTTATAACACAGATGGTAGTTATATCACAATAAAGGCACTGCATAAATGCACTGTTATTGCTGACTGCATTATTTTACTGTCAGACCATCCACACTAACTTTACAATTGTATGCTGATGTCTTTCGTTTAAACATAAATCAGCTACAAATGAGGAAAAAAAAATCAAAGTCCAAATTGAACATAAGTAAATCAAAATGGATTGCAAAACTGGGTTATAATCATGAAACAGCAACATTGCTAATTACACCCACTAATGTGACCCAAACTAAGTTGGTCCTGAGGAAATATTATATATTAGAACCGCTTGGATAGTGACTTTTATATAAGCTAGGTAATTTGCAAAAGAAAAGCTTAAGGTTTTCAGAAACATATGTATCCTAAAGAAATAAAGTACAAAGAGACACATACAGATGAATCAAAACACAGAAACGCTAATCTGAACATGTATAGCTTAGTTTATGGCTTTAAGGCAATTATATCGCTGGAGGAAATTGTATTGGATAGGATTATTGTGCTGAAGAATAGATTACTGAATGGGGCCTCTTCTTAGGCCAGAGGTCATCTGCTCTTTCTGTATGGCACATTTTTGAGCTCTGATGTGACATAAAGATGAAGAGTTATGGCCGGTTATGCTCCTTCTTCGTCTTTCGTGTGGCGTGCACAGCCTAAAGTTGTTGGACAACTTGGCCTATTTGATCTTCCGTTTGTGCACGTCGAGTTGATTGCATTAGTCGAAACAGGGCGGACCACGTGAAGGTTGCAATCTTCCACCCCAACCGGTTATGCTGAGATCGAGACAGACTTCAAGGCTGAAATATAATAGACTCTGTAATTTAGCTTTGGCTAAGTTAAATTATAATGAGATTGAGATAAGGAATAGGATGTGTGTGAAGGGGAGTAGCTGCTTGGAGAGGAAAGCCGAAGAAGCAGATGTAATTCTGATGTAATGGTCTGAGTTGTAAATCTACCCTGTGTTCTATAATATTTGTAAAAGGCCTTATACATGAGATTAGAAATCCAGCTTCCAAATAGCAGGTTAGGGGCTGCAAATTAGAATGAATTTGTATCCTGGCACAAAACACTTATTAATTAAGTTGACAGATTTACGACCCATGTATGCTTGTTTGGGAGGTGTGTGTGGGTTTTGAACTTAGAAACTGTAATTCGGCAAACTCATATAATTAATGTTTTAATACAAAGGAAATAGTATTTTAAACTGTGTAAAATTGTAGTGAAACAATTTATGAAATATAGTGTCTTAGTAGGACTGTAATCATTAGACTTTGCACAGATTTATAGAAATATCTTTCTTCTTGGTATGGAAAGTGTGTACGACTTGTGTGATCATTGTTTTACATATGTATCTTATAATTTGAGAAGTGGTCTTTGATAATTGAGCCTACTGGGGTTTTGCTGTGTTGAAATAAAATAATTCTAAACAAAGTTATACCACAGGCAAACAGAGGTTGTAAAATGAAGCCAGGGAAGGGGGGGGGGGGGGGGGTCATGTGACTGATGTTGTAAATCACCAGGACTCAGATGATTGGTTTCCAGTTTGTGATACCCACTATATCTGAAATGTCTAATACCTATAAAAAGCAATGAGTTTGTATCAAAAACAAACATACCTTGGAGCTGCCCCAGAGCGTCTAGCTCGGTGTCAGAAGGTTCAAAGAATTGTCTCCGTACTGAATAAAGAATCGATTTCAACAGCTACAAGCATTTGAGTCAAGTTTTCTTGACTTTAAATTGACAAAATAACTCAGTTTAATAGTCCTGTGTTCAACCTCTCATCTATATTTATACAGAACCATGTCTCAACTATCAAAGATGAAACAATTGAGGACCAGGAAAACTAAAATAACCAAAACTAACACTGCTTATCAATCCAGAGAGATTGTTTTCATCAATAAACATTGAACAATTGCAGCAGAACAATTTCATGTCAAAGATAAAATGGCCTGTCCTCTGGAACAAAAACTCCCATTGGAAAATAGAATCAGAACCAAAGGAAATGTTAAAATATGGACAGGAGTTATTAAATACATTTATAACACAAACAAGCAATTCAGATAATATTGAGAACATTATGCATTACTGTTGAGATCAAATGGTCCATAGTTTTTTTTTTAAATCACCAACAGGAACTGAAACACAATAAGGTTTCAATACCTTTGGTCTGTGAGCAAATGCCATAAAAATAATAACCTCATTACAAGTTTTCCATCAATCACTGCTCCCTACAAAAACAGAGAACCGCCTTGTGTGGGTGAAGGTTCTTTTATTCAGCATCCTGTTGCGAACCACTTACACAATACAATGATGGGCTAATTTTATCCCAATTACTAAGGTTAGTGAGTCACCAAAGGCTCGAGTCACTAGGAGGATAGACCAGCATAGCACAACACAAATTTTATTGGCTATTATTAAGCAAAATGTCGATTGTCTTTCAGATTCTTCAAATATATTAAAACTGACTGAATAAACCAATCTTGCTCTTTGCTGTTAGGACACAAAGTAAGCAGCATTTATTATTATTTGTTTTGGATGCAAAGAAAAAAAATTAAATTAATGAAACTGTTTTATGAGCTTGTTCAGATAATAAAAACAATATTTATACTACCGTCTACCCAAAAACTTCCCAACTGCATCAAATGATCTTATTTTCTAAAATGCATTCATTAAGCAGATGATTTTAAGGTCAAGTGAGTGCAAGAATATTTACATCATTATAATTCAACAGGCCACAATTCTGAACAAGGTCATTTAATTTCAGTTCTTAGACTGATTAATGTCACTAACTGTAGTAAGCTTATGGCCACACAAATTCCTCAAAATACAATACGTATTTTCACAGACAGTGCAATGTTAAGCAAACAGATCATTGGATTACTTTCAGCCTCAACAGGTTTTTGGTGTGAAGTTATTCATGTCTGACATACTGTACATGATACTACTGCACAAGATATTTTGATCCTTGTATCCAGGTGACTTCAGAAAGCAGAACAATCCATCGATTCAATAATTTGAGAACAAAAAATTCTCAGGCAATGAAACAGGTAAAATATCCTTAGGCTATTTGTGGCGAGTATGTAGCAGAGTAGGATTACAAAGTGTTGTTTAATGGTCTATAGAGACAAGTTCAAATTCCATCAGTGCAGTAAACAAAATCTTACTATTCCAGCTAACTTGTGACTTTCAACCAGTGTGTTTGACTCTTAAATGCTCTCTAAATGTTAAGAATGTAATCACATTCACCTAGAATATTTTTTTAATGCAGTACATCTCACCTTCACAAGAACAGTTGGTGATGCACAATAACTGATGTCCTTGTTAAAGACACCTAAAACACATGAATGAATAAAAAGAGCTGGGAGTTCTCCTTGCTCTTGCCCACTGTCCTCCCTCAACCACACCATCTAGAGACCGGCTATTTGTTTATTTGTTATAAGTGAGAACTTGCCACACACAAATTAACTGTTATGTTGACATATGGCAAGTGCACTTCAATGGAATCCATTGGCTGCAGAGCCCCCTGGGAAGACCAAAAGTGTTTTATATTTATAAGAAAGTGAGTGAAGGAAATGAGGGAATTAGACACCAGTTAGCCTAACATCTGTTGTCAGGAATTTACTAGAGTCTATAATTAAAGATAGAGCGACTTAACACCTTGACAATTTATACTTGATCAAGGGAGAACCAATGTGAATTTCTAAAGAGCATGTCCTACATGACAATCCTGAGAGAATTTTGCTCGAGATGATGACTATAATGATGGGCGGGGAACATCAGTGCATGTTACTTATATGGACCAAAGTACCTTTATTGAAGTCCATAATCAGCTGCGGCTTGCTACAGCTGAAGCTTGTGGAAGCAAAAACAAATGACTGACCGATCCAGGAAACAGACTAAAAAGCAGGTGACAGAAAGGGATAACATAAAGTGAAAGGATGTGACTAGCATTATCCAAGGATTAACTTCGCAAACATACGGTCACATTCCCAAGTTTATCAACAACATAAAGATAAAACGCACTGCGAGCCGAATAAATGGATGTAATAAGTTGCAATAAATGTCAATATATTTGGGGAAAATTATTAGGGCGGCACAGTGGTAGTGCCAGAGACCAAGGTTTGATTCTCAATATTTGATTTGATGCTGTCTATATGGAGTTTGTGCGTTCTCCCCGTGACCACGTGCTCTGGTTTCCTCCCACACCCCAAAGTCATACAGGTTTGTAAGTTAATTGGCTGCGGTAAAATTGTAAACTATCCCTAGTGTGTAGTCAAGACAAGAGAGTCAAGAGAAGATAGTGTTACAGGGTGATTACTCGTCGGTGCAGACTCGGTGGGCCGAAGGACCCGTCTCCACGTTACATCTCTAAAGTCTATCTGTAAAGTTTAAAAGTCTCAATAGTTCTCAATGAGGGAAAAACAACATAATCCACTTTGTTCAAAGTGTTGAATATTTCTGAATGCTGAAAACCTAGAAACTACACAAGTCCAGTGCTATTTCGGTTCACATATATATGTTCATTATTCAAACATCATGAATGTGCAAATAATAATAGAAATACTAACGAGTACTGGTTTAAAGAACATGAGATGAAATAGAAAGGCATACAAGTTATGTTCTAGGAATACAAAGCTGCCGATTAGACCACAAAGTACTAGAAGTGCATCACATCTTAGGAAGAATATTTGTCTTTGATGTAGTACAGAGCAAAGAGGAGAGGGCCACTGGAGGCCCTGCAGCAGCCTGGGGCTCCACTAGATCGGGCACCGTGACAAGAGACTGACACTGCGGAGTGGATAAGGCCAGCAGTGGCACGGAACAGTGGAAGACATAACGCCTGGCCAGGTCGACCCCCGCAACTCCAATCCAATGCCACCGCCAGGACCACAGACCTTTATGACCAAATTAAGACTACTTTTTTTTAATTTTTATAAACAGCTTTGAACTTGAAGGATACAAGATGATGCCCGAAAATTGGCTTCTGCAAGCAGTTACTTTCTTCAGTGATTTCCAATATGGTCTATAGTAATCAGAGCTTTGGGCCATTTTGATTAGGGCCCTTTTGAGGTCCAGTAACGCCCAAAACGTCTTTGGCAATACATCTTACGTAGCATGAACAGCAGCAAACCTGCCTTTGCCACTTTCATGACTTACAAGTTTCCTGCCAAGCCAAAATATATGAATGAGTCTTGACTGTGAAGAAGACCATGTCACCTTCATTCTTCTCCATGGGCATTACACATCTGTATCACCGGATTTAGTCACAAACAAATCTCATAATTTTCCCATAGCATCTTTACATTGGTGGTTATACAGGTGCTCCTTCAAGCATTGGATCTTGTGTGTTTTCTTGCTTACCCAGTTGTGCACAATTATGTTACTCTGCTGTCATATTCATATATATGCATTGAGGAACTAGACTTTGCACATTAAAAAAAGTGATCAGTTTCCAGCCCACCACATTACATCACATCAGCTGTTCCATTAGTAAGCAGTCTTTGACTGTCTAACGGCATCTTCCCAATCGCTGCTATTAAGCATCAAGATTCTGTACCTTCTGCCCAATAGGCCCAACAGTGGCAGGGAGAAGGTGGAATGGCTGTGGTGGGATAAGTCTTTGATTACATTGGCAGAATATCCGAGGCAGCATGAAGTGCAGATGGAGTCAATAGTGGGAAGTTTGGTCTGTGTGATGGACAATTCTCTGAAATTTCTTGTGGTCTTTGTTGTTCCCCAATCATGCTGTGATGCAACCCAACAGTATGGCGTATCCAAGCAAGTTTGTAAATGTCATTGGAGACAAACCAAATTTTCTCAGTCTATTAAGGAAGCAGAGGTGTTGGTGTGCATTCTTGGCTGTCTCATCAATACGGTTGGTTCACCAGAGATTGTTGGTAATATTAACACGAAGGAAGCTCCCAACCTGTTCAACTTTGGCACCATTGATGCAGATTGGGACATGCATTGGCACACTGGAAGATGGTTAATACTCAACTACAAGCAGTGGCTGGTACAACGCATCAAAGGTTATACTTCATTGTACATAAAGATCTTCAAGTTAGAATCACATTCCCACATACTGCACAAATATTACCATACTCGTACCCTAGTTGAGAAGATCCGCAAGTGACAAACACATTGTTCAGTTTCAATTGAAATTGAATTGAACAACAAGGGTCTTCACCTACCATTGGTCACATGTACACACTAGTTCTCTATTATCCCACTTTCACATCCACTCCCTGCACACAAGGAGCAATTTACATAGGCCAATTAATCTACAAACCTGTGTATCTTTTGGATGTGGGAGGAAACAGGAGGCCTGTAGAAAACCCACATGGTTACAGGGAGAAAATGCAAACTCCACACAGGCAGCATCCAAGGTTAGGATCGAGCCTAATCTCTGGCACTGAGGCAGCAGCTGTAAAAGCTGCACCACTGCACTGCTCATTGTTGCCATACGATTTGTGATGGTATTATCTAAAAGTTAGCTGCCTTAACTAATCAATAAAACAGGAGCAATGGTTGATAATGAGATAAACATGACATCCAAATGTTTTAAATTAAATTAGCACTTCTTGCATCATAGTTAAAAAGAGAAAAAAGTCTACGACAGATAAAATCTTGGATCAAAACTGAAATCCTGAGAGCTCAATATCTCAGTCAACTTTAAAAAGAGAAAGGCTAACATTTTCCCACTGTAAAAAGGAGTTCCAATTTTACAAGCAAAGCCATAATCCTGCTTGAAATGCTAAATTATTATACATGTCCAGCTTTATCTGTTGTTTTTTAATAAAATTGGAGGGGTCGGATCAGACAAAATATCACAGCATATATATATATATATATATATATACACACACACACACACATATGATTGATAATGCATGCACGTAAGCAGGCATCATAATTACTGGAAATTACCTCAGTTTTTATCCAGCGACTACAAAGTAAAATTTAAAAATTTGTGAATGACATTAATCACTCTTGGGATGTAGGTATTGTTGGCAAGGCTGGTTGTTATTGTTCAACTCTAGTCATCCTGAGAGAGTCATGTAGGACCTTATCCATAAACCACTTCAGACAACGTGGCCTGGTACAGTTTGATACAACTGAATGACATGCTGGGCTGTTTCAAAGGCCAGTTGACGGCCATCACACAGAAATAGGGCAGGAGTTATATAAAGGACACCCCGGCTATGGAACATAGGCTTACAAAGCAACTAATCCCAAATTGAGATATACAACATGGAAACAGACCCTTCAGCCATTGAATCTGTACGAACCATAAAGGTATGAATTTGCACCAAGCCTACATTAATCAAATGTTCATTTTCCCGACATTCTCAGTGAATCCGCCAGAGTTGCCCACTCATCTACACACTAGGGCCAATTTTACAGTTGCTGATTAACCCGCCAACAAAGACATCTTTGGGATGTGAAGCGAAAACCAGAGCAGCTAGCGGAAAACAACAGAGTCACAGAGGACATGGAGAAACTCCACACAGGCAACACCAAAGGTCAGGATCGAACTCTGGTTCCTTGTGCTGCGAGATAGGGACTCCACTGGCAGAGCCACCCTGCCAATTATTTTTTCGCTGTTAAACCTCTGATAACTTTGCTAGCCATCTGGGCTTTGAACTGACCTCGAGTGTTCCAACAGCTATACAGAATACAGACCTCTAGATATTCTGATGAACTTATAAGCAGTTCTAAATTCTTCCTCAACTCCTAGAAAGGCTGGAGTCTGTTCCCAAGATTTTCCCAATTTCCCATTGAAGACCCATTTGAAACATTTTTCCACATAATTCTTGACCCGAATATCTTAAGACCCTGTTTTAAAATTACTTTTCCAAGCTAATTATTTACTTTAACGCATAAAAAAAGATAATGGGTCTTTTACACTTTTGCTATCTTTTCACCATTCTTCAACATGATCCCCATCCTGGTCTTTTCCCATTCCCTCCATTTCCACAATCCTATCCTGACTGACAAATACCTCACGTGATCCCTTCCCTTACAACTGCTACTGCATAAACCAATCTTCTTTTATAGCAACCTTTACCCCTCCGAAGCAGACTTATGCATCCTTTATTTGTAACCATGATATCCTTCATATCCATTCACATTCTAACTGCAGATTATGCTCCATTGGACACCTTGAAAAGCATCTCATGCTACCTCTGCATTGCTCACAAAGTGTCTATGCACCTTTAAACACAACTATCCCTATTTATGATTTCATCCAAGGGACATCGTGCTGCATGCCCAATCTGAAATCTGGTTCCAATATGATAACTTCATCTCTGTCGTCATTCTGACTTTATGGTTACCAAATCTTTACCTTATTCTGTACAACATGTGTGTGACATTCATCTTGAAAGTCATACTTATGTGAAGAAAATGCCAAAGCAGTACACCCAAGTACAGCAATTAGAAATCAAAGTTTCCTGAACTGTCAACGTGCTAAATTTAAATGGTATTACATACGCATACAAGCCACTGATTCCCCCTTCCCCTCCCCCCCCCCCCCCCCCCCAACTATTCCCCTCACTGAAACAGGATAAGCATTTCCTTTAATCCATTACATTTCAGCATGAAACATTTCCAGTTCACTATCCCACCATATTTCAGCCGCACTTCCAAACTCTTCCTCAGTCAGTAGTAACGAAGAAATGCAGATGCTAGTTAATACACAGCCACAAAGCAGATCAGGCAGCATCTCTGGAGAACATGGTTAAGTGATATTTTGGGTTGCCACCCTTCTTCAGTCTCAAGAAATATCACCTATCCGTGTTCTCCACAGATGCTGCCTGACCTGCTGAGTTACTTCAGCACTGAGTCCTCTTCCTCAATCAATACAGAGACCAAAAACACAGATCCCTTCCTTCCCCCATCTTTATAAAACTAGAGTTCTGGAAGGGTGCAACTGGGATTGCAATTACAAGCAAGTTCCTGAACACAATTTGCTGTGTTTTGCAAACAACTTGTCTTTATATAGCAGCTGTACATAATAAATGACCAGGGCTGCACAAAGCCACCAAGAGCCAAACATGATATACAGGCAGACAACAGCCAAAAAGGCCCGACTCTGCATGAAGAGATGGCAATTGCTCTGCTCCCCTGAGAAACTGTGCAAGGCACTGTTGAAGCCAAGTTTAAAATTACATTGGCACCACTCAGCAGGCATTTTCTTTGTTAAAAAAGCCTCCCCTTTACAGCTCCTTTGCAGGATGACCATACAGTACACTGTGGTACCATGATGGCAATGCCAAGCCCGCCCCCAGGATTGCACATAACCATCAATCAGTAACTTGTAGACTCACTAATTATCCATCCTGGGATCCTATTGGAGAGCTGGCACTCAGTATGAGAAACAGAGCGAGAGCATTATTCGGTACCTTGTACCAAAATGCCCAATGCCCACAAGTCAGGCTAATGTTGCCTTTAGAGCTTCACCCAAATACTGTAAACACGTCAGGGAATCTCACTGCCTCATTTCAATATCCACACAGCATTGGTTCAATGGATCTCCCACAAATCATATCTCATACTATTGGACATTCAAACAAGGCTTCACATAATCCAAGTTAATAATTAATGTGGCAATATCAAATACTAATTGCTGTTCAGAGTATTTTGATCAATCTGGCATATTGTTTACAATATCTTTATCCATCTGCAGATGCAAGAGATCCGATAACTTTGTTGCCATCAATGCCAACGTTTGATCATTTATCGAGCAGTGTGGACTGCCAGTTTAATGACCCTATGGTCAGAGCATAACCTTGCTCACTCTTCTACAATGCATACATTCCAGTAACTTCAAAAATCTTTCCCCACACCTTATCCAGCTCTTCCACATGCATTCACATTACCAAGATTTCCCAAAGCAAAATTGGACATCAAATAATGGCTACATCACAATTCATTTTGCCCAGCTTTAACAATCTTTCTACCCAACCACATACACCTACACTGTTTACTTCCCTTCAAGATGCCAGTAGAAAGGTGTGCTCTCCATATTCTTTAAAGCATAACTATTTTGGAAAATTACTTTCCTTTGAAATGCAATATATATTGTTTCAGATTTCAACAGCTCGCATTTCTCATCCAATCAACCACTTGTCCTCTTCAGAACAAACTCTCTAGCCTTTAATCTTTAGTTTCCTGTTAAATCCACTTGAAACAAAGTAATATGAAAAATAATGCAGAACACAATGAACAATTTAACAGTTAAAAAAAAACTGCTGCAGGATCTCAATGGATCTGGCAGCATCTGTTTGTGTGTTCAGATGACGTTCCGGACAGGACCCTTCACCCAGTCTTGAAGAAGGGTCTTGACCATAGAGGGGGTGGTATAGGCCATAGAGGGGGTTCAGAGAAGTTCACCAGACTGATTCCTGGGATGTCGGGACTTTCATATGAAGAAAGACTGGATAGACTCGGCTTGTACTCACTTGAATTTAGAAGATTGAGGGGGGATCTTATAGAAACTTACAAAATTCTTAAGGGGTTGGACAAGGTAGATGCAGGAAGATTGTTCCCGATGTTGGGGGAGTCCAGAACAAGGGGTCACAGTCTAAGGTTAAGGGGAAATTCCTTTAGGACTGAGGTGGGGAAAACATTCTTTACACAGAGTGGTGAGTCTCTGGAATTCTCTGCCACAGAAGGTAGTTGAGGCCAGTTCATTGGCTATATTTAAGAGGGAGTTGGATGTGGCTCTTGTGGCTAAAGGGATCAGGGGGTATGGAGAGAAGGCAGGAACGGGATACTGAGTTGGATGATCAGCCATGATCATATTGAATGGCGGTGCAGGCTCGAAGGGCCGAATGGCCTACTCCTGCACCTATTTTTCTATGTTTCTATGTTTCTATGACCCAAAATCCCACCTGTCCATTTTCCTTCACATACGCTGCCTGACCTGCTAGGATCCTCCAGCAATTTGTATGGTTCCTCAAGATTCCATTTTCTGCAGGTCTTGTACATCAATGAAAAGTTAATCCCCCCTCGACAGCACCCCCCCAGCATCACCTCTCTGATCCCAATCGCCAGCAGACAGGCCGGGAGAGGCCAACCCCCAGCACCATTGAGCTTGAGGCTGCTGCCAAATAAGTAACAGCTATAGAAACAAAAACTGCAGATGCTGGTTTATGCCCAAGGTGGACACAAAGTGTTGGAATAACTGAACTGGTCAGGCAGCATCTCTGGAGAAAAAGGATAGGTGACATTTCATAGAAACTTAGAAATTACGTGCAGGAGTAAGTCATTCAATCCCTTGAGCCCGCACCACCATTCAATATGATCATGGCTGATCATGCAGAAACAGTACCCCGTCCCTGCTCTCTTCCCATATCCCTTGATTACTTTAGCCCCAAGAGCTATATCTAACTCCCTCTTGAAAACATCCAGTGAATTAGCCTCCACTGCCTTCTGTGGCAGAAAATTCCACTGGTTCCACTGATTTCGGTCTGGACCCTTGGTCAAGAGTATGAAAATGACCATAACCTTTTTAATACCAAAGATATGAAAGTGAATTAGGTGTCAAATTAAACTTCTTTTTATGCTTTATCTGATGGGATAAATTGTGACTTGATTTTTTAAATCTCAAAATGTTGTAACATTGCTACCATATGAACTTTGCCAGCCTACTCTTTACAAACCCAGGCATTTGGAAATGTACTATATAGAGCCAAAGGACCCGTTTCTATCATGTTCAATTCTATGACAGAATGACAACTAAAATGTGTGATATGTTTTCCTTTTGTTTGGTTCTAACAAAGAGTCTTCAATCTGAAACAGTAACCATTTTTCTTTCTACAGTTATACCCTCAGGTGCTGTATGCTTCTAGCAATTATTTTTACATTTAATTTCCAACATCTGATTTTCAAGTTAATAGATTGTACTTTGCACACAGTAATTTGCATGCTTGTGGTGCACTTGAATGCTCATGTTCCCTAAGAACCAAGTCATCATGTGACAAGACTTTGAAACTTTGTTATACCCATCACTGATGTTAATTGCAAAATAGCTGCCTTTAATACCAGTCCTCCCCAATTTACGAATGCCTGACTTAGGTAGAGCATATACATATGAACGAGTAGCTTAGATCGGCTGGCTGTTGTAAGAATTTTCCGTCATGTAGTTACTCTAGTTGCAAACTGTTTGGATTACCAATAGTTTAGTTTAGAGATTCACCGAGTCCACACCGACCAGCGATCCCCACACATTAACGCTGTCACACACACACTTGGGACAATTTGCATTTATACCAAGCCAATTAACCTACAAACCTGTACGTCTTGAGTGTGGGAGGACACCGAAGATCTCAGAGAAAACCCACACAGGTCACGGGTCACAGACAGCACCAAGAGTCAGGAACCCGGGTCTCTGGCGCTGTAAGGGAGCAACTCTACCGCAGCTGTAACCTGGGGATGTTCTGTAAATGTTGAGACCCTACAGCCATGATACATAAATAAAGATTTGCCAAGAATTACATAGTTTAACTGCATTTGATACTGGCCCTTTGGCCCAACTTGTCCATGCCAACTAAGATGCCAATCTATGCCAAACCTATTTGCCTGCATTTATATAACCATATAACAATTACAGCATGGAAACAGGCCATCTCGGCCCTTCAAGTCCATGCCGAACAACTTTTTTCCCTTAGTCCTACCTGCCTGCACTCATACCATAACCCTCCATACCCTTCTCATCCATATGCCTATCCAATTTATTTTTAAATGATACCAACGAACCTGCCGCCACCACTTCCACTGGAAGCTCATTCCACACCGCTACCACTCTCTGAGTAAAGAAGTTCCCCCTCATGTTACCCATAAACCCCTGTCCCTTAATTCTAAAGTCATGTCCTCTTGTTTGAATCTTCCCTATTCTCATAGGGAAAAGCTTGTCCACATCAACTCTGTCTATCCCTCTCATCATTTTAAAGACCTCTATCAAGTCCCTCCTTAACCTTCTGCGCTCCAGAGAATAAAGACCTAACTTATTCAACCTATCTCTGTAACTTAGCTGTTGAAACCCAGGCAACATTCTAGTAAATCTCCTCTGTACCCTCTCTATTTTGTTGACATCCTTCCTATAATTGGGCGACCAAAATTGTAGACCATACTCCAGATTTGGTCTCACCAATGCCTTGTACAATTTTAACATTACATCCCAGCTTCTATACTCAATGCTCTGATTTATAAAGGCTAGCATACCAAAAGCTTTCTTTACCACCCTATCTATATGAGATTCCACCTTCAAGGAACTATGCACGGTTATTCCCAGATCCCTCTGTTCAACTGTATTCTTCAATTCCCTACCGTTTACCATGTACGTCCTATTTTGATTTGTCCTGCCAAGGTGTAGCACCTCACATTTATCAGCATTAAACTCCATCTGCCATCTTTCAGCCCATTTTTCCAACCGGCCTAAATCACTCTGTAGACTTTGGAAATCCTCTTCATTATCCACAACACCCCCTATCTTGGTATCATCTGCATACTTACTAATCCAATTTACCACCCCTTCATCCAGATCATTGATGTACATGACAAAGGACCCAACACAGATCCCTGAGGCACCCCACTAGTCACCTGTCTCCAACCCGACAAACAGCTATCCACCATTACCCTCTGGCTTCTCCCATTCAGCCACTGTTGAATCCATCTTGCTATTCCTGCATTTATACCCAACAGTTGAACCTTCTTAACCAACCTTCCATGAGGAACCTTGTCAAAGGCCTTACTGAAGTCCATATAGACAACATCCACTGCTTTACCCTCGTCAATTTCCCTAGTAACCTCTTCAAAAAATTCAAGAAGATTAGTCAAACATGACCTTCCAGGCATAAATCCATGTTGACTGTTCCTAATTAGACCCTCTTTATCCAGATACTTATATATATTGTCTCTAAGTATCTTTTCCATTAATTTGCCCACCACTGAAGTCAAACTAACCGGTCTGTAATTGCTAGGTTTACTTGTAGAACCCTTTTTAAACAATGGAACAACATGCGCATTGGCTCCAATCCTCGGGGACTATTCCTGTTTCTAATGACATTTGAAATTAACAACGTCAACGAAGTAAGTCAACAACGTACCTCGGTGACTGCCAATCACCCCCCCCCCCCCCCGAACACTTATTGTTATTTATTCAAATCATTTGCTGTGTCGCTCTTCCAGGGAGATGCTAAATGCATTTTGTTGTCTCTGTACTGTACACTGACAATGACAATTAAAATTGAATCTGAATCTGAAATATTTCTGTCATAGCCCCGGCTATTTCTACACTAACTTCCCTCAATGTCCTAGGGAATATCCTGTCAGAACCTGGAGACTTATCCACTTTTATATTTTTCAAAAGTGTCAGTACTTCTTTCACTTTGAAACTCATAGTATCCATAGCTACTCTACTAGTTTCCCTTACCTCACATAATTCAATATCCTCCTCCTTGGTGAATACCGAAGAAAAGAAATTGTTCAATATCTCCCCCATATCTTTTGGCTCTGCAGATAGCTGTCCACTCGGTCTCTCCAATGGACCAATTTTATCCCTTGTTATCCTTTTGCTATTAATATAGCTGTAGAAACCCTTTGGATTTACTTTCACCTTACTTGCCTAAATATCTTTTTGGCAAGTAAGAACCTCATATCTTCTTTTAGCTTTTCTAATTTCTTTCTTAAGGTTCTTTTTACATTCCTTATACTCCTCAAGCACCTCATTTACTTCATGCTGCCTATAATTATTGTAGATCTCCCTCTTTTTCCGAACAAGATGTCCAATTTCCCTTGAAAACCAGGGCTCTTTCCAATTTTTACTGGTTCCTTTCAACCGAACAGGAGCATAAAGATTCTGTACTCTTAAAATTTCCCCTTTAAATGTCATCCATTTCTCCTCTACATCTTTCCCATAAAACAAAATGTCCCAGTTCACTCCTTTTAAATCATCTCGCATCTCGTTAAAGTTAGCCTTTCTCCAATCAAAAATCTCAACCCTAGGCCCAGTTCTGTCCTTCTCCATAATTATATTGAAACTAATGGTATTGTGATCACTGGACCCGAAGTGCTCCCCAACGCATACCTCCGCCACCTGTCCAGTCTCATTTCCTAACAGGAGGTCTAGCACTGCCCCTCCTCTAGTAGGCACCTCTATGTATTGCTGCAAAAAACTATCCTGCACACATTTTACAAACTCCAAACCATCCAGCCCATTTACAGAATGTGTTTCCCAGTCTATGTGTGGAAAGTTGAAATCTCCCACAATCACTACCTTGTGCTTACTACTAATATCTGCTATCTCTTTACATATTTGCTCTTCCAATTCTCGTTCCCCATTTGGCGGTCTATAATATACCCCTATAAGTGTTGCTACGCCTTTCCACTTCTAACTTCCACCCAAATAGCCTCCCTAGATGAGCCCTCCAATCTATCCTGCCAAAGCACTGCTGTAATATCTTCCCTGACTAGCAATGCAACACCTCCACCTCTTGCCCCTCCAATTCTATCACACCTGAAGCAACGAAATCCTGGAATATTTAGTTTCCAATCACAGCCCTCCTGCAACCATGTTTCACTGATCGCCACAACATCATACTTCCAGGTGTCTATCCAGACTCTAAGCTCATCCACCTTTCTTACAATGCTCCTAGCATTAAAATATGCACATTTAAAAAAACTCCCATCTCTTATTCTCTGTTTATTTCCTTTTTTTTCTTTCTCCTCTTGTGTCCGAGTGCTTCCCTTTTCTGCCTCCTGCCTCCCATTCTGTGTACTAGCTTTTGCTATTTGCATCCCTCGCCCCAACCATTCTAGTTTAAAGTCTCCCCAGTGGCTTTTGCAAAATTTCCCCGCCAGGATATTGGTCCCCCTCGGGTTCAAGTGCAACCCATCCTTTCTGTACAGGTTCCACCTACCCCAAAAGAAGTCCCAATGATCCAGAAACTTGAATCCCTGCCCTCTGCACCAGGCTTTCAGCCAAGCATTTATCTTCCACCTTGCTCCATTTCTACTCTCACTGTCACGTGGCACAGGCAGTAATCCTGAGATTGTTACCTTTTTGGTCCTTTTCCTCAACTCTCCTCCCAAGTCCTTAAATCCTCCCTTCAGGACCTCTTCCGTTTTTTTACCTATGTCATTGGTACCTATATGTACCACGACCTCAGGCTCCTCTCCCTCTGATTTAAGGATATCTTGGACACGTCTAGACACGTCCAAGACCTTGGCATCAGGGAGGCAGACCACCATCCTGGTCTCCCGACTGCGTGTACAACGCCGAATTTAGCCCATATCCCTTTCAACCTTTTGCATCCATATTCAAGTCCAAATATATTTTAAATGTTGTAATTGTATCTGCCTCTACCACCTCTCCTGGTAGCTTGTTCCAAATACCCACTGGCCTCTGAAAAACCTGCCACGCCCACCTTTCATATCAATGCCTCTCATAATTTGGTAAACCTCCTTGCCACTCCTTAGCTCCAGGGAAAACAGTCCCAGCATATCCAGAATCTCTCTATAATTCAAGCTTTCCAGTCCAGGGAACATTCCTGTGAATCTCTTCTACCTAATTTAGCTTCCTGTGGCGTGATGACCAAAAACCTACACATGTGCAGCCGAACCAATGATTTCTAAATCTTTTGCATGCCATTCCAACTCCTATACTCAAGCCTCAGCCAATGAAGGCAAGCATATTTTACATTATCTTCATCACCTTGTCCGTCTGTGCTGCCACTTTCAGAGAACAAGGTTTCTCTGTTCAACAACTAGTCTTTGTTCTTCCCAACCAACAAAATTATTCATCTGAATGTTATCTTCTTTAATTATATCACATGATTCATAGCAAGAGAACAAAATTGGAAATTTTTGTTGAGTTAAAAAGGAAGCAAATCTGAACATGGTGGCCTTTTAACTTTGTTCATCTTTAAACACAAAACACAGACAGCTCATTTTGTCATTGAACCTCTTACTTTTTAAAAAGCAATTCCTAGCCAGCCTTGAAAGAGGTGCAAAATATTACAATTAGGGACAGAGCTGAACTAATCCGATTAGTTCATCCATCAATCTAAACACAGGGGAGTACAGGTTGATGTAACTTATGTTCATAACTTAACCCGATAAGCCACAGAATCATTTTTTGTTAAATCTATATTCTCACTTGCCCCATCAGAACTGAAATTTCCCCCTGCAGAGTAGGTATCTAAAACGTTAATATCTGACTTTCTAGTGCGGTTGAACCAAGGCCTTGAACGAATTGACAACTCCTTTGAGATAAAAGCGATATTTTATGTCTTCAATTAAATACTTCAATTTAGCAATTGCATTTTCCAAAGTACCACATAGCCAACATTTCCAGTAACATCAGAGATCACAATCAATTGCAACTCCCCAAAAAACCAAGCATACACCATATTAGCTTCTGATTAAAAATTGGCCGGCTCACTATTTAAAAAAACACCAATTGTCACAAATCAGAAGAGCAACCATCTTTCATCAAATGAGGTCAATACTTTAAAAATGTTGTTAATTACGCACAATTCTAGAGGGTGCAGATGCAAGAAGAAAGTGGAGAAATTTAAAGAGTGATGAGCACTTTTTCCACATAGGGTGTTGAATATTTGGAATGAGCTACCAGACGAGACAGTAGAGGCAGATACTAGTACAGCATTTAAAAGGCATCCAGAGATGTAGATGGATAAGAAAGGAGTAAAGGGATATGGGTCTAATGCAGGTAAATGAGATTAGATATGCATGATGGTCAGAATGGATGAGATGGGCAGCAAGGCCAGTATTTCTGTGCTGTACATTTTTACGATTGTCAGTTTAGCTCATTAGTCTACAAATTTAAGATTAGGTCATTTTAACTCAGTAACATGCAAAAGAAAGATTAGGATGCAAAAAATCTTTAAATTTTTGTCCTTGGAAAATTCTGCAATTGCACTCTCTTTATCAAGTTGTCCATTCCTTGAATTCTCTTCATACCTTTGAAATCATTATCAAACATTTAGACCACAAATGGTACTATTCCACTGCCAACCATTTGTTGAATTCAATATAAAAAACAAAAGTTGTCAAAAGTGTGCAGCCTACTCAATATAATAATTAACCTCAAGCTCTAACCAGTGCTCCTTCTCAGTCCTTATACAACTTTGCAGGAATTGCCAGGGCCATTGATCTTATGCAATTCAAATATTAATGTTTGGGATAAAATTCCAATAATATTTTCACATCTGATTGTTACTCACTTAAAAATGCATAAAATAAATGGATAAAATATTCCAGTAGGAATTAGATATCCATTAACATGCCTTCTGTGTACCCATTTACAATTGGGCGGGGTTTCAGGGTGTGAATTTGGAATCCGTTTGGTATCTTGGCCAATGCTCAATGCACTCGATACTGAAAATGGTGTTGGATTTAATTAACACATGTTGGTGGTGGGGAGGCAAGGTGCACAGGGAAGGGTGGTGCCTTGTCTTCCCAATTTCACTTTCCTACGATGAGGCTGATAATACTCTTTGGGCAACAATCTCCAATAACAGTTGATCAAGATCCTGCACCCATCGCTGTTCAATCACTCTTTCAAACTCACTTCAAGCACCTTTGCGATCCAGTCATCCTATCGCCAAGTAGCGATGACTCACCAACCATCTACCTCATTGGAGACCCTCAGACTAACTTTAATCGGACTTTACATAGAAAATAGGTGCAGGAGGCGGCCATTCGAGCCAGCACTGCCATTCATTGTGATCATGGCTGATCGTCCCCTATCAATAACCCGTGCCTGCCTTCTCCCCATATCCCTTGACTCCACTAGCCCCTAGAGCTCTATCTAACTATCTCTTAAATCCATCCAGTGATTTGGCCTCCACTGCCCTCTGTCGCAGGGAATTCCATAAATTCACAACTCTCTGGGTGAAAAGGTTTTTTCTCACCTCAGTCATAAATGCCCTCCCCTTTATTCTAAGACTGTGGCTTTATTCTAAGACTTTATATTGCACTAGACATTATTCCCTTTATCCTTATCAGTACAATGTGGACAGCTTGATTGTAATAATGTGTAGTCTTTCTGCTGACTGGATACCATACAACAAAAATCTTTTCACTGTAACTCTGTCCAGGTGACAAAAACAAAACTAAATTCAGTGACCATAAAGATGACATGCACAACCAGAAGATTACTTAGCAAACAAAACAATCTATTGGATGGCCTCATCAAAACCTTGTCTGCAATGATACCTGGACGTGCCACTCAAAGCACCATTTTAAGAGCAGTCTTCTTGCCTGCCACATTTTAAATCCAATTGCCTTGATTCCTCAATTATCAGCCTTCTCTCATATACACAAATTAAAAAAAGAGACCTAACCGTTTCTACCATTGTTCTTTACCTTTTTGAACTTATTGCATCGAGTAACCCTTTCTTCCCCCCACTTTCTCCAAATAGAAGTATAGCTCCACGTCTAAATCTGAGCTCTGTCCTCTCCACAAGGTATAAGGAGATTTCCCAGTTCCAGCCTTCCCCCTTATGTCCGTATTGATAATGGTTTCTACCTTTGTAGAGAACTTGAAATGTCATCACCCTTACTACCAATCTCCACCTTGCTCATTTTTCACTAGATGATTCAACTTTTCCTTTTCTCAACTTCTCTGCCACAGGGAACAGGTTTATGACCTCTCCCATCACACGCCCACATACTCCCATAGCTATTTTGATTGAAATTCTTCCCATCTTATTTTTTTTTGAGGTTCAATGTCATTCTATCAGGTTCTTCAATTTTGTGATTCTCACAATGCCACATTTCTTACTATTGCGTCCCTTTCCATATAACCATATAACAATTACAGCACGGAAACAGGCCTTCTCGGCCCTTCCAGTCCGTGCCGACCATTTATTTTCCCCTAGTCCCATCTACCTGCACTCAGACCATACCCCTCCATTCCCTTCCCATCCATATACCTATCCACTTTACCTTTCCTAGCCAAGGTGTCCACTCCACCATAGATGTTGGGGTGTTCAACTATGCCGGGTAAATGTTTCAAACTTTCCAGCCCCAGTCCATCAAGTTCCCATATCCTCACCCTCGACCCCACCAGCCTTCAAATTCAAGAGATGATTCCTCACAATTTCCCAGACCTACACCAGGTTTGTTTTCAGTGGCCAAGGGGATAAGGGAGGACGAGGTGGAGCAAGAGGGATTATCTCCGATAGGTTGACACCAAATAAGCAGGTAGAAACTTGCAAATGGGACTAGCTCAGGTATGCAACCTAGCAAGGATGAGTTGGGCCAAGAGGCCTAATCCCAAGCTGCATAACCCTATTGACATCATGATGCCACCCACAGATATCCTTCCCTTTTTTTCAGGTCTCAAAAGATACCATCCCTCAGGACATTGTGGTTTCACACTTCCAACTTCAACAATACCCAGCCCCCTCTCATGATGCGTTCTTGTGCAGCTGCATGTTATACAATTATGTCCTTTTTAACGCTTTCCTTTCATATCACACAACGGGTGGTAGGTGTATGGAACAAGCTACCAGAGGAGATAGTTGAGGCAGGGACTATTCCAATATTTAAGAAACAGTTAGACAGGTACATAGATAGGACAGGTTTTGAGGGATATGGACCAAATGCGGGCAGGTGGGACTAGTGTAGCTGGAACATGTTGGCCGGTTCCCGGCAAGTTGGGCCAAAGGGCCTGATTCAGGACTATGACTGACAAATCAAAACACTTTTAAATGAAGCAGCAGTTCCACTGTAATTCTTCCAATTTAGAATACAGCACTTGAAGCTCAAAATGCGGTTTTTCATTTGGGGAAAAACATAACTCAGATTGGGTGATCACTTCACTTCAAACTGCAGAAGTGACCTCTGAGTTTCCAGCCCACTCCAATTAAATATTACAAATCCATATTGGAAAACTATGAGCCTGCTCTCTGCAAGATAAAGTATAAAGTCCCAGCAGACAGGAGGAACTGCAGATGCTAGTTATCAAAAAAAAGACAAAGTGCTGGGTTAACTCAGCGGGTCAGGCAACATTAATGGGGAACATGGATAGGCAACGTTTTAAGTCAGGACCCTGCTTCAAAGGCTTAGCACTAACAGTGCTTCAGCCTATAAATAAAGACATTCATCAAAATATTATCAGACACGGAACATCAAGATCACTCATATTCATAATAGCAATTCTCTTTCTTCCTTGCAATCATATTTAGAATATCATACAATTCAAATATTAACGTCTGAAGATTTACATGAAGCAATAACCAATTTGATTACTTCATTAACCAACTATGATGAAAAATGTTGTACAAGCTTATACCATGTTTAAATATTTAGATAAATGTTTTAGTTCTGAAATTAAATATAATTCTAAATATTCATAATTTAATATCAAGAAATATTTTTTAATTAAATATTGATGTAAAAATACTACAGAAAGCGGAACTAAACAAAAAGTGCTGGAGAAACTCAGTGGGTGAGGCAGCATCTATGGAGATATTCAGTGGGTGAGGCCGCGTCTATGGAGAAAGCGGATGTCATTTGCCAAATTTTGAATACAAGTTTGAGTACACACTCTAATTTAAGACAGTTACATTTTATTTAATTTCACCACAAAATGAGGCTACTCAGCTCACAATCTCCATCTTGGTTACTGTGGTAATATTCCTCCTATCTCCCCATTGCCCAACAAATTATTTCCACTCTTTCTCCATTGCCCTACAAAATATTTATCCTCAATTGCCTTCCAATTTTCCTCTTGATATCCCCAATTGAGTGCGTTCCCACTACCTCAAATACGGTATTTAAAAACATATAGCACTAAGAAATGTACTTATCACATTATTGGTACACAAACTCCATTCCTCTCTCTTTGTTTCCGAAGATACTCTTCAGATAATGGCAATCCATATTTGAAAAACCCGCCAAGAAACTAGCGCTTCGCTTGCGCAGTAGGCTGCTGCGCCTGCGCAGTACAGCGAAGGCAGAATTTCAGCTGCCTTCAGCCCCGCTTGTCATCGACGGCTTGAAGCAGCGCTGACGGCACGTGGGCTGCACAGACCTTCGCGTGTTGCAAGTGCTGCGGATGAAAGGCACAGAGAATTATGCCTACCTAAGAGATCGATCACTTAGATATGCATAATTCTCCCGTGCCTTTACTATTTATATTTAGTAATTACCATTTTATAATTTTAGTCAGGGTAGGCAGTGCCTACCTTGCCTACCGTGATGGCACGTGCCTGCTCAAAAGGATGTGCTTGCCACCCTCCATGCAAAAAGGTCTCAACACTTCCCAATGTGCCTTTTGCCTAAGATGTGGAATCTGTGCCCCAAGTCCATCAATTGTGTTACATGTTAAACTAATGTTTCACAAAGCCCATTTCTGTGCAAGGTTTATTTGAATGGAGTAAATTTGCACTTTCAGAGTCTTCTCTTCCAACAATATAGGAGGCATTTTGGCTCTTTGTCTCCTTACAGCAGTACTCTTCAAAACTTTCTAATTGACTAACCAAGATATTTATATCTTCCAAAAATGTTTTTTCAAAAAAATTGATTCAATTGTTACTAATTTTATTTGGGATGACCCATAGAATAAATAAATAAATAAAATACATTTATGTAAGCCTAACGCTAATGGAGGTTTAGCTTTACCAAACTTTCTATTAATATTTAATATTAAAAATATAAACTTCTGGCTGGATGACACTGATCAGCAGCCAGATTGGCTAAAGATGGAGAAGGAGGATTGTTTACCTTTTGACATGGGCTTGATTCTTTTAGCTCCAATAAATTTGAATTAAAAAACGTGGAGGAAATCCGATTATACATTAGTGTTATCTTTATCTGGAAACAATTAAATTTTACTTTAAAATTGGGTAACTTATCTCTCTTTCTCCCTATTGCAAATAATCCTTCTTTCAAACCGTCTGTCTTAGATAGAGGATTTGTTCAATGGAAAATTCATGGAATTAAAATGGTGGGAGACCTTTATCAAAAGGGGACTTTTCTCTCTTTTCAGGAATTACAGCAGAAGTACGAATTACATGTTAATAATTTTTTTAGATATTTACAACTTGGAGATTATGTAAAATTACATACGCAAGATTATGGATTTAGGGCTCCAGAAACCCTTGATGAATGTCTGAACCGACATTGCAATACAAATAAACTAATATCTTATATTTATAATGCACTTTTAGATACTGACATTCCGTCATCAGAGTCATATTGATGAGCATGGGAGGATGAACTGGCTCAATCCGTAATTAAAGACACATGGGATAAAAGTTTAAAACATATACATCATTGCTCGTTAAACACTAGACATTTCTTAACACAATTTAAAATATGATATAGATTACACTATTCGAAGACAAAATTAAACAGGAAAAGTGCAACATTTTTTGGACGGACATTTTTGAAATTATCTCTAACGTTATCGATAATCAACTGGACCTAGATCCAAAATTAATAATATTAGGATTATCAGAACATAGCACAAACTTTACGATAAGCCAGAGACACTTTCTTGATTACAGTTTAATAACTGCGACAAAATTAATACTTACATTTTGGAAAAAAACCAGCAACCCCCACAATTAAAATGTGGATTATGAAAATGACCAAGACCTTGCATTTGGAAAAAATAAGATTTGTCTTAATTGACAAATCAGAATTATTTTTTAAAATATGGTTTCCATTTATTGATTTTTTTAAAACGTAAACTGGTTTAACACAAAATTAAAGTCAAAACTTAGTTTATAGTTTCTCTTATCTCTTTATTTTTCTTTAAAAAACTTTAAAAAATTGAAGCTATGTAAGAACTCTGTGTAACCAATTTGTCATTTATTACTATTTGTACATATTTTAATAAAAATGTGTATATATATATACACACACACACACATATATACATACACACACACATAAAATAAACCAGGAGCACCAAAAAAATATGTGCATTTAATTGTGCACCATTATACCTTCTGGAATTAGGCAGGTATTAAGTCCTCTACAGTTGATCAACCTTAGATAAAATGACAAGTACTGCCAGTAAACCAAACCACATCACCAGGAGTTTCATTTTCTAAACAACCAAGAAATAACAAAGTTTGCATGTTTTAAAGATATCTGAATAAATTAGCTACTATGGAGCTTTACTTTTGGTCTGAAGAGGAAATAATGTTCTGAAAAGAACTAAATGTGAATTAAACTTCATTTTATGCAGCAAGACAAGTCTCAACAACAACAAAAAACAATCTGAAAGTAGAATCAGCTCTTCAAGTCCCTGTTATGTTAAATTAATCGGATCAAATGTCACTGACTAGCAGCAGTAGAAAGTAATTATAGCTTAATAGCTGTCTGCTGCTATCATCTTGTAAATTTAACCTTTAAGTATTTCAGCTATTACAATTTCATCAAGAGTGTTAGCTAGCTGTTTTGGAAGCTGGATGTATGTAAAACTGTCGCTCAAGCAAAATCAGTAATAAAGATGCTTTCAAGCAGGGGGAAAAAATTATTAAATTTCCGGCTTTCATTATTTAGTTTTAAAATCGATATGTTACAAAAACATTTGTCTTGTTTGTATCTATCTATGTTTGTTATCCCATGTGATCCTGGACCTACGCCAAAATGGTACATGATTGCACCACCTTATTCACCTTTGTCCTGTGGTTGTTTGTGTCAAGTTTCGTTCAGATTGATGTTATATTTCTCAAGTTATTGACATTTTTAGATTTACAAAACCCCAATTTGAGAAAAAAAAATCTTCCCTGTGCTTACACCTACGACGTCACAATGGAATTGTAGCCCTGCTCGCAACATTGTTGTTATCCAAGTAAACTGAGTCCTGCGAGCTCTAGCAGGTGCAAATGTGTTTTTCTTAAAGTCACAGTACACTGAATTTTTATTAAATTTAAAATGAGGGATGGTGAATAAGGCAAAATGAGCAGCCCCTGCGCAGTTGGGGGCTATGAGTGAGTGATGGAAGAATGCATTGGGGGAACGGGTGAGTGGTGGAATATTGCGTTGTGGAATGGGTTGTGTTGGGGGACCAGGCTTCCCTTGGGGGCTATGGGTGAGTGGCGGAATATTGCGTTGGGGGAACGGGGTGCATTGGGGAACCAGGCCTCCCATGTGACTGGGACCCAATGGGTCCCACTTCGTCCAGTAATTACTAAAACTATAATGCACATAAACTTCACTGTACTGTTGGAGGTTTATCAATTTAAAATTTCAAAATAGAAGTGTGATAACCCATTGTCCTTCATGTTATTATTCAGATTCAGATTCAATTTTAATTGTCATTGTCAGTGTACAGTACAGAGACAACGAAATGCATTATGCAATATCTTTACATACTTTCAATAAAACTAGTGGTCTTTGCTCCACAAACCCTGCACTTAATGCAGTGTACATCTGGAGCATACATTTTGAAACAAAAAAAATGTGTACTGTATGTACCTCTATTATTGACTGCTTTAAAGCAGTGAGGAGACTTTCAGCCAGGCACATAATAGTCTAGGAACTTCACTTCAGTCGGTCCATGCTATACTTTAATTTATATCAACCGCTGATTCAACTTTACATTATTTCTTTAAAATTAAATCAAATTTGCTACCTATAAAGTAGAAGAGATTATCTATTAAAAGGGATGCAGACCCCGTTAATTTCACAGTTTGTCTTTAGATTAGCATGACATTTTTCATCTTCAATTCTCAATTAAGACCAGAAAATAAGAAAATGTTCATTATATCATAATTTAGTGAAACACATTACACCATAATAAATAGGGAATGGCTATTCTGTAAGTCCAGCTTTGTGACACAAGAAAGTGATCCCAATAAATCCGCCCATAAGCTTTGTAAACGTTATTACTTTCTGCAAGTTACTCGAAGAGCAAGGTCACGGTGTAATTAGTCCTGGATATGTCTTTCAACATTAAGCCAGTTTCAGTAATAGAGATTCCATGAAAAATTCATAATTTTTCCCCAACGTTTTGTTTAAAAACTGTTGAGAATTCATTCAATGCTTGTATCTGCCTGCATCATAAGATATACGCAAAGTTAATGAAAAAATTCTCAGAATCGGAGAGCTGTAAGCAAAATAACATGCATTCGGGTTTCATCGTTTCACGTACATTATAATCAAAGACCAAAAAAAAAAAAAAATTGTTGACAAAATTAAATGAGGAATTCAATGAACCGTATGTTCTGTCAAAACACTTAAGCTGGCCAAATGGGTGAGAATAGCCATCTAGAGTTCTGAGGTTTAGTAAGTACAATGATAGTAATGCCTAAAACTGAATTTGAATGCTAATATCAGGATTATAAAAGACACACATCAATCTCAGATACCTCAAAGTATAGTAAATAGGTAGAAGTCATTTGCATTCACATTTAGTGCTATTCACATCTTCAAAATATCTGAAAACTTTAACATCTCAGCCATAGAAATGTTGGTGGTTTGTCTCAGATAAGAATACAAAGATACAAAATTTACAACCACCAATGCTGGGAAATAGCAAACACAACAGAAAGCAAATGTTTTTTCCACTGGAGCAAGATACTCATGTGCCATATTCTGCTGAGCATCTCAAAGCAAGAAGCCATGCACTTCTTTGGGAGAAAGGTGGATAAATAATCCAACTACAGATCCTGAAATTTGAACCATAGGAAGATGGACTTTACATTATCATAATTTAAATAAATTGCTTGACAATGTTGGTACTATTTCCAAATCCAGAGGTCTTAGCCTATGGAAGTTTAGGGTACAGCAAGAATGTATGGAAGACTGCAAAACAAATAACATAAAACTTCCTTATGGTAGACAAAAATGCTGGAGAAACTCAGCGGATGAAGCAGCATCTATGGAGTGAACGAAATAGGCAACGTTTCGGGTCGAGACCCTTCTTCAGACTCTTCCTTATAATCATTATGTAATGTAACGGCCATCCGTTGAAAATGTTATCACAAATTTATGGTGAATATAGGTACCAGCATATTATCTGAATAAGTTCTGTATTTCAAGCTCCATGTATTATTGCTTCTCAATGCATATCCAAAATTAATTATCAGTTTTTGATTGGTATGTAATTTTGTGAGATTTGATCAAAAGGATTAGCAGACCAAGTGAATCAACTCTCTGAATGAGAGTATGACATTCTTGATTTGGTTTCGGTAATCCACAATTTCATCTGCTTTCTCAGAGATCCCATAAGGATACAAAAGCACAAGCTAGACAATGGAAATCTGAAACAAATGCTGGAAATATCAACTGGCTGGATAGAGAACAAAACGCAGAGTAAAATATCATTGAAGTTTTAGATTTGGGAAAATATTTGTATATGAGCTTTAAGCAGACAAAGCAGAGAACATTATAAATGAAGCTAGCAAATGAGTGAACTATACGGTAAGCAATAAAACAAAAGATGGGTTCAAAAAAGATAAATGATGACAAAGTTAACCGAAAAATGTAAATACATTTTTTACCAGAAGGCTACCATGCCACTAACTATGGATGAGATGCTGTTGGTTTAGTTGAACAACAGTGCTAAACATTGGAGTGTTCAGACTTGATCAATGTTCAATTAATTGATTTGAAAAATCCACCAACTGTTTGCTTCAGTGCTTTGGATCAGGCAAACTATTTTAGATTAAAAAGCTAGCATTACATGCAGTGCTATAAGCAAACTGTGCAACATAAAAATGTATAATTATGTATTTTTGTGGTAACAGTAAACCCCTTTGTAAATGCTACTTGACTAAAATAAAACAGAGAAACATAGAAAATAGGTGCTGGAGTAAGCCATTCGGCCCTTCATGGCTGATCATCCAAAATCAGAACCCCGTTCCTGCTTTGTTCCTCATACCCC
Organism: Raja brachyura; assembly: GCA_963514005.1. The sequence goes on from OY740781.1 coordinate 34,718,589, forward strand.
TCGATTCCCTTAGCCCCAAGAGCTAAATCAAGCTCTCTTGAAAGCAAGCATTTACATGGCACTTCAACTGTACAACAGCATCACAAGGTAAAATTGCCAGACAATAACAGACAACTGAACCAAAAATCATTGTAAAAGTCCAAAACCTCAAGCAATAGTTTTAAGCAGTTTCAAGGGAGGGAGGGAAGGAGAGACAATTCAGAAGAGTGAGGAAATTAAACACAATAAACTGAAATTGCTGACTAGAAATCATATTCTGGACTTTATTAATGATGTTTTTCAAAATAACAATAGCATCCAAACTGCAAGCCAAGACCCATTCCAGTTCTAGCAATGCACTCAGCAACTAAAAATATTTGGTTCAGAAAAATAGTTTTCATGAACAAGTGGGGCAATTGAATGCATTCAAGATTATTCAATAACTCAAGTCAGTGTTGTGTAATGATGCAAAGGAGTCAATTGAAGTGCTTTGAACAAAACAAATTTAAATATACCGCAAATCCTACTGGTAAATGCCAGCAGAGAAATGAAAGTTAGGGATTTCCAAAAGTGGTCTGTCAAATGTGGAACGCCTGGATAGATTCAATGGCAAATAATACTTGATGCAGGAATTAAGGACCCATTGATTTTATGATGAATTGCAAGGCTGCAAATGTGAAACAAAGGGGAAGACAAAATTATTCTCTAAAAAAATTGATGAATTTCCAAGTTTTTAAAAATTAACATTTTATGCAAAAATATTTAAATTTTCAGAGATTTATAAATGCGTCTGAACATCTTTAGCTCTGCAACATTTTTCCTCCTGATCTGGACCTGGTAGGTATAACATGTGGAGACCATAATTGGCGACCCCAGGAAAATGTGACACAATAAATTATGTTGAGCTATCAATCCTATTTTAAGTTCAAAGAATGTACACTTCTAATCACATCAGTTGCTTCAAATATTGCAGCCAATCATTTCAAATGAATTGCTATTCAAAAAGCATTGCTAACAAGGAAAATAGAATGAGATTTTATTTAATGTTAGATTATTAACATATTTCATATAACCTCACTGCAATCCATATATTGCAAACAAAACCGAAACTTCCAATTTTAATCAACACAAACCAATCTGCATTTCTGCACATAGAAGCTATTAAAGGGGGAAAAGAAGTGGTTCTAAACAAGTAGAGACTGTTTCCAATTGTGATGGCCATTGCAAAATTGAAAGACCAGTACTGGGTCCACTGCAGTGTACTATCTATATTAACAATTTAGATGAGGAAGCCGATGGCACCAACATTAGTGGTATAGTAGATAGCAAAGAATATCATTCAAGATACAACAGGATACAGTTGAACTGGGAAAGTAGAACAACGGTTGGCACATGGAACTTATCTCGGACAAATGCAATGTGCTGTATTTTGAAAAGTTAAACCAGGACTGGACAAAGACACATAGGGGTACAAGGACATAGTTTCCAGAAAGTGGTGGTACAGGTAGACGGGTGTCAAAAAAAAGATGTACGAAGGAACTGCAGATGCTAGTTTAAACCGAAGATAGACACAAAAAGTAACTCAGTGGGACAGGCAGCATCTCTGGAGAGAAGGAATGGGTGACGTTTCGGGTCGAGACGCTTCTTCTGATGTGTGTGTCTTCATCAGTCAGGGCACAAGAATTGGGATGTCATGTTACAACTGCGTAAGAACTTGGTGAGAGATCACTTGGAGTATTGTAGTGTTCTGGTCAGATGTCATTAAGCTAGAAAGGGTGCAGAAATGATTATCAGGATATTATCAGGACTGGAGGGTTTGAGTTGTCAGGAGAGACTGGATAGAAGGGCACTTATTTTCCCTGGAGCATAGAAAGCTGATTGGTGATGTTCAAACATTCAGCTCATTCTTCAAAGAAACACGCTGGAAGACATCAGAACAGTGTTCCATTGTATATTAGCAAAATGTGGGATAAATGGAAATTTAAGGGACAAAATTCAGAAATAAAGACATAAATAAATATCACAAATCAAATGTTTACCCAAAAAATTAATATTTGCCATACAATATAAAACAAACTTATTTATATACTCTCAAGATTGTTATCGGCATTGAAATCATATACTGCTTAGATGTTCCAGGAGTAAATTCCAAGCACAATTCAAACGGGTCAGACAGAAATGCCAAAAACTTGAGCATGTCATCTTCCATATATTTAGTTCCCTCTAGATGTTGCTGAATATTATTCAGCAACATCTACACAAAAATATCAACAGCAGCTTTGAAACAATTTAGCACATCTTCTTCTCAATGGTTTATATCAATTCTAAAAAGATGAACGGAACATGCATAGCAACAAATTAAAAACATTTACAATTTTATATCTTTAGTCACAAATTGGTATAAGATGAAGATATTGAACCATGACTCAAAATTAGCTTATAAATCCATCTGTTCACTGCGTAAGGAAACAAATGTTCTTTTAATTATTTATTTTGTTTGATGTAAATTTTCTTTAAGTTCTTACTGTGGCCTCACACTTCCTCTTTTGGTATATACTATCCCTATGCTGCAAGCTGTTTACCCTATCCTCTAAATCTGGCTCCCTGCGAGTATAGATCAATACTCTTTGGCTACCCAGCCATCACCTTGACATTGACCTTTAGTCACTCAGGCCTTCCCATCTGAAATTCCCTTATACTTTCCGTCAGTCCCATCTTGAACCATTTCCTGACAAGTATTTTGATCATTTCCCTCTGAATAATTATTTCTTGAAATGCGTATCCATTTAGTAAATTAAGTCTAGATGTGTTTAATTTATGTAATTGTTTGGAACTTAAGGCCCTTATAATGATGGGTGTTCGTGGATCGTGGAAAATGGAAATGCCAATTGGAAACAAAATCCTATTCGCAGATGAATGCTAAAATCTCAGGATCCTAAACTCGAACCACCATCAAAGAAAGAAAAATATTTGTGTTTAATTGATACTATTCTCAATGTCTGGATTCCAAATAAGTTTTACAGCAAATCAAGTATTTTTGAGGTGTAGTCGCTGTTTTAATGTAAAAACAGCACTACAAAATTTGAACCCATCCAACTGTTACAAACAGCAACTTGATATTGATTATCTAAATTTGCTTTCTGGAGATATTGAAGGATAAACATTGCTAAACACATGGAAAATCCCCTCATTACTCAAATTATCTCATTGGATTATTTGAGATTTCAGTTAAGCATTGGTTTTTGAAAATACTCTTTAATGGCAGTTCAAATTTCTTCATAATCATAGAAATGTTAAGGTGTGGAAGTCCATCAAGATTATGATATCACCTAATAGGTAGATTCCCTTCCCACAATATCTTTCCCCACAGCCCTAGAAATTATGCTTTCTAAAATACTTGCTCTTGAAAGCATTCACTGGTTCAATTTCAATCTCTCCTGGAGGCTAAACATTCCAGATTGTAACAATTCTCCAGGTTAAAAAAATACACTTCCTCAAAGTTTTAAAACTCTTCCTCTTGCCATTGCAACATCTGCTAACAGAAACAACTTTGCCCAATCTACTCACCTAAATTTAGAGCGGCTCAGCGGTATGAGCTTACAACTGCAGAGACCCGGATCATTCCAGTCTATGGGTGCTGTCTGTAAGGAGTTTGCACATTCTCCCCGCGACAGTGTGGATTTTCTCCAAGATCTCCAGACTCCAAAGAAGTATAGGTTTGAAGGTTAATTGGCTTGGTATAAATGTAAAAATTGTCCCAAGTGTGTGTAGGATAGTGTTAATGTGCAGGGACTGCTGGTCAATGCGGGTTCGGTGAGCTGAAGGGCCTGTTTCCACGCTCCATTTCTAAACCCTCTGCTCCAAGCCTCTATGGGTTTACCTGGTCCCTGGAACGGAACTCTAAACCTTCTGATTCAGAGGTAAGGATGCAAAAGGTGTTATTGAAACTTCAGAAAAAAGCGATGCCTTGAATATAAATAGACTCAACCACATCTAATGGTGTTGGATTCAAAATTGGCAGATTGAATCGATCAATAGCCTCAAACATGTCCAAATGTGTGTAATTGGAACAGAGTCTCAAAGGTTGAGACTCAATCAATGTGTCAAATCTCATGAGAATGAGAAACAAATGAGATAAAATGATAAGTCGAAGGAAAAAACTGATGGGCATTGCACTTGGTCTATTTGTAATTTTTTTAAATAATTAAGCCTTTCAGTCTTGCAGCATACTTTTGCACCGATTCACAATTTTTGTCCAGTCACCCAAACAGCTGTGCTATGGGTGGTTCCAGTCCAATGCCATTGGGGAAATGAAAGTTTCCCCATGATTGTTGTAATTTGCCATGTACATTTTATATTATTTGCAAATGAATGAATTTCTGTCTTTAAGATATTAGGAGAGAGCCAAAAGCATAAACTTTAAAAAAAGAGTGAATTTAATATAATATCTGATTCCCTTATTTTGAATTAAAATGCATGCTAAAAAGGTACAATTTAAGAGGCAACTACATTATACAACTAACAGATAGGAAAGGTTTAGAAGGATATGGGCCAGCACAGGCAGGTGGGACTAGTATAGATGGGGCATCTTGGTGGGTGTGAGCAGGTTGGGCCAAAGGGCCTGTTTCCATGCTGTAAGCCTCTATGCCAAATTCTCAAACTTAGGGGGGAGGGGAAGAATATATAAATATGCCTCTCAGCAATCAGTTTCCTTGAGAAAGGTTTAATAAATCACATGTTCCTCATCCATAACCAGTGTTTACAATGGGATAAAAACCCTACTATGTTCCTGATGTGAAACAAAATCAATATTCCACAGTAGTGTTTTCTCTTAAATAACCAAAGCCTTTTATTCAAAACAAGTTAAAAGTGAAACTTTGCAAACACTTCCTTTAAAACTATACTGAGAGACTAGAAGATGACAGCCTTGTTATGTTTTCACCCTGCCACATGGTGCCAAAGGTGAAACACTGCCCAGTCCATCATCAGTTCTGACCTCCCTACCATCGAGGGGATCTATCGCAGTCGCTGCCTCAAAAAGGCAGCCAGCATCAAGGAACCACGCCATCCTGGCCACATACTCATCTCTCCGCTGCCATCAGGTAGAAGGTACAGGAACCTGAAATCTGCAACATCCAGGTTCAGGAACAGCTGCTTCCCCACAGCCATCAGACTATTAAACACAACTTCAAACAAACTCTGAACTATAACAGCCTATTTTACTTTATCTGTTTATTTATGTGTGTGCACACATACATGTATGTATACGTATATGTCTGTGTATATATACACACATACATATACATTATATACACACATATATATACACACATACATATATACATACATATAACACTGATCTGATCTGTATTTATGCCTACAATATTCTGTTGTGCTGCAGTAAGCAATAATTTCATTGTCTTTTCTGGGACACATGAAAATAAACTCTCTTGACTTGAACTAACATTATAACAGCAATCAAAAATTAAGCTTGCTCCTCGCCTGCAGAACTGAAGCTGAACTGTGTGAGTATAAATGATAAAATAATACGTTCAGTTTGATTGTACAATTACTGTGTCGATTGGCAAAGAAGCTTTGTTCTTCCATCCCAAAGCACAAGTTCATTTTTAAAGCAAGGCAGTAAATTATTGGCAAAAATAGAGAAATTATTTGGTCCCATCTTCAGGTCCGTTTTAAGGTCTGTCTATGGTCTAATTATGAACACCTGTAACACCTACCCTCTCAATTGAGTACTCTTGTAAATGAAGTGGTGATATCATCTTGCACATGTAACCAGATAATATAATCAATTAGCACAGAGATTAGATAAAATGAGAGTTTTTTTGAGATGCCAAGTATTAATGCAAGGTAAAAGCCCACATTCGTAAATGGCCATTATCATATCTGTTATTTTATGACAGCATCACCACCAACAGTAACAGCTTGGTGTTGGCAATTATAAAAGCAAAATAATTGTGGTTCATAGACAAATGGCCGTCTGAGAATTTGTGGATGATTTAGATGACTGTAAGAGGTAACAGTGATATTTTTTCAATCAAGAAATTTCCTGATGGTGTTGCACCCACAGAAGCAAACGTCAGAATTTTCAACACTTGATAAAAAATTGATGAAAAAGCCACACATGCTATTAATATTAACAGAATTTTAAGGAAATGCTGTGTATTAAATATGATTCTCCATCTGCGCACATAAGAATACAAGAAGCAGAAAGAATATTCAAACAGGCATCAATGGTCTGCCATTCAACATCATGCCTGATCCTTTGCAAAAATGTCATTTCCATACACGTATCACACTTCCCGTAATATCCAAGAATCTATCAATCTCCATTGTGTATGTCTTCAGTGACTGAGAGACCATAGCTTTCCTGTGATATTATTATTATTTTTTAAATCGGAAGTTACACCGTCCTCTGGGTGGAAATAAAAGCACTTCTCATTTCAATCCTAAATGACCAACCTGTTATTTTAATACAATGACTATTGATTGAACTTACCTCAGCCACAGGAATTAAATTAGTTTTAGTCTTTAAGAAAGAATGTGGAAACAGGGCCTTTGGACCACCGAGTCTGTGCCGACCAGCGATCAACACTACTATCCTAAACACGAGGGACAATTTAACAATTTTTTTTACTAAAGCTAATTAATCCACAAAGCTGCGAGTCTTTAGAATGCAGGAGGAAACCGGAGCACCCGGAGAAAACCCACACGGTAACAGGGAGAATGTACAAACTCCGTACAGACAGCACCCATAGCCAGGTTAGACCCCGGGTCTCAGGCACTGTAAGGCATAGTCTGCAAATGGCTCACAGTATCCTTACTAAATCCTCCTCACTATCACCTGGCCTTGTATCATCGGCAAGCTTGAGCATATTGCACTCGATCCATTCATCTAATTCACTGATATAGATTGTGCATACAGGACGCCACTTACGTCTCCAACACTTCAACCTGGAGTGCTTTCTGTCCGTTAACAATCAGTGATAGGATGCATCTGTACATGATAGCACCAAAAGTTCAGTTCAGTTTACTGTCATGCGTACCGAGGAATAGTGAAAAGCTTTTTTTGGTGCCTGCTAACCAGTCAGCAGAGAAACAATACATGATTGCAAATGATCCATTTACAGTGTATAGATACACAATAATGCATGGTAAAGCCAGCAAGTCCGATCAAGGATAGTCCGAGGGTCATGAAAGAGGTAGATAGTAATTCAGCACTGCTTTCTGGTTGTGGTGGGATGATCCACTTGCCTGATAACAGCTGGGAAGAAACTGGTGCTGTGCATTTTCACAGTTCTATACCTTTTGACTGATGGGAGAGGGGAGAAGAGGGAATGTCCATGGTGTAACTCGTCCGTGATTATGCTGCTGGCCTTGCCGAGGCAGCGTGAGGTATAAATGGAATCAATAGAAGAGGTTGGTTTGTGTGATGGTCTGGGCTACATCCACAATTCGCTACAATTTCTTGCGGACTTGGATGGAGCTGTTCCCAAACCCACCGGATGCACCTGACTTTTTAAAAAATGACCACTGCATAGAACTTGGAGACAAAGTCTTGCTTTCATGACGTGGACCTGCTTAATCTTGTTGCACCCATATGTAGATATGGGAATCTACAACCAAAAGGCATAATTTTAGAATACAGTGTCATGTATTGGGAGAAATGCCTTCTCTCAGTTGTGAATCTTTTGGAATTCCCAAACTGTGTTGTGCAGGAGCAGTCATTGAATATATTCGAGGAGGGAGGCAAATATATTTAACAAGAGGATCAAAAAGAATGGGTAGGGTGCAGAAAAGTGGTGTGAAAGCTAAGACTTGATCAGCCATGATTCTCTTGAATGGTGGCAAGAGCTTGAGATTTATTTTCCCTAATCCTGCTCATGTTTCATATGTTCTTATGTTTCGCAATCTCCGGATGTCCAAAAAAACTTCAGAGCTAACAAGCATACTTGGTTTAAAGTATATTAAGAAATGACTGCAATTGGTAAATCAATGGAAAGCAGGTCTGGAGGTACAATAAAGGCTTACTGCACTAATCGCAACACATATGTATGGCATGCAATCTTGGTCCCCGAGGGGATACAGGAACAGGAGTAAGCCAAATTCAGAACCTGGAGACCAATTGCAGCATTCAAACACACTGCAAAAACAAGAAACTGCAGATGCTGGTCAATACACAAAAAAACACAAAGTGCTGTGGTAACTCAGAAGGTCAGGCAGCATATGAAGGAGGTACCGACACAAAATGTCACCAATCCATGTTCTTCAGAGATGCTGCCTGACCTGCCGAGTTACTCAGGCACTTTGGGTTCTTTCAACCAGATCATGGTTGCAATGAGAAAATTAAACTAGTCTCTATTTCAATTTTGGGCAATGAGGGTCCACCAAAGAGAATTACAGGGGAAAATATCTTGATTTACATCAGGATAAAAAAGTAAAACTTAAATTAAAATAAATTTACTGCTGGATAGTAATTATTTGTGCAACATATGACAAACATTTTCAATTATCAGTCATGGGGGAAGTTTAAAAAGCATGCAGAGTACTATTGAAAGGTGGATTGGAATAATTATATTAAGTCTTATGAATCGTATGATTCAACTCTGAAAGATATGAAATGGAAGGCAATACTCATTCAGATTTCCAAGATATTAAGAGTCACTAAGTGAACAGAAATAAATTATTTTTCCGGGTTAAAGCGTCTACGATTGGAAAACATAGTTAAAAAATTTGCCAGCTCTTTTATGTATGTAGTTAAGACATACCTCTTGCACTCAAAAGTTTGTAGGCACTTGGAACTCACTTCAAGTAACAAATATTGCTGTGTAAACTATTAGCTTCTAATGAGAGTGTTTGATTTCAGTCGACTGAAAAATATTAAGAGAAATGAAGTAATCAGTTGAGGTTTCAATTACATATGATGCAAAATGTCTTTGAATAGCTCGACAGGAAGGCTCACGTTCTTATGTATATCATTTTAAGGGAAACCAAGCTTGAACCTAAAGCAGTGGTGAACAATGCTAAAATAAGAGGAAAAGAGAAGCCACAAGTTGACTTTCAGAGATAACCCATTATATAATTATTCAACTGACAAAGCTCATCAACAAATTAATTGAATTTTTCATGGTCACATCAAATCATGAACTCAAAGTCTACTTTCAGTTTCTTCCACTTTCTTTAATAATTGTACTTTTGAAGATTCAATTAACCAAAATAGTATTTCCCAATTGATTCCTGGAAATGGGGAAAACGTTCTTCATTCTCAAAGAATAGACTGCTGAAAGACCAATTTGGTTTTATCAGTTTTTTTTGTCTCCTCTATATTTTCACTATCTACACCAGTTTTTGTAAAACTAATATGTTATGCCAATTCTAATCTCAGATGCTATCACAAATTATATCAAAAATCAGTCACACAAGAAACATGTACAGTTTAAAAGGGCAAAAACATAACTCAATTGCACAATTCAGCCAAAACCGATTTCCAAACTAATCTCTCAAAATAAGCTCATAAGACATATATATAAAATATATATACACACACATATATACATATACACATATAATATATATATACACACATATATTATACACACACATATACATATATATTATACACACACGCATATACATATATAAATTTGATTGCAAGGCGACCTGTATTGAGTATAATAGATAGCGATCTTAACACTACCACAACTAATTGCGACAACCAGCAATAAAAAGTTAAATATAATTTGCACCTAATTTGCTTTACTCATGTACTTTGCTGTATATATCGCCTTTGGAAATCTGAGGTTGAACAGTAAGCAGATAAATTGTAATACATATTTTTAACGGGAATTTGCACACTAAAATTCAAAGAATCAGCCAGAAATTTCAACACTACTTTCATTCAAAATTATCTATACATTCTAATGAGCCTATCATACTACAAGGTAATGTTTATGCAGCTGACAGATATTCTAGCAAACACAGAAGACAATCTTCCCACACAACTCTGAATGACAACAGAAACAACAGAGCTAGTCTTCTATGAAATTTCTGGGCTTAATTCTGACAGGCAGTAACTAGCAAATGCCACCAATTAGTTTGAACTGACAGCCAGTTAGTCCAGTTTATTCATTCAAGGAACAGAACTCCAAGGAGAGAAAGAAAAAGCACACATGCACACAAATAACTCCTGCCTCTACTAGTCACTGCTGACAATTAAAAAACATTTTTTTTATAATTCAACTGTCCTAGGCAATGGTATACAAAGTGGGGGAATTAAAAAAAAATACATGGAAGTTGAATAAGTTGTTATACCTTTAATCCTCCAAAATTAATACCAAATACATAGTGAATAGGTTTGAGGTTACTGTGAGATTAATGCATGAATAACACTACATATAGTATAAGTGATAACAGTGAGAACGCATAATGAGAGATTGCGATATTCATGATGAATTTGACGTAGCCAAGATTGGTTGCCATGGAGTTAAACAACAGTGGCAGACCCAAAAAGGTTAGAATACAAAATGGCCCACACTTTTGAGGCTACAATGAGCGAGAAACTGGCAGTAATCGCAGCCGCGGCGCAGAGGAACCGCAGGCAACTTCTACAGAACAAGGTGGAAATTCGGAAATTGATGTCCACCGATCCTTCACAGGTCCCAATGTTTTGTTATCTTAACATCAGCAAGGGAAATCAGTCTCGAGACAAACAAAGCAGTTACAAACTGTTCTCCTGCATAATACCCTCAATGATGTAGTGTACAATCAGTCATACAGCAAGGAAACAGGCCCTTTGTTCCGCCATATCTGCACTGGCCATCTGATACCTATATATAGGTATTTCAGGCATGAATGAGCTTTTAAACTGCTTTTTAAACTTTGCATTCGATAGAAACTTTCACATCCCTTTCAAAGTGTGTCCCAAGTATTTTGAATCAATTAATATTTTGAAGTGTCATTACTGTTGCAATGTAGGAAAAGTAACAGCAAGCTGCCACAATCAGCAATACATCATGACCTGTAGTTTTTGACAATGCTGCTTGTACCACAAATATTGAACAATAAATTCAAAACTGTATCATCGGATCATCCACCTGTGTGTGAATAGTTTGGGTTTAAACTCTACAGAAGAACTTCCAAAAATGCAGCAGCCCCTCAGTACTGCACTGGATTATTAGTCTATTTTTGTTCAAAGCCACAATTGCAGTTTGGCAAACCCATTTGCCAGAAAAGAAAGTTATATATTCACTGCAGTGCATACAAATAATTATGAAAGTTATCCTTCTTAATATACCAAACAGTTTATAATATTTCATCCAATACCTTAACCGTATTATATTACAATTTTTATTTTGTGCGCTACAAAAATATTATTGAAAATTGACCTCTTCTGGGTTTTATCTCTGAATTCTTTTCAGTTAACGTGACAGAAAAAAACACATTAGCTGAGCTGGTGAAGAAAGCTAGAAAGGCCATTGAATTCTGGGTGTTTCGCAAATTATGGTGCAGAATGCAATAGAAAAATGGGAGGAACTTTAGCATCAGTCGTCATGCAGAGCTTCAATTTGAATCATCAACAATTCCTTTCCCCAATAAAGATTCGGCCTGACTCACTGTCTCCAGCAGATTGTTTATCACTCCAAGACTAAAGATTATCATCACAACGTAAGTTTTAAACAGTTAAATCAAAAATATTCACAAGGATGATTAAACAATACTCCGAGAATATTTACACAGCAACAGGAATGAAGGATTGAACATTTTTTATTTAGATGTACTATTGTCACAAAACAATGAAAAACATTGTTTTGAATGCTATCCAATCAGATCCGATAATACTATACATAAATACAATCAAGTCAAACTCACATACAATAGGTCGAGCAAAGCAAAAGAGATGGAGTACAGAATGTAATTCTCACAATTGTAACAAGAGTTTCATAGACAAAGCTCAATGTCTGCAATAGGATAGAGGTGAATCAGACAGTACCCAGCTTTTGGAAGGACTGGTCATAAGCCTGCACACTTTCAAGCTTGTGTACCTTTTGCCCAACAGGGCTAAAGAGAAGCAGGAATGATGAGGGTGGGACAATAATTTAATTATGTTGACTGTTTTCCAGAGGTGTTGTGAAATATAGGTGGAATCAATGGTGAGAAGTCTGGTCCGTGAGATGGATTGGGCTACATCAACTACTTTCTACAAATCCTTGTAGAAACATAAAACATAGAAAATAGGTGCAGGAGTAGGCCATTCGGCCCTTCGAGCCTGCACCGCCATTCAATGTGATCATGGCTGATCATCCAACTCAGTATCCCATACCTGCCTTCTCTCCATACCCCCTGATCCCTTTAGCCACAAGTGCCACATCTAACGCCCTCTTAAATATAGCCAATGAACTGGCCTCAACTACCTTCTGTGGCAGAGAATTCCAGAGACTCACCACTCTCTGTGTAAAGAATGTTTTCCTCATTTCGGTCCTAAAGGAATTCCCCCTTATCCTTAGACTGTGACCCCTTGTTCTGGAACCCTTTGTTCTGTGGTCTCGGGCACACCTCTGTTTCCTCAGTCTCTTCCAGAGGTGTCAGTGTGGAAGTCGCATCAAAACGGTTGGTCCACGGTAGATTGTCAGTAATATTTAAACCAAGGATCTTGCGCTTTCACCATTTCCACTTCAGAACCACAGTTGTTGATTGGTGCATGTTCTCCACCACGCTCCCTGAAGTCAATAACTAGCTCCCTTCATCCTGCTGACACTGAGGGAGAGATTTTTGTCCTGATACCAAGTTAGTAAGCTCTCCATTTATTTCCTTTACTCAGTCTTTTGTCTGTTCACGATCTAGCCCGCCACTATGGTGACCTCCGCAAACTTGAATTTGGCCGCTCAATCATGTGTGTATAAGGAGTATAGTGGGGGACTGAGGATGCATCCTTGCAAGGCACCAGTGCCGAGAATGATTGTAGAGTTGGCTTTGTCATCTATTCCCACTGATTGTGGTCTGCAGTCAGAAAGTTGAGGATCCAGTGCAAGAGGAAGGTTGTTGATTCCTAGATCCAGGAGCTTGGAGATTAGTTTGGATGGTATCATGGTGAGAGTCAGAGGGTGATACAGTGTAGAAACAGGCCCTTCAGCCCAACTTGCCCCAACCGGCCAACATGTCTCAGCTACACTATTCCCACCTGCCCCCGTTTGATCCATTTCCCTCCAAACCTGTCCTATCCATGTACTGTATATATTTAAATGTATATTTTTTCATTTTTGTTTATTTTCCACATTGAAAGGATATCCATTCACAAATGTAGTCTGTCTGCAGAAGTGTTGAAGGCAGAGCTGTTGTCTAGGTGTTCCAACTATGAGTTTAGGGACAGGTGATGGTGCCCGCTGTGGACCTGGTTTGACAGTAAGCAAATTGCAGTGGATCAAGGCTGGAGTTAATGTCCACCATCACCAGTCTCTTGAAGCACTTTATGATGTTGGAGATCAGAGCCACTGGACATAGATACATAGACATAGGTGCAGGAGTAGGCCATACAGCCCTTCGAGCCAGCATTCAATGTGATCATGGCTGATCATCCACAATCAGTACCCCGTTCCTGCCTTTTCCCCATAACCCTTGGTTCCACTAGCCCCAAGAGCTCTATCTATCTCTTTTGAATGCATCCAGTGAATTGGCCTCCACTGTCTTCCGAGGCAGAGAATTCCACAAATTCACAATTCTCTGTATGAAAAGGTTTTTCCTCATCTCAGTTCTAAATGGCCTACCTCTTATTCTTAAACTGTGGCCCCTGGTTATGGACTAGGAAACATGCTTCCTGCATCTATTGTGTCCAATCCCATAATAATTTTACATGTTTCTATATCCCCTCTCATCCTTCTAAATTCCAGAGTATACAAGTCCAGTCGCTCCATTCTTTCATCATATGACAGTCCCGCCATCCCAGAAATAAACCTTGTGAACCTACGCTGCACTCCCTCAATAGCAATAATGTCCTTCCTCAAATTAGGAGACCAAAACTGCACCAAATATTCCAGGTGTGGTCTCACCAGGACCCTGTACAACTGCAGAAGGACCTCTTTGCTCCTATACTCAACTCCTCTCGTTATGAAGGCCAACATGCCATTAGCTTTCTTCACAGCTTGCTGTCCCTCTATGCTTACTTTCAGTAATTATTAAGGCGTTCAACCTTACTTTTCTTTGTTACAGGGATGATAGTGGTCTTGCTGAAGTAAGTGGGGACTCAGAATGGAATAATGAGATTAAAGATATTTGTGAACACTTATGTCAGCTGAACCACACAGGTCCCGAGGATGCGGCCAGGGACTCCATCTGGGCCATTTCCTTCCACAGTTTCTCTCCCATGAAGGCCGAGCTGCATCTGCTACAGTAACCAATGGTACAGGTGCACTAGAGATTGTTAGGCGAATGACGTTCCTCCACCAACCTTCTACACAAAGCGTGGAATGTATTGAGCTCATCAGGAAGGGACCCATTACTGCTCGACTGCCCGACTTTGCTCTGCAGCTTGTTATAGCATGGTAACTCTGCCACTGTCTATGGTTACAAATGTCAGTGCCACAGTTAAGTGTTTTCAATAGTATTATAAAGTAGAAAGATGTCAGTTGATACGTTAGTGGCAAGTAGTCAGTAAATTGATGAGAAAGGGATCCCCTGCAACTACAGGAGATGCAACACCTTTCCCCATACCTTGTCCCTCAACTCTGTCCAGGGATCCTGACAGTCCTTTCAGGTTAGGAGTGAGGCTAAACACAAGTTGGGGGAACAGCATCTCATATTCAGCTTGGGCAGCTTACAACCCAGTGGTATGAATATTGATTTCTCTAACTTCAAGTAACCCCGGCATTCCATCTATCTACATTCCTCCCCCACCCAAATTGCACCAGCTTCTCGTTTTCACCCAACAAACAGCTAACAATGGCCTTTATCATTGTTACTTTTTTGCATATCTTTATTTCATTGTTCTATATCCCTCTATATCAAAGTCTATATCTCTCGTTTCCCTTTCCTGTCTGAGGACTGGTCGCGACCTGAAACGTCACCCATTCCTTCTCTCCAGAGATGCTGGCTGTCCTGCTGAGTTACTCCAGCTTTTTGTGTCTATCTTCAATAGATGAGAAAGACTGGGTGATATCATGTGGAATGGTTCACTCAAATCAAAGATTGTTACATTCTTTATAGGATTAATTTGGATATGTTTTGCAGTGAAAGATACAAGGATGTGGGTGGAGATGGAGTGGTGGGATTGGTTTCTGAATTGCTCCAGCAAAAGAGCAGTCACAGACACTCTGGATCAAATAACCTCCCACTGTGTTGCAATTTTCTATGGTTCTAAATGTCAACAGTGATGAATGTTCATAAATTATGTTATTCTAGTATCAAGCTCAAATGACAGAACAGCACAAAACCAAAATCAGAAGCTCAAACATATACAGGCTCTAATTATAGGGTGCCTGTATATATACACATGGACATTAAAGTACTTTAAAATATCAATATTTTGATTATTTGCAAGTAGCAATGTATATATAAGATCCTAACTAAGATACGCAAATGTGCAAACGAATTGGAGCCAGGCCATTTCATCTGCACAACCTATTTCACAACTCCTGATATACACTTTAGGTTTCTGTTAATCTAGTATATTAAAAGTATTTGTTGATAGATTGAAACAAATGAATTGATTGAAAGATACAGCATGGCAGCAGCTCTTCAGCACGCCGTCTCCTTCTTTATTTGAGCTTCCAATTTGGAATGGAAAATGGATTACCAGCAACATCCACAGAGTCCAAACAAAAAAAAGCTTCAGAATTTAATCCTTGGATTCCAGGCATAAATTTAGATAATGTGATTAACTATATCATTCCCAGTTTTGGAAAAAAAAAATCACAGCAAATTGAAACGCATAATCTGCTTCTCTCTTTACAGATTATCTACAAAAATTTCAGATCTTCAGCATCCATTGGATTTTTCTCGTGAATGAAAAAAGTTTTTGTCCAAAGAGTAAGGAAGAGGAAGAGAAAATGGTCAGGAATAATATTGGCTTCTGGGTGAGCAAAATAGACGAAGTGAAACATTTCAGGTGCAAGAATCCGAAACTAATCCAGAGAGATGCTGGAAACACTTTGAATGACAGGAAACAACTATGGTGACAGAAATAAAGTTAATGTTTCAGATTGATAACTTTTTATCGGAACAAAATTCCAACATGAAAATTGAATTTTCCACTAAAACGGTCTCCAGGTCAATCCCTTCTCCCATTCCCTTTTGAAAATGAGTAACTCAGTCATCTGGATTAAAAACAAAGTTTAAAAACCATATACTAGCATAAAACACATAAAACAGATAAGATTTTTTTTTAATGGAAAGACAAATAGAACCAGAAAGTAAAAAGATGCTATAAATTTCACTCAGAAAATAATTTTTCTTCCCATATGTGCCACCATAACAATAAAAACTCGTCAGACGCACCCTTTCCTGAGGGAAAGTGACAGTTTCACAAGCCTGTAATCCCTTAGAGTCCTAGAGTCATAGGCCCTTCGGCCCAATTTGCCCACACCGACCAACATGCCTCATCTACATTAGTCCCACCTGCCTGCGTTTGGCCCATATCCCACTAAACCTATCCTATCCATGTACCTGTCTAAACGTTTCTTAAATGCTGCAATAGTACTTGCCTCAACTATCTCCTCCACAGCTTGCTCCATACACCCTCCGCCCTTTGTGTAAAAAAGTTACCCCTCAGATTCCTATTAAATCTTTCACCCCCCCCCCGCCTCACCTTAAACCTATGTCCTCCATTTTCCAACTCGGAGCAAAAGACTGTGCATTTACCTAATCTATTCCTCTCAAGATTTTGTAAATCTCTATAAGATCATTCCTCATCCTCCTGCACCAAGGCATAAAGTCCCAGCCTGCTCAACCTCTCCCTATAGCTCAAGCCCTCGAATCCTGGCATTATTCTTGTAAATCTTCTTTGCACACTTTCCAGCTTGACAACATCTTCTTGTAACATGTTGACCAAAACTGAACAGAATACATAGAGGGTCGATGTTGCGCACTTCATATTTTTTTATTACTCAGGCATTGCAGGATTCATGGAAGGAAATGTCAGAGACTTGGGAAGGAGACAAAATAGAGAAGAAAGGAAGGATAGCGTGAATGCTCACAAAGAACACTTGCCGTTAATCAAGTCAAACTATTTCCCTCACTACGAATCCTACAGATAATAGATGTAAGTATGTTCAGCCTCACAGGAAGCGAGAAAACAAAAACAAACAGGGAGGTGCTGTTTGAGGAAAACTTTTTACTGAAACAGTAGAATCCAACAAAAATTAAATTATACTATTAACAAAAACACATCGAAGTTGTTAAGGCATTTTCGCAAATGTTGTGAATTTCACTCTTTAAAATTATACTTAGAAAATGCATCTAATTATAGACCAGCCATGAAAATTATAAGGTCCCCAGTGTGAATATCCGCCACATGAACTTGTCAGCTTTGGGAGCAATTTGAACTTAAATACAGTAATTGTTTAAAATAATGGCATGTGCAACTATCCCGTAATGCTTTAGAATTTTTAACATTACAGGTTCACAATATATTTCTCACTTAATAAAATTTGAAAGATTTAATCTAAAAAGAGACTTTCCTCTACATACAAAATAGTGACAAATCTGGGTCTCCATGAGAGCCAAAACTACATGCATTTAAATTTTTTTTTTTTTTTTTTTTTTTAAAACCTGTTGAACAAAAATTTACTGTGCGCCTGCAAAATTGTCACTGGCCTTATACTGAATATTGTTACCACTACAATAAAACAATTTGCAATTAAACCAACATGCATTCAGAGCACTCTAATTTCATCATATGGAATTTACCCTATCAGAAGTAAAACTAAAGGGCATGTCCCACTTACACGATTTTTTCATTGACTTGCCGGCACTCTTCATAGTCGCAGCAGGTTGCCGAAAATTTTCGGCAACCTGCTGCGACTATGACAGGGGCCGGCAAGTCGCCGAAAAAAAATCGCGTAAGTGGGACATGCCCTTAAATCATTAGCAGTTCGAAGCGGCTGAAAATCCTCTTTCCCAGACACAATGGTTAAGTATGATGACTATGCTTATTTCTTCACAGTGTTCAAAGAGACATAACACAAAATATTTACTGTTACTATAGATTGATTAATTTCCTAGTTCTGCATGCATGCGTGCAAAGTTGTCCAATTAATTATATATTTCAGGCCAGAATGTGGGAAAGCGAGTGGACTGAGCCACTATTCGTATCAGGCTTTGCAACATGCAGCAGACTTTTCAGTGAAAACAGCTGCACCATGGGCAATTGACTATTTCACGCACACTGGCATATTGTGCAGAGTGCATTTGCATTGTAGTAACACTAGAGGTTTTGCCCTACGAAAGATAATAAAGTCAATGTCATGCCAAAACTACATTTACTATTATCAATTAAGATCATCGGCAGCAATGAAGTGAAAAATAGGTCTTTCCCTCAGATAGTCTAAATAGCTTCATATTGATGCGATTTCCAGCTGTGCACAACTGCATACTAGGTGGCTGAAGAATATAAACGCAATTTAAAAGACTATCATGTTATAAAGAGTAAAACAAAGCCATAGAGTAAATATTTTTGTGTCTGCTGTAAAAGCATCCAAGGCATACCTAGTTTTTTTGAAACCACCAGAAAGATGTTGCAACGCACCAAACCAATGGCTGATTCAAGCCCACAGATTCAGAATACCAGAATAAATTCCTATTGACCTCTGGAGCATAAAACCCATGCTGTACCTTAGCTGATCTTCACCGTAAGAATAAACGGGAATTTAATTTGGGATAAACACAAAAACAATTAAATTTTAACTAATGTGACTCATCACTGAGAATCTTCCTTGCTTAAGGATAGTCTCGACAATGATTAAAGATTGCTCATACATCTACAGAGACAAGGTCAAAACCAGCAGAAATCTAGTAAAATGTGTAGGAAGCAACTGCAGATGCTGGTTTAAATGGGGATAGACACAAAAAGCCGAAGTAACTCAGCAGGTCAGGCAACATCTTAGGAGAAAAGGTTTAGGTGATGTTTCGGGTCAAGACCCTTCTTCAGACTAAGAGTCAGGGGAAAGGGAAACAAGAGATATAGACGGTGATATAGAGATAATTAATGAAAGATATACAAAAGGCAACAATGATCCAGGAAAGGTGGACTGCAATGGTCCATTGTTGGCTGTGGAGTAGGTGACAGTAAGGTATACAGACAGTGAAGCTCAACAGGATGACAGTGAAACTAGTACAACGACTAGTGTGGGAGAGGGACGGAGGAAGATGCAAGAGTGACACACAGAGGGGATGCAAGGGAACATAGATACACTAGTTACAATACAATAATGGGCATTATTGTGAAAGAATACCAGTTCAATAACTAAAAATCCACAACAGGAATACAAGGAATGCCAAATGAAATTTTGTTTCCCATTTGATGGAATTAATACTTTAGGCAATTTAAATACTCATTTAATTTTGAATTGGTTGTGGGTGAATCCAGTTTAATTTTACAATGCAAAATGAAATCTACACATTCACAATCTGTCACACTAAGTTAAATACAAAGCAGTTTCCTGCCAATGACTTATAGAAGATCACTAAATAATGGCCATTCCTAACTGAAGATGGGTCTCGACCTGAAACGTTCCCTATTCCTTTTCTCCAGAGATGTTGTCTGCCCTGCTAAGTTAGTCCAGCATTTTGTGCCTAACTACAGAAGATACAGTAGCAGTAGTTGCACATTGTACTAATACTTCTGTCTATACTGCATATATCCCACCCAGTGTATCCATACTAATGTCCACTGTACATATATTTCCCCACCTATAGTGTCCCATTATCTATAGACCACTGTATATATCCTACTCTTACCGCCTTTGCTGCTCTACTGCACTTTCTTCGATATTATTCCACCACATGCACTGTTTTTGCACTTCTGGTTAGATGCTAACTGCATATTGGTGTCTCTGGACTTGTACTCTGCACAATGGCAACAAAGTTGAATCTAATCTAATTTAATCTAATGGAAGTAGGTAAGTAAGTTTATTGGCCTAGTACTCACATACAAGGAATTTGCCTTATGGGAATCACCCACAAGTAACAACATGACATACAGTGACAGTTACAAATGACTCAGAAAACACTAAACATTAATAATAATAAAACATTAATGATAAAACACCATTGATCAAGCATGTGAACCACAAAATACCAGATCAAAGGGAGGCTACAGATTTTTGGCAGTTCAGTAGAGCAACTACTCGTGGATAAAAACTGTTTTTATGTCTGGCTGTGGCAGCTTTGACAGTTCAGAGTCGACTTCCAGAGGGAAGTGATTCAAAGAGTTTGTGGCCAGGGTGAGAGGGGTCAGAGATTAGTTCATCAATGGAGGGAAGGTTGCAGCCAATAATCTTCTCTGCTGATCGGACGATTCGCTGCAGCCTCCAGGTGTCGTGCTTGGTGGCCGAGCCAAACCAGGCTATGATGGACAAGGTAAGAACAGACTCTACGATGGCCATGTAGAATTGGACTATCATTTCCTGTGGCAGATTGTGCTTCCTCAGCTGCCGCAGGAGGTACATCCTCTGTTGTGCCTTTGTCAACAAAAGTTGTCAACAAAAGACAGTTCTTGCCTTCCAATAACCCAATTAGCAATATTTGAATTAGTTTCCATTTCAGCAGAACCATTTAATATCAGACTATAACAGGAGATGTGGAATCAGTATGGATAGAACTAAGGAATTGTAAAGCTAAAAAGATCCTAATGGAACTTATCTAAAGGTCCCGAAACAGTAGCCTGGATTTAGGGTGCAAGTTGAATCAGGAGTTAAAATTGGCATATAGTAAAGGTAGACTGGGAAAATCAGGTTGGTACTGGACCCCAAGAAAGGGAGTTTGTGGACTGCCTCCGTGATGGATTCTTTGAGCAGCTTGTATTGGGGCCTACCAGCAGAAGGCAATTCAGGATTTAGTGTTGCATAATGAACCAGAATTGATAAAGGAACTTGAGGTTAAGGAGCCCTTAGGAGGTAGTGATCATAATATGGTCAATTTTAATCTGCAATTTGAGAGGGAGAAGGGTAAATCTGAGGCGTCAGTGTTACAGTTGAATAAAGGGGACTATGGAGCCATGAGGGAGGAGTTGGCCAAAGTTGACTGGAAAGATACCCTAACATTGATGACAGTGGGTCAACAATTGCAGGTATTTCTGTGAATAATACAGAAGGTGCAGGATCAGTTCATTCCAAAGTGGAAAAAAGATTCCAAGGGGAGTAAGGGGGGGACCGTGGCTGACAAAGGATGTCAGGGACATTATAAAAATAAAAGAGAGAGAATTACAACGTAGCAAAGATGAGCGGGAATCAAGAGGATTGGGTAATGTTTAAAGAGCAACAGAAGATAACTAAAAAGGCAATACGTGGAGAAAGGATGAGGTACGAAAGTAAGTTAGCAAAGAATATAAAGGAGGATAGTAACAGCTTCTTTAGGTATGTGAAGAGGAAAAAAATAGTTAACACCAAAGTTGGACCCTTGAAGACTGAAAAAGGTGAATTTATTATGGGGAACAAGGAAATGGCAGACGAGTTGAACAGGTACTTTGGATCCGTCTTCACTAAGGAGGACACAAACAAGCTTCTTGATGTACTAGTGGCCAGAAGATGTAGGGTGACAGAGAAACCGAAGGAAAACCTCATTAGGCAGGAAATGGTGTTGGATGGGCTGATGGGACTGAAGGCTGATAAATCCCCAGGCCCTGATAGTCTGCATCCCAGGGTACTTAAGGAAGTGACTCTGGAAATCGTTGATGCATTGGTGATAATTTTCCAATGTTCTATAGATTCAGGATCAGTTCCTGTGGATTGGAGGGCAGCTAATGTTATCCCACTTTTTAAGAAAGGCGGGAGAGAGAAAACAAAGTATTATAGGCCAGTTAGCCTGACATCGGTGGTGGGGAAGATGCTGGAGTCAATCATAAAGGTGAAATAGCGACACATTTGGATAGCAGTAACAGGATCGGTCTGAGTCAGCATGGTTTTCTAAGGGGAAATTATGCTTGACTAATCTTCTGAAATTTTTTGAGGATGTAACTAGGAAAATGGACAAGGGAGAGCCAGTGGATGTAGTGTACCTGGACTTTCAGAAAACATTTGATAAGGTCCCACATAGGAGAGTAGTGGGCAAAATTAGGGCACATGGTATTGGGGGTAGAGTGCTGAAATGGATAGAAAATTGTTTGGCAGACAGGAAACAAAGAGTAGGGCTTAACGGGTCCCTTTCAGAATGGCAGGCAGTGACTAGTGGGGTACCACAAGGCTCGGTGCTGGGATCGCAGCTATTTACAATATACATCAATGATTTAGATGAAGGGATTTAAAGTAGCATTAGCAAATTTGCAGATGACAAAGCTGGGTGGCAGTGTGAAATGTGAGGAGGATGCTATGAGGATGCAGGGCGACTTGGACAGTTTGGGGGAGTGGGCAGCTGCATGGCAGATGAAGTTTAATGTGAATAAATGTGAGGTTATCCACTTTGGTAGCAAAAAGAGGAAGGCAGATTATTATCGAAATGGTGTCAAGTTGGGAAAAGGGGAAGTACAACGGGATCTGGGGGTCCTTGTTCATCAATCAATGAAAGTGAGCATGCAGGTTCAGCAGGCAGTGAAGAAAGCGAATGGCATGTTGGCCTTCATGACAAGAGGAGTTGAGCATAGGAGCAAAGAGGTCCTTTTGCAGTTGTACAGGGCCCTATTGAGACAACAGGGGTAAGCCATTTAGAACGGAGATGAGGAAACACTTTTTCACACAGTGAGTTGTGAGTATGTGGAATTCTCTGCCTCGGTGGGCGGTGGAGGCCTGTTCTCTGGATATTTTCAAGAGAGCTAGATAGGGCTCTTAAAGATAGCAGAGTCAGGGGATATGGGGAGAAGACAGGAACAGGATACTGATTGGGGATGATCAGCCATGATCACATTGAATGGCGGTGCTGGCTCGAATGGCCTGCTCCTGCACCCATTGTCTATAATGTGCAAATATAGACACAAGTCATATCCAGACAAGACAAGAGATATCAAGGTAACATTTGAACGAGTGTGGCATTGAAAACCTCTGGTAAAACTGACCTAATGTACATGGAAATAAATGCTTTTCAATGATGGGGGTCATGCCTCACACAAAAGTTGTTGTTTTGAGAGGTCAATCATCACAGTCCTAAACATCACAGCAGCTCCTCTGATCAGTGTGCCAAGCCCAAACCTCTTTAGCTGCCTCATCAATGACCTTCCTTCCACGGGACGAGGAGAAGGTGATCAGTGTAGAACGCACACATTTCCCTTTCAATCTCAGGAATGTGCAGGAGAATTTAAGAGGTAGGTGGCGATTAGCGGAGGCATGCAAAGGTAGTTAACTTGAGAGGCTGGATAAGAACAGGAGAGTTTTAAAAATGGTGCCGCCATTCCCCTTTCAGTCTTGGAAAGGTGTTGTGTACCATGCGTTACAATTGTGTGTAACAAGATCTCGGTCATATTAAGACATGTGCTGATAACAGGACTGATCAACATACACAAGAGACTAAACCTTGATCCTGGACAATTATCATTACAACCACCTCCTGAGAGTCACAAATGATCAGAAGGTTACCTCAAAGCTGGCACAAAAATGTGGATCAAACAGCAAGATTGGGCCAAAAATATGTCCACGTGAAATAACAGCGCATGCTTTCACACCCTTCATTTGTCTGGACAATTGTAACTCACTCATGCGTCTCGACATCACCCCGAACAAAGCAGCCCAATTGGTATCACATTCAGAGCCCCAACCACTCTGCCATCCTCATCACCAGTTCAACTTAGCTGCAACATGCTAAATCTGGCATGTCTCCTCCAAAAAGGTGATAGAGTAAATGGAGCACTTAAATACTTGCATATCACTGAGATACGGGAACTCCCAACTTAATGGAACTGCAGAAATATATTCACCAGACTGGACTAGTTGAAGGTCAGCAGCTCACCAGTTCAGGGCAAGGGGAATAGGTAATATTCTACTGCCAACGATGTCCTCATCCCATAGATTTTTTTTTTCGAACACTACCAAATTGCATTTAGAGATGGAGTGCCACTTGTTCAAATTCATTGATGATACTAAATTAGGCCGCAGGAAGGGGAGTTGTGCCTCGGACTCAGGCTGAAGTGATGTGTAGGGGTAGAATTATGGTATTTACTCTCTAGGAGAAACAGAATGATACAGGAGTACAGCCACAACTAATCCAAGATGTAGTAGTTATTCATTCTCAGAAGTGAAGCACAGTTAGGGTCAAATACACACACACGATTGACGTACGATAGTGGCAGTCGACTCCTGGAACAACTGTTTCTGTTCAGTTCACCGTCACGTGTACCGAGGTACAGGGAAAAGCTTTTGTTATGTGCTAACCAGTCAGCTAAACACAATACACGATTACAAACGAGCCACAGTGTATAGATACATGATACAGGAATAACGTTTAGTGCAAGATAAAGCCAGTAAAGTCCGATCAAAGAGAGTCCGAGGATCACCAATGAGGTATGGTAGTTGAGGACTGCTTTCTAGTTGTGGTAAGGTGGTGGACACGCCTGATAACCGCTGGGAAGAAACTGTCCCAGAATCTGGAGATGTGCGTTTTCACACTTCTATACCTTTTGCACGAAGAGAGAGGGGATTGCATTGTGGGAAAGGTAGTGTTGTGTGGCATTCCAAGATTGACCTGGAAGGATGCCAAGAAAGGACCAGCAAGCAGGTACAAGACAGGGTGGAGAGTGATTTGAATGGAAAGTTGGATATGACGGCACCACATATTCTTAAATTTAATGTAGGTCATGGCACTCTTGAAGAGCCTCGATCCAGAGGATCCCGTGGATTGTGCACCGTTCAGCCACAAAATGCCATTGGCAGCAAGTAATTACATTTAGGCTAGTGAGAAAAAGATGATGAAACAGTACACTACATTGTCCTGGGTGATCAAGAATCATAACAGCTATGCATTCCAATGCCGAAAGAAAATGAACGGCGTATTGAGAAAATAGTAGCTTGGAGCCGTTTTGATTTAAAATATCAATATGGCTCAGTCTTGTCATTTGCATGTCCAAACTCATGAGATTATCAATCCTGACCACTGAAGTAAGATTCAAAAAGAGACTTATCTTGGTCCAAGAGAAAGAGAAAGAAGATAACTTAATGCTAGTGCTAAGTAAAATAGATAAATTTAAGAAAGCACCACATCAGACCAAAAAACATACCTACAGGACATAACTAAAGGGTATTTCAGTCTGTTAAAAGGTGAGTTTAGCAATAATCATCATGATGTACATGCAATATAAAGTGAATAATTCATGGAATGCACTTTGTTCATGTAAAGAATGTATCTTTAAAATAGGCAGCTGTTGCTACAAAAAGACAAAGATTAGAAGTTAAATTTTGAACTGAATGGCCTCGGCTAAATTTCATCTTATAATCCTATATAGCTAGCATTTATGAATTTGGTAATCCAAAGTAACCAAAAGTAAAATTATCCCGAATAAACACATGCAAAACTACCATAAATTCATGGGTTCCAGTCACATGGGAGGCCTGGTCCCCCAGCGCAACCCGTTGCCCAATGCAATATTCCACCACTCACCCATTCACCCAATGCAATATTGCACCACTCACACATAGCCTCCAACTGCGCTGGCATGACTACCTTTCCCTCTTCCCCCAGCACTCCCTCCCCTCACCCTCCCTCTTCTTTCCTCCTCCACCAATCCCTACATCCCTCAGCACTCCCTCCCTCTGCCCACTCCGGCTCAGCCGCTGCTCGGGACGTCCCCGCCCGCTGCTGCCGCCGGGGGGGGGGGGGGGGGGGGGGGGAGATAAGAGAGATATGGAGTCAGTGTTTGTCACAGTGGGCACCACGGGTTTCGATGAGCTGGTGGAGAAGATGTCCTCCGAGAAGGCTGTAAGGGTAAATTACCGCAATGACGGCGGCAGAGACGGACCCGGGGGGACAGGTAGACGGGACTGCCATTGCTACAGAGGGCGGGCTGGGGAGAGGGGCGAGTGATGAGGGAGAGAGAGACGGGACCAGGGCCTCCACCCCCCCCCCCCCCCCCCCCCCCCGGTGGTGGGGGAGAAGATAGATAAGTTACTGTGAGGAGTTTGTGGGGAGGCAGGACAGGCCGCCGCCGGTGGGGTAGGAAGGGATATCACAATCCCGACTGTGGTATTGACTGACAGGAGAAGAGACCAATCTGCGTGGCGCTGACTGAAGGAATCTGAGCACACGCGTTTTTTAAGATGTTTAAACCTTAACAACTTTTACAATACACCACCAATCGGAACGTAACTTGTTGCACTCGCAGCACAGAACGGTGAGTAGCCTCGTGAAAAATCATAGCGCTATTGCGTAGCGTCTTTGCGCAAATAGAATAACCACATAAACCTGACGAGCACAAGATGGGAGTTTTAGTTATGTATAGAATTTGCAGAGGTGGGATGGGGGTAAATTAAGTAAAATGTGTTATTTAAAGTTTTTGTCGTAATCAATGTATAATAAACAAGAACTTTCCTATTGACTGATCAATCTGCTAGGGTTTTTTATTGCATGTTATCATTTGATAATCACAGGCTCCATCAAACTGAACATAGATTCAGAGGTGAGATGCAATGAAGACGTCCCATGCAAATACTATTTTTTCGCTAATATTAAATGAAGAACGTGTTAAGATTGAGCATCAAATTGTCGTCAGCAAAAACCAAAGCACATTACCACCAACTAATTACTCTTGAAGTATAGTTACTGATGTAACATGGGCACAGTTAGCAGAGATAGCCTGTTGAGGAAGAACAGTCTTGCAGTTGTATAGCACCTTCCAAGTCTCTTTCATGTGTTCCAAAGCACTTTAATTAAAATACTTCTGAAATGCAATTATTGCTGTAATGTTCAAAGCATGGCAGGTAATTTGTAATTGTACTTAGCTAGGTCTCACAAAGTACTCTGTGATGATGATTAACTAACCTATTTTTGTGATGGATATATTTTGGTTAGGACAACATGGCCATCCTCCCTGTGCAAATCTTACATCCAGCCAAGAAGCCATGGAGGCACTCTCTGTTTACCGCCTCAGCTGAACGATGCAAGAGTGGGCAGTACAGCATTCCCTCAATTTTTGATAAAAATATTGGTTTAGATTATTTTGCTCAAGTAGAATGCGAGTACAATACAATCCAAATCTAAAGGAATGGCCACAGGACTTACCATTGTCCGCCGGGGGCTTTAACATCGGAGCCCCAGTTCGCCTAGATGCTGCAGTTGGACTGCTGGAGCGCAGGTGAAGAACAGGGGGAAGAGATAAGACTTTGCCTTCCATCACAGTGAGGAGGTGTTGGAGACTCACTGTGATGGATGTTTGTGTAAACAGTGTTAAGTGTGGGTCTTGGGTTGTTTTGTAATGTAAAACAAAAACTGTGGAAAATGCAATTTTGTTCAAACATGTTTGAATGACAATAAATACCATTCTATTCTATTCTAAATTATTAATGCAAACAAAGAGAACATTATAAAGTGAAACAATTATTAACAAAGCACAACCTCCACACAGGATTCACTATCTTCCTTGTGTGAAAGGAAAATTGCTGGGCAAATCAATGCATCTTTTTTCAGGATACAATCAGGATAGATAGCAAGACACAAGTTGATGCACTATGTATGGATCTACTTAAAGCACAAGTTGTTTCAATACCAAACAAAAGGTCGCAACACAAAATAAGGCCTTGTGGGATTAGAGAATGATGTCAAATCAAAGCAAGAATAAATAATGATTTCAGGTTAACCATCGGCTGCCACAAGGAACAAAACCAGATAATTGGATGATCAATATGAGGAGACACAAAATATCATCCTGGTTTGCTGATGATACGAAGCTACGTTGGAAATGTGAGAAGGTTCTACAGTGGAACAAGTTAAGGGGTCATGAAGATGGTAGATGGAATCAATGTGTGTGGGGGGGGGGGGGGGGGGGGGGAGATAAACCGAAGCCAAGAGTAATCTGGGTATGCTGGAACATGAAACAGAATGAAGTCATAGTAAAATGTTCAAGTAGGAATTGCAGGTGCTGGTTTAAACCGTAGACACAAAAAGTAGGAGTAACTCAGCAGTTCAGGCAGCATCTCTGGAGAGAAGGAAAGGGTGACGTTTCGGGTCGAAACTTTTCTTCAGACTGGTTGGTTGATAAGAGAAACGAGAAATGTAGACGGTGATGTAGAGAGATAACGAACAATGAATGAAAGATATGCAATAAAGTAACAATACTAAAGCAAATAAGCCATTGTTAGCTGTCTGTAGGGTCAAAATGAGAAGCTAGTGCGACTTGGGTGGGGGAGGGATAAAGAAAGGGAGGGGGAATGCCGGGGCTACCTGAAATGAGAGTAATCAATATTCATACAACTGGGCTGTAAGCTGCTCAAGCGAAATATGAGATGCTGTTTCTCCACTTTGCGGTTGGCCTTAAGGGCCTGTCCCACCAGCATGCAACTCCGTGCGGTGAGCTCGACTTAACGTGGTCGCTTGGTCCGTCCGGCCTCGCGGGGCCGGTCCCACTTCAATCGCCGGAACCGTATGGACTTGTGTGGAGCTGATCCCGACATCGCACGGGGCTCCAAAAAACTGACCGTGTTCAAAAATTACGCGTGGCAACGGCCTGTCGGCCCGCAGCTGCATCGACGCATTACGCACCGCCTCACGTCGTGCCTCCGTGTCCTTCTGTGGGTGTCTCCGTGACCCTCTCTGTGTGACTCCGTGACCCTCTCTATATGTGCCTCCCGTGGCGCGCTCTCTCTCTCCCCTCCCCCCCCGCCCTCTCTCTGTCTGCATCCCTCTCTGTCCTTGCGAACCTACTGCGGACTTCGCGCCACTCACCCGACCTCCGCGCGGCCCCCGCTGCCGGTTTGGTCTTGGTCGCGCTCGCCGCATGCAGGTGCATGCTGGTGGAACCAGCCCTGTACGGGGATCACACGACCTCAGCGCGGCCCCCGCTTCCAGTTTGGTCACGCTTGCCGCATGCAGGTCGCGAGCTCGTGGGACAGGCCCTTTACTCTGACAATGGAGAAGACCTAGGACAGAAAGGTATGTGTAGGAATGGGAAGAAGAATTAAAGTGTCCAGCAACCGGGAGATCAGGTTGGTTCAGGCAGGCTGAGCGAAGGTGTTCCGCCAAACGATCGCCTAGTCTGCATTTGGTCTCGCCGATGTATAAGAGTCCACATCTTGAACAACGGATACAGTAGGTGAGGAGGTTGGAGGAGATGGAAGTGAGCCTTTGCCTAACCTGAAAGGACCGTCTGGGGAGGAGGTATAGCGATAGGTGATGCATCTTCTGTGGTTGCAGGGGAAGATACCTGGGGAGTGGGTGGAAGGGATGAGTTAACCAGGGAGTTGCAGAGGGAACGGACTCTGGGGAAGGCAGAAAAGGCTAAAGATGGGAAAATGTGGCTAGTGGTGGGATCCTGTTGGAGGTGGTGGAAATTTTGGAGGATGTGTTGTCTGATGTGGTGGAAGGTAACTCTGGGGCTCTGGTGAGACCACATCTGGAATATTGTGTACAGTTTTGGTCTCCTAAATTGAGGAATGACATCCTTGCGATTGAGGCAGTGCAGCGTAGGTTCACGAGATTGATCCCTGGAATGGCGAGACTCATACAAGGAAAGATTGAAAAGACTAGGCTTGTATTCACTGGAGTTTTGAAGGATGAAGGGGAATCTTATAGAAACATATAAAATTATAAAAGGATTGGACAAGCTAGATGCAGGAAAAATGTTCCCAATGTTGAGCGAGTCCAGAACCAGGGGCCACAGTCTTAGAATAAAGGAGAGGTCATTTAAGACTGAGGTGAAAACAAACGTTTTCACCCCGAGAGTTGTGAATTTATGGAATTCCCTGCCACAGAGGGCAGTGGAGGCCAAGTCACTGGATGGATTTAAGAGAGAGTTAGATCGAGCTTTAGTGGCTAATGGAGTCAAGGGATATGGGGAGAAGGCAGGCACGGGTTATTGATAGGGGACGATCAACCATGATCACATTGAATGGCGGTGCTGGCTCAAAGGGCCGATTGGCCTCCTCCTGCACCTATTTTCTATGTTTCTATGTAACTAGGGGGACTAGGTCTCTGTTGCGACTAGGGGAAGAAAGAGCAAGGACAGAGCTGCAGATACCGAGGAGACACGAGTGAGGGCCTCATCTATAACGGGAGAGGGGAACCTCCGTTCCCTAAAGAATGAGGCCTAGCCTAGTATGGAACACCTCATCTTGGGCGCAGATGCGGCATAGACGGAGCATTCAGAGGAGGGGATAGAGTCTTTGCAGCAACTTCTCCTTTGACTCCTCTCTCTTCCTCCAAGTCCAAGTACCCGCATGGGCCCCAGCTGTGCCCGCCTCTTTGTAGGGTACGTTGAACAATCCCTCATCTTCTTGCGAATTAAACATAAATCAACCAAAGGAATAGTTAGATCTCAAGCCGGGTGTTGAACATTCAGGTTGTTGTCTCTGCGTCAATGTCTGCCAGGCCCTGAACTCCATTTGGTGGGTGGTAGAGCAAGCACCCAGAGATGACATGGTTGGCTGTCTGTTGTTCCACTCTGCATTAATGGGCTGGGCCCCCTGATCCAGGCGTACACTGGCCCGATCCCCGAATCTCGGTTATATTTATGACTGCATCGGTGCTACCTCCTGCACCCGTGCAGAACTCATGGACTTCAAGTTCACCACCAATTTTCATCCTGCACTCAAATTTACTTGTACCATCTCAGACACCTCCCTCCCCTTTCTTGATCTTACAGTCTCCATCATAGGAAATGGACTAATGACGGACATCTATTACAAGCCCACTGACACCCACAACTATACTTCTTCCCACCCTGCTTCCTGTAAAGATTCTATCCCCTACTCCCAATTCCTCCGTCTACGCCATATCTGCGCCCAAGATGAGATGTTCCATACTAGGACATCCGAGATGTCCTCATTCTTTAGGGAACGGGGTTCCCCTCTCCCATCATAGATGAGGCCCTCACTCGTGTCTTCTCGGTATCCTGCAGCTCCGCACTTACTTCTCCTCCCCCTAGTCGCAACAGAGATAGAGTCCCCCTAGTCCTTACCTTCCACTCCATCAGCCGTCACATAATCATCCAAAATTTCCGCCACCTCCTACGGGATCCCACCACTAGCCACATTTTCCCCATCCACCCTTTTCTGCCTTCTGCAGAGATCGTTCCCTCTGCAACTCCCTGGTTAACACATCCATTCCCACCCAAACCACCCACTCCTCAGGTACCTTCCCCTGCAACTGCAAAAGATGCAATTCCATTCACTATACCTCCTCCCTAGATTCTGTCTAGGGTCCCAGACAGTGTTAGGCAGTGGTTCATTTGCACCTCCTCCAAGCTTATCTACTGTATCCACTGTGCAAGATGTGGACTCATGCATCGGCGTGACCAAATGCAGACTGGGCGATGGTTTTGAGAAACACCTTCGCTCAACCCGCCTCGACCTGAAAGGTCACCCTTTCCATCTCTCCAGAGATGCTGCCTGTCCCACTGAGTTACTTCAGCTTTTTGTGTCTATCTAAAGCTAGTAAGGAGCTGATTAAGACCCGGCAGAGATTTATTTATGTCTCTGAAATATATATATATTTTTGTGGATGTAACCAAGAAGTTTGATGAAGGCACCTTGGCACTCCTGGTTTACCTGAACTGCAGTGTGACTTGGCAAGAGTCTGCTCCAGAAGGTTAAGGCACAAGAAATTTAAGGCAGATTGGCAAACTGATTGAATATTGACGGTGATAGTAGGCCAAATGTAGTGATGGTGGGGGGGGTTTCCTGACTGGAAGTCTGTAATAAGAGCTGTACTGTAGGGATCAGTGCTATGATATTTGTTCGAGTCAGACTCACACAGCATGGATCTAGCCGCCAAAGCAAGTAGCTGAAGCAGGTACAATAACAACATTAAAAAAAAACATATTTGGACAGGTACTTGGAAAGGAAAGATTTAGAGAGATAGGGGCTAAATCCAGGTAAACGGGACAAGTTTAGATGGAGCATCTTGATTGGCATAGAGGAGTGGGGCTGAAGGGCCAGTTTCCATGCTGTCTGATTCGATGACCATACGGAACATAAAAATCCTTGTTGAACCCCACTGACAACTATGGCCCTGCCCTCAATCATTTTGGTTACTTACAACAACAAAAAAAATGAGTGATATGATCACCCATGCATAAAACCATGCATCAAAACTTTTTCACCCATTGAGTTGTGAATCTGTGGAATTCTCTGCCACGGAAGGCAGTGGAGGCCAATTCACTGGATGTTTTCAAGAGAGCTAGATTTAGCTCTTAGGGCTAAAGGAATCAAGGGATAAGGGGGGGGGGGGGGGGGGGGGGGGGGGGAGGGGAGCAGGAACGGGATACTGATTTTGGATGATCAGCCATCATCATGTTGAATGGCTCACTCCGGTACCTATTTTTCTATGTATATCATCAAATTAATTAGAAGATAATCTGAACGGATGCAATATCCAAGGGTCAAAACATTTGCTCCCGTTCTATTTCTACTATCGTAGATTTACATTTTCAAAACCAGACATCCTGCCACTTCAGCATCGTCCTTCCAGCTTTCACTCCCACTTACTAAAACATTTTGGAATAGTTATTCTTCAAAAATATAATCTATAATTGGATGAATATTGAATAATCAATAACTATAATCAGAGGCTTGATTAACAGAAAACAAACATTATATACCTCCCCACATTATGCTTGATGCAACTGTATGATTTAAGACAGTGGAAAAAATCTTATTGATCATCTCAAGGCTTTATTCCTTGTTTAGACAAAGACCAAAATATTGCAGCTAGTCGAAAAGGATGCCATATCCATTATTTTACTTAATTATAGTTTATAAGCCCTCATTCCCATTATCACCCACAAAAATATAATGCACCACACAATATAATGAAGTGCGCCTACCACGAAGGACTTAAGGTTGCTCCCATCAGATTACATAATCAATTGATATTATGATACTCATTCTTTTGGTTCCCATTTCAAAGCAGATTCTCAGCCATCGTTGGCTAGAAACATACATCACTGAGTCACACGGAGACACAAATAGACACTAATGGTCCCAATCCCAAATATTAAGATACAATATGGCTAACATCAGAAAATATTTTTTTTAGAATGAATCTCCATTTTCAGAAGAGGAGAATGGGGGATGGAGATAATGCAGAGTAGAATCCCCATGAAAAAACCTTTAAATAAATAGTTATTCCAAATAGATTGCATCTTCCTTTTTGCTTTTAAAAAAAGGAACACTTTTCACCACTTCTCAATATTTATTTCTTTATTCTTTAGGGTTAAGGATTACATACCAGTACACGTAATACATTTTCCATCAGTGGCACTGTAAATGTTTCCAAAAACATCCACATCACTGCCAGTGAAACATGTATTTCACAGCTTTAGTTTTTAAAACTTCATCATATACCAGCATTTATTTTCCTGCTTGAAAACTGCACATATTTGCTCAAAACTTACTGAAAGGGGCAGAGAAAAGAACCAATGAATTTTTAGGACATTTTAAAATAATTTGAAGAAAGACAAGTTTCACAAACTCTTTTTATAATTTCTATTCTGTTATACTTTAATGTCCACAATGGTCATCCCAAGCTCCCCGTTGCCAGCATTTCAACTACCCTTCGCATTCCCACAATAACCTGTCCATCTTTGGCCTTTACCACTGCTAGGGTGAAGCCCAGTAAAAACTAGAACAGCATCTTATATTGAACCAAGGTGTTCTACAACTCAGTATGATTAATTTTCCAGCTTCAGATAACCCCTTGCATTTTATGTTAATCCCTTACCTAACTCTCACACCAATCCATCTCACTTTTGTCACTATCCCACCTTCTGCTCCCACACCCCACTGGACCATTGAATCCTGGTTCTATGCCCCTACTGCCCACATAATTGATCCACTGGCTATCCACTCCTATCCACTTCAATGTAGCTTCGGTTTCTACTTTTCAAAGTAACTGACGCGCTACAATGCTGAGAACTATATCCTGCTCTTTGTATCCTCCCCTTTGCTCCATCTATTGTGCTTGAGTTTGAACTGATTGTATACCTTCAGGGTTTATCTGATCTGTTTGGATAGCATGCAAAACCGTATCTTTGTACATGTGACAATTATGAACCAAAATCTGAACCACACTAGCCTTGGTAAACATGGTTTGGGTGATGCAAAGTGTGTGACAGAACAGGGCGTAATTACTAAAAATGAAAAGGGTTGAGGACATGAAGGCTGTGAATAAGCCATCCAATGCTGCTGGATCTAAAGGCATATCAGCCTGAGCCATTACATCACAGATCATGGATTAGAGAGGGTAGCTGAAGAAAAATTAAGATAAATCATACAGATACACTACAAACATTGTGCTACTTTAGTTTTAACTAATACGATATAGAGTTTTTAGTACAAGCAGAAAGGATCAAAAGAAACTTCAAAGGCCTGCAACATTTCAAAGTCAGTCAATTTCAATCCAAATGTGTACACATCCTTACCAAAGATAAAAGTTACCAGCAAATGTCCAAAGAACCAGAATTAAATTTAGACTAGGCTCCAAAAAAAGACTAAGATCAGGGAACACAACTAAATGTCATGAAGCATGTCTGGAACATAGTAAAAGAGCAAATGTTCAGATTGCACAGATATCAAAACAAATAAAATGCCAAAATTATTTGTGGAAACATCGTACAAAAACCACAATAGCATCTGCTAAAAAGCACTCCTTAGCATTTAAATTACTGACCTCCGTGTTAAAATTATCATTCATTTTTTAAACACGGACACAAAAAAAGCATAGACTTTACATCATTAAACATACTAAAACATTAGATCCATGATCAGATATTAATCCATGACGGAAAAAATGAGCAGCAATCTCTCCGCCTATGTATAAAACATAAGCCTTTATATTGTGAGCAAGATGCAACAGATGTTCAAATCTGGAGCAAAGAACAAAACCTGTGGAGGAACTGAGCAGGTCAAGCAGCATGTATTGAGGAAAAAAAAAAGAATTGAACATCCAAACTGCTTTATGTGATAATGCTCATAAGTTTTTGTTTTTGCATAATGCTAATTGTGGGATAATCATCGACCAGGATAACTCTTTGATCATGGCGGCACGGTGACACAGCGGTAGAGTTGCTGCTTTACAGCGTCGGAGACCCCGGTTCAATCCAGACTACGGGTGCTGTCTGTACACCGTTTGCACATTCTCCCTGTGATCGCTTAGGTTTTCTCTGATACTTTCTGTTTCCTCCCACATCCAAAGACGTACAGGTAGGTAAATTGGTTTGTTAAATGTAAAAGACTGCCCCTCGTGTGTGTAATATGCGACGATCGCTGGTCGGTGCGGACCCAGTGGGCCGAAGGGCCTGTTTCCATGCTGTATCTCTAAACTAAACCAAATCATCTTTGAAAAAGAATCCTGGGATGTTTTACTCATCTGAGAGACCAGAAGGGCCTTAAACATCCATCTAAAATGACTGCAACTGGGTTAATGCAGCATTAGGGTGCCACCTTGAATTTTGTGCTTTGGTGTAGGATTTTAAACCACAATCTTCTGATTCAAGGTGTCCATTCACTTTAAAAGTGTATAATTGTGCCCAAGGAGTCACCTTTAACATAACAGAAACTGGCATCTTTAGATAATTAAATAATCTGTCAATGCAACCTAAAATAATATAAAAAGGACACAAAGTGCTGAAGTAACTCAGCAGATCAAGCAGCATTTTTACAGAACATGGATAGGTGGTGTTTCGGATCGGGATCCTTGTTCAGACCCAAAACGTCACCTTCTTCATGTTCTTCAGAGATGCTGCCTAACCTGCTGAGTTACTCTAGCACTTTGTGTATTAATCAGCAACTGCAGTTCCTTGTTTCTACTAAAAGACTATAAACTGCTTTGCCTTTTGACACAAGTTCAGTGACAAATGTATCGCAACATAATTATTTGGTGTGTAAGTGTGCGTGATTTGTTCTCTGGGATAACAGTCTGTAAGGGTGAGAAACCAAAGGTCATCCACTCTCTCCATCATCTCCACACCGAATTTCAATCTTGGCTCATGAAAGCATTTAAATACATCTTTTCATACACTATCTCATGTCAACTATCGATTGGTCCTTTCAAAAATTCATAGTTTTGATTCAGATCGCGGGCGAGTGAATACTCGATTCCCCTTACGGAAAGGAGTTCTGATTTTTCCCGCCGCCCGCTACATTCCTCAGGGTAAACATTAATGTCATTAACCATTGTACGAATCTGAAGCAAGACAAACCCAGCAGTAGGTTGCAGGAGCCCACCTAAAATTTCACATTACCAACAGGGAAGACCACACAGCTCATAATTAGAAACAATTCTTCAGATCAATCGATTTTATCCCAAACCAAGTTATTATCACTTTTGTACTAAATAATCCAATTGAATGGAGAAAATATTAGGTCAAATTACCACATTCAAGTCGCTGAAGTATTTCGCTGAAGCCATTGGTTCTAGTTGTGAATAACCCCACATTTTCAATTTTAAACAGGCATTCTTTACTTCTAGTAACTGGAATAGGAATCTTGATACTTAAATTACATTTACAACTTTACATTTCTGAAGATGCCACTTTTTCACCTCCTTTTTCCCGTTGTTCCAGTCAACATCAGAATTTTCAACATAGGCCACGCTAAGTGTGCTAATTCTGACTTGTCAACATAAAACATTGCAACAAAGCCATCTTACTTGGACAAAAGAGGTTACGTTTCCATGTGAGAGGGGAGAAAAAGACATGATTAATGGTGTTCCTCTTATGAGGGCTTAGCCAAAAAGCTGCCAGCAAGATTTTTTTTGCAGTAAAAAACAAAGAATAGCACAATTGAAAGCCAGTTCCAAAGTCAGCTAAATCAGAGAGGATTTGCCTCCACAGACACCACCAACTATGGTTGACTTCTGATTAAGAAAATTCCCACAGGATGCTGAAAAAAATGATAAAGGGCATTTACGCTCACTACAAATTTGTTGGTTACACCCCTGAGCACCCACAATCAATATATTATGGCATCTCAATTATTTGGAACAAAACAGTAAGCAAACCTCCAGAAGTGCAAAAAAACAAAACTATTCAAAAGTCAAGACAACGTGTACAAAACATCTTTAAGAAACACTTGTATTTTTGCAGCTAAATTGCAATGTTAAACCCACCAGGCCAAATAAAGCTGTCAGAACCTTTTGAAATTCAAAATGAAAACCCTCTGGGCTACCCATACGCAGTTCTATGCAATTGCTCATACAATTGTTACTTAGGGCCTGCCAAATCTGCCAGCCTGACTTTTACACTTACAGTGCAACAATCAAGGAACAAACAACAGTGAGCCATCTTGCTCCTTGTAATTACTCAATTTAACCCTTTACATGACCGAATAGGCACTCAGGCATTATTGTTAAAATTAAGCTAAAATTAAGACTTTTTACAGCAAATAATTTTATTCAGATCATAGACACTCCATGTAAACTTCCAACTTCAATTCTCCAATTTAAGTATTTGGGAAAATTAGCAAAAATCATCTTTCACTTTTATGGTGTTCCATATTGGTAATGTTTTTATCACTACACCTTTGCTCATACAGCATAATTGTATACCAAACATGATGTAACAGGCGATTATCAAAAAGAGTAATGTATCACTTCCTGAAAATGGACAGATTCAGCTACAGAACAGATTGTAGCTCAGAAAGAAGAAGAAAAACTAATATTCTGAAATGAAACCAAAACACTGCTTCATCAGAGGGGAAAATACATTATGAAATAACGGAAACTACACATCTATTAAAAGGTATAGCTAAAATCATCTCCAACCAATTAATATATGAAATTTACCTTCACCCTTTGTTTTAATTCCTTTGAATTGAATGCATTCAGTTTTAAAACAATATTTTATTACACCTTTCAATACAATGTATTTGGAAATCAAAAAAATCAGTTATCCTTCTGTACAGTAATCATTGTGGTCACAATATTTAACTGCTATCTTTCTACAAGATAACAAAATTCCAATTCGGACTGGTGTCAATTAAGTTATTTTACTAACCAAAATGTGTCTTCCTATACTTTTCTATAACAAGCAGGCCAAAAAAAATCATATTTGTTCCCGATGAATTCACACAAAGCCAAAATATAAACAAAACATTCATACAAGTCATTCATTTAACAGGAACCGTCGGCATCCCATCCTGATCCAGAAAGAATAAGTGAATCGCTGCCAAATAAAAAGCTGAAATTGTAACATAGTTATCTTGATCATTCATTCAAGGCTAACATTTTAAAGCAGAATGGTGTTTCTTTGAAAGGTTTTGTCTTACTTTTAACAGCATACAATACTGTGGACTTTAAAATACAAGGACTTTTAACGGAATGGAGAAAATGTAAATACGCCACACCCAAAAATGAATCTGAAATACAATTAGTCGCTGATTTTGAGAGAATCCCAATAATCTTCCACTAATGTTTTTTTTTTAAATATACTCCAAGGACAAAAACAAACCTCACTGTTATTGAGGCTTACAGAATTAATGTTTTATGTGCAAATGATGCTGTGGTGGGAAAATAAAATATGATTTTTTTCTTTTCACTTATTTCAGAAACCCATATAGCCAAAACTACATAGAAATCACGACAGATAAAACTCCAATAGCACCTTTCATCACAGCTCTGATTTTAAACCAAAATGGAGTATTTCAACAAAAAATAAATTTCAAATTACAACTTAACTGTTTTTGTAGGCACTATTCGGGGTAGACAAAGGAGTGGGAGGGGGTGGATGCAGAGGTTTAAAGAGGGGATTAACCGATCCATAAACAATAATTCTTATCAATAATCTCTATATGATAAAGCGGGGGGAGATCTGGACCTCCAATAATTACATACCTAACATATAATTGATATCTGCTCTTTATGCACCATTCACAGATATTATATCACTATCCGTTACTACACTCAATGTTGTAATTGTTTACATTAGATTTGACACATGCATAAAGCATTTGTTTACTCAATCAGTCCCAAAATCCATTGATAAAGTATTTACCATAACAAGCAACATTTCCATTCATTTTTAACAGGAATAGATCATCAATTTCAGGTCAATGTTGCATTCAATACAGAGAAGTAAACAGTGTGAAAAACTAAATTGGTCAAATGTTTTTCAGAGACCATAATAAGAAAAAAATATTCTAATTAAAAAATTCAAATCCCAATACTGCATCACAATGTTGCACGATAAATCCAATGACCTCCAATATACAATGGAATTGTGCTGTTTGAAGCTGCCTTTTAAACTTCTGATTATAAATGTCAGTTACAGTTTTATTTGATTCAAATATTTATTATTTGTTCCGAATCATTTTAAAAGCATTCAACTGTTGTGGTTCAAATTAAAGAGGAACAATCACAAAGTCTGTATTTCCTGCAGCCATCTGAAGATTCGACAACATACATTATTACCTATGAATTGATATTACTTAAAGTGTGTCAAATTTGTGCATCCTTCCTTCGTGACAGCTAGTAAATTATGTGTTAAAAAAAACATTGTTCTTATGTACCATGTTTCTTTTCATCCATACATTAAAATATACAGCTTTTCCTCTGTATTACACCACCTTGATATTTGAGTGAATCAGGTATGAAATGAAAATTCCCACCCACCAGCTAGCATGGCTTAAAATAGCTGGTAGCCAAAAGTGCACCGTGTATTTACAAACTCACTTTTTTTAATAAAATGTTTATTCAACATAGTAAATGCTAGTGAATGTTACAACTTTCATTCAAAACAAAGCAAAAATTCCTCAGATTTATAAAGCATGCGCATGTATCAAGTATTCTGTTGAACAACGAATTTGTAAGTGGCAGGTGTTCCGTCATCCAAACCAAACTTGATTAAAGATACTTTCGTTACAATTCAGCTATCATTTATAGCAGCTAAATTCTGTTGAAAGCACTGCTCTAAAAGGTTCTAATGAATCAATTCTATTAGCCTTGGAAAAAAATTAGCTAAATCCATCGGTTGGCTCGCAAGTTATTTCCAACATTTGTACACATACCTGACAGGAAGCATCCCCGTCTCCCTGCCCCACCCCCAAAACTAACTTCATTGAATGTCCAACAATTATTTTTTTGTTTAAAACATCAAAAACAGAATGTACCACATTCACATCTTTTCTATACTGATTCAAAGGCTTCGGCAATTGAAAGCAAGATTTTTTATGCAGTACCAATCAACCCCGACTCAAATTCAAAACAACTAAACAGCTGAATAATAATCGACCTGCTAAATCTGTAACAGTCGACTCCTGTTAATACCGTGAGGAAGCACCGTTACTTAAACGTGCGAGATATGCAGTTGATAAGCGGTTGCCTTCAACCGCCTTAACAAGACAGGTCAGAAGACCGGTCCAAGTTAGTTGACACATTTGTGCCTGGCTTGAATCAATAGAGATTCGTAGGAAACGAAGCTGAAAAGCCCGAATAGCCAAATATACAAACATGAAGTAATCATTTACATACTTGAACCCCCGAAATGGCCACTTCCCAGGGACGTCGGTCCATTCTTCCCACTACTGACAGGCGGTGAAAACATCTATAAGAAATCAAATTGCAATAAAAGTCTTTTTTTAAAATGCTCACTGCCCAAAAAGTGTTTCAGATTTCCATATCAGACTTTTTTTAAAAATGACAGCATCTCCTCCTTCGCAATGCAGCCGTGGCAACTCGTTCCCACTATCAATGCTGTAATTTGTTTTATTTTAACAAAAGTCGATGTGAAAAGTTTCGCGGCACTTCTTCGCACAGATCTTACCATAAACACGCCTGCGCCCCTTTTTCACTGGTAATGGATTTGATTACCGATTAACTCTTCGAGCCACTTATCTGCGAGCACAAACGTTAAGGAGAGAGAAAAGCAGCGAAAAAAAGGAAAAGGGTTGAAATCGCCACCGGCTATATTTCCGCCTGGCACTACTCTCCTGACCAAACTTCCGAAACCCATTTCTCAAAGAGATATTCCTCCAGCAACCATCAAAAGTGCCCTATTTAAACGCGACCTTCGAAAACAATTGTTAGCACATCGCAGGATTAGAATTAAGTGGACTATTATGTGACTTGTTTATTATTTTTGAGGGGGGTTGAAGTTTCTTATTGTGGCTACATTGCTAAATGCACAGAGCATTTTGAAAGGCTAAGAGGAAAAGGGCTTCTGTCTGAACTGGCAACGCTCCTCTCTCTCTCGACTAGCCCTGGCTGGACTCGAGTTCTTTGCCGTGCACTCGCCTTCTCACCACCTGCCATGAATGGATTCTCTTACCGCACTGAAATCCAGTAAATCGCTCAGCTCTTTGTCCGTCCCTAAGGCAGCCATTCGCTGTTGGTGATGCATTTTGACAAAATTACACAAGCCTAGAAACATGGAAAATCAGAAACGAATTCCCAAGTTTAATGTTTTATTTCTTTCGCACTCGATTTTAAAAACAATTCACCAGACTTCGAGTTGCAAAACACACGAATGCACAAACGAACAAGACGGAATCACTGTAGTAGCGGCATCATTATGCAACAGGAGGTACTTAAAATGAATGAATCCGACATCGATTCCCCCTCAAACTCCTAGGTTCCACATCTCCCGATACCAAAAGCAATTTGCTTCCAAACACCCACCAAAGTGACCACACGCATCTTCTTAACAAGAAACAAAACATCAGGACTGTTTTTTTTTAATCCTTTAAAAAAAAATCCCAAGTGAATAATTTGGAACTCCATTCAACCGGCTACAAAATCCAACTTTTAAGCAAAAACACTTGTCAATTTTAACCTTCCTGGCTACAAAATATCATTCAACATGGACCTCTTAAATACTACTCCAGTGGCATCAGAGACCACAAACTTTTACTGCATCGATGTGTGTTTTGGTTTCTCTTTTTGGGGTTAAAATTACCTTGATCCCTCTTTTTGATCATCCGAAATATTGGGTTTTTGATCAAATGCTTGAAATCCTAAACTTTTGCGGGAGAGTCCCAAGATGCTCCTTCTGGCCAGCGTTTATTTGTTTGGCGGATTTGGGGGTTGTTTCTCCCCCCCCCCCCCACCCCCACCCCCACCCCCACACGAAAAGGCACAGTAACGAGAGCGCTTGAGGGAGGTTGTTGAAAGTTTCTGGAAGAGTGTCTACACTTTGTGGGGATTAGAGCCTGCATGGGAACATTGCTACTCTCACTTTCAATTTCGTGACATTTTACCAGAGAAAAAAAAGCCACAATGTATCCAATCTATATCCGGGGCATTTCTGACCTTTTGTAACCCGCCGTTGCGCGGCGCTGTCTGTCTGTCTCCAATACTGCCTGAGGGTCCTCACAACTTTCAAATGTTAAAGCCCACTGCAATATCTCCGTCCAGGCTCTCCCATTGCAAAATAGATCGCTCCCTCCCTGCTCCAGTTATGATGCATTTGAAAGCTGCACCCCTGCTTG
The DNA here is from genome assembly GCA_963514005.1 of Raja brachyura. The sequence continues at coordinate 34,761,275 of OY740781.1, forward strand.
TGTTGCTACTATCCCGATACAATGTGTCTAGGCAGCACCCGAAGCTCCAGTCCTCAAAAAAAGGCAACTTTGCAAACGAAATGCAACTGTGTCATTTGCAATGTCCAACTACAATAAAATGGAAGCGACCCTTTCTCATTTTGTGTGTTGTTGTTGTTGTTGTTAATACAATGTCGCTGAGTGAGAGAAAAGGTTAAACGAGCGAGATAGAAAGAGAATGGGAGGGGTTGAGGCAGGATACTTTTTGGGAGGGGGTTTGCAGATGTAGGGCGGAAAAGTCAAATTGTTCCATGCGAACTGACAACCTGCGTGCAAAGGATCGAGACTGAAGAGCAAAATAAAAAGGAACCACAACCTGAATGAGATGGAATCAAAGAGAAGCATTTAAAATTAAACCGTGTAAAATCGACCTTCATGATGAAATCATCATTACAATATTTAAAATGCAAGGTTTGGGTTGCACTTGTGCAATTATATGTCGCCCCCTTAAAGTTTAAGTGCAAAGAGAACGCGGACAGTACACAGAAACTGCATTTTTAAAAAAACAGATCGGAGACACACTATTGCCAGTTCCACCTCAAGAAGCTACAAAGTTAAAGATAAAGGCAGACGAAAGCGAAACATTTGTTTCCCAGGGTTGGCGGAAGGGATGGAGGAGAGAGTTCCTCACGGGAGGATTCGCCAGCAACACCCCCTACCCAATACACTGCACACAACATGCTTGGATCATTCATTCTTTTTAAAGAGAAACAACCATTTAACCAACCCACATGCTTCCCTTTTTTTAACGGCTTCTGTATTTTTTTTAAAGAAAGCTCCCCTTTCCCTACTTTTTATTTACTTTCTATCAATCGAATATTTTGGTTGGCTGGTTTCTCTCTCTCTCTCTCTCTCTCTCTCTCTCTCTTACCCGGTTAGACTCTCGACTCATTTTTTTCCCGGTAAGTGGGTTTCTCAGGCGCAAAGTCTGCGTGCTCCGCAATCCCCGCCCCTCGGCCACATTCATTGGGGCAGGTACCTTGTGACGCCGGGCTCCAAACAGAGAAAGACTTGCCTTCAACCCCCTTGTGTCAATCAACTATTAGGCACGTGTTTTCACACTTGTGTCAAAAGAGCCCACAGAGAACATGTTTCTGCAACCCCACTGTGCAAATTTGTCATTTTCCCCTTTTATTTCTATCCTCGTGTTAAGAACCAAGCAAGAGGAAGATCAAACCATTCTGGTTATAAAGAAACATAAGTAAGTTCCTTGTATTCACTGGAATTTAGAAGGATGAGAGGATTTTATAGAAACATGTAAACGTTTTAAAGGATTGGACAGGCAGGTGCGTAGGTTCTAGATTCCTAGATGGAGGAAAAATGTTCCTGATGTTGGGGGCATCCAGAACGCGGGGTCACAGTTAAGAATAAGGATTGAGATTTAGGACTGAGATGAGGAAAAACGTTTCCACCAGAGAGTTGTGAATCTATGGAATTGTCTGCCACAGAAGGCAGTGGAGGCCAATTCACTGGATGTAACAAGAGGGAGTTAGATTTTGCTCTTAGGGTTAAAGGAGTTAAGGGATATGGAGAAAAAGCAGGAACAAGGGCTGATTTTAGCTGAGCAGCCGTGATCATAGAAACATAGAAAATAGGTGCAGGAGTAGGCCATTCGGTCCTTCGAGCATACACCGCCATTCAATATGATCATGGCTGATCATCCAACTCAGTATCCTGTACCTGCCCTCTCTCCATACCCCCTGATCCCTTTAGCCACAGGGGCCACATCTAACTCACTCTTAAATATAGCCAATGAACTGGCCTCAACTACCTTCTGTGGCAGAGAATTCCACAGATTCACCACTCTGTGTGAAAAATGTTTTTCTCATTTCGGTCCTAAAAGACTTCCCCCTTATCCTTAAACTGTGACCCCTTGTTCTGGACTTCCCCAACAATCTTCCTGCACTTAGCCTGTCCAACCCCTTAAGAATTTTGTAAGTTTCTATAAGATCCTCCCTCAATCTTCTAAATTCTAGTGAGTACAGGCCGAGTCTATCCAGTCTATCTTCATATGAAAGTCCTGCCATCCCAGGAATCAGTCTGGTGAACCGTCTCAGTACTTCCTCTATGGCAAGAATGTCTTTCCTCAGATTAGGAGACCAAAACTGCATATTGCATTGTGGTGCTGGCTTGAAGGGCCAAATGGCCTACTCCAGCATCTATTTTTCTATGTGATCACGGTACGCTTCGATCTGTGTCTTTTTTACACCTTACCCTTCCATATCTCTCGTCTCCCCCTCCCCTGACTCTCACTCTGAAGAAGAGTCTCGGCCCGAAACATCACTTATTCCCGCTCTCCAGAGACGCTGCCTGCCCCATTGAGTTATTCCGTCATTTTGTGTCTATTATAAATAGACGCCCTATTTGGGCTTTGAAACCAAAGCACACAGAAGCAAAAGTGCACTTCCTTTATCAAACTATATAAAAGGTGTTTCTATATTTGGAAGGGTACTCCGAAAGATAACAAAATACAAGAATTTGGCCCGAAAGGTCAGCTGTTCATTTCTCTCCATGGATGCTGCCTGACCCCCTGAGTTACGACAGTAAAGATAGACACAAGGTGCTGGGGTAATTCAACGGGTCAGACGGCATCTCTGGAGTAAAAGGTATGTGTGACGTTTTGGGTCGGAACCCTTTTTCAGACTAGTAGTTCCTTGAACCATTTGTTTTTTGCTCAAGATTCTCGCATCTACAGCCTCTTGCATCAAGTGCCTTTCACAACTTCAGGTTACTGCCTTTCACAAATTCAGGTTCCACCTGCCAAATGACCAGAATGACTACCAAAGACCGGAACGCACCCTGGTAGGCCCGACTCGCCTCACATGCCTCCCAGCGGACTGCGGTGAAGCCAGGTGGCGAAGCCTGTCTGGGCCGAAAGAGCCTCAGCGGTGGTGGCCATGGGAGTCTCGGGGCAGTAGCGGGAGACTCAGCGGCAGCAGCGGGAGCCTCAGCGACAAAGTGGGCCTCGGCGGCGGCGGGAGCCTCGGTGGCGGTGGGGCCTCGTGGTCAATGAGCATGAGTGGAAGACAATGGGGACCCGGTGTGGAGGGACCACTGTGAAGAACGAAGGGGTCCTTTGTGTCTGAGGGGGGAGGCATACTAGTTCAGATTCCTCTGCCCAGGGGATAAGTCTTGTTTGTTTGTTTGTTTGTTCCAGTGAAGGCATTGTGCGCACGGCAACCAGACAACAGTCGCTTGTCTTTTTCTTTTTGTTTTCACTTTTAAGTCAAGTTTTTGTGTACCTTGTGTGTTGTGACTGTCGACAGACCAATTTCCGTCTGGGATGAATAAAGTTTATCGTATCGTATTACAAGCCCTGTTACACCAAATGAAGAATGTTTGAAATGTTACAATATAAGAAATTTAACAGGCAATTTTCACAAATGCAATCTCATGAACAACAATCACTTTACAATTGGAAAACTGGTTTTATTGACGGGGGATAAATGTTTGCAAGAAGATCACGAAGGACTGCATTGTCCTACTTAAAAATAGTTCAGTGGATCTTAAATGTCCAATTATAATAGTACAAAGTTTCCAATTTCATATCTCTTTCGAAGGAAGTTAGACTAGGTTAGGTCAGAAAGACACAAAGTGCTGGATAGCTCAGTGGGTCAGGAATCATCTCTGGATTATATGGACAGGTGATGTTTTGGGTTGGGACCCTTCTTCAGACTAGCTCAAGTTAGGTCTGACTGGATCTTGTGAGGTCATCCTTTTATGCACCATGTCATGGATTTGAAGCTGAAACACCATTGCAAAATATTATCAGCCCGTCTGTGGGTGTACACCTTACAAAGAAATTATGTTGTGGACCTCCATTCATTAGATGCACATATGCTCAGAGCGACACTAACTCGTGCTCAGTATATTGATTTTTGGGATTGCAGGTGCACTGTCGGCCACTTGGAACTATAAGTGCAAAGATGAACCATCACATCCATGCTGATTCTTCTGTAGAGCAATCCAGTCAGTCCTACTCCCTGCTCTTTCCCTGTGTACCTGGAAATTAAATTACCCAATTCCATTGTGAGAGTCTGAATCGGACAAAATCAGACTTTTTGCATCTCTCCTCTGCCTCTGCAACCCGCCCCTGCCCCCGTAACATTTGTGGTGGACTAGAAATTATGTCACAAAGCACAGTATGTTTTGACATGTTTCAGGTCACTGCTACCACAGGAACCGATAGACCAATTGGCTTCCTTCCTATGTCATGAGAAATAACTAAACTCTGAAACGCATTCTGAAATCTTGCAAGGCTTGAGTGGCAGACTGGGGATTGGCATGTGTCAATTAATGGGGCCGATTTCACCCAAGCAAGTCAGTGAATGTGAGCAGGGAATTACCAAATGTCTCCAAATTTGAGATGTGTTTTGAAGACACAAGAGACTGCAAATGCTGGAATCTTGAGCAAAAAGCAAAATGCAGGAGGAACGCAGCAAGCCAGGCAACATCTGTGGAGGGAATGGACAGATGGATGCTTCAGATCAGGGTCCTTCTTCAGACTGATGTGTTTACTATATTTTGCTATATTCCTTTAGAAGAAAACCTCCTGCCGTGACAGGATATTTTCACAATACTCACAAAGCCTCTGAAATAACTTGCAGCTACACCATCTTGGGAGTGGACGACATGATAAGATTGAGTGGTAGCCAGGGCTGTGACCCCCACCCTGATGCTGAGACTCAACGGGGAAGAGTGACATCAGGCAGAGACGTAGTGGTGGGAAACTCCATCGTCAGAGGACAGGAGATTCTGCGGCAGCAGGCGAGACTCCAGGATGGTGTGTTGCCTCCCTGGTGCCAGAACCATATAACAATTACAGCACGGAAACAGGCCATCTCGGCCCTTCAAGTCCGTGCCGAACAACTTTTTTCCCTTAGTCCCACCTGCCTGCACTCATACCATAACCCTCCATACCCTTCTCATCCATATGCCTATCCAATTTATTTTTAAATGATACCAACGAACCTGCCGCCACCACTTCCACTGGAAGCTCATTCCACACCGCTACCACTCTCTGAGTAAAGAAGTTCCCCCTCATGTTACCCCTAAACCTCTGTCCCTTAATTCTAAAGTCATGTCCTCTTGTTTGAATCTTCCCTATTCTCAAAGGGAAAAGCTTGTCCACATTAACTCTGTCTATCCCTCTCATCATTTTAAAGACCTCTATCAAGTCACCCCTTAACCTTCTGCGCTCCAGAGAATAAAGACCTAACTTATTCAACCTATCTCTGTAACTTAGCTGTTGAAACCCAGGCAACATTCTAGTAAATCTCCTCTGTACCCTCTCTATTTTGTTGACATCCTTCCTATAATTGGGCGACCAAAATTGTACACCATACTCCAGATTTGGTCTCACCAACGTCTTGTACAATTTTAACATTACATCCCAGCTTCTATACTCAATGCTCTGATTTATAAAGGCTAGCATACCAAAAGCTTTCTTTACCACCCTATCTATATGAGATTCTACCTTCAAGGAACTATGCACGGTTATTCCCAGATCCCTCTGTTCAACTGTATTCTTCAATTCCCTACCGTTTACCATGTACGTCCTATTTTGATTTGTCCTGCCAAGGTGTAGCACCTCACATTTATCAGCATTAAACTCCATCTGCCATCTTTCAGCCCATTTTTCCAACTGGCCTAAATCACTCTGTAGACTTTGGAAATCCTCTTCATTATCCACAACACCCCCTATCTTGGTATCATCTGCATACTTACTAATCCAATTTACCACCCCTTCATCCAGATCATTGATGTACATGACAAACAACAAAGGACCCAACACAGATCCCTGAGGCACCCCACTAGTCACCTGCCTCCAACCCGACAAACAGCCATCCACCATTACCCTCTGGCTTCTCCCATTCAGCCACTGTTGAATCCATCTTGCTATTCCTGCATTTATACCCAACAGTTGAACCTTCTTAACCAACCTTCCATGAGGAACCTTGTCAAAGGCCTTACTGAAGTCCATATAGACAACATCCACTGCTTTACCCTCGTCAATTTCCCTAGTAACCTCTTCAAAAAATTCAAGAAGATTAGTCAAACATGACCTTCCAGGCATAAATCCATGTTGACTGTTCCTAATTAGACCCTCTTTATCCAGATACTTATATATATTATCTCTAAGTATCTTTTCCATTAATTTGCCCACCACTGAAGTCAAACTAACCGGTCTATAATTGCTAGGTTTACTTTTAGAACCCTTTTTAAACAATGGAACAACATGCGCAGTACGCCAATCCTCGGGGACTATTCCAGTTTCTAATGACATTTGAAATATTTCTGTCATAGCCCCGGCTATTTCTACACTAACTTCCCTCAATGTCCTAGGGAATATCCTGTCAGGACCTGGAGACTTATCCACTTTTATATTTTTCAAAAGTGCCAGTACTTCTTTTACTTTGAAACTCATAGTATCCATAGCTACTCTACTAGTTTCCCTTACCTCACATAATTCAATATCCTTCTCCTTGGTGAATACCGAAGAAAAGAAATTGTTCAATATCTCCCCCATCTCTTTTGGCTCTGCAGATAGCTGTCCACTCGGTCTCTCCAATGGACCAATTTTATCCCTTGTTATCCTTTTGCTATTAACATAGCTGTAGAAACCCTTTGGATTTACTTTCACCTTACTTGCCAAAGCAACCTCATATCTTCTTTTAGCTTTTCTAATTTCTTTCTTTAGATTCTTTTTACATTCCTTATACTCCTCAAGCACATCATTTACTTCATGCTGCCTATAATTATTGTAGATCTCCCTCTTTTTCCGAACAAGATGTCCAATTTCCCTTGAAAACCAGGGCTCTTTCCAATTTTTACTGGTTCCTTTCAACCGAACAGGAACATAAAGATTTTGTACTCTTAAAATTTCCCCTTTAAATGTCCTCCATTTCTCCTCTACATCTTTCCCATAAAACAAAATGTCCCAGTTCACTCCTTTTAAATCATCTCGCATCTCGTTAAAGTTAGCCTTTCTCCAATCAAAAATCTCAACCCTAGGCCCAGTTCTGTCCTTCTCCATAATTATATTGAAACTAATGGTATTGTGATCACTGGACCCGAAGTGCTCCCCTACGCATACCTCCACCACCTGTCCCGTCTCATTTCCTAACAGGAGGTCCAGAACTGCCCCTCCTCTAGTAGGCACCTCTATGTATTGCTGCAAAAAACTATCCTGCACACATTTTACAAACTCCAAACCATCCAGCCCATTTACAGAATGTGTTTCCCAGTCTCTGTGTGGAAAGTTGAAATCTCCCACAATCACTACCTTGTGCTTACTACTAATATCTGCTATCTCGCCAGAGTCCAGGATGTCTCGGAGTGGCTGGACGGCATCCTCAAGAGTGAGGGGGAGCAGCCGGAAGTTGTTGTGCATGTTGGCACAAATGATATAGGTCGGAAGCGGAAGGGGGTTGTGCAACAAGAATTTATGGAATTGGGTAGAAGACTGAAACGCAAGACCTGCAAGGAAGTGATCTCAGGATTGCTTCCAGTACCTCGTGCCAACGAAGGTAAGAATAGGAAGATAGAGGAAATGAATGTATGGCTGATGAGTTGGTGCAGGGGGCAGGAATTCGGATTTCTGTATCATTGGGATCTCTTCAGGGGCAGGAGTGACCTGTATAAAGGGATGGGTTGAACATAAAGTGAAGGGGGACCAACATCCTAGCGGGAAGGTTTGCTAATGCCACACGGGAGGGTTTAAACAGGATAGGCAGGGGGGTGGGATCACGTGCAGGGCAGAGGCACTTGCGAGGCTAGAAGTTGGTATAGAGGGTAGTGTGGGAAAGGTTAGTGGACAGAATAGGCAGGTGAAAGGTGGAGAGGGAGGAAGGTGGGTTGGTTTAAACTGCATGAATTTAATGCAAGGGGCCTGATGGGTTAGACAGATGAGCTTAGGGCATGGATAGGTACGAACGACTGGGACGTTGTAGCCATGACTGAAACCTGGTTAAGGGAGGAGCAGGACTGGCAGCTCAATGTTCCAGGGTACATGAGCTTCAGAAGAATGAGGTGATGGAAAAAGAGGGGGGAGGGGGGTGCATTGTTGGTTAAGGAGGATGTCACGGCTGTTTTCAGAGGTGACATTACGGACAGCTCATCTAGTGAAGCTATATGGGTGGAGCTAAGGACCAAGAAAGGGATGATCACCTTGTTGGGGGTGTACTACAGATACCCTAATAGTCAATAGAAATTAGAGGAACAAATGTGGAGGCCCCCACATGTGAGAGGGCAACGCTGGATCTAGTATTGGGAAATTGGGAAGGGCAAGTTAATGAAGTGCGTGTGGAGGAGCCTTTTGGGACGAGTGACCACAGTTCGATTAGGTTTAAGATAGTTATGGAGAGGGTCCACATGTTAAAATGCTCAGGGTATGAGAGAAGGTCTCACTCAAGGTGAGTGCAGCAGGGAAAAGGAACATGGACCAAGTGGGATATTTTCAGGAGTGTACTGAAAAGAGCTCAGGATGTGTACAGCCCCATTATAGTGACAGGCAAAGAAGGTAAACGTAAGGAAGCTTGGCTGACGAGGGAAATTAAGACGTCAAAAACAAGAAGGATGCTTGGGACTGGTATAGGCAGCTGGGATCAAGTGCATCCTTGGAGGAGTTTCAGGAACTGCGGACTAAAGTAAGAAAGGATATCAGAAGGGCAAAAAGGGGCCAGGAGATAGCTCTGGCGGGTAGCATTAAGGACAATCCCAAGAGATTTTATAAATACATAAGGGGGAAAAGGGTAACTAGAGAGAGAGTGGGACTTCTCAGGAATCAAAATGGTCACCTCTGTGTGGAGCCACAGGAGATGGGCAAGGTACTAAATGAGTATTTCTCCTCTGAATTTGCCAAGGAGAAAGACAGTAAGACAGAAATTGGAGCAGTCACTGGAAGTGTCTTGAGAGCAGTCAGGGTTACCGTCGAATAAGTACTGAAGGTACTGTCGTCATTGAAGGTAGACAAATCTCCAGGGCCTGATCAAATATATTCCAGGACATTGCGGGAAACTAGAGTGGAAATTGCGCGAGCCCTGGTTGAAATTTATGAGTCGTCCTTAAATACAGGAGAGGTGTCAGAAGATTGGAGGGTGGCAAATGTTGTGCCTCTTTTCAAGAACGGCTGCAGGAAAAATACTGGGAACTATAGGCATAATATAGATAAATGTGAGGTTATCCACTTTGGCGGCAAAAACAAGGTGGCAGATTATTATCTCAATGGGGTTAGGTTAGGTAAGGGGGAGGTACAATGAGACCTGGCTGTCCTTGTACACCGGTCATTGAAAGTTGGCGTGCAGGTACAGCAGGCAGTGAAGAAAGCTAATGGAATGTTGGCCTTCATAACAAGAGCATTTCAGTACAGGAGTAAAGAGGTTTTTCTGCGGTTGTATAGGGCTCTGGTGAGACCACATCTGGAGTATTGTGTACAGTTTTGGTCTCCTAATTTGAGGAAGGACATCCTTGTGATTGAGGCAGTGCAGCGTAGGTTCACGAGATTGATCCCTGGGATGGCGGGACTGTCATATGAGGAAAGATTGAAAAGACTAGGCTTGTATTCACTGGAGTTTAGAAGGACGAGGGGTTATCTTATAGAAACATATAAAATTATAAAAGGACTGGACAAGCTAGATGCAGGAAAAATGTTCCCAATGTTGGGTGAGTCCAGAACCAGGAGCCACAGTCTTAGAATAAAGGGAAGGTCATTTAAGGTGAGAAAAAACTTTTTTACCCGGAGAGTTGTGGATTTATGGAATTTCCTGCCACAGAGGGCAGTGGACGCCAAATCACTGGATGGATTTTAGAGAGAGTTGGATAGAGCTCTAGGGGCTAGTGGGGTCAAGGGCTAGTGGCAGACAGGAAGCAAAGGGTAGGAGTAAACAAATCCTTTTCAGAATGGCAGGCATTGAGTAGTGGGGTACCGCAAGGCTCAGTGCTGGGACCCCAGCTATTTACAATATACATTAATGATTTGGATGAGGGAATTCAATGCAACATCTCCAAATTTGCAGATGACACCAAGCTGGGGGGGTATAGTTAGGTGTGAGGAGGATGCTAGGAGGCTGCAGGGTGATTTGGAAAGGCTGAGTGAATGGGCAGATGCATGGCAGATGCAGTATAATGTGGATAAATGTGAGGTTATCCACTTTGGTGGCAAAAACATGAGGGTAGACTATTATCTGAATGGTGGCAGATTAGGAAAAGGGGAGATGCAACGAGACCTGGGTGTCATGGTACACCAGCCATTGAAAGTAGGCATGTAGGTGCAGCAGGCAGTGAAGAAAGCAAATGGTATGTTAGCATTCATAGCGAAAGGATATGAGTATAGGAGCAGGGAGGTTCTACTGCAGGTGTACAGGGTTTTGGTGAGACCACACCTGGAGTATTGCGTACAGTTTTGGTCTCCAAATCTGAGGAAAGGCATTCTTGCCATAGAGGGGGTTCAGAGAAGGTTCACCAGACTGATTCCTGGGATGTTGGGACTTTCATATGAAGAAAGACTGGATAGACTTGGCTTGTACTCACTGGAATTTAGAAGAAAGAGGGGGGATCTTATAGAAACTTTAAAAATTCTTAAGGAGTTGGACAAGCTAGATGCAGGAAGATTGTTCCCGATGTTGGGGGAGTCCAGAACAAGGGGTCACAGTCTAAGGATAAGGGGGAATTCCTTTAGGACCGAGATGAGGAAAATATTCTTTACACAGAGAGTGGTGAGCCTCTGGAATTCTCTTCCACAGAAGGTCGTTGAGGCCAGTTCATTGGCTATATTCAAGAGGGAGTTGGATGTGGCTCTTGTGGCTAAAGGGATCAGGGGGTATGGAGAGAAGGCAGGTACGGGATACTGAGTTGGATGATCAGCCATGATCATATTGAATGGCGGTGCAGTCTTGAAGGGCCGAATGGCCTACTCCTGCACCTATTTTTCTATGTTTCTATGTTTCTATGATATGGGGATAAGGCAGGCATGGGTTATTGATAGCGGACGATCAGCCATGATCACAATGAATGGCTGTACTGGCTTGAAGGGCTGAATGGCCTCCTCCGGCACCTATTTTCTATGTTTCTAGGCCGGTGAGCTTAACATCTGTAGTTGGTAAGTTACTGGAGAGTATTCTGAGGGATAGGTTATACAGACATTTGGATGGGCAAGGGCTGATTAGTGATAGTCAGCATGGTTTTGTACGTGGGATGTCGTGTCTCACAAATCAGATTGATTTTTTTTGAAGACGTGACCAAAGAAGTTGATGAGCGTAGAGCTGTAGATGTTGTGTACATGGACAACATCAATCTGTAAGACGATCGATAAGGTTCCGCATGGTAGGCTTCTCTGAAAGGTTAGATTGCATTGGGATCCAAGGAGAGATAGCTGAATGAATAGCAAATTGGCTCCATGGAAGGAAGTAGAGGGTGATGGTGGAAGGTTGCTTCTCAGAGTGGAGGCCTGTGATTGGTGGTGTGCCTCAGGGTTCAGTGCTGGGCCCGTTACTGTTTGTTATCTACATCAATGATTTGGATGAGAACATACAGGGCAAGATTAGCAAGTTTGCTGATGATACAAAAGTTAATGATTTTGTAGATAGTGAACTTTTTGTGAAAGATTGCAGCAGGATCTGGATCGATTGGTCAGTTGGGTGGAGGAATAGTTGATGGAATTTAATGTGAGGTGTTGCATTTTGGGACGTCGAACAAGGGCAGGACCTACACGGTAAATGGGAGGCCTCTATGTAGTGTTGTAGAGCAGAGCGATCTAGGAGTAGAGGTGCATGGTTCATTGAAGGTCGATTTGCAGGTAGATAAGGTGGTCAAAAAGGCTTTGGCACTTTGGCCTTCATCAGTCAGAGTATTGAGTATAGAAGTTGGGAGGTCATATTGCAATTGTATAAAATATTGGTGAGACCGCAATCAGAATATTGTATTCAGTTCTGGGCACCATGTGATAGGAAAGATATTGTCAAGCTTGAAAGGATTCAGAAAAGATTCACAAGGATGTTGCCAGGACTAGAGGGTGTGAGCTATAGGGAGAGATTTAGTCGGCTGGGTCTCTATTCCATGGAGCGCAGGAGGATGAGATGAGATCTTAGAGAGGTATATAAAATCATGGGAGGAATAGATCGGGTTGATGCACAGAATCTCTTGCCCAGAGTAGGGGAATCGAGGACCAGAGGACATAGGTTCAAGGTGAAGGGGAAAAGATGTAATAGGAATCTAAAGGGTAACTTTTTCCCACAAAGGGTGGTGGGTCTATGGAACAAGCTGCCAGAGGAGGTAGTTGATGCTGGGAATATCCCATCATTTAAGAAACGGTTAGGCAAGTACATGGATAGGACAAGTTTGGAGGGACATGGAGCAGGCAAGTGGGACTGGTGTAGCTGGGACATTGTTGGTAGTGTGGGCGAGTTGGGCCGAACGGCCTGTTTCCACACTGTATCACTCTATGACTCAATGACTCTACTTTTCATAACGTGTGGAAAGACCAGGATTCATAATGCTTTTACACTCAATACCTTGCATTCTCTTGTAAACACTCCCTCCACCCTTCTTCCTGAGCCAGCAAGAAACCGTTATTACAGGGCAACAATTTTATTTGTTTCAAGATTGCGAATTTCAAATTTGTCAATGTTGATTGAGCAATAGTAGAATTAGTAGTCCACTAACAGAAACTCCATTATGCTGCAGCCCCAAATATGGAGCTATCTTCAAATCAAGCTCTTCTGTCAAATTCAGCTGCTGCTGTCCACTTTCCATTTGATCTTCAGCTTCTTCTGATTAACATGGGGACATGGCTCCTCAAGGTGATATTTTATCAGTGGATGTCCTGCAGATGCTGGTTTACACCAAAGACACAAAGTGGTGGATTAGCTCACCAGTTCAGGCAGCATCTCTGGAGTAAAATGAGGCTCCACCTTCCAATGCACAATCCCAGGTGTGGCACTTCATAGGGGGGTTATGTCATTCGTCATAGTGGTCTTCCCATGGTACCAATGAACAGGACCAATCAGTAATAATCCAGTACCAATGAACAGCACCAGATACAGGTGAGATGAATAGTAGGAGACAGTTCATAAAATCATGCTAATTAAGAAGTGGAATGGAAAATTTGAATATCTGATAATGACTACATTTTGAATTAAACACCTTTATTGCTTTTGGCACGTTGGTGTGCAGCAGTGTGATTTAACAATAGCATTTTTATGGTCAGGATGGCATTGATACAGAAATTGACTGAATTACTTCTTGCTCAATGTTCAGAAGGATAAGGGGCAGATTAACCTGCAGTATATTGAGAGCATGACTCATAGATTGTGTTCCCTTAAGAAATTTGAGAGGGTGGACACAAAGTGTGGGAGTAACTCAGCGGGCCTGGCAGCATCTCTGGAGAAAAAGGATGGTACCCTTCTTTAGACTTCAGACTGAAGAAGGATCCCAATCCGGAAAGTCACCCATTCTTATTCTCCAGAGATGCTGCCTGACCCCCTGAGTTACTCCAGCACATTGTGTCTAACTTCGGTATAAACCAGCATCTGTAGTTCTTTTTTCCTAAATTTGGAGACTGGGTATGTGGGTTGACGAATATATATGATATTGCACCTTCCATTCGGAACATTGCAAATTATTTAAAAATCAATTGTCAAAGCGTAGTAATCTTGATAATGCCAGAAAGCTGGCAGGGTATTCCACCTCAATCTCAGTCTATGACCTTGGAGTAAATCTGTTCAAAGGAACACTTTTGAAACGCACATTGATTGAGGTTCATGCAGAAAAGAGGCATCACTGTGTAAACGTAAGGGACCAAATTTCTCACAGTCTTAAGAGCCTGTCCCACCAGCATGCGATTCCATGCGGTGAGCGCGACCAAACCGGCAGCGGGGGCTGCGCGGAGGTCGGGTGATCCCCGTACAGGGCCCGTCCCACCAGCATGCGCCTGCATGTGGCAAGCGCGACCAAACCGGCAGCAGGGGCCACGCGGAGGTCGGGTGAGTGGCGCAACGCGGTGCAAAGTGAGGCGAACTTGGAGCGAAGTCTCAAAGGTAAGTTCACCAGGACAGAGAGGGGCACACACAGAGAGGGTCATGGAGCCACACACAGAGAGGGTCACGGAGGCACCTACAGATAGGTTCATGGAGGCACGACGTCGAGGCAGTGTGTAATGCGTCAAGGCGATAGCGAGCCGACAAGCCGTTACCGCGTGGAATTTTTGAACAGGGTCAGTTTTCCGGAGCCCCGCGCAATGTCGGGAAGAACTCCGCACAATTCCGCACAGCTCCAGCGATCAAAGTGGGACCAGCCCCGCGACGCCAGACGGCTCAAGCGACCACATAGGTCACGCTCATCGCATGAAGTTGCGTGCTGGTGGGACAGGCCCTTTAAGAGTGAATTTGAGGTTACTGCCCAAGATCTGTAAATGACATTTAAATTATAAGCTTACTTTCTGGTGTATTGTTGGCATAAACCTGACAATATAGCAATTGAATTTTTGAGGAGGTGGTGAAGATGATTGATGAGAGTAGGGCAGCAGGTGTGGTCTACATGGACTCAAGTGAAGTATTCAACGAGGTCCCCCATAGTATGTGTTGGAAGGAACAGCAGCTGCTGGTTTAAACCAAAGATAGACACAAAAAGCTGGAGTAACTCAGCGGGAAAGGCAGCATCTCTGGAGAGAAGGAATTGGTGACATTTTCGGTCAAAACCTTTCTTCGGAAGATGTTGCCTGTCCTGCTGAGTTATTCATTTTACTCCAGCTTTTTGTGTCTATCTTCTCTCATAGTATGTTGATCCCGAAGATTAAGGCACATGAGATCCCGTGGATTTTGAAGCAACAGCAACAAAGAGAAGCAGGAGAAAGCACTGATTGGCTCTAGCCCAAGTGGGAGGAGAGTTCTCAGTGAGTCAGAGGGGGAGAGCAGTTAAAAAGGAGAGGCAAAGCACAGGCAGACTTCACTCAGTCTTCCCGTGGATTTTGAAGCAACAGCAACAAAGAGAAGCAGGAGAAAGCACTGATTGGCTCTAGCCCAAGTGGGAGGAGAGTTCTCAGTGAGTCAGAGGGGGAGAGCAGTTCCTCAAAACTGAGGAATTTGGTTTGTAAATTAGGCAATTGAACAGTCAATATAAGCAAGGCAGCTCTTGGGGAGAGGCAGTGAGGGAGTGGTCTTGTGAGGGAAGTGCCCTGTGAGTAAAGTGCCCTGTGAGTAAAGTGTGAGTCTTTGGCTCGAGAGTCTTCGGCGAGGAGGCTGCGCAAAATACTGGATAGGGCGAGACCGAGGCAAAAGAAGATGTCAAGCAAGCTGATGCAGTGTGATGCTTGCAGTATGTGGGAGGTCAAGGACACTGCTGGTGCCTCTGGATGCTACAAATGTGAGAAGTGCATCCAGGTACAGCTCCTGAAGGACCGTGTTGGGGAACTGGAGAAACAAGTGGATGACCTCAGGTTCATTCGAGAAACTGAGTCGTTTCTCGACAAGTCCTTCAGTGAGATTGTTACACCCAAGGCACTAGAAGAGAGAAGGTGGGTGACGGTGAGAAAGGGAGGAAAACATGGGATGCAAAGGTCCCCGGGTGTTGTACCTCTTGTGAACAGGTTCACCCACGTGGAAGCTGCCGGGACAGAAGACGGTATCCCACTGAGCGGCGGACTGGCTTGCCAAACAAAAAGGGCTGTTGAGCCAAACCCACAGAGGCCAAAGTCGGGCAACGCCATTGTAGTTGGAGACTCCATTGTGAGAGGTACGGACAGGGGTTTTTGCGGCAACAGACGGGATTCCAGGATGGTGTGCTGCCTTCCTGGTGCCAGGATCCAGGATGTTACGGACAGAGTGCAGACAATCCTCAAGGGCGAAGGTGACCAGCCGGAAGTGGTCGTGCATGTTGGCACAAATGATGTTGGAAAGAAGGAGATGAATTTTTTTGCAGCGGGACTTCAGAGAGCTCGGAAAAATGCTGAAAAGCAGGACTTCCAGGGTTGTTATCTCCGGTTTGCTTCCAGTTCCTCGTGCTGGCGAGAGCAGGAACAGGGAGATATGGGACCTGAATGTGTGGCTGAGGAACTGGTGCAGGGGGCAGGGATTTAGATTCTTAGATCACTGGGATTTTTTTTATAGTAAGGGGGAACTGTACAAAAGGGACGGATTGCATCTTAACAGGTGGGGGACCAGCATTCTGGCCGGCAGGTTTGCCACTGCTACACGGATGGTTTTAAACTGAATAAGGGGGGTGGGGTATCAAATGGGATAGTCGAGGACGGAGTTAGAGGGAAAGAGAGTAAAGCGATGGTTAATGACCCCAGAATTAACGGGGAAGAAAGCTCACAAAGGGATAGGAGAGTATGGCCAAGTGTAATAGGGATCGATGTGAAAGGGGCCACTTGTCAACATAATTGTATAAGGAGTGTTGTAAAAACAAGCCTGAAGGCTTTGTGTCTCAATGCGAGGAGCATTCGTAATAAGGTGGATGAGTTGAAGGTGCAGATAGCGATTAATGACTATGCTATAGTTGGAATCACGGAGACTTGGCTCCAGGATGACCAAGGCTGGGAGCTGAACATCCAGGGATATTCAATATTCAGGAGGGATAGACGAAAAGGAAAAGGAGGTGGGGTAGCGTTGCTGGTGAGAGAGGAGATTAATGCAATAGAAAGGAAGGACATTAGCGTGGAGGATGTGGAATCGATATGGGTAGAGCTGCGAAACTCTAAGGGGCAGAAAACGCTAGTGGGAACTGTGTACAGGCCACCTAACAGTAGTATTGGAGTTGGGGATGGCATCAAACAGGAAATTAGAAATGCGTGCAACAAGGGTAACACGGTTATAATGGGTGACTTCAATCTGCATGTAGATTGGGTGAATCAAATTGGCAGGGGTGCTGAGGAAGAGGATTTCCTGGAATATATGCGGGATAGTTTTCTCAACCAACATGTGGAGGAACCAACGAGAGAGCAGGCTATTCTAGACTGGGTATTGAGTAATGAGGAAGGTTTAGTTAGCAGTCTTGTTGTGCGTGGCCCCTTGGGCAAGAGTGACCATAATATGGTTGAGTTCTTCATTAGGATGGAGAGTGACAAAATTAAGTCAGAAACAAGGGTTCTGAACTTGAACAAAGGTAACTTTGAAGGTATGAGATGTGAATTGGCCAAGATAGACTGGCAGGTTATTCTTAAAGGGTTGACAGTGGATGTGCAATGGAAGGTATTTAAAGACTGCATGGATGAAGTACAAAAGTTGTTCATACCAGTTTGGCAAAAGAATAAATCGGGGAAGGTGGTGCATCCATGGATAACAAGGGAAATCAGGGATAGTATAAAAACAAAAGATGAGGCATACAAATTTGCCAGAAAAAGCAGCCTACCGGAGGACTGGGAGAAATTCAGAATCCAGCAGAGGAGGACAAAGGGCTTAATTAGGAAAGGGAAAATAGATTATGAAAGGAAACTGGCAGGGAACATAAAAACTGACTGCAAAAGTTTTTATAGATATGTAAAGAGAAAGAGACTAGTTAAAACAAATGTTGGTCCCTTGCAGTCAGAAACAGGTGAATTGATCATGGGGAACAAGGACATGGCAGACCAATTGAATAACTACTTTGGTTCTGTCTTCACTAAGGAAGACATAAATAATCTGCCGGAAATAGCAGTGGAACGGGGGTCAAATAAGATGGAGGAACTGAGTGAAATCCAGGTTAGCCGGGAGGTGGTGTTGGGTAAATTGAACGGATTGAAGGCCGATAAATCCCCAGGGCCAGATAGTCTGCATCCCAGAGTACTCAAGGAGGTAGCCACAGAAATAGTGGATGCATTAGTGATATTTTTTCAAAATTCCTAAGATTCTGGAGTAGTTCCTGAGGATTGGAGGGTAGCTAATGTAACCCCACTTTTTAAAAAAGGAGGGAGAGAGAAAGCGGGGAATTACAGACCAGTTAGTCTAACATCGGTAGTGGGGAAACTGCTAGAGTCAGTTATTAAAGATGGGATAGCAGCGCATTTGGAAAGTGGTGAAATCATTGGACAAAGTCAGCATGGATTTACGAAAGGTAAATCATGTCTGACAAATCTGATAGAATTTTTCGAGGATGTAACTAGTAGAGTGGATAAGGGAGAACCAGTGGATGTGTTATATCTAGACTTTCAGAAGGCTTTCGACAAGGTCCCGCATAAGAGATTAGCATACAAACTTAAAGCACACGGTATTGGGGGTTCAGTATTGATGTGGATAGAGAACTGGCTAGCAGACAGGAGGCAAAGGGTAGGAGTAAACGGGTCCTTTTCAGAATGGCAGGCAGTGACTAGTGGGGTGCCGCAAGGCTCAGTGCTGGGACCCCAGCTATTTACAATATATATTAATGATTTGGACGAGGGAATTCAATGCAACATCTCCAAATTTGCAGATGATACCAAGCTGGGGGGTATAGTTAGGTGTGAGGAGGATGCTTGGAGGCTGCAGGGTGATTTGGATAGGCTGAGTGAATGGGCAGATGCATGGCAGATGCAGTACAATGTGGATAAATGTGAGGTTATCCACTTTGGTGGCAAAAACATGAGGGTAGACTATTATCTGAATGGTGGCAGATTAGGTAAGGGGGAGATGCAACGAGACCTGGGTGTCATGGTACACCAGTCATTGAAAGTAGGCATGCAGGTGCAGCAGGCAGTGAAGAAAGCAAATGGTATGTTAGCATTCATAGCGAAAGGATTTGAGTATAGGAGCAGGGAGGTTCTACTGCAGTTGTACAGGGTTTTGGTGAGGCCACACCTGGAGTACTGCGTACAGTTTTGGTCTCCAAATCTGAGGAAAGACATCCTTGCCATAGAGGGGGTACAGAGAAGATTCACCAGACTGATTCCTGGGATGTCAGGACTTTCATATGAGGAAAGATTGGATAGACTCGGTTTGTACTCGATGGAATTTAGAAGATTGAGGGGGGATCTTATAGAAACCTACAAAATTCTTAAGGGGTTGGACAAGCTAGATGCTGGAAGATTGTTCCCGATGTTGGGGGAGTCCAGAACAAGGGGTCACAGTCTAAGGATAAGGGGGAATTCCTTTAGGACCGAAATGAGGAAAACATTCTTTACACAGAGAGTGGTG
This sequence comes from Raja brachyura, assembly GCA_963514005.1. The sequence goes on from OY740781.1 coordinate 34,780,393, forward strand.
AGTCTCTGGAATTCTCTGCCACAGAAGGTAGTTGAGGCCAGTTCATTGGCTATATTTAAGAGGGCGTTAGATGTGGCACTTGTGGCTAAAGGGATCAGGGGGTATGGAGAGAAGGCAGGTACGGGATACTGAGTTGGATGATCAGCCATGATCACATTGAATGGCGGTGCAGGCTCGAAGGGCCGAATGGCCTACTCCTGCACCTATTTTCTATGTTTCTATGTTTCTATCCATGGTGATTGGATTCAACATTGGATTGGTCATAGAAGACAGACGGTAGTGGTAGAAGTATGTTATTGTGACCAGTGGTATTCTGCAGAGACCAATGCTGTTTGTCAGATATATAAATGATTTTTACATAAATGTGGGGGGGCTTTTTAGTAAATTTGCAGAATGCACAAAAAATGGATTTGTAGAGTTGTGGATTTTGAGGAAGGTTGTGAAAATATGCAGCCTAGCCTGTCTATTGGACTTGCTTTCATTGAAGATAGACACAAAAAGCTGGAGTAACTCAGCGGGTCAGACAGCATCTCTGGAGAAAAGAAACAGGTGACTTTTTGGGTCAAGACACATCTTCAGACTAAGAGTCAGGGTAAAGGGAAATGAAAGATATAGACGGTGATATAGAGAGAAATAGAACAAATGAATGAACGATATGCAAAAAGTAACAATGTTCAAGGAAACAAACCATTGTTAGCTGTGGGCTAGGTGAAAACACGTTACAGACATTGAGACTGAACAAAACGACATTTGACGCTAGAACCACGGTTAGAGGGGGGATGGAGGGGGAGGGGATGCTAGGGTTATCAAGTCATTCTGCAGATGAGAAATCAATGCTCATTGAGCTGGGTTGTAGGCTGCCCATGTAAAATGTGCTATTCCTCCAATTTGCGTTTGGCCTCACACTGACATTGGAGGAGGGCTAGGACAGAAAGGTCAGTGTGGGACCCTTATATATGGACTTAAAGCCTCCTCAGATCCCTCACTCATTGCATCCCATCCCCCTGCAAATCTAGTCTAAGTACTCCCGAGTGGCACTAGCAAACCTGTCTGCCAAGATATTGGTTCCCCTCGTGTTTAGGTGCAAGACTTCCAAGTAAAAGTACTTCTTATTGAGCTCAGTTGTTTGTCAGAGATCCATGTGAGGGATGGGTTAAATTTGAATTTGTATTTTTGACAAATGTCAACCCATTGTATTTATCCTGTGTACTTCAAATGTACCAGTAGAGAAGTAAAGTTGCTTTTCATAGCAAAGTTGCTTTACAAGCTATACATCTAATTGAAGCTAATATAATTGACGATGAGCTAGACACCTTTTCTGGCTATAATTGTTACTTAGAATAATTTCCTTCCTCTTTCTATCAAGGTAAATCGCAATTGCATTAGCCAATAATGGTGATTTTCATTCATATAAGATTTCGAGGGATTGAGATCAACACCCCTTGAGAATTTGGCAGCTTGCCAGTGCAAAATAATCATCTGTTAAAAAAACAGAATTATACATTCTTTCTTCCTGGTTATAACCATCACATTAACAGTTTGATTTTATTAAAACAATCATGCTGGAGTTTAAAACTTTCAAAGTAAAATTAATGATGGTACAGAGCGCACAAGCTCATCACAGGATGGAAGTCTGCCATCTGCAGTATTGGTCGTGGCAAATGTATTGCAGTCCAGGGCCACATCTGAAGGAAAATCAGAATGTGTATTATCATTTGTGACGGCCAAAATTCAAAACTGTACCTCATCGCTTTTCTTGGTTTTATTTCAGATTTCGGGTCAGTCGAGGCAGCATCTTCCTCCAACACTTCTTTGGGTTGGCTTGCACTTGCTTTCCTCCTTTCTAAAGAGGACACAAACTGCTGAAGTAAGTCAGTGGATCAGGCAACATCTCTGGAACATGGAATGGTGATGTTTCGATCAGTCTGTGTTCAATCAGTCTGAAGAAGGGTCCTGACCTGAAAAGTCACCTATCCATCTTCTTCAGAGATGCTGTCTGACCCATTGTGTTACTCCAGGGCTTTCTGTCCTTTTGCGCAAATCATCATTGGCAGTTACTTGTTTCCACATTGCTACTTTCTAACCTATCCAATCATTTTAAATAAGTGGTATTCTTCCTGTACATGAATGGGTACCTCTAGAATTCCCCAAGGATCTATCTTTACACCCTTTCTATTTCACAATTAGATGCCGGGTCTTGGCAACACCCTTCAAATGTACACCATCACATTTTATTTGTACACTGATGATACCTAATTGTAAATTCTTCTCAGTTTCTTAATTATCTCCTCATTTATACACAGACATTTTTTCAACCAAATATTGGGAAAACCAAATCCATTGGTTAAGCAATTCCATCACACAATCTTGATTAGAACGGGTGTCAAGGGTTATGGGGAGAATACAGGAAAATGGGATTAGGAGGCAAAGATCAGCCATGATTGAATGGTGGAGTAGACTCAATGGGCCAAATGGCCTAATTCTACTCCTATAACTTGTAAACAATGCATGGTTTATTTGAACATTGTGCTAGTGATGTACATGGGAAAGTTCACCAGATAAAGGGGCCGAAATTTAGGATTTTTTTTAGTTATGGTTTTTCTATTACAAAGTATACCAAAGGATTCAACTCGAGTAAAGTGGCAGAAAATATTTCCCATCTTTATTAAAGTAAAGCCTGCTTCATGATCGAGGAGAAGGGCTTTGATGTTCCAACCCACATTCTGATTTATACCAAAGGTAGAAATTAAATGCTGGAGTAACTCAGCAAGTCAGGCAGCATCTCTGGAGAAAACGAATAGGTGACATTTCAGGCCGGACCCCTTCAGACTGAGCATAGAGGTAAAGCAATATGTCCCAAACATTATGGTGCCCTGAAATGGGGGGGACTATGTATAAACACAGCTGTAATTTCGACATGGTGAAACCAAAATGTATAAAAATGGCCTTTAATAAAATCTGACAACGTGCACTTTAACCATATGTGATATTTTCTATTACAAATCTCAAATTGTGGAGTACAGAGGCAAATAAATAAATGATGGGTCTTTGGCCCAAACATTATGGAGGGCGCTGTATGTGTACAATTGTCCCTAGTGTGTGTAAGATAGTGTTAGTGTGCGGGGATCACTGGCTGGTGCAGACTAGGTGGGCCGAAGGGCCTGTTTCTGCGCTGTATCTCTAAACTAAACCTTATGTACAATCTGGCTAATTCTTTCATCCCGTATAGTTAGAGCTAAGTTTGGGGAATGGTAGGGCATTGATTGTGGTCTTTCTTGTGGCCACAAATGTAAGACAGTATAAAATGTTTTGGTGTGCACTGTCTAATTTCCAGAGTACTCACAGACAGTGTCCAGATGATTCATTGTTGACTCTTGGCCTTATGTTCTTTTATCAGCAGACTGGACTAGAAGATGACTGGGAGCATTTGTGTTTTCTTGCCATTTCCTGACTTTGAAAACAATCGTGTGCAGGCGAGATCAAAGCGCCTATGATTCTCTGAAAGATAAAAGGTACAAATGAAACTCAGAAGGGTAGTCAGTTATATGCAAACAAGTGTTGAAATTCAAAAACATTTTAGACCTCTCTTCTGTAATACTTTGTTTGGATGAATAATTCATATCAACTCGGTGACATAAGTACAAATGTATTCTATTCCAGGAATGGGATACAGTTCCAGGGACAAGCCTCCATTGACAATCAACCTATAGTCTCCACAGATCCTAATGTTTGCAGCATGCTTTAACACTTGCATAATAAATATTGCCCATTCAGAGAATTACCAGATGCAATATTTTGCTCTCTGAAAACCTTTCTGACTCTATTTTATTTTTGTCCCGTTGGGCACTAACCAATTTAAAGAACCATGGCGGAGCTTGGGGATCAATATGAATTTTGACTAGGATGCCCTTCAATAGACCCAGTCCATCATTAGTTTAGTTTACTGATTACTGATATAGCGTGGAAACAGACCCACTGAGTCCACATGACCAGCAATCACAGGGCATTGGTTCTATCCTACACACTAGGGGCAATTTACAGAAGCCAATTAACCTACAAATATGCACGTCTTCAGAACGTGAAAGGAAACCAGAGCACCCAGATAAAACCCATCCGGTCACAGGGAGAATGTGCAGACTCTGTACGGACAGCATCAGTAGTAGGGATGGAAGCCGGGTCTCTGGAGCTGTAAGGCAGCAGCTCTAGTGCTGCGCCATAGTGAACCTCCTCTTGAAAACAGTAGTAATGTTCCAACTACCCCTTCTGTTTAGGGCAGCACAGCTGGTATAGCTGCTCCCTCACAACGTCAGAGGCCAGGATTCAATCATGACCTTGGGTGCTGTCTATGTGGAGCTTGCAACTACAGGCATGTCCTCGGGCACTCGGTCTCCTCCCACATCCCAAAGACATATGTGTTAGTAGCTGTAAATCTCCCCTGGTGTATAGGGGAGTGAATGAGAACATTGAACTAATGTGAAGAGGTGCGCAATGGGCAGCATGGACTCGGTGGCCCAAAGGGTCTGTTTCCCTGCTGTATAACTTTGTGAAAACATCATATACCTTTATGTGTTGAATGTTTCTCCAATTCAAAGAAGTTGATTTCAGCCAGCCACTTCCAAACAGGTCTGTTCTGGAGCTTCCAATCACCACTCGTTGGATCACTTGCAGACAATTTCCGATTTACCTATGCCTTTTTAAGTGTAGGTTTGGGCTTAGGTTTATGGTCAGGTGTACTGAGGTACAGTAAAAAGCTTTGTTTTGCATCTACCAAACATCCCTATATATATCTTTTTGCGACTCTACCTTCTCAATAGGCATAGATTCCCAAACTCATACAACTGAGAAAACACTCATGCCCACTGAGTCTACACTGACCGCCAAGCACCCATTTACACTAATTATACATAAATACCACTTTTGTAATTTCCCCACCTTCTTAACATCCCCCCTGCCCTCCCCCCCCCACTCATCTCCACCCCATCCCCGAATCTACTGCTTATTCCCCCACTAAATTCCCACTCACTCCTTCTAGCTATCAACTGTATCTGACATGTGACCAAAATCTTTATCTACTTAAAACCCTGCGGTGAAGATCCATAGGCTTACACTGTGAGCTTACACAGCTTACATTCATAGGCTGTGTGTGCATATGTGTGGCTTCTCCGAGCTCTCTGCCTGCTCACTGCACCCTCTTCACATTAGCAAAGATCTTTTTTTTAAAATAATTTACAGTAGAGGATGTACATGATGGAAGTGTTTAATGGATAACATATTGTTACATTTTAACACTGGATATGATTGCTTCTGATGTTACTGTGCTTCATAAATCAAACACAAAGAGGAAATGGATGTCAATTTTTTTTATTTAGCCAAATGCCCATGAGCTGTGTGCTTTTTTAAATAAATGTTTCTACATATTATTCTTGTTCTGAAGATAGACACAAAATGTTGGAGCAACTCAGTGGGACAGGCAACATCTCTGTAGAAAAATAATAGACAATAGACAATAGACATTGGACAATAGGTGCAGGAGTAGGCCATTTGACCCTTCGAGCCAGCACCACCATTCACTGTGATCATGGCTGATCATCCACAATCAGTACCCTGTTCCTGCCTTCTCCACAAATCTGTTGACTCCGCTATCATTAAGAGCTCTATCTAACTCTCTTGAAAGCATCCAGGGAATTGGCTTCCACTGCCTTCTGAGGAAGAGAATTCCACAAATTCATAACTGTCTGGATGAAAAAGTTTTTTCCTCATCTCTGTTCCAAAATGGACTTCCCCTTATTCTTAAACTGTGACCCCTGGTTCTGGACTCCCCCCACATTGGGAACATGTTTCCTGCCCCTAGCGTGTCCAATTTCTTAATACTCTTGTATGTTTCAATAAGATGCCCTCTCATCCTTCTAAATTCCAGTGAATACAAGCCCAGTCACCATTCTTACAACATATGACAGTCCTGTCATCCCGGGAATTAACCTCATGAACCTACGCTGCATTCCCTCAATAGCAAGAATGTCCTTCCTGAAATTTGGAGACCAAAACTGCACACAATAGTCTAGGTGTGGTCTCACTAGGGCCCTGTACAACTGCAGAAGGACCTCTTTGCTCCTATACTCAACTCCTCTTGTTATGAAGGCCAACATGCCATTAGCTTTCTTCACTACCTGCTGAACCGGCATGGTTACTTTCCGTGACTGATGAAGAAGGACCCCCCCCCAGATCTCGTTGTACTTTTCCTTTTCTCAATTTGACACTATTCAGATAATAATCTGCCTTCCTGTTTTTGCCATCAAAGTGGATAACCTCACATTTATCCATGTTAAACTGCATCTGCCATGCATCTGCCCACTCACCCAATCTGTCCAAGTCACCCTGCATCCTCATAGTATCCTCCTCACAGTTCACACTGCCACCCAGCTTTGTGTCATCTGCAGATTTGCTAATGTTATTTTTAATCCCTTCATCTAAAACATTAATGTATACTGTAAATAGCTGCGGATTCAGCACCGAGCCTTGCGGGTACCCCACTAGTCACTGCCTGCCATTCTGAAAGGGACCCATTAATCCCTACTCTTTGTTTCTTGTCTGCCAACCGATTTTCTATCCATGTCAGCACCCTACCCCCAATACCATGTGCTCTAATTTTGCCCACTTATCTCCTATTTGGGGCCTTATCAAAGACTTTCTGAAAGTCCAGGTACACTACATCCATTGGCTCTCCCTTATCCATTTTTGTGGCTACATCCACAAAAAATTCCAGAAGATTAGTCAAGCACGATTTCCCTATCGTAAATCCACTCTGACTCGGACTGATCCTGTTACTGCTTTCCAAATGTGCCGCTATTTCATCTTTTAGTAGGTGACCTTTTGGGTTGGAACGTCTGGAGAAGGGTTCTGACCTGAAATGTCTCCTATTCTTTTTCTTCTATTATTGTTTTGACAAGTTATTGAATCCATTTTAAATATATCTATTTCAATACATTTCTATTCAATAAACCTCAACCATCTTCTCCATTCATTAGCTTCATGACTAGCTTTCAATATCTTCTGAAATGACCTATGGAGACACTTGTTTCAATACAACTTGGGATGGGGAATAAATGCGGGACTGTTTAGCAAGACCTGGGTTTTGACAAAAATGACTAAAGATTAAAAAATTGCTACCAGGTGAACCTTTGTCACTTGCTTCTCCAGTAATATGAAGGGAATGTCATCAAGAGAATATGAAGATCATTTTAAAAGTGGGATTAATGTAGGATTTTTGCAAATGGGCAGTTGATGTTTCCATGTGACACGTCTCTATGGCTCTGCAGGTCTATAAATATGCTCTTCTTTAGATAAACCAGACGTACACAGTATTCCAGGTGCAATCTCACAAGGGCTCTGTATAATTGGAGAAATACATACCTTGTATTCAAATCATCTTGTAACAAAGGTCAAAATACCATTTGCCTTCCTGATTGCTTGCTGAACCTCCAAGTTAACCTTCGAGAATTGGTATAGAAAAGACACCCAGAACTGTGTGAAGGCTCATTTTTTTCATCCCTTACCATTTGACATATTTAAATGTCAAGCATAAATAATTACAGTTACAGCCTAGTTTATTGTAATGTGTACAGTGTACAGTGAAAAGCTTTTGTTGTGTGCTATCCAGTTAGCGGAAAGACAATACATGATTACAATCGAGCCATTTACAGTGTTTTGATACATGATAAGGGAATAACGTTTAGTGCATGATTAAAGCCAGCAAAGTCCAATTAAGGATAGTCTGAGGGTCACCAAAGAGGTACATAGTAATTCAGCATTGCTCTCTGGTTGTGGTCGGATTATTCAGATGCCTGATAACAGCTGTGAAGAAACTGTCCCTGAATCTAGTAGTGTGCATTTTCACACTTCTATACCTTTTGCCTGATGGGAGAGAGGAGAAGAGGGAGTAGTCAGGGTGCAACTCATCCTTAATTATTCTGTTGACCTTGCCGAGACAGCATTAGGTATAAATTGAGTCACTTGAATAATCCCCAATTGATTCCATAAACACTCATCAAATTCCCCACTTTTATCCTTTAAAAATCTACATTCAGTGACTTACATTCTCTCACACACAATGACACACATTGATTTGTGTAGTGGCTCAGTAAAGGACCTGAACAAATCCTTTGTGGTCTCAGAACACTTCATTCTGTTTTTCATCCATGGACGTCATCTACTCTTTGAACTCTTGATTCGCTCACTCCAGGATGACCACTATGGTAAAGCAGAATATTTAAAAATGGTGAAAGATTGTAAGGTATTAGGGTTCCATCTGCTACCTGGATTCAATTCTGACTTCTGGGACAGTTAGGGTGAAGTTTTGATGTTCTTCATGTGGCTCTTTCAGTTTCCTCTGGCTGCATTAATTTCATCCCTGAGGCGGAGGATCCGTTGCAGAGGGAGGAGCGACGACCGGGCAGTAGGTTCAAAAAACGATCGTGGGGCTTGTTTCCACAGAGGCCCAGGAGCCGTTGCAGAGGGAGGAGCGACGACCGGGCGGTAGGTTCAAAAACCGATCGTGGGGCTTGTTTTCACAGAGGTCCAGGAGCCATTGCAGAGGGAGGAGTGCCAAACTCTGTAACGTTCCATTCGCATTCCAAAACAAGTGGGCTCGAGGAAGCCGCTGATTGGTGGAAACGGACGAGACGAAGCAGCTGATTGGGAGTCCAATCCCTGCTGATTTCTTCCAGCACTTTGTATTGTATTGTACTTTGTATTGTAGCCAGGGTAAGGGGGGAGTATGAGTGCCAGGGCAGCTTACTGTTCTGGATGTCAGATGTGGGAGGTCATGGAGTCTGACAGCCCTCCAGATGTTCACATCTGTGCTAGGTGCATCGAGATGGGGCTCCTAAAGGAGTGTGTTAGGAACCTGGAGCAGCAGCTCGATGACCTCCGTCTGGTCAGGGAGAGCGAGGAGGTCATAGAGAGGAGTTACAGGGAGGTAGTCACTCCAAGACCACAGGAGGCAGACAAGTTGGTCACGGTTAGGAGGGGCAAGGGGCAGAGGCAGGAACTAGAGAGTACCCTGGTGGCTGTACACCTTGGCAATAAGTATTCCTGTTTGAGTACTGTTGGGGGAGACAGCCTACCTGGGGGTAGCGACAGCGGGCGGACCTCCGGTACAGAGATCGGCCCTGTTGCTCAGAAGGATAAGGAAAAGAAGAGGAGGGCAGTAGTAATAGGAGACTCTATAGTTAGGGGCTCAGATAGGCGATTCTGTGGACACTGTCAGGAGACCCGGATGGTAGTTTGCCTCCCTGGTGCCATGGTCTGGGATGTGTCTGAACGTGTCCAAGATATCCTGAAATGGGAGGGAGAGGAAGCTGAGGTCATGGTACATATAGGTACCAATGACATAGGTAGAAAAGAGAAGAGGTCCTGAAAGAAGAATTTAGGGAGTTAGGAGGAGAGTTGAGGAGAAGGACCGCATAGGTAACAATCTCAGGATTACTGCCTGTGCCATGCAACAGCGAGAGTAGGAATGGAGCGAGGTGGAGGATAAATGTGTGGTTGAAGGACTGGTGCAGAGGGCAGGGATTCAAGTTTCTGGATCATTGGGACCTCTTTTGGGGAAGGTATGACCTGTACAAAAAGGACGGGTTGCACTTGAACCCTAGGGGGACCAATATCCTGGCGGGGAGATTTGCAAAGGCTACTGGGGAGAATTTAAACTAGAACGGTTGGGGGTGGGGGGGGGGGGGGGGGGGGTGGGGGGGGATGACTCAAATAAAGAAAGCTAGTAGACAGTGTGTGAGGCAGGAGGCAGAGAAGGGAAGCACTCAGACCCAACATGTAGGGGAGAAAGAAGAAAAATATAATAAACAGAGAATAAGAGGTGGCGGGTATCTTAAATATGTGATCAGAGAGACAGAGGGGTGTAAAATGAGGGTAGAAGTAATAGATAGCAAGGTGAAAAGTAAAAGTGGCAGGCAGACAAATCCAGGCCAAAAATCAAAAAGGGCCACTTTTCAACATAATTGTGCAAGGAGTGAGGGTGTTGTAAAAACAAGCCTGAAGACTTTATGTCTCAATGCAAGGAGCATTCGTAATAAGGTGGATGAGCTGAATGTGCAGATAGTTATTAATGAATATGATATAGTTGGGATCACGGAGACATGGCTCCAGGGTGACCAAGGCTGGGAGCTAAACATTCAGGGATATTCAATATTCAGGAGGGATAGACAGAAAGGAAAAGGAGGTGGGGTAGTGTTGTTGGTTAGAGAGGAGATTAATGCAATAGAAAGGAAGGACATTACCTTGGAGGATGTGGAATAAATATGGGTGGAGCTGCGAAACACTAAGGGGCAGAAAACGCTAGTGGGAGTTGTGTTAACATCGGGAGCCGGTGGAGGAGCTCCATTCAGCGGCTTAGTCCCAAGCCGCTAAGAGGATTCTCCCGACGCCGGAGCACCATCACCCGGCGAGAATGGTCTGGAACATCGGGCCTCCGTGAAGGCGACTGCGGAGGCCTCAATAGGCCTGACTATGGGAGGACATGGGGATGGGGACTGGACATTGTGCCTTCCCTCATAATGGGAACTATTGTGGGGGGATGTTTTTTATGTTTAAAATCTCTTTATTATTGTTGTGTCTGGATTCTTTTTTTATGTGAGCTGCATTGGCAAGAAACATTTCAAAACACCAATTGGTGTACGTGACCAATAAAATAACCTTTGAACCTTTGTACAGGCCACCTAACAGTAGTAGTGGAGTTGGGGATGGCATCAAACAGGAAATTAGAAATGCGTGCAACAAAGGTAAAACGGTTATAATGGGTGACTTCAATCTACATATAGATTGGGTGAATCAAATTGGCAGGGGTGCTGAGGAAGAGGATTTCTTGGAATGTATGCGGGATAGTTTTCTAAACCAATATGTAGAGGAACCAATGAGAGAGCAGGCTATTCTAGACTGGATATTGAGTAATGAGGAAGTGTTAGTTAGCAGTCTTTTAGTGCGTGGCCCCTTGGGCAAGAGTGACCATAATATGGTTCAGTTCTTCATTAGGATGGAGAGTGACATAATTAATTCAGAAACAAGGGTTCTGAACTTAAAGAAAGGTAACTTTGAGGGTATGAGACGTGAATTGGCCAAGATAGACTGGCAATTGATTCTTAAAGGGTTGACGGTGGATAGGCAATGGAAGGTATTTAAAGACTGCATGGATGAACTACAAAAAATGTTCATCCCAGTTTGGCAAAATAATAAATCAGGGAAGGTAGTACATCTGTAGATAACAGGGATAGTATCAAAACAAAAGATGAAGCATACAAAATTAGCCAGAAAAAGAAGCCTACCAGAGGACTGGGAACAATTCAGAGTCCAGCAGTGGAGGACAAAGGGCTTAATTAAGAAAGGGAAAATAGATTATGAAAGAAAAATGGCAGGGAACATAAAAACTGACTGCAAAAGATTTTATAGATATGTGAAGAGAAAAAGATTAGTTAAAACAAATGTAGGTCCCTAGCAGTCAGAAACAGGTGAATTGATCATGGGGAACAAAGACATGGCAGACCAATTGAATAACTACTCAGGTTCTGTCTTCACTAAGGAAGACATAAATAATCTGCCTGAAATAGCTGGGGGCCGGGGGACAAATGAGATGGACGAACTGAGTGAAATCCAGGTTAGCTGGGAAGTGGTGTTAGGTAAATTGAATGGATTAAAGGCCGATAAATCCCCAGGGCCAGATAGGCTGCATCCCAGAGTACTTAAGGAAATAGCCCCAGAAATAGTGGATGCATTAGTGATAATTTTTCAAAACTCTTTACATTCTGGAGTAGTTCCTGAGGATTGGAGGGTAGCTAATGCAACCCCACTTTTTAAAAAGGGAGGGAGAGAGAAAACAGGGAATTACAGACCAGTTAGTCTAACATCGGTAGTGGGGAAACGGCTAGTCAGTTATTAAAGATGGGATAGCAGCGCATTTGGAAAATGGTAAAATCATTGGACTCAGTGGATGTGTTATATCTGGACTTTCAGAAGGCTTTCGACAAGGTCAAACATAAGAGATTAGTATGCAAACCTAAAGCACACAGTATTCGGGGTTCAGTATTGATGTGGATAGAGAACTGGCTGGCAGGCAGGAAGCAAAGAGTAGGAGTAAATGGGTCCTTTTCAGGATGGCAGGCAGTGACTAGTTGGATACCGCAAGGCTCGGTGCTAGGACCCCAGCTATTTACAATATATATTAATGATTTGGACGAGGGAATTGAATGCAACATCTCCAAGTTTGTAGATGACACGAAGCTGGGGGACAGTGTTAGCTGTGAGGAGGATGCTAGGAGGCTGGAAGGTGACTTGGATAGGTTGGGTGAGTGGGCAAATGCATGGCAGATGCAGTATATTTGTGGATAAATGTGAGGTTATCCACTTTGGTGGCAAAAACATGAAAGTAGACTATTATCTGAATGGTGGCCGATTAGGAAAAGGGGAGATGCAATGAGACCTGGGTGTCATGGTACACCAGTCATTGAAAGTAGGTATGCAGGTGCAGCAGGCTGTGAAGAAAGCGAATGGTATGTTAGCATTCATAGCAAAAGGATTTGAGTATAGGAGCAGAGAGGTTCTACTGCAGTTGTACAGGGTCTTGGTGAGACCACACTGGAGTATTGCGTACAGTTTTGGGCCCCTAATCTGAGGAAAGACATTCTCGCCATAGAGGGAGTACAGAGAAGGTTCACTAGACTGATTCCTGGGATGTCAGAACTTTCATATGAAGAAAGACTGGATAGACTCGGCTTGTACTCGCTAGAATTTAGAAGATTGAAGGGGGATCTTATAGAAACTTCCAAATTTATTAAGGGGTTGGACAGGCTAGATGCAGGAAGATTATTCCCGATGTTGGGGAAGTCCAGAACAAGGGGGTCACAGTCTGAAGATAAGGGGGAAGTCTTTTAGGACCGAGATGAGGAAAACATTTTTCACACAGAGTGGTGAATCTGTGGAATTCTCTGCCACAGAAGGTAGTTGATGCCAGTTCATTGGCTATATTTAAGAGGGAGTTAGATGTGGCCCTTGTGGCTAAAGGGATCAGGGGGTATGTAGAGAAGGCAGGTACAGGATACTGAGTTGGATGATCAGCCATGATCATATTGAATGGCAGTGCAGGCTCGAAGGGCTGAATGGCCTACTCCTGCACCTATGTTCTATGTTTCTATCCCACATCTTGGGGGAACTGGCAACTATAAATTGCCCCTACTGCAGGTAGATGGCACAAACATCGATGGAGCCCAGGGGTGAATGTTCTGCTGTAATAGAATAGGTCACAGGAAATCAGTGGGATTGGTGAGCTTGTTCTGGGAATTAACATAGACTTGATAGGTAGAGAACCATCCTTCAGTGTCATTCAGGAATATCAGAATGAGGAGCATTTTAATCACTTCTACAGAAGCATGCAGCACAGAAGCAGACAATTCAGCCCCTTGTTCCTGTCCCAATTCTTGCACATTGTCTTGCAATTGTTCCCTTTCCAAACTTATATCTAATTATTTCCAGTCAATTGCTAAAAAAATCCATATTAAAGTTAGGGAGCCATAAGAGTAAAATGGAATGTGTGACAATAAATTGATAAAAAAATAATATAATTAATTAGATAGAAATACTGCACATGAATAAGCATAAACTAGGGATGATTCATATTTTAGCATGTAATGCCATATATTCAAGTTCCTTGTTTTAATAAATAAAGTTTGGCAGAGTAAAGGGCAAAACTGATGTGCAATTTTAATGAATGTTATTCTAATTTACTTTATGCTGTTTAAATATTATTCAGATTACTTGTAATGTTTTCGTTTTAAAGGGATTTTTGGAGACATCCATTAGAACAATTTAATCAGTGTCAATAATGAGAAGGTTTCTGCCTCCCATTAGGAATGGAAACATCTCCAAAATCCTGTTTGTTTATGCCAATAGAGAAGAATATGATATGCAAAAATATTGATGGTTATTTTCAAATTTAAATTTTATAGCAGAGTTGTCTGATCCAGATTAAACAATGATTTCAGTTCATGGACAGGGTATTATCTGAATCACACTCATACCTTGGGGAATGGTGGACCATGAGAAACCACCACAATTATTAAATTATTAGAAAAAAAACCTTGAAAAACATCCATATAAGATGAGAAAGTGATTCAGGATATTTCTCAAATAAGCTTCCATGCTTTTGTAAGCTTTTGTTTTATTATAATTATATTTCATTAATATCTCTCTGCTTACCACATTTCACTGTTTGTTTTATTTCCAAAGTATGATTAAAGTGCAAATGTGAAAATCCAGCCAAGGCTGAATGCCATTTAATTAATGTGATTTTAACTTCCTCTCTTATAGCATTGTGAATGTTTATACAGAGCCGGGAGCTGAAGTGTGACTATTTCATTTTCATGCAGACTCAGTCGGATTACTGAACTCCTCACTATTTCTACTGCCAGGACCGTTGTTGCTTCATTTGTGTTAAAATTCTTGCCATTGTCGTCAAGTATCCTCAGAATTTTGCTGCAATTATCTGGAAAATCTTTGCCAGACTTCCAATCAATTCCATAATTAAGTTCCTCAATAGCCAAGTTCCTCTGAAACCAAACTATTTACTACTTGCTTATGACCTATAATATAGGACCAATATTACAAACACCACTGTGAGAATTTAACCCACAAAATCATGTGGTTTGGGGAAGGATAAAAGGGTTAAAAATACCGATCTTTTGTGTGGGAATCCATCCCAACTTCCACATTTAATGGAGGCGTGTTTGTATCCCAGTAAGAAAACAATTTGCCTAATTCAGGAATATAATTATTGCAGCCAGTGGTGCAATTATTATTGGTACAATTAATGTCCTGAGCTGATGAAGTCTTTGAAATTACATTTAACTTGGCTTCAAATTTAACTTAGGCTATAAGGAATTTCTTGAGCACAAGAAACTGAGAAACAGGTGAGCTTGAGCCATATTTCAAGTCGGTATTTAAAATTGTCATAGTCACATTGGAATAAAAGCTTACCTATTATAGAAGGTTTATCATAATTCCCAGCCCATTTAATAGAATGTAGAAACAAGGAACTGCAGATGCTGGTGCACAAAAAAGGAAGAGGGTCCCGACCCAAAATGTCACCTATCCATGTTCTCCAGAGATGCTTCCTGACCTGCTGAGTTACTCCAGCACTGCGTGTCTACATTTGGCAGAGTGTTGGTCTTTGAGAATTATAAGATCGGTGTGGCAAATATATTGGATGCCCTTGACAATGCATCAAATGAGTATCACCACAATACATTACCAATAGGATCAGCATGGCTTAGAAGAAGAATGCAGTGGAGAAATCCAGCAAGGAATATTGCAGAGTTGAGAGAGACCCATGGGAAAGCAAATTGAGGAAGTTGCACAGGAGCATAAAGTACAATGAGGTACAAAGGAGGAAGTGGACAGATGGGAGGAGAGCAGGTGGGAGCTGTGCAGGGCATTAACCTCTCCAATAGAGCCTGGATCTCTCAGTCAGCTGGAAACAAATGCACAATGCTAGTCACTGATAATCTGTGTTTAACAGATGACAATTATGTCGATTTCCCATCCAATCACATATCATAATGGACAGTATCTCTGATTCTAACTCTATCTCAGCTTTCTTGTTGGATCCACATTCCTCAATTTACCAATGAGGCCTTCTTGAATACCTTTAGTGTATGACAGCTGACCAGAATGAAAAGCTAGCTGGCTGACTGCCAGGTGGGAAAGTCTGTTGTACAAAGCCAAATTTGGTGTAGGTGATTGAATCTCAAGGCAAAAGTCATCAAATGGGAAGCATCAGATCCTGGGCATAAGGCATCATCGGGAAATGGCAAGAATGTGGCTGATCATTGGAGAAAATCTAATGTAGAGGATTTGTTCAGGTCCAGGGGAGCCAGAAGAAACCATTTCCCCTCAAGACTCATACGTGCTAGAAAGGCACTATCTGCCGTTCCTGTTTTAAGACATGAGCCAACAAACTAGATAATTATTTGACAAAACTTTCCTTATCACTAATACCTTCTAATCCAGGTAGCATTCTTGTAAACCTCTTCTGCACCCTTGCAGAGTTTCTACATACTTCATGTAATGGGGTAATCCGAGGTGCACACAATATTCCAAATGTGGTCTAAACAAATTCCTGACACTAATATTCAATACCTCAGTTGATGAAGGCAAGCAAGTATACCCCTTCTATACCACTATCTACTTATGTTGCCACTTTCAAGGAGCCATAGACCTGGACCCTGATCCTTCTATACATCAATGCTGTTAAGGGTCTTGCAATTAACTGTATACTTACCTCTTATACTTTACATCCCAAAATGCAATACCTCACACTTGCTCAGATTAAACTCTATCTGCCATTTTTCCACCCATTTCAGTAACTGATCTATATCCTGCTCTGCGCTTAGACAACCTTCCTCGCTGTTCACAAATCCACCAATTTTGGTGTTGCCTGCAAACCTACTAACCAACCAATCTTCTGGATCAGCCTAAAATATGGGATTTAAAAATGCCTTACTAAAATCCATGTAGATAACATCCACTGCCCTCCCCTCATCACACACCTCCATCATCTCCTCAAATACTCAATCAAGTTAGTAAGACAGGACCTGCCATGGACAAAATAGTGCTGACTGCCTGTAATTCTTATTTTCTTTCCCAAAGGCAAATATATCCCGAATAATCCCAAATATCCCCAACAATCCTTTCCAGTCTATCGTCAGTCTGAAGAAGGGTCTCGACCCAAAACATCACCCATTCCTTCTCTCCAGAAATACTGCCTGACCTGCTGAGTTACTCCAGCATTTTGTGTCTACCTTGGACTTAAACCAGCATCTGCAGTTCTTTCCTACATAAATCCTCTCCAATGACTTCCTTACAACTGATGTGTGGTCACCATCTTATATTATCTTGGATTATGTCTATTTTCCTTTTAAACAAAAGAACAACATTAGCTATTCTCCAGTCCTCTGGGACTTTGCAAAGATCTTCATCAAGGCCCCTGCAACTCTCTTGCTCTCTCAATAAATTTACAACCTCTTGTCATACAAAGTTCTCTCACCTTGTCTTTCTTATCCCTCCCCCTTATTGGAACCTGAACTCTGATCAGCTTTAGAACCTCCCCCCAATGCCAAAGCTATCCTTATTCATAGCTATCTTAAAACTAACGGCCTCAGCCCTCGGGCTCCTCCTCTTCCTTTCTGCTTTCCTCCCCCCACCCCCCACCCCCCCCCCCCCCCCCCCCCCCCACATCAGTCTGAAGAAGGGTTTCGGCCCGAAATGTTACTTATTTCCTTCGTCCATAGATGTTGCGGCACCCGTTGTGTTTCTTCAGCACTCTTGTCTACCTTAAAACTAATGGAGTTGTGATCACTATTCCTAAAAGGTGCTTCCACTGAAACACCAGTCACCCGGCCAAGCTGGCTTTCCAATACAACTCTATTTTTTTTTGGAAATGGTGGTTGCTGGTTCATCCTTAATTATCCTTGGGATATGGTGGCAAACCTTGCATTTGATCCAAAATCAGTACCCCATTCCTGCTTACTTCCCATATCCCTTGATTTCATTAGCCCTAAGAGCTATATCCAACATGCAGTGAATTGGCTTCCACTGCCTTCTGTGGCAGAGAATTCCATGTGGAAAATGGAAGTGGTCAAGGGCACTGTCTCCTCTGGTGATAGGTAAACCATAGTTCAGGAAGGTGGAAAACATTTCAGAGGCACCTGGAGGAATGTCTCATCAATGAAGCAAATATGACAGAGATGGAAGAATTGAAGGAGGAATGGAATGAACTCCCTTGAAAGAAGTATGATGGGAGAAAGTGTAGTCAAGGCAGTTGTGGACTATGTGCGCTTCATATGTGCATATAATACATGCTTGTAGTAAGTCTATCCACTATGAAGAAAATGTATATAATGTGAGATACAGAAGGAAATAGAGGAGTTAGAGACCTTGTGAAGGTGAAAGTAAGGCAGGAATTTGCAATAAAAGTTATGACATTTTTGAGCTGAAAATGCAACTCCAATATAGTTGATGATGTATTGAAGATATATTGGAAAAAGCGATAAGAGACTGATTACAAATAAAGTAAAAATTGTTCCACATGGTCCACAAAAAGAGAAGTTTACCTTGGGTCTCATAGCTACACCATTGATTGGGGAAATCAAATAGATTTGAAATGGAAGTTGTTCAACATTTTGTGTTACCTGTTTATTATCTTTACACTTCTGATTTGAACACTTAATGGTTTAGCTTAGTTTAGTTTAGTTTATTTTAGAGATACAAAGCAGAAACGGGTCCTTTGGCCCACCGAGTCAATCCTTGCACACTAGCACTATCCTACACACACTAGGGACAATTTACAATTTTACCAAAGTCAATTAGCCTACAAACCTGTTTTTCTTTGGAGTGTGGGAAGAAACCGGAGCATCCAGAGAAAACTCACACAGGTCATGGGGTGAACGTACAAACTCCGTTCAGAAAGCACCCCTGTTCAGGATCGAACCCAGATATCTGGTGCTGTAAGGCAGGAACTCTACCACCGAGCCACTGTGCCGCCCTAAATTTTATTCCATATTAGATCCTTGATGACCTTGGGTCATGGAAACTCACCAAGATCCAAAGGTTATCAGTGCAGGGAGGAGATTTGGTTTGGTTTGTCCATCTTGTTCTGTCAGCAATACCTACAATATCTGATCAACTCACCTTACTACCTTGTGAATGATTCAATTGCTTTCACATTCCTGTGCCCAATTCAGAAACCTGTTACAGCTTCAGCTGAGCTTTTCAAAAGCTGTCGGTAATATGGCTCCACACAAAAAAATCAAGGAAGTTGGTCAAGTGGTATTTGCTTATCCTTATATCTTGTTGGCTGTCATTTAATCCAGTAAAATTCCTCTAAATCTTTCTATATTTCCCATTAACCGTGAGGGCCAAATTCATGAGACATCTGTCTATCTCACAGTTGCCTCCGGTTGCACTCTGCTGTTATGCCACCTACTATTTACAGGAGAAAATATCTTTATATATCCAACCTTCTCAAACAAAACAGAATAAAATGCTGGAAATAACACTGACTCTAAATAAGACAGTAAGCCAGAAAAGGTGCAAAAAGCTATAAAAATAATTAAGCTATTACAAATCGATGCAGACAATTTTTTTTTTAATGCAGAAGTGCTTGAAGGGAAAGAATGAATAAGTTTAGCCAAAGGTCAAGCATGAATCTGTGTTAATGAGGAGCTCAAGATGCATGTTTGACTTCTCTAGATACTTAAAGCTATGAGACCTCACAAGTTCCCAAGGTAAACTTCTCTTTTTGTGGCCCTCAAAATAGGAAAAACAGATGGTCTACACTGAAGAATGTACATAACATACAACCTGGATCAAAATCATTTCCACAACTGACTGGAGTGTCTTGCCTGGAACTTGGTAGAATCTTGGAAACTTCTCTCAGGTGCCAACAAAGTGAGATAATCCTTAAATATATAATAAACCTCAGTCCTGTGCTCAGTCTTTGGTTTATAGAATTGAATAGCAACAAAGTGAAATTCAACTAATTCACCATTCTCACCAGAAACTCTCTCTTAAAATCCTTAACCAATTATGGTTCAATTACCCCTCTAATGGGAATATCTTTCCATTATTTGCCCCATGTAAACCAGATACCCAAACTCCTCTGTTGCCTCTGTTTGTAACCTCGTATGATGTTGACCAGGTATTAGATATTTAGAGTAAATGACTTCAATGCTGAAGAAGGGTCTCGACCCTAAACATCACCCACTCCTTCTCTCCAGAGATGCTGCCTGACCCGCTGAGTTGCTCCTGCATTCTGTATCAATCTTAATTTCATAAAAATTGTTTAGTTTGTGTTTTTAATTGAATTTAATTGAGGTACAATATCCCGAAAACAGGTAGCCTTAACAATTCCTGGTAGCCTTAACAATTCCTTTGCATGAGATATGAAGCCGAGGATGTTTGCCCCTGCACTGTGCTGCCAGAGAAGAAGGGATAAGGTTGCAATGGGCAGGAATACACAGCTGCACCTTCTCAACCTGACCTCGATACCAGATGCTAGGCCTCACATAGCAGCTGGAATAGCGTTTTGTTTTCCTTTTAAACTATATAATAAATACACTTGATATAAGGCACGTTTGTTCAAAATGCAGAGATCTTTACATAAACATTTAGCAATTTCTGTTTCCAAATGTCTCTCAGCAGGAAAACCGCAACTACTCATTAATAAATGAAAGTTGATAAATAGCTTGCCAAGTATTCTAGGAAAAGCCAAACAAAGCGACTTTCTCCAACTTTTTTGAAAAATCAAAGCCTTTTTCCTCTGTAGTCATCAACTATGGAATGTGTATTAATTTTACAAAGTTTTTGGAGCAGGAATACGGACCCATAGCTAAAATATTGGTGGACTATTACATTTTTGCACAAAAATGTACTAACAATGTATTATCAATAAAGAAATAGGTGTTTGCTCTCTTTTAAAAGTTCAACTTTAGAAAATGATGTACAGAGGAATCTTGGGGGCCAAGTCCATAACTCCCTGAAAGTGGCAACACAAGTACATAGAATGGTAAAGAAGGCATGTAGAATGCTTGCCTTCATTGGTCAGGCCATTGAGTATAAGAGGCAGGAAGTCATGTTGCAGCTTTCTAAGACTTTGATTAGGCCGCATTTGAATGATTGCGTGCAGTTTGGTTGCCCCTTTGCAGGAAGAATGTGAAGTTCATGGTGCAGGTTTACCAGAATGATGCCTGGATTAGTATTAGCTACGAGAGATTGGACAGACTTAGATTGTTTACTTTGGAATGCTGGAGGTTGAGGAACGACTTTATAAAGGTATATAAAGTTATGAGGGGCCTGAATAGTGTAGCATAGAAACATAGAAACATAGAAATTAGGTGCAGGAGGCCGTTCGGCCCTTCGAGCCTGCACCGCCATTCAATATGATCATGGCTGATCATCCAACTCAGTATCCCGTACCTGCCTTCTCTCCATACCCTCTGATCCCCTTAGCCACAAGGGCCACATCTAACTCCCTCTTAAATATAGCCAATGAACTGGCCTCAACTACCCTCTGTGGCAGAGAGTTCCAGAGACCCACCACTCTCTGTGTGAAAAAATTCCTTCTCATCTCGGTCCTAAAGGATTTCCCCCTTATCCTTAAGCTGTGACCCCTTGTCCTGGACCTCCCCAACATCGGGAACAATCTTCCTGCATCTAGCCTGTCCAACCCCTTAAGAATTTTGTAAGTTTCTAAAGTAGTAATCAGAACCTTTTGCCCAAGATGGAAATATCAAATATTAGAGGGCATAGCTTTAAGGTGAGAGAGGTGAAGTTTAAAGGAAATGTGCGGGGAATGTTTTTGTACACAGAGGGTGATGAGTGCATGCAATACCCTGTTGGGGGTGGTGGTGGAGGCAAATATGAAAGTGGCATTTGAGTGACTGTAGAATAGGCACATGGATATGCAGGGAATGGAGGAATATAGATTATGTACAGGCAGATAAGAATAGTTCTTGGCATTACGTCTAAGCGCAAGCTTGCCCAAGTTTACCCTCGTAGGCTGAAGGGCCTGTGCCGGTTCTATGTTCTATTGCAATGAGCATGATTTGTCTCTCGGTTGGCAATAGTGCCTTCAGTGAACTTGAAAGCCCTGTAGTAGTCCTCTTCCATGAGATCTGTGGACAGAAATATCTAGTGCATTGCTGAGATAATGGCCTAGCATTCTGGATTGGAAGAATAAACTGAAAATCAAAAACTGTTTCCCCTTGTGTGGTCATTAAAAAATTCTTGGCACTATTCGAAAGAAAAGTATGGAAGGTTTCTTTGGGATTGTAGCTAATATTTCTCAAACAAACTTTCTTAAAGCTGATTATCTGGTTATTATCATGTTGCTGTTTTTGAGAACATGTGGTAGGCAACATTCCCTACTTTACAACAGTCAATATAAGTACACCATTGGCTGTGAAGCAATCTAGGAAGTCTTTGCTGTGGAAAGATCCTTTGGTTCAATTGTAAACACAGAGTTTGTGAAAATATTGTTTAAGATAAGTTACTCTGAATATTGGAAGGTTTATGGTTATCCAGTTCAAGAAATTCCCAGCTGGCTTGAGTTTTATTTTCTTTCCACCTCAGGCTAAGTAGTGGCAAGGTAAACAGCAAGCCACACATGTAGATGTGTAGCCTGTAGTCTGGGCACAAGTTATTTAAAGGTGTTCTAGGTGCTCCACATGTAGCAGAGTATTTCAGAACTATCTTTACTGTTCTGTGGGTGTGAATTAACTGCTTTATCAAGGGGACATTGAAGTAATCTTCTGGCGAAATAACTTTTTATGTTCATATGTTCATGAGTGATAGTAGAATCAGGTCATTCAGCCCATCCAGTCTACTCTGCCATTCAATCATGGCTGGTCTATCTCTCCCTCCTAACCCCATTCTCCTGCCTTCTCCCCATAACCTCTGACACCCGTACTAATCAATAATCTATCTATCTCTGCCTTAATAATATACTCTGATG
This sequence comes from Raja brachyura, assembly GCA_963514005.1. Next base: position 34,802,957 of record OY740781.1, read on the forward strand.
TGGCCTCCACAGCCATCTGTGGCGATGAATTCCACAGATTCACCACCCTCTGACTAAATAAATTTCTCCTCATCACCTTCCTAAAAGAACATCCATTAATTCTGAGGCGATGAACTTTAGTCCTAGACTCTCCCACTAGTGAAAATATCCTCTCCTCATCCACTCTATCCAGGCCTTTCACTGTTCTGTATGTTTCAATGAGGTCCCCCCTCATTCTTCTAAAATCCAGCGAGTACAGACCCAGTGCCGACAAATGCTCAGCAATTCCACAGATTCACCACACTCCGACTAAAGATATTTTCTTCTACCTTTGCTGAGCAAAGTTCATGATGAATCATTGACATTGTATTACTTTAGAAATCTGCAGTTCAACAGTTCCTTCCTCCACAATGATGCTAAACCTGTGGAGTTCCTCCAGCAGACATTCTTTTTTTGCACCAGATTCTATCATCTGCATTCTCTTCTTATGTTACCACAATTGAAAGCTTTTGGCAAAAGGATCGAACTGAGTTAGATTTGTCATACCTCCCACATCCTGCACCAATGATTCTTTCGCCAACACTAGTCTGGTCAAACGAGTCGACTGATTGCAGTCAGCACCATGTAGTCATTCTAAAGGGCTGTCCCACTTGGCGATTTTTTAGGCAACTGCAGGCGTCATCGACTGACGTATCAGGTCACCAAAAAATTTGCGACGTGATGCGGCGTGACGCAGCGTGATGACGTGTTGACACGCGGTGTTTTTTCAAGAGTCACAACATTTTTTTGTCGCCGCTGGATTTTGACATGTTCAAAATCTTTTGGGGACACTGATATGACGCTGACAGTTGCCGAAAAATCGGCAAGTGGGACAGGCCCTTTAGGTGTTGCAGGCTGAGGACCTGCACTGGAATTTCCTGAGAGCTCTTGACAAATAATGTCACTCGGCAGGTGACATTTTGACTTTGTAATAGCCATCAGGGGTCTGGCAGTTAGAGAATTTAAAAACAATTAATATTCTTTCAATTAATCGGAGATTATTACAGAAAATCAGAGAGCAATTAAAAACATTAACATTTTGGAAGTAAAAATAATAACTGAACGGCATTTTCCCATCTAAACTACAGGGCAAAAAATCCAACTCCGATCATTGAGCTCATCAGCTCCACAATAGTTGCAGCTGGTCAAGGATGGGAAAGACAGATTTTTCAGCAAACTGCAATAAACTCTGATAACCTGCTTTCCATTTGTTTGGAAATCCCAATTAATTGGCACATGGCTCACTGCATGCTGATTCCTCCATTTCCATGAACACACTGGGCCCCAATTCCAGTGATCTTTTTAACATACTGGGCCCAAGTTTCAGTAATCTCTTTAATACACTGGACCTAGTTCCTGTGATTACTTTAACGCCTCGGGCCTTAGTTCCTGCGCTCCTTTAAAACTCTCCCGGTTCTGTTTCCCAAGCTCCCTTAAAATACACTGCTTTCAGTTTCCTGTGCTTACTTAAAACTCTCAAAGTTTGCCGGAAGTTTTATTATAGGTGAATTGAAAGAGTATCGGATTACAATAAAGTCCAGGTCAAAAATTCTGAAAGTCCTGCAATCCTGAAGACCCAGATCACTGACAGACTCTCACCCTCAATCCCCCTGGTCCACTTCCACTGCCCTTTCATTGTTGCACCTGACCATCAAGGCTGAGCAGGTGAGGAAAGAGCTGAGCAGACTCCGTCCAGGCAAAGCCTCGAGTCCTGATGGTGTTAGCCTTAGGGTATTCAAGGTGCCAGCCAGTTGTGCGGAGTATTCCAGCATATCTTCAACCTGAGCCTGAGCCTGGAGAGGGTTCCTGTGATGTGGAAGACATCCTGCCTGGTTTCTGTACCAAAGAGGACGCGTCCCAGCTCCTCCAATGACTGCAGACCAGTAGCGCTAACCTCACACATCATGAAGTCCCTGGAGAGGCTGGTGCTCACTCACCTGTGACCCCTGGTTAAACTCTACCTGGACCTGCTGCTGTTTGCTTACCAAACAAAGTTAGGGGTTGAGGACGCCATCATCCACCTGCTCCATTGTTCCAATGCTCACTTGGATAAGCCAGGAAGCATTGTGAGTGTCAGGTTTTTTTTACTTCTCCAGTGTTTTAACACCATCTGGTCTGCACTGCTAGGGAGCAAACTGACGGGAGATGCGGGTGGATGCTCCATTGGTGTCCTGGATCACCAACTACCTGACTGGACAACCATAATATGTCAGGCTACAGAACTGTGTCTCGGACTAAGTAGTGAGCAACATAGGGGCCCTACAGGGGACGGTCCTCTCTCCCTTCCTGTTCACCATCTACACCTCGGACTTCAGATATAACTCGGACTCCTGCCACCCGCAAAAGTTTTCAAATGACTCTGTAATTGTGGGCTGCATCAGCGAGGGGAGGATCTCTGAATACAGGGGTATAGTCAATGACTTTGTTGAGTGGTGTGGGCTGAATCACCTGCAGCTCAACACCGACAAGACTAAGGAGTTAGTGGTGGACTTTAGGAGGAGAGGAACACCTCTGTCTCCTTTCGTGTGTCGATGTGCAATTTACCAAGCAGTACAAGTACCTTGGAGTTTCCCTGGACAGTACACTGGACTGGTCCAGGAATGCTGAGGCACTGCATAAGAAGGGACAGAGCCGTTTTGTACTTTCTAAGGAGGCTCTGCTCTTTCAACGTCTGCAGTAAGATGCTGCAGATGTTCTATCACTTAGTGGTAGCTAGTGCCATCTTCTTTACTGCCAGGGTGAAGGCCGCGGGCGCCAACAGAATTAACAAGCTCATCAGGTAGGCTGGCTCCATCCTGGGGTGGAGTTGAATTCATTGGAGGTGGTCTTGGAGGGGAGGATGTTCCTCAAACTGCGGAGCAACTTGGACAATACAGATCATCCCCTCCATGATGCACTGGTCAACCCAAGGAGCACCTTCAGCAACAGACTGGTTCCACCAAGATGCAGCACAGAATGCCAGAGGAGATCCTTTTTCCCTGTAGATATCAAACTGTAAAACTCCTCTCCCTTCTGTCATGAGGTAGACTGACAACCTTCCCCCCACCATCACCAATCTTTGCACATACCCAATCCTGGACTTTCCACTCGTCACTTTAATTTCATGTTTCATTTATCTTGTTGTGTTTTAAAACTGTTTGCAGGCCAATTTCCCTCCAGGGATGAATAAAGTGTTATCGCATTGTAGATGTGCTGGATTAATGGAATTTTACGACAATGGGATATGCCACTACAATCAGGCTTTGGTGTTGTACTCTATGTGTAGTCAATAGGTAGAGCCTGTTTGCTCCGGTATTCCCCTGTGGAACAGAGTGATGCTGCACAGGCTGGCATTTGTCACCATACATTCATCCCAGACGTATTTGGAGTGAGTTGACATGGCAGCTCTCTTTGGCATTTCCTGCCTCAGCCAGTTCATTTTGGCCTCACCATATTAACAAATATCACCAACAAATGCAAATTTGTAACATGCATTTGAAAATATATGCATTTTATAGCACATAACATGATCGTACTGTGTCTTCCCTAGAAAGTACCACATTGCACCTAATGCTTACACCACATATCTTCTGCTTCCTTATTGCTTATTACTATTATTCATACATTACAGAGACCACTTCAGCACTTAAAACTCTGCTGAGAAGGCAAAGCTTTTCAGAACTATCAGATTTTTGTTGATTGGTAAATCAATTTATTTCATGTAATTAAAAAAATGTTGCTTTTGTTTTCTCCATTCCGTTTGAAAGTATTTATCTGCCTGAGCACTCAGTTCCCCAATTCAGACATAAATTGAAGCAGAACAAAGCAATATAGCCTGCTTCACCATACAATGAGATTAGAGCTAATCTTTTGCCTAATTTCCATTTTCCTTACCCATACCCCTTTATTTTTCATTTAGTTAAGTTAAGTTTAGAGATACAGTGCAGAAGCGATCACCCCGTACACTAGCACTACCCTACACACCAGGGAAAATTTACAATACTTTCAAGCAAATTAGCCTACAAACCTGTATGTCTTTGGAGCGTGGGAGGAAACTGGAGCACCTGGAGAAAACCCACACAGCTCATGGGGAGAACGTACAAACTCTGTACAGGCAGCACCCGTAGTCAGGATCTAACCCAGGTCTCTGGCGCTGTAAGGCAGCAACTCTATCCCTGCGCCACCCATGTCATCTTTCTCTTAATATTTGAAAGCGTATTGATATCTCTGATTTGAATATATTTAATGACTGAGCCTAAATTGCCTAGTTGAGTAGAGCATTCTAAAAAATTACAATCCTGTAGTTGGTAACATTTCTTTTCACCTCAGTTGTGATTGGCAAACGCCTTATTTGGAGATTATGATCCCTGGTCTAGACATTTCAGCTAGGGAAGCATCATTCCCATATCTACTCCTCAAGTCCCATAAGAATTCTGTGTGCCTCAATGAGATTACCTCCCATTCTTCTAAATTCCACAGAGTGTAGGCTTAGTTTGCTTAATTTCCCCCCATTCTGCAAACCTGCCATCTCAGGAATCAAAGTAATGAACATTTTGTTCCATTTCTTCCCTCATAATTATATATTTTCTCAGGTAGGGGGATCAGACCCAGACACAATTCTCACCAGAGTCCTTCATTATTCCAGCAAAATGTCATTACTTTTGAACTGAAATCCTTCTTCAGTGAAGCCCAACATACGGCGTGCGTACATCAGTGATTTGTGTACAAGGATATCCAGCTTCCCTTTCCCTCATTCTTATTACTTGCCGCCATTTCACTATCCCTTTGACCTATCTCTCTCAAATCACTATTATGCGAGAGGAATATTTACAGCGACTTCTGCGTGGATTGTCACCGTATCGTGGTGGAGAAGTTTGTGTGGACCTGAGATCCTGAGAGGGACGCCGTCTGGAGCTATGCTCCTGGTAGGGTCACCCATGGCGGCAAGGTCTAGGGGGAGGTCTCTGACAAGGAACAATCCGAACAAGACCTCAACGGTGGCTGGCTTTAGTGAAGCGTCAAAACGGCTGGGAAGGCGGATGAAGGCTGCAGCAGAAAAGGGTCCCCGTTCGTCTTGGACTCCATGCCACTGGATTCTGACCCAGATCTGTCAAGGACCGTGGGGTGGCTGCCTTTGCATCAGTCTCCCCACGTTAAACAAAATCACAGGCGTCCTCCATGAGAGGACAGTCATATTCGTTTTGAGTGACCGCCAATTATGATGATAATTTACAGCAAGGGCAATAGAGTTTAGTTGTTCTCCATTTATATAATTTAATAGAAACACAAACTTGTGTTTAGCAATTGCTCTGGCGGGATTATCTTAGCATCCTCCTAACTCTATTTGGTCATAATTTCAATGACTCTACCAGCTAAGAATGGATCTCCACCATTGCCTTTAAAGCCCATTAAGTCATTCCGTGTTCCAAGAACAGTTAATAGGTGGGCTAAAATAAACTCTTCAAACTGAAAACTGAATTACTGCCACAGGACAATTAGGCTTGGTTTAAAACCAGAGAGCCATGACAGGATTTGGAAAAGGATCTTCTTACATGGGACTGTGCAGACTTGTGGAATAAGCTGCCACCTAGTGCAGCAAACTCTTGAGTCTGCTGATTTATTTTGGAGGGAACCTGATGGAATGTAATTGAAGAATATAAATGTAAAGCAAAGCCACTAATTAGCTGTACATTTCTACCATTTATATTCTTCGAACTGTTATAATCAAATACATTTTGCTCCCTTTCTCCCTCTAAATGGGGGCAATCATTTTATCCTTCCAGGTAGATAGAATGACAGATAAACTCCATCTGCTCAATGAACACCAACAATAATAATAGTAATAACTCCCTGGTCAATTTGTCCTTTCCCACCCAAACCACCCCCTCTCCGGGCACTTTCCCTTGCAACTGCAGGAAGTGCTACACTTGTCGCTTTACCTCCCCCCTTGACTTCATTCAAGCACCCAAGCAGTTTCTCCAGGTGCGGCAGAGGTTCACGTGCACCTCCTCCAACCTTATCTATTGCATCCGCTGCTCTAGGTGTCAGCTGCTCTACGTTGGTGAGACCAAGCGTAGGCTTGGCGATTGCTTTGCCCAACACCTCCGCTCGGTTCGCATCAACCTACCTGATCTCCCGGTGGCTCAGCACTTCAATTCCCCCTCCCATTCTGCATCTGACCTTTCTGTCCTGGGCCTCCTCCATGGCCAGAGTGAGGACCACCGTAAATTGGAGGAGCAGCACCTCATATTTCGCTTGGGCAGTTTGCACCCTAGCGGTATGAACATTGACTTCTCCAATTTCAGGTAGTCCCTGCTTTCTCCTCCCTTTCTCAGCTCTCCCTCAGCCCACTGTCTCCGCCTCTTCCTTTCTTCTTCCTGTCCTCCCCCCTCACCCTCTACCCTCACATCAGTCTGAAGAAGGGTCTCAACCCGAAACGTTGCCTATTTCCTTCACTCCATAGATGCTGCCTCACCCGCTGAGTTTCTCCAGCATTTTTGTCTACCTAGTAATAATAATAATCATCATCATAATCTTTGGAATCACATTTTGATTTCATGACATGTCACAAGGACTCAATTCTATCAATCCTTAAAAGGGCCTTACACAAGTTCAGAACAATTGAATAATGAACAAACATTAAAGCACCCGTTTCATGGTGGGCTGCTGGCACCATTTACCCACTTTTCTTATCGTGTTTCTAGCAGGTAAACAATGGGAGATTAACAAACCATTTTATATATCTTTTCTTTGATCTCCACAAGGCCTTTGATTCTGTCAGCTTGAAGACTTTATGCTTGCTGCTGGTCAGCCTGGGTGTGCCAGTAAATTATCTATAATATTACAGTTGTTGCGTTGCTGCAGACCTGGTTGCACTTACCCTAAATCAGGCAGCAAGTCAAGCACTTGTGAAGGATAATTTAGAACTCTCGCACTTAGTAATGGATGGAATTATGTTCTTAATGATATCTGCGTCATCAACTGCAGTTAACATCATCAATTCGTGCTCCAATGGCTTCTTGCTGAAACAATATTTTAGGATTGTGTCATTTATAGAACAAAAGGAAAGAAAGCAACCCAATGTGCCAGAGCTGTTCAGCTGGAGCTGTTTAATCCTATTTCCTTACCTCTTCTCTTCATCCTTTTATCAGCTTCCTTTCCAAGTACTTACCATCTTCTCCTTTGAATGGTGTATAATTGCTACAAACAAGCTTGAATAACTCCCTGTGTGAAGGAATTAGTTCCAGTGCTCCCCTTGTTTTTCAACTCAAGATCATGCCTTTGCCCTGTAGCAACAGAAACACTATTTCATATTTACTATTTAAAATTTTTCTATCATTTTCAAAAACCTATAGATTGCGACTCATCCTCACGTATCCATTGAAAAATACCAATCTATTTTTAGTCTCCAAGAGCATAATTTCTAAAATATCAAGTGGTTCTCAAAGCATTTAATTGGTAATTTTAACTGATACATTAAGGATTCAGTGCATTCTTGATGGTGAGTTTGGAAATTGATACTAAAGCATATTTTAAATCTAATTACCTTATTTAAAAATTCTTACTGAGAACAACAGACGAAACATGGGATAGTTGTCAGTTTTTGAAAAATTGCATCTCAACTACAAAGTCTTTGTATTAGAGTCATACAGTCATAGAGTGATACAAATTGGAAACAGGCCCTTCAGCCAAAACTTGTCCACACCGGCCAACATGTCCCAGCCTCACTAGTCCCACCCACCCACACCTGGTGCATATCCCTCCAAACAGAGATAGACAAATTCTTGATTAGAACAGGTGTCAAGGGGAAATGGGGAAAAAGCAGGAAAATTGAATTCGGAGGTAGAGATCAGCCATAATTGAATGGCAGAGTAGACCCGTTGGGTCGTACGGCCTAATTCTACTCCATTAACATGAACGTGAACTTGTGAAACCCGTCCTATACACGTATTGTATCCGGTGCAGTCGGTAAACATACTTTAGACCATCCTATCTAAGTCATGGTTTTCATTCAGGTAACACTACTTGCTCCGTTACATGTTCTCACCACTTTCCACAAAAGCTGTCTGACCTGCTGAGTGTTTCCAACATTTTCTGACTTGTTTCACATTTCCAGCACCTGCAGGTTGTATATTTGAATCCCCTGGTGCAGAAATGTTGTCAATTTCTTAGAGTGCATTGTGCAATGTTAAGAAAACAAGTATGATGAAAGGGCAGAGGTGATGCAACAGGAATTGGCGTGATTAACACTTTATAAGGCTACTGAGTGATCAGGAAGGTGAGAAACAATGATCCAAAATAAAGCAGAAAATTCTGCCAGAAAGGTCTGGCAAATGGTCCAATGTACAACATTGTCAGTCATACAGCATTGCAAATGTAATTGTAATTTTATTTCGGTAGTCACGTGAGTGACTACGTGAAGACCCCGCCAGCACGCATGCGCGACATATCGTCGTACGCATGCGGAAGCGACGGTCGGGAGGAGCGGGGCTCCTCCAGCGTAAGTTTAAATAACTTACGCCAGGTAAGTCTCACCGGAGAGTGAGCGTCGACGAGAAAATAGTATCATTATGGAATCACGGAAGTCCAAGAGAGCAGCGGCGAGAGCAGCTGCTATGGAGAGCAGCCAGCGAACCGCCTCTCCAGAGCTACAGGTATTACCTGCAGCTCCCGACTTCTCGCCCATGAGGGCCGTTGGTACTCCACGGTCGGGCGGCAAACCCACCCGGAAGTCGGACGGGGCCGGCGACTCAGCTGGGTCCGGTCCCGAGGACACCCCGTTCGCAGATAGCGACGGAGGTCGTCTAACCCGCATGGAGCGGATGATGGAGCAATTGCTCCAATGTGACCTGCTAATGCAGGGGCAGAGTCACAGTGGGCCTCCTCGCAGGCCCACGGCAGGTTCCTACCAAGGACTGCCAAATGTCTCACCCTCCTCGCAGGGGAGCATTGAGGGTCAGAACTGGGCTGACCCAGAAGAAGGGGAGCTGGCTGAACAACCATCTGTGTCAGGGGTGTGTGAAGAATATCTGGATATGGTAAATAAACATGCAATGCCGACACAGAAAGGCCTACCAATCCACCCTAAGCTGGCAGCCAGCATTAACTACATGGCGACCAACCAGCTACAGGAACAGGCCATAAATTCTACAGCTGATAAATATATGGCTCCTGAAAACTGCAACTCACTTAATGTCCCTGCGGTGAACAACCCTATTTGGGGGAATATGAGCCCCTCGAGCAGAGGGCAGGAAATCAAACTTCAAAAAATCCTAAAGCTCTTAACCGCCGGGATCACAGCAGTGGCCAGAACTGCAGTGGGGATAGAGTTGCCGGAAGAACTGCAAGATGCCCTGGCTCTACTGTGTAATGCACAGTATGAAATAAACAATTTCAGAAAGAGCATCATAAAGCCGGCGCTTAACCCCAAGTTTGCGGGGTTGTGTAAGCCTGGGAAGACTCAGCCTCCAAGCTTGCTGTTCGGGGATAACCTTCCCAAGCAAGTAAAAGATCTTGATGAGGAGGCCAAGGCCTTGGGCCTGATCAAGGTTCCCGGGCCTACCAAACCTCATTACCCACAAAGACAGCACCCCTACACACCCACCGGACAGAGATACCATCAGAGACCTGCCGGTGGTGAAAGCTCGAAGGCCGGCCAACCTGCACAGCGGTCTTTTTTAGGCCATGGCCCAGCCCGGCCTTCTTGGAAGATGCGCCACTCCTACAACACGATGAATCAACAAAGAAAACAAGGACAGAAACCGCAACACCGGCAATAACCATGGAGGTAGGTGGGTCTGGTTTCCCCAGAAACACATCTTGCCTAAATTCACTTTATGTAGGGGGCCGGTTGCACATGTTTTATGAAAATTGGCGCACTTTTAACTCTGATCCTTTCATACTCAGGAGTATTCAGGGCTACAAAATTGAATTTATTCACGAACTCCCTACCCCGGTCCAGCATTCACCTAGCCGAAAATTCATACTCTCTCAAAAAGAGAGGGTAGCAGGGCATGCTGAACTATACAGATTAATTGAAAAAGGGGTAATTGAGAAGGCCACCAAAGAACCACAGGAGTTCGTGTCTAATATATTCACCAAAAACAAAAAAGACGGCGGTTGCCGCATTATCATAGATTTGACCGAACTGAATACTTCTGTTCAGTATGTTCATTTTAAAATGGACACCTTTGACACTGATATACAGTTAATAGATTATGGGTGCTACATGGCATGCATTGACCTCAAAGATGCATACTATTCAGTACCAATACACAAGGATCATAGGAAATATTTAAAATTTATCTGGATGGGACAATTATGGCAATACAAAGCCTTGCCTAATGGGTTATCATCAGCACCCAGATCGTTTACCAAGATATTAAAACCAGCCTTGGCCTACTTAAGGAAACAGAATCATACTGTTATGGCCTATCTTGATGATATCCTCATTGTTGGGGAAAGTTTGGAAATGGCTACATTGGCAGTTACAGCCACGAAACATCTCTTTCAGAAGCTGGGTTTCATTATACATCCAGATAAATCAATATTAAAACCCTCTACCACCATGAAATACTTGGGGTTCAATATCGTCTCAGTGCAAATGTCTATCACGTTGCCACTAAGTAAGGTGGAGGACTTGATAGAGGCTTGCAGGAGCCTTATTGGCATCAAGGACCCATCCATTCGTCAGGTGGCCAGGGTGATTGGGAAGATAGTGGCTGCCTTTCCCGCAGCACAATATGGGCCTTTACATTATCAAAACTTACAAAGAGCCAAAATTATAGCTCTCAAAAGTCATGCAGGCCATTTCGATAGGCCTATGAAAATACCAGAAAAGGCAAAAGCCGAATTAAATTGGTGGATGGCTAATGCCCAATATTGTTCCAAACCCATCACTATCATCAATCCCTTGATCACCTTACAAACGGATGCCAGTGCCAAAGGTTGGGGAGCTACTAATACTACCTCTAGTTGTGGAGGTAGATGGAGTGCACAAGAGTTAACCCTATTCAAAAATTTGGGAATTAACTATTCAGAAATGCTGGCAGCATTTCACGGCCTCAGGGCATACTGCACAAACATGCACAAAGTTCATGTTAGGATACAAATTGACAACACCACGGTGGTGGCCTATATTAACCACATGGGCGGAATAAAGTCGATATCGTGTGATGAATTGGCCAACAATATCTGGCTCTGGTGTCTGCAAAGGGAAATTTGGATCTCAGCCACTTACCTCCCAGGCAAGCTAAACACATTGGCAGACACCAGGTCACGCAAATTTAACGACAACATAGAATGGATGTTGGATCGAAAAGTGTTCACAGATATTGTAGAACGTTATGGGATACCAGATATCGACCTCTTCGCGTCCAGATTAAATCACCAACTACCAACATATGTTGCTTGGGAACCAGACCCTGGGGCAGTAGCGATGGACGCTTTCACGCTACATTGGGGGGATTTGTTCTGCTATGCATTCCCCCCTTTCTGCCTCATCAGTCGGGTCTTGCAGAAAATAAAACAAGATTCCGCATCGGGTATTTTGGTGGTGCCCGACTGGCCTACCCAACCATGGTTCCCAGCGGTACAGAAGATGGCCACAGAACCTTGCATTCGGGTCAATAAACGACCTAGCCTGCTCATTCATCCTGTCACAGGAGAACATCACCCATGTTATGACTGCATGGACCTGTTAATTTGCAGATTTTAAAACGGCCTCTTCGCGGATTCGGACTCACCAGCAGAACGATAGACACCATCTCGGCGGCATGCAGGGAGTCCACCAGGAAGCAGTACCTCACCTACATCAAGAAATGGGAAGGATTCTGCGCTACTACCAACACTACATATGAATCCGCTACCATTACAGAAGTGCTGGAATTCTTGGCTACCCTACACTTTGATGAGGGACTGAGCTACAGTGCCATAAACAGTGCCAGGAGTGCACTATCATCCTACTTGGGCCAGGGGAGTGACCAATTGGGAATTGGATCACATCCATTAGTGTCCAAACTAATGAGAGGAATATTCAATTCCAATCCCCCTAGGCCCAGATATAACCATACGTGGGATATCAGCACAGTCCTAACAATGCTGCGAGGATGGACACCTAACACGGGACTCACTTTGGCAAAGCTCACATACAAAATGGTAATGATTATGGCACTTATCACGGCACAACGGGTCCAGTCTCTGCACAAACTTAATCTGGATGCCATGACTATCACCAATGATAAAATCACTTTTCATGTGCAGGGACTGTTGAAACAAGATCGACCCGGAGCGTCTGGTCATACCTTGGAATTTCTGGCATATCCAGCAGATACTCGACTCTGCATCGTCACGTTAATTTCACAATATATCACAGTCACCAAAAATCTCAGGGGCACGGAGACAGCTTTGCTTATGAGCCTCAAGAAGCCCCATCATAAAGTCACGGTGCAAACCATTTCTAGATGGTTAAGGGTGGTTTTGGATGCGGCGGGGGTGGACACTAATATATTCAAATCTCACTCCACCAGGGCGGCATCCACTTCGGCGGCTAGGAGGATGGAAGTACCATTGGACCACATCCTGGCCACAGCGAGTTCGAGTAATGAAAGGACTTTTCACCGTTTCTACAACAAACCCGTGGCCTCCCCTGACACTTATGCAGGGAGGATTTTGAGTACTGTCAAATAATTTACCCCTATGGGATATTTATTTTGTTTTGGTATGAATAAATACCTATTTTTGTTTTTCAGCCAGTGTCATGTCTGAATTACGTTCATCCTCTCATCCCAGCATAGCGGTGTGTGAGCATGGAGCTTCCAGGGCATGAAATCACAGAGCTTTGAAATCTTCACGTAGTCACTCACGTGACTACCGAAATAAAATAGTAAGATTAAACGAGAACTTACCAGTTTGAAGTTTGATCTTTATTTTATGAGGAGTTACGATGAGGGATTACGTGCCCTCCGCTCCCAACCCTCTACTATAAAGATCACCTGGTATGAAAGTTCTCTCTTATCTTACTATATTAGTCATTGTGACTGTCTGTGATTTCACACCACTGCTTTGAAGAATGTCGCGCATGCGTGCTGGCGGGGTCTTCACGTAATCCCTCATCGTAACTCCTCATAAAATAAAGATCAAACTTCAAACTGGTAAGTTCTCGTTTAATCTTACTATTAAATTCCGTGGAAAGTTTCAGATATATGTGGCATTGATGGAAGTGATGATAGGAGGTAACAATCCACTCAAGGACTGTGGGGAGAGAGGTGATCAGCAAACAGGGTCTTTAAGAAGGCAGGGTACACAAAAGGCTGGAGAAACTCAGCGGGTGCAGCAGCATCTAAGGAGCGAAGGAGATAGCGACGTTTCGGTTCGAGACCCTTCTTCAGACTGGTACAACAGTGGCAGCAACTTTGAAAGTGAGTGAGGAGAATAGAGGAAACTTTTCAAAGTGGTGACCAGTATAGGGCCAAGAAGAGAATTGGAGTGCTCAACAGGTCTATGGGAATAGATAGAAACATAGAAACATATAAAATAGGTGCAGGAGGAGGCCATTCAGCCCTTCGAGCCAGTACTGCCATTCATTGTGATCATGGCTGATCGTCCCCAATCAATAACCTGTGCCTGCCTTCTCCACTAGCCTCTTGAGCTATATCTAACTCTCCCTTAAATCTATCCAGTGATTTGGCCTCCACTGCCCTCTTGGCAGAGAATTCCACAAATTCACAACTCTCTGGGTGAAAAGGTTTTCTCTCACCACAGTCTTAAATGGCCACACTTTTATTCTAAGACTGTGGCCCCTGGTTCTGGACTCGCCCAACATTGGGAACATTTTTCCTGCATCTAGCTTGTCCAGTCCTTTTATATTTTTATAGGTTTCTATAAGATCCCCCCCTCATCCTTCTAAACTCCAGTGAATACAAGCCTAGTCTTTTCCATCTTTTCTCATATGACAGTCCCGCCATCCCAGGGATCAATCTCGGGTTCCTAGGCTGCACTGCCTCAATCACAAGGATGTCCTTCCTCAAATTAGGAGACCAAAACTGTACGCAATAGAGTCAAATGATCAAGCGAAAAACAGTGATGGAGGAAATCAGCTGGTCAAGCAGCATCTGCAGAGGGAATGGACAGACAATGTGTTGACTCCTTGCCCTTCTTGTGTCTGAAGACCCGGCATGTCTGACCATTTCCTCCCCAGGTGCAGCTAGATCCTCCAGCATTTTGATTTTTGACCAAGATTCCAGCATCTGCTGTCTCTTGTGTCTTCAGTGAAGGATTAGGTGGTGGAGGAGGAGCTGGCAAGGTTGGATGGGGAAATGCACTAGAACATGCACCCTGTGAGTTCATCTGATATTTAACACTGAGGGTGGAGGGGAGAACAGCATAGGGAGTGGAGGGGAAGAAATGGTAGGTTTCAGTATCACCATGCGAAAATAAAAATAACACTTCCTTAATGCTGATATAATTGAGAGTGAAAGATCAATAATAGACAAACCTAGGTGGAAGCCAAACTGTTTATTTGAACATATGGTGCAAAAGGAAGAAAAGTTTGTGAGCTCCAATGGATAAATGTTCCAGATGGAAAATAAGAAATGTGTACTGGGACTCTCTCTTCATACTGATGATGTGATGATGACCTTCCTGTCTAAATGAGAAACAAGTTGTTCTATTTTATTGATGATTAAACCTATTAGGGCCCCTATTCACAGAGCTTTAGTGATCTGCTCAAATGCACTTCACTGTAAATAATTGGTTGGAATTTGTGTTGGACACATAAATATCATACATCTTATTTTCAGATTAGCATAAACACCACTCATTAAGCAGCTCAGCATAGTTGATGCCACACCGATGGTCTGTAATTTTTAAAGCATTTATTTACAGGAGTTAGTTTTTGCTGTCGAGGCCATGTATTACCCTTCTCTACTTCCCTCCCTGAACTGCAATGGTTGTGTAGGGTCTCCTAGAGTTGGATGCAACCATGGTGAAGGAATCGGTTACCAAGGCAGGATGTTATAACACTTGGATGTGGGGTGAACCTGCGGAAAGTAACATTAACAGACACCTGTGTTTCTCCACAACAGCGGTTGTGGATTTTAGAGGTGTCATCCCAGCAATCTTGATAAATGGGTTTTTGTAAATGTTACTGTGACAGCACCCCCTCCCGCTTTGATCTCTATCACTGGCTGACAGGCCAGGAAAGGCCAATCCGCAGCATCATTGGTAACAGTTGGGTCCAATGATCTGATAGCTGGGGGGGGGGGAGGGGGGGTGGGGGGGGGGGGGAAGATGGAGACCGTCCTGCTAGCTGTCTTCCCCTGTCGCAGATTTGAGGATGACTGAGCTACTGGGAAGAAGCCCTAGACAGCTAGCATCTCTACGTAGGTTTAGACTGAGTGACCAAGGCAAGCCTGAGATGCCAGTGACTCTTCCTGTCCATGGACAATGAAGGAACTGTGTCTACACACAGAAGCATGAACTGAGCCATTGGATTAACCCAGAGACCGCCAGCTTCTTCAAGCCCAAAGCTGAGCCATCAGAATATGCCTGAGATCACTAGAGCCTCCTCTTGAGGCATGGGTGAACAGCAGGCAGAAGCCGAAGATCGCCATGCCTACTACTACTCCACCTTAAAGACCAGTAATGAGCTGCCAGGACAAGCCTTAGATTGCCAACGCCACCATACATATGCCCTGATGGAGCAGGACAGAGACCCTATGCAGTCTTGGATTTGCTTGTTGCTGTAAATAAACCAGTAGATATTGCCACTATAATATGCCATTAAGGGAGATAGCGAATGTTTAGTTGGATGGGGTGCAAATCTAGGGGGCTGCTTTGTCCTTGACAGTGATGAATTTGTTGGGTGCCATTGGATCAGTGGTTATCTACGCAAGTGGAAAGTACGCCACCACGCTCCTGACTTGTAGACAGTGGAAAGGCTCCGCAAATTCAGAAAGTTTGTTTCTTGCTGCAGGATATCCATCCACTGACCGGCACTTGGAGTGAAAGTATTTATGCCGTTAGTCTACTTGCATTTCTGACAGGTAAAAATCTCCAAGGTGGTGATGGCGAAGACTGCCATTGACGAGAATACTCGTTTTACTCATCGGTACATAAAACCTATTCAAGAATAGACTACTTTCTGGTAGACTCAAAACTTATCCCACTCACTTATAATTCAAAATATCACAATTTAATAATTTCAGATCATGCACCATTATCTTTCATGATTAAAATAACTGGAAAAATGGAAAAGCAGGGACAATGGAGACTCAACCCACAAATTTTAAAGGACAAAACAACTCAAGAATATATTACAAAACAGATTGAGATCTTCTTTGAAACAAATGACAAACCAGAAATATCTTCGCCACTACTATGGGAAACTTTTAAAGCATATACACATGGAATCATGATATCCTCTCAAGCATTTTATAACAAAGAGAATCGGAGGATACAGCAGGCATTGGAAAAGGAGATTAAACAACTAGATATAGAAAATGCTGCTAACCCAACCATGATTAAACATAATAAAATGTCTGCATTGAAATATAAATTAACTAAAATACAGTCAGACCAAATTGTAAAACTTTATCAATATACTAAACAAATACAATTTGAATTTGAAGATAAGCCACAAAAATTATTTGTTCGTCAATTAAGAAAATTGGAGGGAGAAAAAATAATCCATAGGGTTAAATCAGACAAAGGGGAATTACTAACACAAACCAAAGATATTAATGAGAGATTTTTGCAATATTATAAAAATTTATATTCAGCCAAAATGACAGAAAATCATATAGGAATAGAAACATTTAAAAAAATTGCAATTTAAAGATATTAGATTTAGAAGACAGAGAATCACTAAACGCTGAAATAACCATTAAAGAAATCGAAGAATCTATTAGGTCATTAAAAAAATGGTAAAGCACCAGGACCGGATGGGATTGGTTTGGAACTTTATAAAACATTTGATGATCTGATGGTACCACGGTTAAATACACTTTATGAACATATTCATACACAACAGAAATTACCTGGAATATTAAATGAATCTATTATAACACTAATACCTAAATTAGATAAAGATTTGGAGGACCCAGGATCGTATAGAGCTATAGCTCTTTTAAACACTGATCAAAAAATATTAACTAAAATATTAGCACAAAGACTAAATATGGTGATTAACAAAGTAATACACCCAGACCAAACTGGATTTATACCAAAACGATACTCTTCATATAACCTGAGACGATTATTCAATATTATATACTCGAAAAGAAATACTAGTAAAGACCTAGCAATTATCTCATTAGATGCAAAGAAAGCTTTCGATCAGGTTGAATGGTCTTATTTATTTTCGGTTTTGGAATCCTTCCAGCTAGGAGAAAAGTTTATAACGTGGGTTAAATTACTATATACCAATCAGACAGCTTGAATACTAACAAACCAAATGTTATCAACCAAATTT
Organism: Raja brachyura; assembly: GCA_963514005.1. The sequence goes on from OY740781.1 coordinate 34,820,424, forward strand.
AATTTATTTAGAGGCTGTAGACAAGGTTGTCCACTATCACCACTACTCTTTGCGTTAGCAATAGAACCATTAGCACAGCGTGTGAGATTACACCCTGAAATATATGGGTATGAAACCAAAGAAACTGAAAATAAAATTTCTTTATACGCAGTTGATGTATTACTTTATATTACAAAGCCTGAAATTAGTATTCCTAACCTGCTAGATTTAATAACTCAATTTGGTCTGCTCTCAGGATATAGAATTAATTGGAATAAAAGTGAACTTATGTCAATAATGGGAAATAACTTATACATATTACAACGATTCCCTTTTACGATAGCAAATGAAAAAATTAAATATCTTGGAATTTATGTAACAAAAAGACATGACTCTTTATTTAAATCTAATTTCCCACCTCTACTGAATAAATTACTTAAGAATATCCTATATTGGAAAACACTACCTATCTCAATGTTAGGTAAAATAAACGCGATAAAAATGATTTTTCTCCCGCAATTATTATATTTATTTCAAATGATCCCGATATATCTTCCCAAAAATGTTTTAAGAAGGTGCATTCTATAATCACAAATTTTATTTGGGATTATAAGAGCCATAGAATAAATAAGAAACATCTATGTAAAGCAAAAATATGTGGAGGTTTAACGCTGCCTAATTTTATGTTTTACTATTGGGCAGTTAATATTAAAAATATGAATTTTTGGTTGGAAGAATTAGATATACAACCAAATTGGTTAAAAATGGAAAAGGAAGATTGCTTACCTTTTGAAATTAGCTCGATTCTATTTGCTAATACCAAACTACATTAAAAAAACTTATAGAGGAAACCCAATAAAAGAAAATGGGATACGTATTTGGAAACAATTAAATAAATCTTTAAAATTGGAATGTATACCACTGGATCTTCATATTGCAAACAATATTACTTTTAAACCCTCTAGGATGGATAAAGGTTTTTCACAATGGAAAAATTATGGAATTAATAAGATACGGGATCTCTACAGGGAAAACCTTTTTCTTTCATTTCAAGAATTACAACAAAAGTATGGACTACACTCAAAAGAATATTTTAGATATTTACAAATTAGAGATTATGTTAAATCAAATACACAAGAACTTAGAAATAGAAAGACAGAAATTCTAGAAGAATGTTTAAATAAACACCCGAACACAGAAAAATTAATATCATATATTTATAATATTTTATTGGGAAATGATGCACCAACGTCGGAAATATATAGGCAAGCATGGTAAAGTGAATTAGGACAAACAATCAGTTTAGAAGTATGGGAGGAAAGTTTACAACATATACACTACTCTTCATTAAATGCCAGACACTCTCTGATACAATTTAAAATTTTACATAGATTACATCTTTCAAAGTCCAAATTAAACAGAATTTTCTCAAATGTTTCTGCTATATGTGATAAATGTCAACACCTAGAAGCCAACCTAACGCACTCATTGACCAAATGTATAAAAATTACTAATTTTTGGTCAGAAATTATTAAGATAATTTTGAAGGTAGTTAATACAAATTTGTCTCCTGATTCAAAATTAATCATATTAGGTATATTAGAAACTGATCAATCACTAACAATAAAACAATGAATTTTTATCGATTATAGTTTAATAATTGGTAAAAAATTAATATTAAGATTTTGGGAAGGTCCTACCTCCCCCACTATCAAAATGTGGATTACAGAAATGTCGGAGACACTTCATTTGGAAAGATTAAGACTTGTCCTCTCGGACAGGCTAGACCAGTTTAGAGGAACATGGTCTCCATTTATTGATTATCTAAAGGGACAAATTGGCTCGGTTCGAGGGCCTGACTGAAACCTGAACGAGGAATGGATGAAGAATCATATATAATAGATCACTGATATATCTCCAATGAAGTATAGAATGTTCAAAACTCCACTCACATTATTGATTTTCTATTTTTACTCTTATTTTAATTTTATTTATTATTTCTTTCTATTAATTTCTTAAAAAATATATATATATATATTAAAAAAAAGTAATGGCCTGTCCCACTTAGGCGACTTTTTAGGTGATTGCAGGAGACTATGCAGTCGCCATATGGTCGTCACATGTTCGCAGATGGTTGCTGGGAGTCGCCTTCATGGTCGTGAAGAATTCCCGCATGCTGGGAACCAGTCATGGCCTCTTTATGGTTGCCGTGAATTTTTCAACATGTTGAAAAATTAGCGGTGACTAGAATGAAGCCGCCATGGAGAGTAGCGAGAATTCTCGAGCCGTAGGTGGGTCACCAGGAGGTCCTGGTGGGTTGCCAGGAGGTCGAAGGTTCGCAGAGGTTCTCGTAGGTTGTAGCCGGTGCTGACCGGTGAATGTCATTGGCTCATTGGGGGAAAAAAAAGGTAAGCAGCAGTTTTCAGAACGAAGGATAACCAACCGGTAATGTTAAATGGCCGCCGAGCTTCACTGCCGTGTATCTCTGGCTTCTTAAAAGTTGTCTCCACTCCTTCTCCCCCCTTCTCCCCCCTTCTCCCCCCTTACCCACCACTCTCCCCCCATCTTTTAAAGGACTTACCATACACTGTGCTTTAACCGTCTTTTTACAGCACCAACCTTCCTGTTCATCGTGGTGTGTGTCTGTTTCATTTTGGCTTTGCACCGTGAGAATTTTTTAGACAGGGCAAGCGGGGGGAGCGTTGTCTAAAAAATTCACATGGGCTTGTGAAGGAAGTGATGTGTTTGTGTGTGCGTGTCTTCCACTCTGACATTTCCACCGTTCCAGTTCCAGGTTTTTTAGGTGACTGCCCGTCACTTGACAGTCGCCGGCAGTCCGCTGAAAAATCACCTAAGTGGAACAGGCCCATAAAGTAGTTATACTTACCATTGGTGGAGTTAATAATTGTCTGGCAATTTTGTAACAGGCAGGATATGTGCCACTTATCAGCCCATGCCTGATTGTTCTCTGGTTCTTACCACAAGCAAGTCACATCTAAACAAGTTCAAAGCTGCACTTGGTTCTAAGGCAGGTATAGAATTAATCTGTGAAATCTTATACATCTTCCAGAACAGCCGTTAGTTAGCTGTTAAACATGCTAAAATATGCTTTTCAATTTGAAAATAAGAATTGTATATAAACTTCTGGGAAACCTGTGGTGAAAATATTTGATTGCTTCATATGCCATTCACCAGCTTAGCTTTAAACTGTGAAGAGCTTTCATCCTTTTAACCCCCAATAGTCCAAAATACATCATTATAAAATAACTCAAACTCAGAATAGCCCCGAAATGCAATCTTACATAATAAATTATTTATTTAAGAATATTTCCTTGCCATTTTCCACTATGTTGAATATATGAATATATGTTAATGAACATTCCACTGGAGCAAGTTTTCACTCGAAATAGTTTGGACCCGAAGACTATTGAGGCATTATAGGAAGTTTTCATTTGTCCTATCTAACATCCACATATCCACACCCCAGAGAAGTCATTCAATGGGATTTAGGAATGAGAATCCTGCTTAAATTCTCCTCTTTCTAATCCAGCTTTGCTAAGCATTCCACAAATTTCTCAAAATTAGAAATCTACCCCAACATATATACACTGTGGATATTGGTGCCTGAATTTTGCTAGCCAGACACTAATAGTTCCTGATAGGAGTAAACATATCATGGTATTTTATTTTTTTATTTTTCAATACGTGGTATATTCTAAAGATCCTGAGATGTCTGAATTGTTACAATATCGAGTTAAGTGTCAATCTGTGTGCAACTGTGTCCTTAAGAACAAAGTACAATGTATTATTCAAAAGATTTTCAAATTGACATCCTTAATCGGCAACATTGTCACTGAATTTGAGCATCTGGATGCAAATACATTGTTACTGCATTTCCTACGTGACATGGTAGCTATACTTCTGAAATTGTTTATTGCCAAGCACATTAAAATACTTTGAAATCGAGGTGAACGGTCACAGAGCATTAGAGTCATGCAGGATGGTAACAAGTCAATCAACCAGCCATGTCCACACCAACCAGTGGGCACCCATCTGTATTAATTCCATCTTCCAGCACTTGGCATCGATGCCTATGCAGTTTAAGTGTCAATCTGGACACATCTTAAATGCTGTTGGCAACTTTACGTCCACCACTCTCTTACAGTGCATTCCAGCTACTCACTGCTCTTTCCTTAAACACGATTGCCTTCAGATCCACTCTAAATCTCTTCTACCATACTCTAAATTTATGTCCTCTAGTTCTAGTTCCCCTGATAAGGGGAAACATTTCCTGCAGTCTACATATCATTATCCCTATGTAAAGCAAGGAGCTGCAGATGCTGGTACTATCAAATCTATAAAATGAGAGTTGCCTATTAAATAACCCTGCTCAACTGTGTGCACCAATTACCGCCATGCTCTGTCCAGCCCTTCCTCTTCCCCAGCTTTCTTTCCCACCCCCTACAACAGCCTGAAGAAGTGCTCTGACCCAAAGTATCACCCATCCAAGTTCTCCAGGGATGCTGCTTGACCCGCTGAGTTACTCCAATGTTTTGTGGATATCATTATCCACATTAGCTAATATACCTTTATCTGGTCTGTTAGGCAATTTGTGAGGTGCCGAGAAGAAGCTCTATTGCAAGTTCTTGCAAACTTGGGCAGAGCAGTTACCATACCAATCTGTGATGGTGCATCCATAGAAATTGTTAAGAGTCATTGCAAACATGCCAAATTCTCTTTGTCATCTGAGAAAGTGAGTACTTTCTTGGCGGCAGCATACATGTGGTTGGATCAGGTTAAATGAAAGGTGGTATTTACACCCAGAAATCAGTTCAGTTCAGTTTAGTTTAGTTTAGTTTATAGACAATAGACAATAGACAATAGGTGCAGGAGTAGGCCATTCGGCCCTTCAAGCCAGCACCGCCATTCAATGTGATCATGGCTGATCATCCCCAATCAGTACCCCTTCTGCCCATTTCCCCTGACTCCGCTATTTTTAAGAGCCCTATCTAGCTCTCTCTTGAAAGCATCCAGAGAACCTGCCTCCACCGCCCTCTGTGGCAGAGAATTCCACAGACTCACCACACTCTGTGAGAAAAAGTGTTTCCTCATCTCCGTTCTAAATGGCTTACTCCTTTTTCTTAAACTGTGGCCCCTGGTTCTGGACTCCCCCCAACAAAGTTTAGTTTATTGTCACGTGTACTGAGGTACAATGAAAAGATTTTGTTGCGTGCTAATCAGTCAGCGGAAAGACAATATATGATCACAATCAATGCATTTACAGTGTGTAGATACACGATACAAGATATTATATAGATACAAGGGAATAATGTTTAGTGCAAGGTAAATCCAGCAAAGTCCAGTCGAGGATAGACTGAGGGTCATCAAAGAGGTAGATAGCAGTTCAGCATTGCCCTCTGGATGTGGTAGGATGATTCAGTTGCCTGGTAACAGCTGGGAAGAAACTGTCCCTGAATCTGGAGGTGTGCGTTTTCACACTTCTATACCTCTTGCCTGATGGGAGAGGGGAGAAGAGGGAGTGGCCAGGATGGAATTGAGGAATTCTATGTTCTCAGTCAACAGACCCATTACCCTAGTAAAGGAATGTAAACCACAACTAGCAATTGAATGTCCCAAATCAGCAAAACCTATAATCAAGGATTTAAAAATGAACAATCCATCCATTGCAGTACGATCATTCATTCGATTTCAGGAATTCCAAGCAAAATGTTGTTGTTTTTGTTCTCTCATCAGTAAATCATGTAAACTCTGTTACCTGGAGTGATGCTGTGCGGGGCATGTTAATTTCATAGAAAAAAACATTTCAATTACTCTGTAGGAAGGAACTGTAGATGCTGGTTTAGACCAAAGATGGACACAAGATACTCGAGTACTACAGTGGGAGAGAAGGAATGGGTGACGTTTTGGGTGACGTTTCATCATCCATTCCTCTCCAGAGATGCTGCCTTGAGTTACTCCAGTATCTTGTATATTTGAATGACTGTGTCTGAAATTAAAGACAAACTTTGTGTCGAAAAGGTTCAGTGAACAGATGTAGAAAGAATGAGCTGAACTTAACTAGAACACAGGTGAGGAACTAAAACCTTTCCACGATGGTTATTCTGTGCTGCCATGTGAGGAGTGGTAGAACAAGTGGGGAATACTCATTACTTTAGCCAAATTCAGATTGAACTCACAGGCATGGGCAGTATGAAAACAAGATTCACGAGGTTGTTGCCAGGACAATAGAGTCTGAGCTATAGGGAGAAGTTGAGTAGGCTGGGACTCTATTGCTTGGAGCACTAGAGGATGAGGGGTGATCTTATATAGGTGTATAACATCATGAGATGAATAGATCGGATAGATGCCCAGAGTAGGTGAATCAAGGACAAGAGAAGAGGACATAGGTTTTAGATGAAGGGAACAAGATTTAATGGGAATCTGAGGGTAACTCTTTGATGCAAAGGGTGGTGGGTGTATGGAACAAGCTGCCAGATGAGGTTGTTTGGGCAGGGACCATCCCAACAATTAAGAAACAGTTAGACAGGTACATGCATAGGACAGGTTTGGAAGAATATGGGCCAAATGCAGGCAGATGGGACTAGTGTAGCTGGTACATGTTGGCCAGTGTGGGCAAGTTGGGCCAAAGGGCTTGTTTCCACGCTGTATCTATGACTCTATGACTTTATGCCTCTAACTGCAAGAAGTTTTGTTTTCTGCCTCGGTTTGGATAACAATTTCAACTGGTTGATGTAGTATTTGTTCAAACAAAGGAGCAACCAAAGTCATGTTTGGGGCATCTTACACAAGAATGATTTCCTAATACCGGTCATTAGTCACTCAGAAGGATTGACGCAGTGCTTTTTTTGTAGATAAATTGTATCAGTGTGCATTTATATAATTAAAAGTCTCTTGACCACTTCCTGGCTGCGCTGTATATTGATTTTAGAAAAAATGCTTCCATATAACGCTATGAATTTTGGCCATCCTGCTCACAGTCCTCCTCCACTGAGCAGGCCCCACGGATTTTTCCCATCGATGAAAGATAAAATGAGTGTTTAAAAAAACATTGAGATCCTCTCACCTGTCAATCACTGCGATGCTGGTAACACCCCTTCCGGGGGGGGGGGGGGGGGGGGGGGCAGGACTATAAAACCCCAGATGCCTGGACATGACTCAGTCACTCTGCAAGATCATGAGGGAGAGGCCACGACTCTCATTCTAAGCTGTGAATCAACTGTAAGTCAACAATGTACTTGCAATAAATGATTTATTAGCCCTTATTGAAATTGAAATGAGTTGTTTGGCCTGCCCTGTGCTTGAAACTGCAATGGAAATTAAATGAAAATGCAATGAGCTGTTTGGCCTGCCCTGTGCTTGAAATTGAACTGGAAATGAAATGAGTTGTTTGGCCTGCCTAAAACCACTAATTTAGACCCACAAGGCCCCTATTAGCTGAAAAACCAGTCCCTTTGCCCAAAATTCCCTTATTAACCCAGGAGGAGCATTTTGGCCCAAAAGGCCCGTGCCAGGCCAGGAAAAGTCCAGAAAAGGTGCGTTTTACTAAGTTTTCACGTATATATTTTTTAAAAGAGCCCCTTTGGCCCATCAGGCATGTACTACACCCAGGATGTCCCTTCGGCCCATCAATAAGTATTCACCCTGCAAGTATTAAACTTCACCCCAGTATTTTTCTCCTTCCCTTCATTGGCTCCCTGTGAGATCCAGGCCAGGATAGACTTTCCTCCTTCATTGCTGTGATCTGCAGAGAAATATGAAAAATGTCTAAAATTGACACTACACCCTCTCCTCCTTCTCTCTCACAGAGTCTCTCACCTATTTTGGGCAGAATTGCTGACAGTTTCTAAGCTGCCAGCCCACCAGGCCTGAGTGACTGAGCTGCCAGCCCACCAGGCCTGAGTGACAGAGCTGCCAGCCCAATAATCCATTCGACCCACAATGTCCATACTAGCCTTCTGGAAACCAGTCCCTTCGGCCCACAACACCATACTAGAGCTCCAAAAAGCCCCTCCCCCCCTCCCCCACACACACTGGCCACCAATATTGGAATGGGTGGAGAGGGAATATTGTGTTGGGGGACCAGCCCTCCCAAGTGAACATGGGACCCAACAGGTCCCACTTAGTCTAGTATCAATTAAAAATGAATCTACATTTATTAACAATTTTTTCCATCAATATTCTGCGTCTTCTGTTTTGATTATGTGACCAATCAACGTCTAATTTAATAAACTACTAAGTAAAAAGTATAAAATCAACACATGTTAAAAATCTATCATATTATTAAAATAATATACACTAAAAAATCACCAAATATACATGTCATATTGTGGGAAAACGAAATAATGATGTTGATACTCACAGCCTCCGATATAACAGTTCACACAACACGATTGGTTGCAGTACATTAAATAATTACATCCCAGCTGCAGCTATGACCACCTATAAGCTGCTTAAGCTGTTTAAAGGCCTTACTGCCTAATTTGATTAATAAATATTATTATTTTAAACTTTAGTAATCGGTTTGGAATAAAATTCATAATTTAATTTTTTTTAATGGATGAGCCTGAAAAAGAATGTTTTTAAGGTAAGCTGATTTTTAAACTTTTTAGAGGTGGCGATACATTGTACTGGTTCGAAGAGAAGCACAAGGGCATTTGTATCACCACTGAATATTCTAAAGATGATTTATGGTTTATATGTGCAGGCCATGGCTTACATGAAGAGCTCATTTCTGATAACAGTATTCAATTTCGATTTACTTGCTTTTCAAGCTTGGTGAAACAGATTGGTGTCAAACATATTCTCATTCCTGCACATCGTCCATCTTCAAATGGAGCAGCCAAGAGGCCGGTCAGAATAGTTTAAATAAAACTCTCATCAAGATCCATTACAAAATCCTAATGAGACATCCCATGGCCAATAATAATAATTTGCTGGAGAAACCTATCGGATCAAGCAGCATCTGTGAAAGGATGAAATCTACCAATCTTGCTCTCCTCACTTGAATCCATCTATCACTTACCAGCAGGCACGTGCCGTCAGGGTAGGCAAGGTAGGTAGTGCCTACCCTTACTAAAATTATAAAATGGTAATTATGAAATATAAATAGTAAAGGCATGCACGGTTTTCAAGATTTTTAAAAAACCGACTGACTGCCTTCCCTGAGTAATTACTCACGGCATGTGCCTGCATAACAGCTCTTGCTCCTCCTGCCTCTTTCCCCTCAATTCAGTATACTGACTAACTTCCCTCGATTCTTTCAGTCCAGGTGATGGGTCTAAACAAAAACATTGACTGTGCATTTCCCTCTACAGATGCTGCCGGACCCGCAGAGTTACTCCAGCAGTTTGTTTCTTGCTCCAGATTCACAGAACATGCACTGTCTTGTTTCTTTATCATCTGGCCAATATCTACTCAAGCACAGAACAACACTGCAGGTAGAAACAAGAGCAGACTTAAAGAACGCTTGACCAAGAGAAAACTGAGAACAAGTTCAAGTCACTTTCAATTTAATTTTATCTCTAGGTTTGAACAGAAGCAGTTGGAACAAACGTATCCCATTACAATTCAGAATGCAGTTTCAAGCAGATCCTCACTGTAAACAGTTCTGATAAAGAAAGAGAGCAGCCTTTCAATTTTAATCTAGAACCAAAGAGTAAAAAAGAAGAAAGAAAAAAAGAGTGCTTAATCTGTGAAATTTGTTGTCACAGAAGGCTGAGGAGGCCAAGTAAATGGATATTTTTTAAGGCAGAGAAAGATAGATTCTTGATTAGTATGGTTGTCAGGGGTTATGGAGAGAAGGCAGGAGAAAGGGATTAGGGTGGAGAGGTAGATAAGGCAATCAAGAACGCAATGATACGGCAATCAAGAACGCATATCGCTCTGTTCCCCGGGAGGGTCTAGGTCTCTCTGATCATTGCATATTTCACCTTATTCCGACCTACGGGCCAAGTACAAGCTGAGAAGAGGAATCAGAGCTGCCAAGGAAAGGTACTCTGAGAAGTTGAGGAGCAAGTTCTCAGCTAGTGACTCTTCTTCAGTTTGGAAGGGCTTGCAAGAAATTACCAGCTACAAGAAGAAAGCCCCCGTTCTTTGGACAATCATCAGCTGACCAACGACCTGAATTAGTTTTACTGCAGGTTTGAAAATCAGAAACGTAACCCTGGTACCCCCTCCCCCCCTCCCCAACCAACACAGCCAGACCCCAGTCTACAAAGAATGGAACCTGCACCCTCTCCTTTCCATTCACCACTTCACATCTACTTAAGGCAAGACTCCAGCATGAAAAGACTAGACCATTTCTCACCCCAACCACCACTTCACACCCACTTACAGCCTGACCTCAGTCTGCAAAGACTGTGCCTTTCTACACCCACCCCCCTCCAATCACCACTTCACACCCAATCATCCACACCCTCTGTGCTGCACAACATAACTTATCCAATATCAATAATAAAAATAGAGGAGGTGGAGAGGCTTTTCAGAGGACAAAAGAGCCGGAAATCTCCAGGACGTGACAATGTTTTCCCCTCTACTCTTAAGCTCTGTGCCAAACAGCTGGCACCGGTCTATACAGACATTTTTAACCAGTCCCTGTAAACATGTACTGACCCTGCCGGCTTCAAAGTCTCCACTATTATGGTGTACAATTTTGGTCGCCCAATTATAGGAAGGATGTCAACAAAATAGAGAGGGTACAGAGGAGATTTACTAGAATGTTGCCTGGGTTTCAACAGCTAAGTTACAGAGATAGGTTAAATAAGTTAGGTCTTTATTCTCTGGAGCGCAGAAGGTTAAGGGGGGACTTGATAGAGGTCTTTAAAATGATGAGAGGGATAGACAGAGTTAATGTGGACAAGCTTTTCCCTTTGAGAATAGGGAAGATTCAAACAAGAGGACATGACTTTAGAATTAAGGGACAGAGGTTTAGGGGTAACATGAGGGGGAACTTCTTTACTCAGAGAGTGGTAGCGGTGTGGAATGAGCTTCCAGTGGAAGTGGTGGCGGCAGGTTCGTTGGTGTCATTTAAAAATAAATTAGATAGGCATATGGATGAGAAGGGTATGGAGGGTTATGGTATGAGTGCAGGCAGGTGGGACTAAGGGAAAAAAGTTGTTCGGCACGGACTTGAAGGGCCGAGATGGCCTGTTTCCGTGCTGTAATTGTTATATGGTTATATGGTTATATGGTTACTATTGTCCCTGTACCCAAAAAGGCAAGGATTACTTGTCTTAATGACTACAGGCCTGTCGCACTGACCTCTGTAGTCATGAAGACACTCGAAAGGCTTGTGCTGGCCAAGCTGAAAAATATCACAAATTCCCTGCTGGACCCTCTGCAGTTTGCATATCGGGCCAATAGATCTGTGGATGATGCAGTCAACCTGGGCCTGCACTTCATCTTGCAGCACCTAGATTGCCAAGGGACCTATGCGAGGATCCTGTTTGTTGATTTTAGCCCTGCATTCAACACCATTGTGCCAGAGCTACCACACTCCAAACTTTCAGAGTTGACTGTGCCTGAACCACTCTGTCAGTAGATCATCAACTTCCTGACAGACAGGAAGCAGCATGTGAGGCTGTGAAAGCACATCTCAGACCCTCAAACACTCAGCATAGGAGCACCGCAAGGCTGCATACTCTCTCCTCTGCTCTCTCTACACCAATGACTGCACCTCCACAGACACCTCTGTCAAGCTTCTCAAGTTTGCGGACAACACAACCCTGATTGGACTGACCCAGGATGGGGAGGAATCTGCCTACAGACAGGAAGTGTCACAGCTGGCGTCCTGGTACCGTAGCAACAAACTAGAGCACAATGCTCTTAAGACAGTGGAATTGATTGTAGACTTTAGGAGAACTCCCCCTCCCCTCACCCCACTCACCATCAACAACACTACAGTCACATCTGTGGAGTCTTTTAAGTTCTGGGGAACCATCATCTCCAAGGACCTTATGTGGGGGACTACCATCGACTCTACAGTCAAAAAAGCACAACAGACGATGTACTTCCTACGGCAGCTGAGGAAGCACAATCTGCCACAGGCAACGATGGTCCAATTCTACATGGCCATCGTAGAGTCTGTTCTCACCTTCTCCATCATGGTCTGGTTTGGCTCAGCCACCAAGCACGACACCTGGAGGCTGCAGCTAATTGTCTCTAATTATCAGCAGAGAAGGTTATTGGCTGCAACCTTCCCTCCATTTATGAACTGTACACTGCAAGGGCCAGGAAACGAGCGGGCAAGATCATCTCTGACCCCTCTCACCCTGGCCACAAACTCTTTGAATTACTACCCTCTGGAAGGCGACTCCGGACTGTCAAAGCTGCCACAGCCAGACATAAAAACAATTTTTATCCATCAGTAGTTGATCTACTCAACAGCCAAAAATCTGTAGCCTCCCTTTGATCTGGTATTTTTTTGGTTCACATGCTTGATCAATGGTGTTTTATCATTAATGTTTTATTATTATTAATGTTTAGTGTTTTCTCTCATGTTTGGTCATTCATAACTGTCACTGTATGTCATGTTGTTACTTGTGGGCGGAGCACCAAGGCAAATCCCTTGTATGTAAATACTTGTGTCATGGGTTATGGGGAGCAGGCAGGAGGATGGGGTTGAGAGGGAAAGATAGGTCAACCATGATTGAATGGCGGAGTAGATTTGATGGGCCGAATGGCTGAATTCTCCTCTTATAACTTATGAATATGAACTTAAGACAATGAAAACCAGTTACGTGATGATGTATCGTCTTTGATCATTAATAATAGAAATTAAAAGAATAGTATTGCAAAATATTTATATTGGGTTGGTGTACATACTCCATTGTTGAAAGTGTACAAAATATATATATTTTAAATCCTTTAAGAAGAAAAGAACAATGTATTACAATCATATACATGAGTATTTTGTTCTGTGTCGGGACACACTGTTGGATTGGAGAAGCATATGTGCATGTTTTACGTAACATTAGCACAGACTGGAGAACATTGTCTATAGCAGGAGTCTAAAGAATCAACATGTAGAAGCAAAGAACTGCAGATGCTGGTTAATACACAAAAGGACATAAAGTGCTGGCGTAACTCAACCGGATCAGAAGAAGTCTGAAGAAGGGTCTTGAACCAAAATATCCATGTTCTTCAGGGATGCAGCCTGTCCTGCTGAGTTACTCAAGCACTTTGTGTCCTTTTGTGTCCTCGATAGAATCAAAAATGCCATGGTTAGGTATAAAAAGCAAAGTGCTGGAATAACTCAGTGCGTCAAGCAGAATATTGGTACTTTTTTCACATTTACTACACCTACTGATTTTATTTTAGAATCCGATGGTGTCGAAATGTTGAGATATCCTTTGAGGCAGGCCATGGTGCAGTGTAAAGAGAAGAAATACCATGAGAGAGAGCAGAGGGGAGGCAACAGGGCTAATATTTTCAAAGGCTATTGAATGGGCGGGAAGGCAAAGAGCAAAGGTTCACAATGAAGCAGAATAGTTTAGATGGGCTTGGTAGTACATTCAATTATGATAAAACATGGTCACAGTTGCACAACATTGTAAATGTGATCTCAATTCAATTATTTGGAGAGATTCAAATATTGATCAGGTCAGGTCGGGGGGAATTCCCCCCGCCTCAGGTACATGTGACGGGGGGGGGATCGGGGGAAACCTTTTCCAGTCACTTACCTCGACGGAGATGCGATTTTTCTCCATGTCCCATCTCCGCCTCCCCCCTTTGCGGCCTACAACGTGGATTGGTGCAGCCTTTCCTGGAGACCGGCCCGGAGCTTCAAGCCGCGACTTACCATCGCGGAAGCTGGGATCTTTTGCTGAGGATCGCCAGTGTTGGAGCTCTGACCGCGGGCCTGTGAACTTTAACACCGTGAAGCAGCGGTCTCCGGTAAGAAGCGGCCGACTCGGGAGCTCCATGCCGCGGAGTGTTCTGATCCGTCCCGATGCCAGAGTTTCGATCATCCCGACGAAAGGGCTTGAACAGTGGACCGCCGGCAATGGCCCCATTCAAAGGCCCCGACCACGGGTGAACAAAGGAGGTAGATGACTGAACTTTATTGCCTTCCATCACAGTGCGGAATGTTGATTCCACTGTGGTGGATGTTTATGTTAAACTTAATTTTATGTGCTGTGTGTATTTTTGCTCTTTACTTAGTGTGACTGTATGGCAACTCAAATTTCACTGTACTTTAATTGGTACATGTGACAACTAAATTAAATCTTGAATCTTGAATCTTGGAGTCTTTGGAGACGGTGTAGAAGACGTTTACCAGAAAGCTGTCCAAATCAGATGGTATTAGGTATAAGGGAGAGGTGTGACAAACTTGGACTATTTTCCTTGGAGTATTGCAGCCCGAGGAACACCTGATGGAAGTATATACAATTATGAGTGGCATAAAAAGGGTAGGCAGTCAGAATCTTTGTCCCAGAAGACAAATCTTAAGATCAGAAGGGAAAATGTTTATGGAGATGTGCTGGTTATATACAGAGATTGGTTGGTTATTGAAACACACTCTCAGAAATGGTGGTGAAGGCAGATACGATAGTTTCTTTTAGAGGCTTTTAAATAGGTACGTGGGTATGCAGGGAATGGAGCGATATGGATCACATGCAGGCACAGGTAATTAGTATAGTTTGGCATCATGTTTAGCACAGACATTGTGGGCCGAAGGTCCTGTTCCTGTGCTGTACTTTTCTCTGTTCTAGTGCATTTGAGAAGTCATTACAACCCTCTCTAACATTGCTGAAGTGTTCATTGTTTCCAATGGAGATTAATAGTTATGCCTACTTTAAATGGAACAGAAATCAGTTATAATTTAGTTTGTGTCAATTCCATATTTTTTCTCTCAGATCATGAAAAAAATGATGTGGAAGCTGCAGAACGTGGCACATTTTCTGACAGATCTCCTGTGGGATTTATGGTAAAAGATACAGCTATGTGGGGAGTTAATCTCTGGTGCCCTCAAATGATGCAGAAGTTACTCAGTCTGCAAAAAGAAATTTAAACGATCATGCTTTAAAATTGAATTTGTTTCAGCAAAAAATATTAACCAAACAGATCCCACTGGATAAAAAAAGGCTCATTTAAAATTCAGCTTCATAGATTTAGGCAACACCTGTAAAATAGTGCTGCAGCAGCATGAAGGATAAACAATGCAGAGCTATGACAGGTGATTAATAAAAATGTAATACAGTTTTCAAACACTTTTTCCTGGACCGTTCTTGACAAAGAATAATAAATGCATGCATGGTGATATTCCCCTTATGAATGCCAACAACAACTGCCGATTGTGGAAACATGAAGAGCAAATACAAACATTTAGTTGGAATTCCATGTGCATTCCTCTC
Source organism: Raja brachyura (assembly GCA_963514005.1). The sequence goes on from OY740781.1 coordinate 34,835,777, forward strand.
AAAACCTCTCCTTATAATGCCTGGTAAATACCAAATGGATCCTGGTTTGACCTGCTTTCCACATTGCACAAGGTAAATAAACATATGGCACATTCCATGACGGGATGCTACATGTGAACACAATACAATTTCCTTTCTTTCTCTATTTTGTCCAGCTTTTGAGTTACATGGCAACTTTTTTTCCTCTACTGTAAAGCACATTTAATCCTGTGGGAGTGAACATTATTGTCATTGACCAAACAGGTAATAATTCTCTGGAGTAATGGGAAATAAATATCATAATGAGCTTGAGTAAATTACTGATCAGTTTACCATGGATATGAAACGGGTTAATGATTTTACACAAGATTGCCACAGAGTGTGAAAAAAAACACCTTACAAAGGTAATCACAACAATGCATTTTTGTTGAGACTGCCGGAGAGAGCAATTGGAATCAAGCAGTAATTTGTTCACTGGGATTACCCTGAGATTTTAATCAGTTTTCGCGAGAAAGCGGCCAAATGCTTATAGTTGATTGCCCGCATTATATCTTCGGTACATGACTACTGTGTACTGAAAATACTGTGCTGGGGTTTAAGTTCCCATTAACTTTCACCAAGAGAAAACCCATCAGTTCCTGCCTGGAGGAAGCTAAAGAAATCTAGATATATAAAAAACACCTTGCCCCGGCTTTATAAGTTTATAATCATGGGAACAGAATGAGGCTATACGGCCCATCGAATCTACTCTGCCATTCAATCATGGCTGGTCTAGCTTTCCCGCTCAACCCCCTTCTCCTGCCTTCTCCCCATAACCTTTAACACCATTACTTATCAAGAACCTATCAATCTCCGCTTTAATATAGCCAAAGACTTGGCCTCCATAGCTGTCTGTGGCAATGAATTCTACAGACTCACCATCCTCTGGCTAAAGAAATTCCTCCTCACCTGAAACTTGACCACAAAGCCATTGATTCCATCATCCAATTCCTTAATATACAACGTGAAAAGTAGGGGACCCACCATTGCCCTCTGTTAAACACCACTAGTCACTGGCATCCAACCAGAAAAAGCCCCCATTATTCCCACTCTTTGCCTTCTGCCATTCAGCCAACCTTCTACCCGTGCTATTACCTTCCCTTTAATAGCATATACTCTCATGTTGTTTATCAGCCTCACGTGCGGCACTTTTTTCAAAATCTGAAAATCCAAGTAAAGACCATTTATCTATAGAAGGGTCTCGACCCGAAATGTGACCCATTCCACAAAGGACAATGGGGACCAGGCGTGGGGGAACTTCCGTGGTGGCGGGGGGAACAAATGGGGGAGTTGTCGTGCTTTGTAACTTTGTCAGCGCCGTAGCTGCCTGATATTTGTATGCATTGTGTATGCAAGCAAAGAATCTCACTGTGCTTAGTCACATGTGACAATAACGTATTCCTATCCTATCCTATCCTATCCTCTTCACAGACGCCTCCTGTCCTGCTGAGTTACTCCAGCATTTTGTGTTTATCTTTGGTTTCAACCAGCATCTGCAATTCCTTCCTACACATTTATCGATCCTGCTATTTGCTTCCTCAAATAGTTCCAACAGATTTGTCAGACAAAATATCCCCTTCACAAAACCACGTTGACCAGCCTATTTTATCACATGCCACTAAGTACTTGGGAGCGTCATCCTTAATAATGGACTCTAAGTCTAATCAACCACTAACGTCAGGCTAACCAGCCAATTGTCTCCCCCCTTTGGCTCGCTCCCTCCTTGAAGAGTGGAGTGACATTTGACATGTTCCAGTCCTCTGGGACCACTCCTGACTCTAGTGATTCTTGAAGGATCACTACTAATGCCTCCATAATCTCTAAAGCTACTTCTTTCAATACCCTGAGGTGTAGTCCATCTGGTCCAGGTGACTTATCCACCTTCAGACTTTTGAGCTTAGTAAAAGTAACTCCACTAACTTCTGCCCCCTGACATTCGTGAATTGATGGCACATTTGTGGTGTCTTTTATTGTAAAGACAGATGCAAAAAATTGTATTCAATTTGTCTGCCATTTCTTTATTCGCCAATAGTATTTCTCCAGCATTTTCCAGTGTTCCAATGTCCACGCTTGCATCTCTTTTACACATTGTATTTATGGTATCCTATTTTCTATTATTGGCTAGCTTATAAGGGGAGATTTCATTTTATCTCCCCTTATTGCTCTTTAGTTGCCTTCAATTGGCTTTTCTTTCACCAATTGATGAAAATTTGCAAATGTTAGCTCCAGAACCCATTCTCTTCATCGACATCTTCATCTGCGTTTGATGGCACAGGGCCGGCACTTGCTGGAGTTTAGAAGAATGAGGGGGGACCTCATTGAAACATACAGAATATTGAAAGGCTTGCATAGGGTGGATGTGGAGAGGATGTTTCCATTAGTGGGAGAGTGTAGGACAAGAGGTCATAGCCTCAGAATTAAAGGATATTCCTTTGGGAAGGAGATGAGGAGGAATTTCTTTAGTCAGAGGGTGGTGAATCTGTGGAATTCTTTGCCACAGAAGGCTGTGGAAGCTAAGTCAATGGATATTTTTAAGGCAGGAAGATAGATTCTTGATTAGTACTGGTGTCAGGGGTTATGGGGAGAAGGCAGGAGACTGGGGTTAAGAGGGAGAGATAGATCCATGATTGGATGGCGCAGTAGACTTGATGGGCCGAATGGCCTAATTCTTCTCCTATCATTTATGACCTCATGACATTGAGTTGTAAAATAACTACCAGGCCAAATATTTTAGGCCAACGTTGTTCATATGAGGCCCATGTGCTAAAACAGTTCAGACCTCTTTATCTCACAAGTATTTCACAGTCACTTCACTGGACATATAACTCAATCAGTATTAAAATTGAGTCCAGTCACCAAGTTCCTGGTCACGAACATGACCTTTAGGGCTGTAGAATGACAAGAGACAGTTACACCACAAGAGAAAGGTGAGGCAGGAAAGCCCAAAGACACCTCTTTCCTGATCCCTTGAGTTCAGTGCACAATCCATATAGCACTAGGCTGGTGAAACGCAGAAATTCTCTACGCCGGGGACTACTGGAGGGTGGATTGTTGAAGTTATTTAAAGAGTAAGTGAATCATCTTTTGAAAAGTTACAGGATTGAGAGCAAAGGGAAACTGGCACAAGAGGAGTTGAGATCATTCATTTAACTTGAGCTCCAATCATATCGAATGGTGGGTTAACAAAAATGTTGGAGAAACTCAGCGTTTGTGGTAGCATCTATGGAGCGAAGGAAATAGGCAATGTCAGTCTAAAGAAGGGTTTTGACCCTAAACTGCCTATTTCCTCCGCTCCATAGATGCTGCCTCAACCACTGAGTTTCTCCAGCATTTTTGTCTACCTTCGATTTTCCAGCATCTGCAGTTCCTTCTTAAACATATTGAATGGTGGGACAGGTTTGAAGGGCCAGACATCCTACCTCTGCTCCTGTTTCCTTGTGTTTCCTTGAAACTGCCTTTTTAAATGTACTGTAATCTCTGGAATAGATGGTTGCTAATAAAATAGTGAAGAAATGTTATTATTGAAGGTTTTATTATTAAAGGTTGAATGGGAATGGCAAATGGAAATGTGCTGTTGTAACCTCACACTTCTCAATTAAAATTCCTAAAAAAATGTTTAAAATAACTTTCCAATGATGTTTTACTTTAAATAAGCCATAGAATAAACAGACTAACTCACTGTTTCTTATGAATACAGGTGCTGTTTCACCCATATGAAAGAGTCACATAACTCTTGCACCTGCAATGCTTGTGAGTAATGGGTCTTTCATGTTTTCGCAAAAGAACACCCTTGTTTGCCCAGACCTTAGTGAATTACAGTGGGAAAGTAAGAAAAAAAGGAATTAAGCAAAAGGAAACATTTGTTTTCAATGACAAAATCTTTCTGTTCCACCCAGTATTTATTTATTACTCAATTACTTAATTAAGCAAAAATAGTGTGTTTATAGAGAGATGTTCTCATTTCCACACAGTCGTCCAAACCTGCGGGAGGGAGGTTAACTAAATTGCCATTTGCTAAGTTGATGAGACATTGAACAAAACCAAGACTTTCACATCAAATATACACAATTTTCTTAGTTTGTGGAAATATTTCATATACAAATAATATACAAATTATGTCATTCCTTCTTAAAAATAATTAAATACAGCTAAAGCTATCAACGGTGAAAGATAAAGTATCTTCAGTAAGAACAAGGCAAAGACTGCCATTAAACATTTTATATTTTCTGCCTTGCTCTTTCATGCCACATTAACCATATAGACTTATCAGCAATTTACTTAGTTTGTGTTGGGATTATAGTGGGAATTGGAAGCACTGACCTTTAGCCCAACTGTTGACTAAACAATAAATCTACTTAACTCGTGAATAAAAATTGCTGGAGTATTCCCCCAATGCAATCCCTTTACTGCTTTTATCCCTAATTTCCAAACAATGAAGCCAAGACATCATTCATTTAACTTGTCAGCCAGCCTAAGCTCCACAGAGATATGCTCCGCATTGTCATTTTATAGCAGCATGCTCTTTTAGCTTGTGTATGCCTTGGGATAGTATAAACCTTTGTTTTTAATCATGGTGAATATTCTTATATCCATTCTCCAGCAGTCTTCCAGCACGTCTAATTTGATATGTGAGCCTAGAAAGCAAGTATTTACTATCTCATTGCAGAATACACCACAGCTGAGCAGTTCTCATCCTATTTGAGTATTGTCTTGCATGCTCACTGTGGAAGAAAGGCCTTCAGCCCATTGCTGCCAATTCTACGGTGGAGCAATCTAAACCTAATTGCACCGTCTGTTTTTCTGTCATTGTCATGATTAAACTGCCTTTCGAGAATTGTTGGAAATGTACACATCCAAGCAAGTGGAGATTATGCCATGATAGCCTGACTGGTACGTTGATAGAAAGGATCTGGGGTGTCTGAAGGTAAATCACGACACACAGAGCAGAGAACAGTGTTATCTACTAGCTACCTCTTTGATGTCCCTCGGACTATCCTTGACCGGACTTTGCTGGCTTGACATTGCACTAAATATTATTCCCCTATCATGCATCTATCTATACGCTGTAAATGGATTGATTGTAATCATGTATTGTCTTTCTGCTGACTGGTTAGCGCGACAAAAAGCCTTTCACTGTACCTTGGTACACGTGACAATAAACTAAACTGAAACTGAATCCGCACTTGTTGGGTTGAGTTTCAGGTCAACAATGACCCCCAGGCTATGGATGATGGGGGCGGACTGATGGTAAAGCCATTGCATTTGAGTATAGGAGCAGGGAGGTTCTACTTCAATTCAATTCAATTCAACTTAAATGTCATTGCACAAATACACGTATAGGTACAACGAAATGCAGTTTAGCTTTCTACTGCAGTTGTACAGGGTTTTGGTGAGACCACACCTGGAGTATTGCGTACAGTTTTGGTCTCCAAATCTGAGGAAAGACATTCTTGTCATACAGAGAAGGTTCACCAGACTGATTCCTGGGATGTCAGGATTTTCATATGAGGAAAGACTAGATAGACTCGGCTTGCACTCACTAGAATTTAGGTTTGAGGGGGGATCTTATAGAAACTTACAAAATTCTTGGGTTGGACAGGCTTGATGCAGGAAGATTGTTCTGCATTAAAAATGAAATATTAAATATCCCACTTCTGACACCATGTAAATGACTTTCAGACTCAGTACGTGATTCAAATACATCTTTAGTCAGCATTGAAACTTAACAGCATGAAGAACGATTAGTTGTCAGTGCATCCTAGCTGCTCCAACTGCCTGTGCTGGGAAATTGTGTTAGTATAAGTATTACAGTGGGGTGGTTAGAGATGCTGGCTTGTGTGTGATTGGTTAACATGCAACATCAATCTACACCAATGTTGGGGAAGCCCAGAACAAGGGGTTACAGTTTAAGGATATGGGGGAAGTCTTTTAGGACCGAGATGAGAAAAATATTTTTCACACAGTGAGTGGTGAGTCTCTGGACTACTCTGTCACAGAAGGTAGTTGAGGCCAGTTCATTGGCTATATTTAAGAGGGAGTTAAGTGTGGCCCTTGTGGCTAAAGGGATCAGGGGGTATGGAGAGAAGGCAGGTACAGGATACTGAGTTGGATGATCAGCCATGATCATATTGAATGGCAGTGCACGCTCGAAGGGCTGAATGGCCTACTCCTGCACCTATTTTCTATGTTTCTATGAATGTCAAAGGTTAATGACAAGGCCATCTATTGTTGGAGGTGGTCATTGGCTGGCTTGGGGAAAATTCCAACAATTTTTATTCAAGTTAAATAAATATATTGTTTAGTCAACAGTTGGACTAAAGGTCAATGCTCCCAATTCCCATTACAATCCCAACACAAACTATAGGGCGGCACCATGGCAAAGTAGTAGAGGTGCACCCTTACTGCGCCGGAGACCCAGGTTCGATCCTGACTATACTGTATGGAGTTTGTATGTTCTCTTCATGATCATGTGGGTTTTCTCCTGGTGCTCTAGTTTTCTCCCACATTCCAAAGATGTGCAGGTTTGTTGGTTAGTTAGCTTCTGTAAATTGTCCCTAATGTGTGGGATAGAACTGGTCGGACTGGTGATCACTGGTCGGCATGGAGTTGGTGGGCTAAAGTGCTTGTTTCCACACTGTATCTCTAAACTAAATTATACAAACTAAGTTTATTCCTATATAGTTAATGTGGCATGAAAGAACATGACAGAATATATAAAATGTTTAATCACAGAGTCTTTGCCTTGTACTTACTGAAGATACTTAGGAGGCACAGTGGCACAACTAGTAGAGCTGCTGCTTCATCGTGGCAGAGACCTGGGTTAACTCGGGTGATGTCTGTGTGGGGTTTGCCCGCTTTCACTGTGAACTGTGTGGGTTTGCTCCGCGTGCTTTGGTTTCTTGCCACATCCCTAAGACATGTGGGTTTTCAGGTTAACTGACCTTGGTACAAAATATTACCCCTGAATATGTCGGGATAGCAGAGACTAGTGAACGGGTGATTGATTGTTGGCATTGACTCGTTGGGTTGAAGGGTTTGTTTCCATGCTGCATCTTCAGACTAAACTAACCTTTGAGGAGGTGATGTGATTTGCCTCTTCTCCTTCTCTGCAACATATTGTCCATGTCTTACTACGTCTAGGCATGCATTATTTGATGAGGAATTGTAAATGGCATTGAGCATGGGGCAATTATCAGCAAATCTCCCCATTTCTGACCTTATATAGCAATGTTACAATACTTACCTTCAGCGGCGCTGCAGTTCTGCCACTGGCTGTACGCGCGACTTTGGCGCCTTTGAGGGGGGGGGGGGCAGGTTTAAAATGCCGTTTTGTACTGCCTATCGGAGGTGGACTTCCTCGGGCTGCTAGCTGCTGACGAATAATCGATCCGCCTCCCGTTCATGCTATGTTTAAAAAAGAATCGCTGGACAATTTAATATTTGGATTAAAATAAAAAGTGACTTTGAACGCCCTCAACGCCTACAACATGACGGATCGCAAGAACAGGACGAAACAGAGTGTAAGTCATTTATTTTACATATAATCTTGCTTCTTGGGATGGCTTTAATCTAATTTTACAATGCAAAAATGTGATTTGGGCCCCATACGAACCGGCAGTGTTTTTCCTGCCCATATGGGGTTCAAATTCACCGCAAATGCAATGTTCCAATCGATCGCGTTCCAGAAGCAAGATGATTAAAATGCCCATTTTTTTTGGAGATGAGCCGTCTAAATTGTCTATATTTTGTCTTATTCTCTCTCTCTCTCCATGATCATTATCTTTAAACTAAATATTCACAACAGTTTGAGTCACATGTATTGTGCAAAAAACAATAATTTGATTATATTTTGGGTGGATGTTTCTAGATTAATTTATAGGAATTAAACATTAAATTCCTTCCATCTGGGGTATAAATTCATGACAGTGAGATTTAAAAATCATGTTATATTGTGAATTATTGTGTGAATGGGATTAGTTTGTTATTTGGATACTTAGGCTATTTTGAAAAATTATCCTTTTCTTAAGAAATAGAATCTACAGGACATTGTTAATGGGAGAGTAGTGGGCAGAAAGGCACGTCATGTGTGGTTTAAAGAGCAAAAACTGGTGGTTTTCAATGCCAAAATTGAAAAGTTGAGGAAAAACAAGGTGCACAGAGTTGCTTATTGGTTACAATCTGAGGAGTATGATGATGCTACTGATTATGATATGCCAATGTACCAGCTAGCAACTGATCTTCTCCACAAAGACTTGGTCTATTGGTAGAAATTGCAATTTATTTACCTATTTGTTATGGATTTACAGCATATTATACAATAATATTAAAGTTCTGATCTTGAGAATATCACAATTTTGAATTCTCAAGGCAGCCTGGGTGTTTATTACTATTTCCGTCACAACGGTCAATTTTGTAATTAGCTACAATTAGGTAATTAACTAATTATATGCTTTAATTTCAGGTCATCCAAGTAAGATGTTTTATATTTATTTCAGAATGCTTCAATCTATTTCATTCAGTTCTCTTAATTTTTAAGAAAGTTGTGGGCTTTTGACTCGATCACAGCTTTTGTGTTAAGTCAATGGAAAAGCAATAGGGAACAAGATGCTAATTTCCGAGTATGAAAATGGCCATAACATTTTTAATACTGAAGATATGAAAGTGCATTAGGCATCAAATTAATCTTCTTTTTATGCTTTATCTGATGAGATCAATTGAAGACTTGATTTTAAAAATCTCAAAATTTTGTAACTTTGCTACCTTATAGGGCCTGTCCCATTTGGGCGTCATTTGCGCGTTATTTACACGACATCATTTACACGTCACGACGCATGACGTGCACATCGTGACGCACAAGTGATGCACACATGGCGTGCTTTACGCACGCATGATGCATGGTGACGTAGGCAGTGACGCGCGGTCGCGCGCGGTGCCCCAGGATTTTGGCATTCACAAAATCTTCGCACACCACCTGCGTGATGCGCAAATGACACCCAAGTGGGACAGGCCCTTATGGCAGCATGAAGGTCATTAATGAAGATCAAACAACAAATAGCTGCAGGAAGCTTCTGTGGATGAAAATAGACAGAGGATGTTTCAGGTCAGGAGCCATCTTCAAACTTTCTATTTTAATGCCCCATTGTGAAATCCCCTCAAGTATGCCTACTTTGAAGAAGTTCTCCTCTCTTTGATAAGGGTTGTGTGAGACACTATCTCACTGCTCCTCCCCCTCTGTGATTCCTGCTGCACCCCTGCTCTTTCACCATGTTCTGACTCAGACTCCCTTTTACAGCCACATGCCCTTCCTCAGGTCTTTAAAAAGGTCACAACCTTCAAGGTCAGCAGAGGAGCGGCAGGTAAGGGAGTGAGTGCGGGGATTGGCTGAGGAATTTAATTAGCAAATGGTAAGTTAGCGAATTAGCCAATTTATTAGCTAAGACAAGCAAGGTTTGCTCTAGGGGAACGGCCAGTCGGATAGCGGACTGGTCAACGGAAGTGCCTTGTGAGAAAAGTGCGAGTGTTTGGTTTGAGAGTCTGAGGCTGAGGGAGGAGACTACGCCAAAAGTTGGAGAGGGTGAGACGCAGTGAAGAAATGATTCAGTGTGATGCTTGCAGGATGTGGGAGGTCAGGGACACTGATGGTGCCTCTGGCTGCTACAACTACGGAAAGTGTGTCCAGGTTCAGCTCCTGAAGGACCGTGTTGGGACACTGGAGAGGCAACTGGATGACCGCAGGATCATCCAGGAAAACGAAGGGTTCTTCGACAGGACCTACAGCGAGATCGTTACACCGATGATACCAGAAGAGAGAAGGTGGGTGATGATGAGGAAGGGAAGGAAGCTTGGAGTACAAGAGACCCGAGGGATGTACTTCTTAAAAACAGGTTCACCAACTTGGAAGCTGTCGGGTCAGAAGACACTGCCATTCTGAGTGGGGGACAGGTCTGCGAGTCAAAATGTAGCGCTGAAGCAAAGCTGAAGTGACAGACGTCAGGCAGAGCAGTGGTAGTCGGGGTCTCCATCGTGACAGGTACTGACAGGGGTTTCTGCAGCAACAGGCGGGATTCAAGGATGGTGTGTTGCCTCCCTGGTGCCAGGATCCAGGACGTCATGGACCGATTGCAGAGTATCCTCAAGGGTGAAGGTGAGCATCCGGAAGTGGTAGTGAATGTCGGACAAATTACTTTGGGAAGAAGAGGAAATAAATTCTGTCGTGTGACTTTAGAGAGCTCCGAGGAAGGCTGAAAAGCAGGACCTCCAAAGCAAAGGAAATCGGTTATCTCCGATTCGCTTCCAGTTCATCGTGATGGTGAGGGCAGGAACAGGGAGATTGAGGATCGGAATATGTGGCCGAGAAGCTAGTACAGGGGGCAGGGATTTTGAATCTTGGACCACTGGGATCTGTTTTGGGGTAAGGGTGAAACGTACAAAAGGGACGGGTTGCACCTTAACAGGCGGGGAACCAGCATTCTTGCAGGCAGGTTTGCCACTGCTACACGGGTGGGTTTAAACTAAGTAGTGGGGTGGAGGAGACAAATGGGAAATACAAGGATAGAGTTAAAGGGAAAGAGAGTACAGGAAAAGTTAAGAAAGACAGCAGAATTAATGGGGCAGAAAGCACACGAAGCGATTGGATTAAAAGTATTGTATATAAATGCACAAAGTAGAAGAAGTAAAATGGATGATCTTGAGGCTCAGTTAGAGATTGGTAAATATGACATTGTGGGGATTACTGAGACGTGGCTGCAGGAGGATCAGGACTGGGAATTGAATATTCAGGGTTATACGTCCTATAGAAAGGACAGGCAGGTGGGCAGAGGAGGTGGGGTAGCTCTGTTGATGAGGGACGAAATTCAGTCCCTTGCATGGGATGGCATAAGGACTGACGATGTAGAGTCGCTGAGGATAGAATTGAGGAATTGTGAAGATAAGAAGACACAAATGGGAGTTATCTACAGGCCCCCAAACAGTGGCCTGTATATAGGGAGCAAGTTGCAGCAGGAATTAAAAGTGCCATGTAACAAAGGTATTGCCACTGTGGTTATGGGCGATTTCAATATGTAGGTTGACTCGGAAAATCAGGTTGGTTCTGGACCCCAAGAAAGGGAGTTTGTAGAGTGCCTTTGTAATGGATTCTTAGAGCAGCTTATACTGGAGCCTACCAGGGAGAAGGCAATTATGGATTTAGTGTTGTGTAATGAACTGGATATGAAAAGGAACTCAAAGTAAAGGAACTATTAGTAGGTAGTGATTATAATAGGATAAATTTTAATCTGCAATTTGAGAAGGAAAAGGTAAAATCAGAAGTGTCAGTGTTGCAGTTGAACAAAGGGGATTATGAAGGCATGAGAGAGGAGCTGGCCAAAGTTGACTGGAAAATGATCCTAGCAGGAATGACGGTGGAAGAGCAATGACAGGAATTTCTGGGCATAGTCCAGAAGATGCAGAATAATTTCATTCCAAAGAGGAAGAAAGATTCTAAGGGGAGTAAGAGGCAACCGTGGCTGACAAGGGAAGTTAGGGATAGAATAAAACTAAAAGAAAAGGTGTATAACATAGCAAAGAGTAGCGGGATGCCGGAGGATTGGGAAACTTTCAAAGAATAACAGAAGGTAAAAAAAAAGGGCAATACTGGATAGAAAGATGAAGTACGAGGGTAAGCTGGCCAAGAACATAAATAAGGATAGTAAAAGCTTCTTTAGGTATGTTAAGAGAAAATGATTAGTAGAGGCAAACGTGGGTCCCTTGAAGGCAGAATCGGGTGACATTATTATGGGGAACAAGGAAATGGCAGATAAGTTGAACAGGTACTTTGGTTCTGTCTTCTGTCTAAGGAAGACACAAACAATCTCCCAGATGTACTAGAGGACAGAGGATCTAGGGAGACAGAGGAACTGAAAGAAATTTGCATTAGGCGAGAAATAGTATTGGATAGACTGATGGGACTGAAGGCTGGTAAATTCCCAGGGCCTGATGGACTGCTTCCCAGGGTACTCAAGGAGGTGGCTCTAGAAATCGTGAATGCATTGGTGATCATTTTCCAATGTTCTATAGATTCAGGATCAGTTCCTGTGGATTGGAGGGTAGCTAATGTTATCCCACTTTTCAAGAAAGGAACGTGACAGAAAACGGAATTATAGACGTTAGCCTGACCGGTGATGGGGAAGATGCTGGAGTCAATTGTTAAAGAAGTAATAACGGCACATTTCGATAGCAGTAAAAGAATTGATCCATGTGAGCATGTATTTATGAAGGTGAAATCCTGCTTAACTAATCTTCTGGAATTTTTGAGGATGTGACAAGTAAAATGTATGATGGAGAGCCAGTGGATGTAGTGTATCTGAACTTTCAGAAAGGCATTGATAAGGTCCCACACAGAAGATTAGTGGGCAAAATTAGAGCACATGGTATTGGGGGTAGGGTATTGACATGAATAGACAATTGGTTGGCAGACAAGAAACAAAGTGTAGGGATAAACGGATCCCTGTCAGAATGGCAGGCAGTGGCGAGTGGAGTGCCGCAAGGCTCGGTGCTGGGGCCGCAAGAATTTACAATATACAGTGGCTTGCAAAAGTATTCATACCCCTTGAACTTTTCCACATTTTGTCATGTTACAACCACAAATGTAAATGGATTTTATTGGGATTTTATGTGATAGACCAACACAAAGTGGTGCATAATTGTGAAGTGGAAGGAAAATGATACATGGTTCCAAATTTTATTACAAATAAAAAACTGAAAAGTGTGGCGTGCAAAAGTATTCAGCCCCCCTGAGTTAATACTTTGTAGAACTACCTTTAGCTGCAATTACAGCTCCAAGTCTTTTGGGGTATGTCTCTACCAGCTTTGCACATCTGGAGACTAAAGGTTTTGCCCATTCTTTTTTGCAAAATAGCTCAAGCTCAGTCAGATTGGATGGAGAGCGTCTGTGAACAGCAATTTTCAAGTCTTGCCAAAGATTCTCAATTGGATTTAGGTCTGGACTTTGACTGGGCCATTCTAACACATGAATATGCTTTGATCTAAACCATTCCATTGTAGCTCTGGCTGTATGTTTAGGGTCGTTGTCCAACTGGAAGGTGTACCTTTGCCCCAGTCTCAAGTCTTTTGCAGACTCTAACAGGTTTTCTTCCAAGATTGCCCTGTATTTGGCTCCATCCATCTTCCCATCAACTCTGACCAGCTTTCCTATCCCTGCTGAAGAAAAGCATCCCTACAGCATGATGCTGCCACCACCATGTTTCACAGTGGGGATGGTGTGTTCAGGGTGATGTGCAGTGTTAGGTTTCCGCCACACATAGCGTTTTGCATTTAGGCCAAAAACTTCAATTTTGTTCTCATCAGACCAGAGCACCTTCCTCCACATGTTTGCTGTGTCCCCCACATGGCTTCTGGCAAACTGCAAATGGGACTTCTTATGGCTTTGTTTCAACAATGGCTTTCTTCTTGCCACTCTTCAATAAAGGCCCGATTTGTGGAGTGCACGACTAATAGTTGTCCTTTTGGACAGATTCTCCCACCTGAGCTGTGGATCTCTGCAGCTCCTCCAGAGTTACCATTGGCCTCTTGGCTGCTTCTCTGATCAATGCCCTCCTTGCCCGGCCTGTCAGTTTAGGTGGACGGCCATGTCTTGGTAGGTTTGCAGTTGTGGCATACTCTTTCCATTTTCGGATGATGGATTGAACAGTGCTCCGTGAGATGTTCAAAGCTTGGGATATTTTTTCATAACCTAACCCTGCTTTAAACTTCTCCACAACTTTATCCCTGACCTGTCTGGTGTGTTCCTTGGGCTTCATGATGCTGTTTGTTCACTAATGTTCTCTAACAAACCACTGAGGCCGTCACAGAACAGCTGTATTTATACTGAGATTAGATTACACACAAGTGGACTCTATTTACTAATTAGGTGACTTCTGAAGTCAATTGGTTGCACTGGATTTCTTTTAGGGGTATCAGAGTAAAGGGGGCTGAATACTTTTGCATGTCACACTTTTCAGTTTTTTATTTGTAATAAAATTTGAAAACCATGTATCATTTTCCTTCCACTTCACAATTATGCGCCACTTTGTAGAAACATAGAAACATAGAAAAATAGGTGCAGGAGTAGGCCATTCGGCCCTTCAAGCCTGCACCGCCATTCAATGTGATCATGGCTGATCATCCAACTCAGTATCCCGTACCTGCCTTCTCTCCATACCCCCTGATCCATTTAGCCACAAGTGCCACATCTAACGCCCTCTTAAATATAGCCAATGAACTGGCCTCAACTACCTTCTGTGGCAGAGAATTCCAGAGACTCACCACTCTCTGTGTAAAGAATGTTTTCCTCACCTCGGTCCTAAAGGAATTCCCCCTTTTCCTTAGACTGTGACCCCTTGTTCTGGACTCCCCCAACATCGGGAACAATCTTCCAGCATCTAGCTTGTCCAACCCCTTAAGAATTTTGTAAGTTTCTATAAGATCCCCCCTCGGTCTTAGAACTTCCAGCGAGTACAAGCCGAGTCTATCCAATCTTTCCTCATATGAAAGTCCTGACATCCCAGGAATCAGTCTGGTGAATCTTCTCTGTACCCCCTTTATGGCAAGGATGTCTTTCCTCAGATTTGGAGACCAAAACTGTACGCAATACTCCAGGTGTGGCCTCACCAAAACCCTGTACAACTGCAGTAGAACCTCCCTGCTCCTATACTCAAATCCTTTTGCTATGAATGCTAACATACCATTTGCTTTCTTCACTGCCTGCTGCACCTGCATGCCTACTTTCAATGACTGGTGTGCCATGACACCCAGGTCTCGTTGCATCTCCCCTTTTCCTAATCTGCCACCATTCAGATAATAGTCTACCCTCATGTTTTTGCCACCAAAGTGGATAACCTCACATTTATCCACATTATACTGCATCTGCCATGCATCTGCCCATTCACTCAGCCCATCCAAATCACCCTGCAGCCTCCAAGCATCCTCCTCACACCTAACTATACCCCCCAGCTTGGTGTCATCTGCAAATTTGGAGATGTTGCATTGAATTCCCTCGTCCAAATCATTAATATATATTGTAAATAGCTGTGGTCCCAGCACTGAGCCTTGCGGCACCCCACATGTTGGTCTGTCACATAAAATCCCAATAAAATACATTTACGTTTGTGGTTGTAACGTGACAAAATGTGGAAAAGTTCAAGGGGTATGAATACTTCTGCAAGCCACTGTATATTAATGATTTAGATGATGGAATTATAAATACAACTAGCAAATTTGCAGATGACACAAAGCTGGGTGTGAACTGCGAAGAGGATGCTAGGTTGCAGGGTGACTTGGACAGGTTGAGTGAGTGGGCAAATGCATGGAAGATGCAGTATAATGTAGATAAATGTGAGGTTATCCACTTTTGGCGGCAAGAACAAAGAGGCAGATTATTATCTCAATGTTGTCAGATTAGGAAAAAGGGAAGTGCAACGGGACCTGGGTGTCCTTGAACACCAGTTACTGAAAGTAAACATGCAGGTACAGCAGGTAGTGAAGAAAGCTAATGGTCTTCATAACAAGAGGATTTGAGTTTAGGAGTAAAGAAGTAGTTCTGCAGTTGTACAGGGCCCTGGTGAGCCCACATCTGGAGTATTGTGTGCAGTTTTTGTCTCCTAATTTGAGGAAGGACATCCTTGCTATTGAGGCAATGCAGCGCAGGTTCACGAGGTTAATCCCCGGGTTGGCGGGACTGTCATATGAGGAAAGATTGGAAAGACTGGGCTTGTAGAAGGATGGAATATAGAAGGATGAGAGGATATCTTTTAGAAACATATAAAATTTAAAAAAGACTGGACAAGCTAGATGCAGGAAAAAATGTTCCCAATGAAGGGGGAGTCCAAGACCAGGGACCACAGTCGAAGAATAAAGGGTAGGCCATTTAAAACTTAGATAAGAAAAAACGTTTTCACCCAGAGAGTTGTGAATTTGTGGAATTCTCTGCCACAGAAGGCAGTAGAGGCCAATTGACTGGATGAATTTAAAAGAGAGTTAGAAATAGCTCTATGGGCAAGCGGAATCAAGGGATATTGGGAGAAGGCAGGCACGGGTTACTCATTGTGGATGATCAGCCATGATCACAATGAATGATGGTGCTGCCTTGAAGGGCCAAATGACCTCCTTCTATACCTATTTTCTATGTTTCTATGTTTAATCTGAAAAGCCGTCTGTCCATTTTTCTCCGCTGATGCTGCCTGGCTTGCTGAGTTCCTCCAGCACTTTGATTTTGGCTCAGGGTTTCAACATGTGCAGTCTCTTGTGTCTTCATTAATGAATATCATTGGGCCAAGGACGTTGTTTTTGCATAACTTCTCCATTGGAGTCTAAGGCCTCAGATGATAGACGTTTAATAATGTCTATCTTTCTTCATGTCCTCCCTGTGATGCCCATTAACTTCAGTTTTACGAAGGTGTCTTGATGCTGTACTTGATTAGATGCTGCTCTGATGTTAAGGACACTCTCACTCTCAACTCCTATCTGGAATTCAGTTCTTTGTACTATTTTTGCTATAGCAGCTTCCAACACCTTTTTGGTGATTGAATGCAAACTGACTGGGTATTAATTAACAGTTTCTTTATTATGGACATTTGTGCTAATGAGGTCCATGAGCAAAATGATTTGGGCTTCATGATGCTGATGCTCTTGGTTATCTAGTGGTGTGCCTTTGGGATTGATACTGAGTCCATTGATGTTTGACATCTAAATTAACAATTCGGAAGAGCATATACAAGGCATGATTGCTAAATATGTCAACAACACTAAAATATCTCATGACGTAGACATTGAAGATGGATATCACAACAGGATCTTGATAAGTTGGGCAAATGTCCTGCGGAATGACAAATGGAGTTTAATTAAGGTAATTGTGAAGTGTTGCATTTTGGGAATTCAATGCAGGACCTCCACAATGAATGGTACGTTCCTGGGTAGTATTATAGAATAGAGGGGTCCAGAGGAACAAGTACATAGTTCCCTAAAAGTGGCATCACCGTAGATAAGGCACTGAGAAGGATTTTGGCACACAGACATTCATCAACTCAGGGAAATGAGTATAAGAGTTAAGGCCCTGTCTCACGGTGCGAGTCCACCCAAGAGTGACACCAAGTGAAAGAAAAAAAACAGACTCGTGGTTATGCACGAGATTCAAAGTTTATGGTCAAGTGTTTAACCGAGTTCCCACGGGCATGTTATTTATGCGATGTTCCAAGGTGCTCTCCCGAGTTACCAAGTTCCTCTCCCGTTACACTTGAGCCAACCGTGAATGAAGGTATGTTTTAATAAAGCAACAATGTTAAAGAAAACATCTCCATCCTGCGGCTTTGAGTTAAAGATAGAAATCAGCGCGGCCGCATCTATTTATATAACCTATAAAAGGGAAAATGCGCACCGTCCAGTGCCAGAGCAGTTATACTTATGATTTGTTTGAAACACACATCACGTAGTTAGAAGACCAGCTGGCGAAGGTTTGTTATATTTGGTGGGGCAAGTGAAATATAATGATGATAGGTCTGAGGTGTTGCACTTTAGGAGCGCTGAAAAATTAGGACATGTGCAATGAGTGGTAGCAACATTGGGAATATCGTATCAACAAGGAACGTTGTTGTACAAGTGAAAACAAATTGCTTGAAGGCAACATCACAACTGGATAAAAGATAGACACAACGTGCCGGAGTAACTCCGTGGGTCAGGCAGCATTTGTGGAGAAAAAGGGTGGGTGTCGTTTCGTTAGACGGGTCCGGATCCAAAACATTTCTCCAGAAATACTGCCTGATCCATGGAGTTACTCGGGCACTTTGTGTCTATCTTTGGTATAAACCAGCATCTGCAGTTATTTGTTTCTACTTAGCACAGCTAGATGTGGTGGTTAGGAAGTGCGGGAACCAAATCAAGGAGGGAGTGCGGGAATCAGAAGCAGGTGAGTTTGACGGGAGCGTGGGAGCCGCACACAGCGAGTGGAAAAGTGTTTGGGAAGCTGAACCCAGCCTGAAAGAACGAGCACGGGTATTGGGTCCCAACAGGAATAGGTTAAAGGCTTGAAGAGAAGATGGAGACAGAGACACTCACATTCAACAAGGACAGTAATTCTGCTGTAACATGATTGTTGCTTTGCGAAATAACCTAGTTTTTTTAATAGAAAATCATAGCAATGGGGAAAAGGTGTTTCACCCTTGCAGTAATCAAGTTATTTTCCTGTGGTGTTTTGAATAACTAAGTTTATTTATGTTACTGCAAGCTAAAATACTAAAGGTTGTGTGTTATATTGTTTAATAGAGTTTCGTTGTTCAAATATCAAAGGAAGCGATTGTTTGTCATTTTTTATGGTAGTTAAACCCATAGTTGGGCTCCGGTGATTGGGTTGATCATGAGATCATGGTGTCTCGTCACTGCTGGAAGGCTACATGGAAGCATTTTTGTCTGCTTGCTAATAGTAAGATTAAACGAGAACTTACCAGTTCGAAGGTTGATCTTTATTTTATGAGGAGTTGCGATGAGGGATTTCGTGAAGACCCCGCCAACACGCATGCGTGGCATCCTTCAAAGCAGCGGTGTGGAATCACAGACTCGACGAAAAGTAAGGATATTAAGATTAAACTGCGAACTAACCAGCTGAACATAATGATCGAGGGTTGGGAGCGGAGGGCACGAAATCCCTCATCGCAACTCCTCATAAAATAAAGATCAACCTTCGAACTGGTAAGTTCTCGTTTAATCTTACTATTTTACTTCGGAGTCACGTGAGTGACTTCGTGAAGACTTCAAAGCTCTGTGATTACACGCCCTGGACAACGCCCATGCTACCACACTGCCGCAATCCTGATGGAGGAAGTTTGTTAAAGCAATCCAGACTGGACAATCTGAAAATAATTAACATTTATTAAACACAAATCATAAACAAAACCCCCCTGACTGGGGACAAATGATATTAGGGAGCAGCCCTGAGTACTGCATCCGCATATGTTGCAGGTCCGGCCAATGGCTTATGGTAGAACCGTTGAAAGGTTGACTCACTGGCCCATCCTGCCGTAGCGAGGACGTGATCCATGGGCACCTCCATGGCCCTCACTGTTGATGTGGATGCAGCCCTGGTGGAATGAGATTTAAACAAGTTAGTGTCAATACCTGCTGCATCCAACACTTCCCTGAGCCCCCTGGAGATCGTCTGCACTGTCACCCGGCGATGTGGTTTTTTGTGGCTTATAAGCAGTCCTTGTTCCGAATTCCTGATCGACCGGGTCAACTCAATGTAGCAACGGAGGTGGGCGACTGTGCAGAGTGTGGCATCAGAGGGGTACGCCTGGAATTCCAACTGCAGCCCCAAAGATCCGGGTCGATGCTGCTTCAGCAGTTCTGCAACGTAAAACGTTACTTTCCCAGGGGTAGAGAGCATATTGTCAATGCGCAACTTTTGAGGCGCCTGTACCCGCTGAGCAGACGTGAGCGCCATCAACATGACCACCTTCAGGGTGAGCTGGTGAAGAGGTAACCCCGCCATGGGGGACCATGATCTTAACAGGGACAGGACCACTCCTGCATCCCAGACAACGTTATATCTGGGCCGTGGAGGGTTTGTGTTAAATACACCCCTCATAAACTTTGACACCAGATTGTTGGTCCCCACTCCTACCGGAAGGTACGAGGACAGCGCACTCCTGGCGCTATTGATGGTACTATAGCTGAGCCCTTCATCATAGTGGAGGCCTGCCAGGAATTCCAGGACATCAGGTATTGTGGCAGAATCATAGGAAACACTCTTCCTTAAACAGAATAGTTCCCATTTCCTGATCTGGGTCAGGTACTGCCGCCTTGTAGATGCTCTGCACGATGCAGCGATTAAATCCATGGCCCTCGGTGAGATCCCGGTGTTCATCAAAGGCCTTTTCAGAACCTGCAGACCAACAGGTTTAAATAGGCGTGGCACGGATGCGGCTCGCCAGTGACAGGATTAGTAACCAATTGTGGGTTGTTCCCAATTCGCACCCACGGGTGCTTCAGCATCTGGGAGACCACCGGGTACCATGGTTGTGTCGGCCAGTCGGGTATTACCAGAATGCCTGATGCAGAGTCTAATTTAATCTTCTGTAATACCCGGCTGATGAGGCAGAATGGGGGAAATGCGTAGCAATACCATTTCCCCCAGTGGAGCGAAAAAGCATCCAAAGCCACTGCCCCAGGATCTGGTTCCCACGATACATATGTTGGTATCTGATGGTTCAGTCTAGACGCAAATAGGTCAATATCTGGCATACTGAATTTTGTCACAATTTCAGCAAACACAAGGGGATTCAGCATCCACTCAATGTTATCATTAAAAACTCGTGACCTGGTGTCCGCCACCGTATTGAGTATCCCCGGAAGGTACGTTGCTGATATCCAAATATCCCTTTTGATGCACCAGAGCCAAATTGTATTTGCCAAATCATTACAAGATACTGACCTGATACCACCCATATGATTTATATAGGCTACCACCGTGGTATTATCGATTTGAAGGCGGACATGTGCATGACGCAAATTACTGCAATATGCCCGCAGTCCATGAAAGACCCCCAACATTTCCAAATAATTAATGCCTTGCACTTGGAGAAGCGTGAACTCATGAGCGTCCCATCTGCCACCACAGCTGGTTACAGTGTCAGTTGCCCCCCAGCCTTGGGCACTCGCATCAGTTTGCAACAGAACCGTAGGATTGGGGAGAATGATGGGTTTGGAACTTACTCTAATATTGTGAACCCACCATTCCAACTCAGTTTGCTCCACTATGCCTAAGCGCATAGGTCTGTCAAAATGTCCGGTATTCAATTTTAACGCCAGAATTTTACTTTTTTGTAAGTTTTGGTAATGCAACGGACCATAATTTACGGCCGGGAACGTAGCTACCAGCTTGCCAATTACCTTAGCAACCTGCCGAATGGTTGACCTGTTGTTGTCAAGCAAACTGATGCATGCTTGTTGAACGTCCACCACTTTGTCAACTGGGACGGTGATTTTCATCTGGTTAGTGTCTATAGTGAACCCCAAATAGTCCATGACTTGCGAAGGGTTGAACTTGGATTTGTCTGGATGGATTACAAACCCCATTCTTTGAAACAAAGATATAGCGGCCGAGACTGCCAACTGGGCGTGCTCTAGGGTTTTCCCTGCTATGAAAATGTCATCTAAATATGCCATTATAATATGGTTTTGTTTCCTAAGATGTGCCAATAAAGGTTTAACAATTTTAGTAAATAGTCTCGGCGCTGTTGTAATCCCATTAGGCAAAGCCATATATTGCCATAATTGACCTTCCCAGACAAACTTCAAGAACCTTCGATGTTGTTTAGCAATAGGGACTGTATAGTATGCATCCTTCAGATCAATGCAAGCCATAAAGTACCCATGACTAACCAACTGCTTGGCCGTCTCAAACGTCTCCATCTTAAAATGGGTATATTGTACGAAAGCATTCAACTGGGTTAAGTCGATGATAATCCGACAGCCTCCATCCTTCTTGACCCTAGTAAAGATGTTGGAAACAAACTCCAATGGCTCGTGCGTCGTTTTTTGTATCACCCCTTTCTTTTCCAATCGTAGTATTTCAACATGAGCCCGCTCCTTCTCTGACTGAGAGAGTGCAAATCTGCGACTAGGCTCATGTTGCGAAGGGGGATCTCTGCCATTAATAAACTCTATCTCATAACCCTGAATGCTTTGTAAAATAAAAGGATCCGTAGTTAGGGTATCCCAAGCAGACCGGAAATGCTACTAATGCTACGTTGTGGACGGAACCAAGCCCCCTTACCTCCAAGGTTAGCGCCGGGGTCTGGACTGTGGTGTCTTTGCTCCCCGTGTGGCGCGGCCCTGTTGCCGCATCTTCCAAGCTGGCTTGGGCTGGCCTTGGAATAAAAAAGGCCTCTGCTGTTGGGCCCCCGACGAGGAATATGTTTGTGAATATGTTCTGGGGCCTTGGTCCACCGGTGTGTGGGACCTGAACGAGGAACGTGGCTGCTGCCTGGTGTAAACGGGAGTTTTGGATGAATGAGACTGTCTCATCATCCCCACAGTCTTGGCTTCCTCGTCCAGTTCCTTCACGCGTTTAGGCAGGTCTTCCCCAAACAGCTGCCTTGGTGGTGGTGGTGCGGTGGAGGTGCTGCATAATCCCGCAAATTTGGGATTCAAATTTGGCCGGATGGAGCTCTTCCTAAAACAGTTTATCTCAAACTGGGTGGTGCACAGGAGCGCTAGCGCATCCTGCTGCTCCTCGGACACATTCGTGGCATCCAGCGACCGAGCAAAAGCCGTGATACCTGCTGTCAGCAGCTTTAAGATTTTCTGGAGCTTGCCCTCCTTGACCCTTGTGTTGGCCGACATGTTCCCCCATATTGCTGCATTCACTTTCGGTACGTTGAGGGAGTTGCAGTTTGCTGGTGCCTTATACTTCCCCACTGTTTCCGAGAGCACGGTATCCTGGAGCTGGTGCATAGTCAGGAAATCGATTGACGCCGCTATTTTGGGATGTAGTGGTCCCCCTGCTGACGCAGGTGACCCAAATTTCGACACCGCCTCCAACATTTCCTGTGGGTTCTGGAACTCTTCTCCCTCCTCAGGCTCACCCATACTTCCTTGCTGGCTCTCAAGCGACGGGGAGATGGAAGGTGGCGGCTGCATGTAGCTCCCAGACCTCTGGGATTCCCGTTCCTGACGCTCCAGGTCCCGTTGATAGAGCACCTCCACCATATGCTCCAACCGGCCCAGACGACCGTCACCGCTGTACGCAGGCCACTGGTCGTCTTCCCCAGCCTCTCCAGAGGAACCGGGGCTTCCAGCAGTTGTCAACACCCCCACGGAATGTACTGCCGGGAAATCGCCAGCTCCCACTCCAGCGGGGCTGTGCGACTCCCACACGGACATACCGCTGGTCCGCCGTCGTTTGGACAGCAGCGGCCCCTCTGTCTGATGGGAGGGAAGAGGGCTAGAGTCAGTACTTGCACCAGAAACTGGACTCCCTGATGTCCGTGCGGGCTTACCACCACAGTGTTCCACACATAAACGGGACTGTGGCGGCGCATGGTCTGCTCTACCCGCCTCAGCAGGGGCGCCGGACCGTACTTTGCTGCCACCGGCCCGCACTACGTCAGCCTGTTCCGGTGGTGTGCCGGTACATCCTGCCCCACAGGGATCCTCGGCACGCCAGCATTGCCACTGGTCTGCTTCCTTGCAGGTTTCCCCAGTGGCTTGTCCCTGCCTGCCGTACCGACAAGGCTGGACTTTAGCGAGGCTTCCCCCCTGATCTGCCCGCGAGGGACCTTTAAAGGGGGGGATGCACTCGCGGACACGCTTGCTCCAAGAGCCCCACGTGCCTTACCTCCAGCCCTGGACTTGGGCACTGGAGTTCTGGAGTCAGGGTCTCCCAGCCCCTGCTCATGCGCGGACACCCTCTTCTTTGCCAGAGGGGTTGTGCCGGGTCTGGTCAGCTGCTCAGAGCTCCCCGACTGCCGCAACTTCTTCCTCGGTGGTGTCTCAGCTGTTCCCGATGTAGCGGGCAGCTCCGAGGACTTTACTCGCTGAACGCGACTCCCACTCCTTCCTCCTTCCATGGTTCTGAAAAACAACACAGACCACACAAAACGGCAAACCAGCTTAAGGTTAACTTACCTGCAGCTGCTTCCCTTTTTGAAGGAGCCGGTTGAGGGAGCGCACTCCCCCCCCCAGCTGCCGTGAGCAAATGCGCGCGACGATATGCCGCGCATGCGTGTTGGCGGGGTCTTCACGAAGTCACTCACGTGACTCCGAAGTAAAATTTCCAAACTAACTGTAATTCCCAACCTGAAGGGCCCGTTTCTGTGCAGTATGAAGCAATAATGAAAACAGAACAGTGCAGAAGAGCCAGGGTGTGTAGGAAGCACAGGCAGAACAGGGGCAGAGGGACAGGAGCAGACGCTGTATGTGTGGGGAACTAGTGGTACTTCCCCAACTCTACCCCCACTCTACATCTCTTCGTCTCATCATACAGACCAAACTCCCCACCATTGACTACAAGTGCATTTCATGCTGCTTCGGGAAAGCAGCCAACTGAACTAAAGACCTTTCCTACCAGGGCCATTCCTTCCTCTCCCCGCTCCCATCGGAAGAAGAAACAGAAGCTTAAAAGTGCGCATCAGTAGAATCAGGAATGCATTCTTTCCTCTGTTATCAGGCTTTTGAATGGTCCTTCCATAAATTGGGGGACCGTTCGATTCTCCTCAACCTCATTGTGGCCATTGGTCTTTGTCTCTGGAATTCAGCGCTAAAATATTGAGAACGACAAGATCTGCATTTTGTTTCTGGCCCGATCTATGTACTTGAATTTAGTTTATTTCTATTTATGTATAGTATTATCTGATTTGACTGGATAGCATGCAAAACATAACTTTACACATGAAAGTAATAAATCTAAACCTAATGTTGTTTGTATCGGGTAGTTGTGCATTGTGCATTGTCGTGGCGAGTTTGTCGGTAGCAAGCATCTTTCTGAAAGCAATGAATGCTGAGGGCAAACCTTAACAACCTGAATACGGACTTCCAGAAGGGTCTTGACAAAGTCACAATACGTGGTGTAAAGTGAATATTGAAAGCATGTACATGAGGTCAACAAAATATTAAACAATCTTGGTAAATGCTTGTGGGAAAGTGAATAGTGTGCCCCCCCCCCCCCCCTCCTCCCGGATCACAGTCACAGTCATCGGTAGCCACAGTCATCCGTAACTAACCCACTACATCCAATATGCGACTTTTTATGATCATGGATGACAATCCATTTAACCTCAGTGTAAATCCAAATGAAGGTTCCTGCTCCCGCGTTCTGCTGTCACTTTCAATGCTGCTACTATTGGAGTCTGGCCTCGGGTAACTCCGTTCCCACCTGGGGAATGAAAAGTTTCCATTGACGGTGCCACGGTAGACTCACGAATCAATAAGGTAAACGCACGGGCCACTATGTTATGACAACGAGTTTAAATGTTTCAATTTTTAACTTGAACATTACATTTGACTCGTGGAAAATATCAAACATGTTTGATTTTTTTCACGAGTTCACAAGTTTCACGGGTACCTACCGTTAGCACCACAAGTCGCTAAGTTGTTCGCGCGAATTCCGACGTTTCCGCTACGTTGATTGTACGGGATTACCGCGAGTGAAAGCTCGGGGTACCTCGTGGGACAACTCGCACCGTGAGACAGGGGTTTTAGCAACTTATGTTGCATTGTAGGAGACATTGGTGAGGCCGTACTTTGAGTATTTTGTCCAGTTTTGGTCACCCTGCTAAAGGAAATATGCAATTAAACTGGAGAGAGTGCAGAGAAAATGTATGAGGCTATTGCTAAAACTCAAGGGCCTGAGAGAATAGGCAAGCCATGAAATTATTAACAATAAAACAAATGTTGGTCCCTTGCAGTCAGAAACAGGTGAATTGATCATGGGGAACAAGGACATGGCAGACCAATTGAATAACTACTTTGGTTCTGTCTTCACTAAGGAAGACATAAATAATCTGCCGGAAATAGCAGTGGAACGGGGGTCAAATAAGATGGAGGAACTGAGTGAAATCCAGGTTAGCCGGGAGGTGGTGTTGGGTAAATTGAACGGATTGAAGGCCGATAAATTGCCAGGGCCAGATAGTCTGCATCCCAGAGTACTCAAGGAGGTGGCCACAGAAATAGTGGATGCATTAGTGATAATTTTTCAAAATTCCTTAGATTCTGGAGCAGTTCCTGAGGATTGGAGGGTACCTAATGTAATCCCACTTTTTAAAAAAGGAGGGAGAGAGAAAGCGGGGAATTACAGACCAGTTAGTCTAACATTGGTAGTGGGGAAACTGCTAGAGTCAGTTATTAAAGATGGGATAGCAGCGCATTTGGAAAGTGGTGAAATCATTGGACAAAGTCAGCATGGATTTACGAAAGGTAAATCATGTCTGACAAATCTGATAGAATTTTTCGAGGATGTAACTAGTTGAGTGGATAAGGGAGAACCAGTGGATGTGTTATATCTAGACTTTCAGAAGGCTTTCGACAAGGTCCCGCATAAGAGATTAGCATACAAACTTAAAGCACACGGTATTGGGGGTTCAGTATTGATGCGGATAGAGAACTGGCTAGCAGACAGAAGGCAAAGGGTAGGAGTAAACGGGTCCTTTTCAGAATGGCAGGCAGTGACTAGTGGGGTACCGCAAGGCTCAGTGCTGGGACCCCAGCTAATTACAATATATACTAATGATTTGGACGAGGGAATTGAATGCAACATCTCCAAATTTGCAGATGACACCAAGCTGGGGGGTATAGTTAGGTGTGAGGAGGATGCTTGGAGGCTGCAGGGTGATTTGGATAGGCTGAATGAATGGGCAGATGCAGTATAATGTGGATAAATGTGAGGTTATCCACTTTGGTGGCAAAAACATGAGGGTAGACTATTTTCTGAATGGTGGAAGATTAGGAAAAGGGGAGATGCAACGAGACCTGGGTGTCATGGTACACCAGTCATTGAAAGTAGGCATGCAGGTGCAGCAGGCAGTGAAGAAAGCAAATGGTATGTTAGCATTCATAGCGAACGGATTTAGAAGATTGAGGGGGGATCTTATAGAAACTTACAAAATTCTTAAGGGGTTGGACAAGCTAGATGCTGGAAGATTGTTCCCGATGTTGGGGGAGTCCAGAACAAGGGGTCACAGTCTAAGGATAAGGGGGAATTCCTTTAGGACCGAGATGAGGAAAACATTCTTTACACAGAGAGTGGTGAGTCTCTGGAATTCTCTGCCACAGAAGGTAGTTGAGGCCAGTTCATTGGCTATATTTAAGAGGGCGTCAGATGTGGCACTTGTGGCTAAAGGGATCAGGGGGTATGGAGAGAAGGCAGGTACGGGATACTGAGTTGGATGATCAGCCATGATCACATTGAATGGCGGTGCAGGCTCGAAGGGCCGAATGGCCTATTTTTCTATGTTTCTATGTTTCTATGTTTCTATTTATTGAAGCACAGAAGACTGAGGAGTAATTTTGTAGAGATGCTTAAATTCATGTGGTAATAAATAGGGTGAGTATACGCATATTTTTTTCCCAGGGTAGAGGAATCAAGAACTATAGGGCATACAGTATATTTAAGGTGAGAGCGGAAAGACTTAAAAATAACCTGAGATGCAACGTTTTCATACAGAGGGTGGTGGGTATATTAAATGAGCTGCCAAATGAAGTAGTTGAGGCAGGCACAAAACATTTAAAATACATTTAAACGGGTATATGAATAGAAAATGTTAAAATGTTATGAGCCAGCCACAGCCATATGGGACTAGCTTGGATCAGGCACCTTGGTTGGCATGGATAGGTTTGACAAGAGGACCTGTTTTCTACCATAAGGCTCTAAGACTCTGAAAGCAAGGTGGCGTGCATTGATGATGACCATCCAGTGATGGACATCCACCATCATGTAAAGCTTTGAGAAGCTGGTCATGGTGCACATTCATTCCAGCCACCCAGACTATCTTGAACCACTGCAGGCCATCTATGTTGCAACAGACAGATGGACTGCATACCCTGGAAATAAATTTATCACTGGAATATTTGACCTAAATAAACACCTATATCAGAGTTTTATTAAACAGCAACATCTGCATTCAACAACATAATCTCAACCAAACTCAACTCTGTTCCTGGACCTAGGAATTAACATCCTCCTTTGCCACTGGATCCTCGACCTCCTGACGCAATCAGTGAAGATAGGTGAACAAAGGGAAGGGATTTGAACTTTATTTCGCCTTCCATCACAGTGAGGAATGTGCAGGAGTCACTGTGGTGGATGTTCATGTTAAAATGTGTTTTGGGTGATTTGTTGCTTTTTATTTGTATGACTGACTTGGCAAATGAAATTCCTCGTATGTTACAAAACATACTTGGCAAATAAAATACTATTCTCATTCTGATTCTGATTCTGAAAACGGCCTCCATGATAATTCTCAACCCCTGTGCCTCACATCAATGCCCTCTCAGCCCCTTACTTCACGTTCCATAAACTCGTGACATTGTGGGCAAGTTCTACAATAACTCCAATTACAAGTCTGCAGATGACATCAATGCAGTCCAGAAAGTAGAGACTTTATTAACATGGTGTCAAGATAACAACCTCTCCCGCATTGTCAGCAAGTCAAAAAGAACTAGTTATTGACTTCTGGAAGCAGGGTGGTGTACACACCGCAGTCTTAATCAATGGCACTGAAATGAAGATGGTCAGGAACTTCAAGTTACTTGGAATAAATATAACCAACAATTTGTCCAAGAAGGAACTGCAGATGCTGGTTTACAGTGAAGACAGACACAAAATGCTGGAATAACTCAGCGGGTCAGGCACCTCTCTGGAGAAAAAGAATAGGTGATGTTGAGTTACTCCAGCATTTTGTGTCGATCACCAACAATTTGTCCTGGACCAACCATATTGAAGGTATGGCCATGAAAACACACCACCTTCTTCAGAAGACTAAGGAAGTTCGCAGAGCTCCAACGACTCTTACCAACTTCTGCAGGTGCACCATAGCGAGCATCATATCAGGATGTATCACAACCTGGTTTAACAAC
This sequence comes from Raja brachyura, assembly GCA_963514005.1. Next base: position 34,864,391 of record OY740781.1, read on the forward strand.
TGCCCTGCCCGAGGCAACAATAAATTGCATAGAGCTGTTGATGTAGCCAATCTATTACATAAACCTACTTAGTGCCCACCAAATCCATCTAAACTTCACGCTACCCCGTGAGAGCACCCAACCTAATCGAAGACCATTGTACACCCCAGTCATCCCCTCTTCTCCCCTCTCCTATCAGAAGTTACAAAAGCTTTTTGTTATTATAATATTTAAAAAATTTATTATCTTCCGTGTCAAGATACCATGAAAAACTTTATTTGCATGCTTTACTTGAGTACAGTCGAAGTCATACCAAAGTACAACTGGTAACGCAGAGTAAAACATTCCAGAGGACAGAATATAATGTTAAGGCGTCATAGCATAACATCCACAGAGAGAGTGCAAACTAAAAAGTGCAAAGCTGCAATGAGATTGTTTAGCTTTGAGACATCTGTTCAATGCATAGAACATAGAATATTGAACAATATGCCACAGGAACAGGCCTTTCCCCCCACAATGTCTGTGCTGAACATGACACCAAGATCAACTCTTATCTCAATGCATATAATCCATATCCATTCATTTCCTACAGATTCACGCACATATCCAAAAGCATCATCAAAGCCACTATCATATCCACCACCCCAGAGCGTTTCAGGCACTCGCCACCCTAGCTGTAAAAACCTGCCCCGCACATCGCTTTTAAGTCAACAGTGGTGAAGAAGCTGTTCCCGAATCTGGTGGTGTGTGCTTTCAAGCTTGTGCATCTTCTGCCTGACGGCAGATGGGTGAATATAGAGTGAGCGTGTTGTGAGTGGTCCTTGATCATATTGACTGCTTTCCCAAGGCACATTAAACTGTCGATAGAGTTGATGGAGGAGGGAGATGCTTGTGTGATGGACTGGGCTGAATCCACAACATGAACTCTGTTTCTCCTCTCACATACGAAGCATAATCTTCTGAAATCCACCAGTTCCTGTTTTGATTTTAAATGTACAGTTTCTGCACATTTTGTTATGATTTTCTTTTGGGAGGTTGACACCTGCGTGGATATCATAACTAAGAAGTTCCTCGCACCGATTTGTTGAATGTGAGGGCGAAAAGCCCAAGGGAGAACAGAGTAAGAAGAAGACTGAGATTAAATTAACTTTGATATCAAGTTCAAGTTCACATTTATTGTCACATGCAACAATTGGCAGTGAAATTTGAGTTACCATGCAGCCATACGAATACAAATAACACAATACATAATAGAATTTAACATAAACATCCATCACAGTGGAATCAACAGTTCTCACTGTGATGGAAGGCAATAAAGTTCAGTCAATCTTCCTCCTTTTGTTCACCTGTGGTCAGGGCCTAAAACCCTCCGCAGTCGCCGCTACGGATGTCCCGATGTACAGGCCGGGATGATCGAAACTCCAACGTCGGAATGGATCGGAACACACGCTGCGGCTTGGTTTCCCGAATCGGCCGCTTCTTGGGTTGATATTGGATTAAGGAGAGACACAAAATGCTGGAATAACTCAACGGGTCAGACAGGATCCCTGGAGAATATGGTTGGTTGTTTCGGGTCGGGACTCTTCTTCAGACTGACTGCAGGAAACTCTGATGTTGCATTAACTTTGCATTTTAGAAGGAATCTGAAACAACGAATACCTTTGGCAACAGAAAGCAGCGCACAGCAGAACTTTATGTGATCAGTTACTGTATATTCGGTGATGACTAGCTAAATCAGTGACTTGCCTTGTGTTTGCAGGTCTGCACCATTAGAATTCAAGTGCGAGGTCATAGATATTGCACAGGAGAATAAGACAGCCGAGAATAAGCATTTTATTAGTGATGAAGGCAACAAAGGATACGGTTATGCTGATTTATCACCAGAGAAGTGTTGTGTCAAATGGAAGGCCAGATATTTGAGAGTTAAAGTACTGCTGCACATGAGTTGGTGGAGCTTTCTTTCGGTGTGGCGGTGCCTTGTGGCAGCGGATCGACTGCAGTCCATCCGTTTTTTCTTTTTTTTTATCCCGTTAGATATATGTTTTTATTTTTATTTTTTAGATGTGTTTATGTGGGAGGGTGGTGGGTGAAACTTTTTAATCTCTTCCCTGTACGGGGGGATCCCGACCTTTTCCCTGTCGGGTCTCCGTTGTCGTTGGGCCTAACATCGTGGAGCCGGCGGCCTCCAACCGGAACCAACCTGAGGGCTCCAGTCATGGAGCCTGCGGACTCACCATCACGGAGCTGGCCAACTTCGGAGCGTAGAGAGCTGTGGTGACGTGCGGCTGCAACCCGACCCGACTTCGGAGGTTCGGAGGCTTCGGCTGCAGGCCCTGTGGACGGTAACATCTGGACCTCGCAGGTCTCTGGTAGGAGACCGCTTTACAGAGCTCCCGCAACAGCAACTTCTCCTGCCTGAATCGCGGGGTTAAAACGACCCGGAGCAGGGCCTTACATCGCCTGGCGCGTCTTTAACGGCCGCGGGACTTGCCATCGCCCGCCGGGGGCTCTAATATCAAGACCCGGAGCAGGGCCTTACATCGCCTGGCGCGGTGTTAACAGCCGCGGGACTTACCATCGACCGCTGGGGGCTTTAACATCGGGAGCCCCGGTTGCCTTGATGCAGCAGTTGGACTCCTAGACCGCGGGAGAAGAATAAAGAACAGGGAAGGGACAAGACTTTTGCCTGCCATCACAGTGAGGAGGTGTTTGGAAATTCACTGTGATGGATGTTTATGTAAGTTGTGTTAATTGTGTGTCTTGTGTTTTTTTTTATATTATGACTGCAGGAACGAAATTTTGTTCGAACCATGTCTGTTTGAATGACAATAAATGGCATTCTATTCTATTCTATTCTATTCTATTCTATTCTTTGGTGAGCAATACAGAACGCTATGTTTAAAATGGAAGATCAACTAATTCACCATTTCATCAGTCTGCGCAGCACTGCATACTGGGTGGTTTATATTATATTTCATTATTTTTGTATTATTTCAGCTTTATAAAAAACAGATTATAGGTTGATTTTTGATCTATTGCCATGGTGTCAAATGATCAATCACTATTTTCCAGTGAAGTACTTCCTTGCCAATAGTCTCTGGTTTGGCTCTGAGGGTGGATTACTAGGTCTTATTCTTTCACTGGGATAATGGTATACTTCAGGTTTCCTCTGCATTATTTCCTCTGTTATCCCTGCTGTAAAGTAAGGGAAACCATTGATTATGTCTGTTGGTATGTTACTCATTTAGCCCCTTGGAAGTTCCAAACCTTACCACAATTTGGTGTAATATTAATGAGCAAAATGTAATGGTAGATTGGTTAACAGTTGGTTATGGTTGATAAAGGTCTTGAAAGTGAATTACTGCAATTTGGTATTGAGATGTATCATCCCAGAAGGGACATATATATTAAAAGGCATGAAATTTGATTCTGCAGGGCTTCTCTCTCTTACACACTGTTGTGCCATCTTCTGGTGTGTTGGCACATTTTCTGTCCACCCATAGTGGTCTGGAGGGGAAGGCTGATGACACGGTGGGGTTTCTTTGCTACCCCTATGAATTTAACCCTTTAAACTCTCAATAGATTTCCACAGAACCTGCACAGGTTAGGAGGTAATTTGGCATCTCTAGATGCCTCTCGAACATAGAATATAGAAGATAGAACAGTACAGCACAGGAATGGACCCTTTGGCCCACAACTGATCTCAACTCCTCTACAAAAAGGCCACAAAGCCTCCAGAGGGAAATATAATCAATAACATCAATGGTTCAAGATTGACTTATTATGTTTGCAGCTATAGGTAGTTGTCTGTGGACAAGCAGGTGAACTTCTCTGATGTTAGGAAGAGGGAGTAAAATGTAGGTACAGTACATCTTTGTTAAATGAAAAAAATTATTAAATTAAAAATCTTGTTTAATTTAGTTTAGAGATACGGCGCGGAAACAGGCCCTTATGCCCAGCGAGTCCGCACTGACCAGCGATCCCCGTACTCTAACACTATCCTACACACTAAGGACACTTTATAATCATATCTGCACGTCTTTGGACTGCAGGAGGAATCCGAAGTTGTGGAGAAAACCCAAGCAACTGTGCCACTGTGCCACCCCTATTTTGTTTATTAAACTTTTTAAAAATTATTGCATATATAATGATAAAGTAACTAGAAAATAAGTGAGACTTTAATACATCCAAATTCAAGATACTTGGTGATCAAACCATCATTTCCCCACGAAAACGTTTGTTCTCCAATTCACTTAGGTTTGAAGTAGCATTGACACTAGTTGAATGCTGACCACACAAAGTTGCAGTATTTTCTTTCCACCTTGTCATGATTCAAAGTAATACTATTACCTGTAAGTTATGTTCTCCAAGCAACAAATAAACACGATAGTTTTTTTCTACCAGGAGTAAAATGAAAGCAAGGCTCCCATATCATGTCAATCACGCCCCGTCAGTCGGGTCAGATTGATGGGTCAATTGAAAAGACAATACTCTTTTGCTGTTATATAACATTGATAACCTTTGCATTTCCGGTCAATGCACATGTATTGAAAAGTTTTCTTCATAAATGTTTTCATTTTTTGTTCTAAAAATACGTTTCAGCTTGCCATTGCTAGGTGCTACTACGGTATTTGCATTCCTATTAAAAACGAGTTTAAATGAACTGCAAAAAGGATGTTACATCAGAATTTAGATAATTCTTCATCCACTGGAGTGGAACACAACAGATGTAGATCCACTATGTAATTGCCTGTCTGCTTTCTCTGGATCTGATTAACTTGCATTGCTCTTTTGTCAAAATGCACGAATAAGCAGCATCCCATAGTGCACAGCATGGGACTAATCACTTTTACAGCCAAGCAGTTTTCTGCACCCTTACTCCTTACTTCAGTGCTAACGCCACAGCTGATAACACAACTGGGTTTACCCCCCGATCGTCTACTCTCTTTATTTTCCCCAAGGTCATCTCAGTGCTTTTGAGGATGGCACTTTTGTCATTTATTTTCTGGTACCCGTGCTCATCAAGTTGAGTGATGACAGTGTCACAAATGGAATATTCTGCTCATGGTGACAGCATCCAGCTCTCCAAAGTCAGGTATGGCACACATCAGATGCAATTAAGAGCATCACTTTGACATTCCCATTTCCCACACTCTCTGTCCTTATGGCTTCTCTGGGGAAGTTTGTCGAATTAGTGCCAATTAGTGCCAAATTTAAGGACACCAGGAGTTGGATGGAGACTGCCTAAACTCATTTCACTTAAGACCCTCAACATCCATCAGACAAAGATCTTCATCCAGTCTGTCTGGACTCAATTTAAACCCAACTCCCAGAGGTGTTTTAACAAACTGTGCCACTCAGTCTCATTTTAATTAATTATTATTTTTAAACTCATTAATGTTCGTGCTGGTGAACAAACACATTTACAGTCTGTGTCCTGTGACAGCACTTGGCAAGGACTGGTGAGTGTGGGAGGAACGAATATCAGTAAAGGGTGCCTTAAATTGCCCAAGTCCCATCCACAGCACGCACTCCCCCAATCCCAGTGAAACAACTCCATATTTTTACTGTCAATTGTGAAAATTGGCCTCTGTAGCTAAACTAGATTTAACATTTAGATTGCAAATCACTTGGTCTACCTATCTATAGATTCTCTTCAAAAGAGTTAATTTACGGTTCGTCACAAGCACTTTCAAGTTTGCTTTGTACTGACTTGTTCATGGCATGCTCTTCCATTGAAAACATATTGCACAGGAGACTAACTGCCACAGTCAGGACCAATCCATGCCACAAAGCATAAAGCAATCCAAGGAGCTAATGGTGGAAATTCAACTCAGAGATGAGCAGCCTGGAGCTATGAAGTATTTACTCCAGTTACTGATGCCAATTCACTGCCGACTTAAACTGTGCCTCTGCTATGGGTGACACTCTGAAGTGAGCTGGCAATGTGCACACTGACGAACTGTGCTCCAGAATTTTGGCGGCAAGAAGTCTCACTTAAATTGATGCTGTGAAAGGAGGCTTTGGGTTTGAAGCTGGTGTTTCAGTCCCAGTTTACTAGCGCCCTGCTGGATTTTATAAGTCAGCTAGGACCCTCACAACCTGTGCGTAATGGGTGCGCATGTGTGTGTGTGCATGTGCTTGTGTGTGCGTGCATGTGCTTGTGTGTGTGTGCATGTGCTTGCGTGTGTGTGCGCATGTGGTTGCATGTGTGTGCATGTGCTTGCGTGTTTGCACTCACCGCTCATAGGTGCTTGGGCTTCTCACTGGAAACCATGCAAATAGAAATTGTGACAGCTTTTTATCATTTCCTTGATAGTGATCTGAACTTTACTGGTGAAATATATTGGTTGAGATGAGCCTTGCTGTGGCAACAATAAAACTGTTTTAACATTGTTATCAAGAACTGTATACTCCACCTATTATTCCAAAGATATGAAGCACTTTTTTTGTAGTTCAAATTACCCGTCACCAACTTTAACCTCTTTTTCCTATTCATAGTGGTTGAACATTCTAGTTGCTTGAAAATGATGTCCATCTTTAACAAAATACCAGCTTGGTGTTAAATTTGGTTCTGAGGTGAAGTTATGTTTGCATATCCATTACATTGCTAAGGCATTCTTTTTGACCTTCACAACTGTACAATGCCACCCTTTCATCATTTAAGCAGCTACTAAAATCATCCTTTACACTTTAAAAAAAAATCCATGATATCCGATGCAATACTGGCCATCTAAACTATTCAATAGAAAATTTGCTACATGTATTCTAACTCAATCTTCCCATTTTCCCATCGTATTTGTGCTCATTCACCTACTTTACTCAGTAGTTAAGAATCAGCTCAATTTTAAACTCACCCTTGTTTTCAATCCTTCCAGGCTTTGTAAGCACATCTCTGCGATCTCTACCTTTAACAATGCTTGGAGATAACTGCTCCCCTAATTCTGGCTTCTTGAATGTCTTCATTTCCTTATTGTTCTATGATAAGCTTTGACTGATGAAACAAGAAGCTTTGTCATTTCGAGTAGCAGACGTAAAGTCAGCCTTTCTGAGAGAGAAACCAATCTGTGGAAAGCAACTGGCCCAGATGGAGTCCGATGGCCACGTCCTCAGGACCCGTGCGGATCAGCTGGCAGAGGTAATCACACACACATCTTTAACCTCACTACTCCATTCTTAGGTCCCCGTCTAGATCCTGAAGACCATTATCAACATGGTGCCAAAAAAAAGGAGGATAGCATGTATTAATGACCACTGTCCAGTAGCACTGATATCCACCACCACAAAGTGATTCGAGAGATTGGTGATGGCGCACATTAACTCCAATCTCACGGCCAGCCTTGATCTACTGCATTGATCCACTTACCATTGCAACAGGTCCACAACAGGCACCACCCCCTTGACCCTGAACTCATGTCAGAAGACCTAGGCAACACTGACTCCTACGTTAGACTCCTATTTACCAACCATAGCTTCGCCTTCAGCACCATAATCCCATCCAAACTCATCTCCAAACTCCTGGACCTAGGAGTCACCAGCCTCCTCGACATTCTGACCCACAGATCACAAGCAGTGAGGATAGGTGACAACACCTCCTCCACAATTCTCCCCACAGGTGCCTCGCAAGTATGTGTTCTCAGCCTCCTGCTATACTCCCTGTACACTCATGATTGTGTGACCAAATCAACTCGAATTCCACCTACAATTTTGCAGATGACTTCACTGTGGTGGATCACACCGGTTCACAAATAATTACACGACTGAGTACAGGAAGGAAATAGAGAACTTAATAATGTGGTGTTATGACTCCAACCCATCCCTCAACGTCAGCAAGACTGAGAAGCTAGTTATCGACTTCACGAAATCCTGTGGAGTACATGCCCCAATCAGCATCAATGTTGCCGAAGTGGAAAGGGTTGAGAGCTTCAACTTGCTTGGCCATAATATTACCAACGACCAACCATGTTGATGTGACTGTCAAAAAGACACACCATACACCCTACTTCCTTAGGAAAGTGAGGACATTTGGCATATCTGCATTGACTACAAACTTCTACAGATGCACCATAGAAAGCACTCTGTCAGATAGCATTACAACTTAGTTTGGGAACAGCTCTGCCCAAGACCACAAGATATTGCGGGGAGTTGTAGCTATAGCCCTGCCCATCACACAAACAAGAATCCCCACCATTGACTCCATCTACACTTCACGCTACCTCAGTAAAGCTGCCAAATAATCAAAGGCTTGTCCCACCTGGTCATTCCTGTTTCTCCCTACTCCCTTTGGGCAAAACATACTGAAACTTGAAAGTGCGTACTATCAGACTGAGGAGCAACATCTTCCCCTCTGTTATCAGGCTTCTGAATGGTCCTTCAATAAGCTAGGGGTCTCTGCATCTCCTCCACCCCATTGCAGATATTGGACTTTGTCCATGGAACTGTTACGGTAAAATGTTGATAACTAGATTGTGTTTATATATGGTATTATCTGACCTAATAGAATCGCATGCAAGACAAAGCTTTCCACTGTACCTCAATACACCAGTCAATAATAAACCTACACCTAATCTAAACCTCTCCTAAATTCTACCTTCTTCCACCTTTAAGATGCTGCTTAAAACCATCTCTGAAGCTTTTAGCCATGGGTCCCCAAATCTCCATGTGACTTGCATTTAGTTTTATAACGCCCCTATTAAAAGATGTGGGAAGATTTAATACGCTTAAGATATTACATAAATCCATGTGATAGGTAATTTTCTTCGTAAAAGTGCATGTTTATTCATCCCTCAGAATACTTGGTTATCGAGCATTGCAACAAATTAGACTTTAGACTTTAGATATACAGCATGGAAACGGCCTTTTCGGTCCACCGGGTCCGCGCTGACCAGCGATCATCCCGTACACCTGCACTATCCTACACACTGGGGACAATTTACAACTTTCCCATGCCAAATAGCCTGCAAACTTGTACATTTTTGGAGTGTGCGAGGAAACCGGAGCTTCCGGGGAAAATCCATGCAGTCACGGGGAGAACGAACAATATCCGTACAGACAACACCCATAATCAGGATCGAACCCAGCTCTCTGGCGCTGTAAAGCATTAACTCTACCACTGCACCACTGTGCCACCCTTAAAGTAGCAATGTTACAAAATTTTGAGATTTAAAAAATCAAGTCTGCAATTTATCCCATCAGATAAAGCATAAAAAGAAGTTTAATTTGACACCTAATTTACTTTCATATCTTCAGTATTAAGAAAGTTATGGCCATTTTCATACTCGGAAATGAGCATCTTGCTTCCCATTGCCTTTCAATTGACTTAACTCAAAAGCTGTGATCTGGAAAAGTTAAAAGTCCATAACATTCTTAAAAATTAAGAGAACTCAATGAAATTTTCAGTTATTATAGATTGAAGCATTCTGAAAGAAATATGAAACAATCTTACTTGGATGACCTGAAATTAAAGCATATAATTAGTTAGTTATCTAATTGTAGCTAATTACAAAATTCAATGAGTAGATCTAAACATCTATCAATTTCTTAAGAAAAGATAAACTTTTTTAAAATTGCCTAAGTGTCCAAATAACATTCACACAATAATCCACAATATAACATAATTTTTAAATCTCATTTTCATGAATTTCTGAGCCAAATGGAAGGAATTTAGTGTTTGATTCCTGTAAATTAATGGCCATTTAAATCAACTAGCGAGTGGGTTTTACTGGAATGCGGTGGATTGGAACGTTGTGGTTAGCGGTGAAGTCGGGGGGAAAAATACTGTTTGTTCATAGATTTTTTGGGGACCCCATTTCGCAACATGAAAATATTATTAAAGCCTCCCGAAAAACCAACTTTTACCATAAAAATAAATTATTTACCTTTTTTTCTCCCCTACGGAAAATCCTTCCCGTTGTCTGCGGTCACGGCTTTTGAAGGTGATTTTTAAATTACTCTAGTTAACAAATAATCTAGAGTAATTTAAAAATACCTTCATTGATGAAATGTCGGAGCGATTTTTCTTCCGCAACGAAATCGCCCGACATTCATCGATTTGTCCTGCCTGTTGAAAAACGGCACTTTAAGCCCGCCCCCCTCTGAAAGGCGCCAAAGTCGCGCACACGGGGAGCGGCAGAACTGCAGCGCCGCTAAAGGTACGTTTTGTAACATACCTACTTAAAGTTTTCTGAAATAACTGAACTGAAATTACAAAATAACTGAACTTTCCTTTGCTGTTATATTTCAAGTTCCTTTCAAACCTCTGCTTTCTCGCAGTTTCCATTCTTAAATGTTACTAATCTTCTCAGGCAGTAGTTTGTTTTGCAAAAGGATATTTTTCTTAGTTGTGCATAACAACGAATAATGGGTGTAGAAGCACCATTCTTATAATGCTTGCTTTGATACACCGATAATAACCAATTTGTATGTCCCAGACACAAGTTTACAGATGATAACCCATTTTGTTCAATTCATTTAGCACCCGCAGATTATTATGTTCTACCAAGCCAACTAATCCAAATAATTATGTCTTTATTATTTCTCCAAACTCTTTATCATTCCTTTCTTTCACTCTTCTGAGCTGCTGATTCTTGGTTAATTTAAATTACACTTCCAACTCTTTGGTACCTTACCCAAACTGTGTTTTTTGCATGTAAGCTTTGACAAGCTATTTAATCACACGAGATGTCACAGCTGAGCCTGTCTCAGACTTTATCAGGTGTCCATCTGTGCAAATTTTCTGTCCAGGTCATTAGATTGGGATCTAGAGTAAGAATCATAGCTTATTTTTCTTCTCCTTGAGCACTGGACACCATAGCAAGCTCCTAACTGCTGCCCTGCTGTGATTAGCTAATACACGGACAAAATTTAGGACTCTCTTTTGTTTAACCAGTGATTCATGTAGCTTTCGATTGACTTTAGTGTTATCTTCTTCCATTCAATGACCCGTTTGTGTGTCTACCCAGCTGAAAAATTGCTCTTTATGTGGATTAGTGAAGGTGAATGAAGAGAGCACTGTGAAAATATGATGGTAGAAAAATAATGAATGGGAAATTAGCTGAAGAATATTGGTTTTAGAAAACTCTCTTAGCCTTTAGAGACCACTACCTATTCTCTGCATAAAAACATCAGTGCTCCATCGGTTCTCGTCTTATTTTAAAATTATTGTACACTGACCCTGCTGGTGAGGTGCCGGGCATGCTCGCACCTTAAAGAATGAAGGGGAGAATACCTTTGCTGGTTGATTTATAATTTTTTTGAATCTTCTAGAACATTCTTGATTTTTGCTTGAATTGCAAACTTTATTGCTTTTTGTGATAAATATATGTTGTCATGTGCTGCCAAATCAATGTGTAATAAAATAAACCAGTGTTGTTTAGTTTAGTTTTTGAGATACAGCGTGGAAACCGGCCCTTCGGCCCACCAAGTCCACGCTGATCGGCAATCAGCTGTATACTATGTCTATCGTGCACAATAGGGACATTTTACTGAAGCCAATAAATCTACAAAGCTGCTCGTCTTTGGAGTGTGGGAGGCAACCGGAGCACCCAGAGCAAACCCATGTGGTCACTAGGAAAAAAGTACATACTCCACACTGACAGCACCCATAGTCAAAATGAAACGTGGGTCTCTGGAGCAGTAAGGCTGCAGCTTAACTGCCGCGCCACTGTGCCGCCCTGAAAATGTACTTTTAGATTTGATTATTTCAGAACAGTTAATAATAGGGTGTTTGTGAGTTGGAGAGGAGTAGAATGAGACTGATTGTTGTTCCTGAGTAATGGGAGTGAACAGTAAATGAGGATAGGATTGTGTTTGTCTGGACTCCTCTTCCCATCATTGATGGTCTTCCTGATATTGATTGACCTCAGTGTTTACTTGGAGAAGCTACCTGCACTTGCTCTTTCTGGCATCCCACACTGGTTTCATTAGCAGAAGAGGAGGTAGAATGTATCGTTACTCTTTTTAATTGCTGACAATCGACGGGTGTTGTACAAATCATCCTGGTCCATGTGTTTTGCAGTAACAGAGGAGCTGATGACTATTATCTGTCTGGTTTTAGCAAGAGAATGGAGTGTGTGTGGAGGGGGGGGGGGGGGGGGGGAATGTAGACATGAAAGAGGAATGAGAAATAACACATAAATGATGCTGAGTATAGTCTTTCTTTGTGAAACCAAGGAATTGTAAAAACAAATTCCAAGCAGAATAACAGTTAGATCATTAATTGCTCTTTAAGTTAAAGATGATATTTACAAATATTTAATGCTGATTTTAAAAGAAAACAAAGCCGTCAAGTCTAATAATTATTATCAAGAAAAGTTGACAAGGAATGATTGTAGTATAATTGAATAATACTCTTTAGGATTAATGTTGTTATGGCAACACAAATAACGCCCAAATCTAGCCCTGAAGGGGCAATATTAACCAACAAAGCATACATTCCAATTGATTATGGTTATTGCGTAACACTTCCGCTCAGAATCTTTTTAGCGAGTGCCTGTTTCCTGATGGAACCTCTGTTTTCCAATAACTTGTACTTCTCAGGCAATCACATTTCAGTAAATTGACCGTAGCAATGTGTGATTTCCCCCTTTGTGTTACTTCAGATCTATCTGACCCCTTTGATTAAATGTCAAAACCTGTCTGTGCCTGAGAAGAAGGAAACTCCACAGAAAGCAGCAAACAAAAAGGTTCCTCCTTGACTCCATAAAAAAAAGCTGAAATAAATTCCACTGGCATCTTGTAAATTTTTATTTTGTACAATGATTGCAAGTCCCATCTGCAACCCAGCTGTTATAGAAGGGAATGCTGGCCTCTTGCATTACAAACAGCATTCTACAGTAATTGCTGGTAGTGGAAGGGATTAAATGTAGTCGATGAAAATGTGTACTAGCGATGAATATGCATTACGGAGAGTATGAAACGGCACTAGAAGATTAAAAACAAGGGGTTTTGTTTACAAGGATGAAGGAAGCAGAATGTCGGCTGGCCCAGAGCCTAAAGTGGGGAAGGAAAAACCTTTGGGCAAGGCATTAGGGAAAAAAAAACAGATGGTTTGTGAACCTTTTATTAAGCAGAAAATCATTAATCAAACCCAGGCTGAAAACAGCAGGGATTTTTTTGTGGCACCACATATTTTATTTTTTTCAAAGCTACTGTAAGAAGTAATATTTCAAATAATTTAAACTAAAATTCTGTTAATGCTACTCCATATATTAAATCTTACTAATTATTTCTCAATTTAAAAGAAAAATCTGCATTATATGAATACGTTTGGAAATCACTGAAGGGAACTGGATTGTGTCGTATTTAAAATGCACACATTTCTAATCCATATGTTTAACACATTCCATAACGTGGACTTTTTCAAAGGAATCAGGCATCATGTCCCCGGACCGGCATCCATTTGCAGTTGAACCCTAATAAGCATACATCTAGTTTGCCAAAAATGTGAAGGCAATTGATGGCTGACTGGGGAATTCTATGTAATGGCGGTGAATTGGAATGTTACATTAGAATTGAACTTGAATTACACTAACATTTGGTGCATGTTCATTTGGATTTGTCAGAAATAAAACAAAATCTGGGTGCATGTGTGTGCGCCTGAATGTCCAAATATGTGCTCATGTCCACATGTGTGTGTGTCTGTGCTCATGTGTGTGCATGTGCATGTATGTGTATGTGGAACATGTGTGTGCTTTAATGTCCTTGAACACGTGTTTGCATGCGTTTGTACATATGTGCGTGTGTATTTCCTCCACTGAAGGATGCATAATCAATGTATGAATAAAAAGCTACTTCTAGCCAATTGTGAGGATGCTGTTGGAAATGTTTTGGCAAAGGAGTTGCAAAGTTTAATGGACTGCGCAGCATTGAATTTTATATCTTTGTGACTAATATTAAATTTGCAGGTGTGTCCAAATGAAATAGTTCCAGGAATATCAGTTTTATATTCCCTTCCAATTCTTTGTACCAATTTCTATGTCTCAGCAAATGTTAGTATTTAGTAAGTGAGCATTTAGTTGGCTCAATTCCACTGGCCTCCGCAATGTTTCCTCAAGTCACAGGGTCATGGAATAGCACAGCACAGAAACAGGCCTTCCACCCAACATGTTTATGCCAATCTTTTTGCCAAACTATACTAATCTAATTTACCCGCTTTGGGTTTGTATTCTTCTCTGCCCTATCCATTCAATGGCCTATCTAAATATCACTTAAATGTGGTAATTAAATCTGATTCCACAACCTCCTCTGGCAGTAGATTCCAGATATCAACCCCACTCTGAGTAAAACACTTTCCTCACAAATCCCCTTTAAAACTCCTTACTTTCACCTTCAGTCTGTGCCGTCTTGTTTCTGATATCGCTATCATGGGAAAAAGATTCTGACTATCTATCCTATCTGTGCCCTCTTATGCATTTATATTCCTCGATCAGATCAACCCCCAGTCCTCTTTGCACCAGGAAAAAAAATGCCCAGGCTATCCAATCTATCTCCATCCAAGCAGTATACTGGCAACTCTCCTCTGTTGCTCTGTAGTATTATATCTTTCCCATAACATGGCAGAACCACACATAACACTCCAAACATGGTTCTGCCAGTGTTTTGTAAAACGGCAACATATGCATCTCCCCCTTTGTTATGATACCTGACTTATAGATACTTTGTGTATATAGATACAGTGGAGGGAGAGATAGATCAGTCATGGTTGAATGGCGGAGTAGACTTGATGGACCGAATGGCCGAATTCTACTCCTATTCCTTAGTCTTGGGGGCGCTGTCCTGTATCGCTGCCTGTCCATTTTTTCACTTAAAACATTTTTTTTAGCACGTTAAAAGTGTGTTGTTGGGGGTCCTAATCTTTTTGTGGGGGGGTGGGGGATGGGGGGGGGGAAAGGGGGAAACTGTATTTCTCAGTCCCTACCTGGTCGACGAGGCAGATTTCCTCCGAGCAGCATCTTCGACCCGTACTCACGGCCTACCAGCGGGTCTGGAGCGGCTGTTCCTGAGGGGACTGGCCAGAACCACGGTTTCGGCGGCGGCACAGCGCTGGAGCGCTATCGCGGAGCGGGCGATGCCTTGCCCTGGTTGCTGCGCTGGAATGCTGGGACCTGCCGATTGAACATCGCGGAGCTGCGGCCTGTGGAACTTTACATCGTGAGCCTGGAGTCTCTCGCCGAGATCGCCAGTGGTGGAGCTCTGTCCAGCGCGGCCCGTTGGCTTCAGAAGCTGTGATCTCCAGTAAGGAAGCGGCCGTTCCAGATATCCCAAGCCGCTGAGAGGGTTCTCCCGACGCCGGAGCTCCATCACCCGGCGAGGGGGCCTGAAACGGCGATTGCGGAGGCCTCAATAGGCCTGACCATGGGTGGACAAGGGGACGGGGACTGGACTTTGTGCCTTCCCTCACAGTGGAAACCATTGTGGGGAGATTTTTTTCTGTTTTAATGTTAAATTACTTCTTTAATGTTATGTTGTATTTTTATTAGTGTGCTGCAAGGACATCTATCTATCTATCTCCCTTAGGATAAGCATTTTGGAGGTGGGCAGGATGGATGGGAATGGATTTGTTGCTTGCTGCCACTCCTTCTGCACCTGCTTGCTCACTTCACAGTTATTTCTGTGATCCTCCCCCACAGAAAATTCCAAGTTACAAGTAGTTTCAGGCCCGAACAATTCTCAGGAACGGAACCCCATAAGAACCTGGAGAATGCCTGTAATGTCTATGCCCTGACTATAAAGGAAAGCGTGCCATATGACATGCAACAGGAACTTTTAGGGAACAATGGCCTTGAACCTCAATGTCCCATTGTTCATTACCATTCAGTGTACCATTTACTGAAAATGTTCTACCCCCTTTTAAGAAGAAAATCATTAATCAAATCAAATCATTAATCAAACAAGGCTGAAAACCCTTTTGTGACATCTCAAAATGCATCACGTCACACTTTTTAGGAAAAAACTCTGACTGGCAATGCTCAGCCCAACTTTCCATATGATCTATATCCTGATGTAGTCATTGACAATCTTCTACGTTACCCTCAACATCACCAATTTTAGTGCCATGTGTAAGCTTACTGATTATTCCTCCTATAATCGCATCCAAGTTGTTAATAGATATCACAACAATGATCGCAGCACCAATCCGTGTGGTACATCATTGGTCATTGACTTCCTATCAGAAAAGCTACCTCCCAAATCAGGCAGCTTGGGAGAAACAGTTGGGAGACGCCATCCCGGGAGGCCGCTGAGAAGCCGGGCGGTGGAGCCCTGCGGGTCGGAGCTGGAGCCTCGCGGGCTGGAGCCGGATCCGGTTATGGCTCCGGATCCTTAAGGGACGGAGTTGGAACCGGATTATCGAGGTTCAGAGTAGGCAACGGATACTCGAAGGTTGGCACCTGAGCTTCAAGGGTCGACAGAGCCCGAGGCTGGGGCCTGGGTCGGCGCCATAGAGGCGCCGGGAGAGGCGCCGGGAGAGGGGGGTCCCCGCGGTGATCGTCTAGGAAGTCGGTGCTATGGTCGCTGAGGGCGCCGGCGGTCAAGGGCGGGCCACGTGGGAGTCAGACATGTGGCCGGGATCATTGGAGGACCTGGCATGGTGGGACCAGCGTGGGGGGGGGGGGGTGAGAACAAGGGTTGACCTGGCGCTGGATACCTTGTAACTCTGTCAGCGCCCTTTATGTGGCGACTATTGCATACCAATGAATTTCACTGCAACTTCAATCCATCACTATCCTCTGCCTCCTATCATCAAGCCGTTTATGGATCCATTAGGCCAGCTCACCTTGGGTCCCATGCGCCTTATCCTTCTGCATCACCAGAATCTAGTCAAATTCATTACTGAAGTCTATTTTTTACATTATCGACCACCCTACCGTTGTTAGTCTTCTTAGTTACCTCCTCGAAAAGCTCAATCACGTTAGTAAGACTGGATTTTCCCCGCACAAAGCCATGCTGAATAACCCTGATCAGCCTCTGCCTTTCCAAGTGTACTTTTCCAACTCCTACCCATTTTTTTCACCATTTCTTCTCCTACCACTGACAGGCATTCTCCAGTTTTCACCATTTCTTCCCCTACCACTGACATGAGGCTCACTCGCCTGTAGTTGCCTGGCTTATCCCTGTTGCTCTTCTTAAATAAAGAACCAATGTTGGCTGCTGAGAGGTACAGAGAGAACTGAAGCACAGTATTTTCCTATAGCCACATACATTACTTGCTATGGCAAGTTATTTAGATTTATTTTTTTTTTTGAATAATTTTTTTATTAGCAATAAACAATTCTCAATGTTTAAAACTGAGTTATAAACATCAACTTAAATCAATATTTGTACTCTAATGATTATTATCTTATTTTTTTTGAAAATAAAAGTGGGTAAAGAGAAATACCATTATTAATCAATAAAATTATAATTCCTTAATAATTATTTGGTATAAAAAAAAAAGAAAAAATGAAGAAAAAGAAAAAAGACATATTATGTATATATATCAATTAAAAGCCACACAATATATTATAAATGAAACAACTACAAATAATAATATCAGTAAAGACATGCATATATCCTGGTATACCAATACATTATTTTCATCAAATCCCGCAGGGTGTCAGTCGAGCCGTGATGCCAAGAACAGCTACTTCTCTAAATACTGTATATATGGAGACCATATCTGTTGAAAAGAATTATACTCGTCCAAAAGGACAAATCTGATTCTTTCCAACTGCAACGTCTCCAACATCTCTGATGCCCACATTTTAATTGTTGGGGATAATGTTCCCTTCCAAAATTTCAATATTATTTTTTTCCCTAATATCAAACAATAATCAAGGAAATTTCTTTGATCTAGTGTAAGTATCAAATTAGCCTCTGGAATTCCCAGTATTATTAGCTTTGGGTCGGGTTCTAATTTAACCTTAAGAACTTCAGAAATAACTTTAAAAATTTCTGTCCAATAATAATTCAATTTAGGACATGTAACAAAACTGTGTGTTAAATTTGCTTCTAAATTCTTACATTTATCACAAATAGAGGAGAGATTAGGAAATATACTATTTAATTTGGTTTTCGAATAATGTAATCTGTATAATACTTTAAATTGTATTAATATATGTCTAGCATTTAACGAGCACCGGTGTATTCGTTGTAGACTTTCTTCCCAATTTTCTTTGGTTATAGGTGATCCAATTTCATTTTCCCATGCTTGACGATATGTTTCAGTTATTGGATTCTCCTTATCCATAATGATGTTATATATATAAGCTATTAATTTTTCTGTGGTTGGATGCCAGTTAAACGATTCATCTAATAATCCTGGTTCCTTATTTTTAAAATCATGTGTATTAGATTTAATATAATCTCTAATTTGGAAATACCTAAACAAATGCTGTGAAGACAATCCGTAGATATCTTGTAATTCCTGAAATGAAAGAAATTTTCCATTTCTATAAAGGTGCTCTACCCTTGTAATTCCTAAATTATCCCAATGTCTGAACCCTCCATCCAATGTGGAGGGCTTAAATAATGGGTTATTCATAATTGGTAATCTAAATGAAAGGTTGTCTAATTGTAAAGTCTTGACTATTTGTTTCCAAATACGTCTATTATTATAAATGATTGGATTGTCCCTATAAATTTTTTTTTGAACTTCCTTTGGGGCAAAAATAATTGAATCTACGTTGAAAGGCAAACAATCTTCCTTTTCTATCTTTAGCCACGTTGGTTCCAGGTCCGTATTTACCCACCAAAAATTCATATTCTTAATCTGTACTGCCCAGAAGTAGTATAGAAAATTTGGAAGTGCTAATCCTCCGTTTATCTTTGACTTACATAAATGTTTTTTACTTATTCTACGATTTTTATAATCCCAGATAAAACTATTAACAATATTATCAATTTTTTTAAAAAAGGTTTTCGGAAGGAAAAAAGGGATAGCTTGAAACAGATATAATAATTGTGGTAGAAAAACCATCTTTATAGCGTTTATTCTACCAATCAAAGATATAGGCAGTGTTTTCCAATATAAAATATTTTTTTTAAGTTTATCTAATAATTGAGGATAATTCGATCTAATTAATGAGTTATGAGATTTAGATACATAAGTTATTTAGATTTAAACTTACATCTAATACTTTGTTGCGGGTGAGAATAGAATTTTAATAATATGGAGGATTGAAGTGACATCCTGTTGCAACCAGTTGATTAATTTCCAAACATTTGTTTTGGTTTTCTGCCCTTCCGTCCTGAAATTGTATGAGCTATGATTTTCAAGGCACCAACAAACTTGTCTAAAAGATAGAACATAGGACTGTACAGTGTAAGAAGGAACTGCAGATGCTCGTTTAAACCAAAGATAGACACAAAAAGCTGGAGTAACTTAGCGGGACAGGCAGCATCTCTGGAGAGAAGGGATGGGTGACGTTTGGTAGAAGGGTCTCGACCCGAAACGTCACCCATTCCTTTTCTCCAGAGATGCTGCCTGTCCCACTGAGTTACTCCAGCTTTTTGTATCTATCATAGAACTGTACAGCACAGGAACAAGCCCTTCAGCACACAATGTCTGTATCAAATATGATGGCAAGACTAACTCTTATCTACCTGTACGTGATCCATATCCCTCCATTCCCTGCATATCAATGTGTCTGTCCAAAAGTAGCTTAAATGGACTGTATCTGCTTCCACCACCACTCCCGGCCAAACGTTCCAGGCGCTCACTACTCTCTGCGTATAAACTCACCTCGCACATCTCCTTTAAACTTTGATGCTCTAACCCTAAAGCTATGCCCTCTGAATTACCGCTTTCATATACGCACCATAGCAGGTCGTATCAACAGCCATTTGAATGTGGCAGCTGTAGGGATAGGCATAATGCACCCGAGTCCTCTTTATACAGCAGGGGTCATTTGTGTTAGCATAGATAGGAATCCTAATTGAATTATGCCCTCCATAACCTGGGGACCTGTGCTAATTATAATGCCTCTACTGTGACCTAGCTGTGATTAGTGAACTCAGAATAGAATTAAGATCAAACTAAGCCCTTTCCTCAGTCAGCAGTGCAATAAAGAGTCAAAGTGGAGGCCAGTTATAAGTAATAAGGAGAAAACAGAACCAATGCAGAGGGATCTAGATCGAAGGTGCTGACTATTGGAAACTTTGGTTAATCTGTTCCTGAGACTGATGAAATAGAAAACAAATGATAAACAGTTGTGGACTACTGAATACTGCACCAGAGAGGGATCTCTGGCTATTGGTTATGGCTCATTTAACCCTAAGCACAGTTTGCTACAGCAGTGATGAAGCAAATGCATGCATACAATCTGTGTCAGCAAAGCATAAATCCTAGTTGTTCATAGTGAACATGGAATCTGGTTGTCTCCATTCTACATACACTGTAATTCTGGTCAGCATACTATAACTGAGATGACAAAATCTTGGAGAACGTAGAGAGAAGAAGTAAATGAATACCGAAGAGAAAAGAAAGAAAATAATTGGCATTGATGCAGAACGTATCAAATTCTCAGGACCTTCCAAGGCAGCCTTTGCTGCAATGTAGGCTGACTGGACAGCTAGATTCCACTCACAAATACCAACTGAATCATTAGCCAAAATATTAACGATTCTGGTTGAGGGAGAAATGGCAATCCACGTAACTCTTTGACAAATTTTGCCATACAATCTTTTACAGTCATTTGAAAGATTACCAAAGATGATCAAACTAAACATGTGCCAATTTTCCATGTGACATGGGTGGCACAATTGAAAGTCACATTTCAAGTTTTTAACAAGACATACAAATTAAAAATGGCATCAGAGTTTATAGACAATAGACAATAGGTGCAGGAGTAGGCCATTCGGCCCTTCGAGCCAGCACTCTGACTCATCCCCAGTTCTGCGAGTTTGGTAACCAGCTTGGAGGGGATGATTGTATTAAATGCCGAGTTGTAATCAATGAATAACAGCCTGACATATGAGTTTTTGTTGTCCAAGTGGTCCAGAACGGAGTGGAAGGCCAGCGAGATCGCATCCACCGTTGATCTGTTGTGGCGGTAAGCGAACTGCAGTGGGTCATCTCTACTCCCAAGCCTTTCTTGACGTCCTCTGAGCGAGGGCTATATGTATGTAGTGATGTTTGTATTTAATCTATGAACCGCTGTTGTATAACGTTAGTACTTCCACCAATGTAAAGCACTTTGGTCAACGAGAGTTCTTATTTAAATGTGCTATATAAATAAAAGTGACTTGACTTGACTTGACTAGGAGTTGATTCGCGCCACGATCAACCTCTCAAAGCACTTCATCACCACGGGTATTAGTGCCACTGGTCGATAGTCATTGAGACACCTCACCTTATTCGTTTTGGGCACTAGTATAATTGATGCCCTTTTGAAGCAGGTGGGAACCTCAGACGTCAGAAGTGAGAGGTTGAAAATGTCCGTAAAAGCTCCAGCCAGTTGGTCCGCACAGGGTTTTACAACACGACCAGGTTCAGGTTCAGGTTCAGGCGCTTTTCGAGGGTTCACCCCTCTGAAGGATTTCCTGACGTCGTCTGACATATCACACTGCAGGAAAACTAAAGCCCTCGTAGAGTGGAAATGAAAATAACATGAAAAATAAATGTATGCTTTCTATAAATCACCTAGGTCAAAGGTAGTGGTAAGCTTCTTAATGATACTGTTCATGAAATCTTCCACTTCAATGTCAATGCTGTTCATTGTTATGATTAAGAGGTCCCTCTGCTTGGCTTTAATAGCATCACAGTGCAAAATATCAGTGAATTGAAGCACACAAACTCTACCTCAATTACACCAGCATAATGAACTGTAATTGTGAATTGTCATTGTGTTGGAGCTGAAATATGTTTACAAATTTTGATGAGAGCATAATAATATGTACATGTATTTGATAATAGAATGATAATATTACTAGTACCTTATAAACTGTGGACGATGAGAGTTAAAATTTGAGTTGGGGGTTTGTAGAAATTATGGAAATGTTGGGAAAATAGGATAAAGACAATATAATGGGGAGATTGATTTGCTTGTCACAGAGAGTCATAAAATGATACCGTGTGGAAACAGGCCCTTTGGCCCAACTTGCCCACATTGGCCAACAATGTCCCAGCTACATGAGTCCCACTTGCCTGTGCTTGGTCCATATTCATCCAAACCTCTCCTATCATGTATCTGTCTAACTGTTTCTTAAACGATGGGATAGTCCCAGTCTCAACTACCTCCCCTGGCAGCTTGTTCCATACACCCACCACCCTTTGTGTGAAAGAGCAATCCCTCAGATATCAATTAAATCTTTTACCCTTCACCTTGAACCTATGTCCCCTGGTCCTTGATTCCCCTATTCTGGGCAAGGGACTCGTGCATCTACCTGATTTACTCCTCTCATGATTTTGTACACCTCTATAAGATCCCCCCTCATCCTCCCTCATAGAGACCCGGCCTACTCAACCTCTCCCTATAGCTCACACCCTCTAGTCCTGGAAACATCCTTGTAAATCTTTTCTGAACCCTTTCAAGCTTGACAATATCTCTCCTATAACATGGTGCACAGAAATGAAAACAATATTCGAAATGCGGTCTCATCAACGTCTTATACAACTGCAACATGGCCTCTCAACTTCTCTTCTCAATACTCTGACTGATGAAGGCCAAAGTGCCAAAAGCCTTTTTGACCACCTTGTCTACCTGCGACTCGAACTTCAGGGAACCATGCACCTGCATTCCTAGATTCTAGGATCTCATTCAAATCATTCAAGAGACTGAGAAGCATTTCCTCCTAGCGGACGTGTCCGTGATCTAAAAGCATAGATTTAGGATAAGTGGTATAAAATTTAGAGAGAATTTGCAGAAGAACTCCTTTCACCCAGAGGGTGGTTGTAATTAGACTTTAGAGATACAGTGTGGAAACAGGCCCTGCGGCCCACCGAGTCTGCACCAACCAGCAAACGCCCCGTACACCAGCACTATCCGACACACCAGGGACAATTTACAATTTTACGGAAACCAATTGACCAACAAACCTGTACGTCTTTGGAGTTTGGGAGGAAACCCAAGACCCCAGAGAAAATCCACATGGTCATGGGGAGAACGTACAAACACCGTACTGACAGCACCCGTAGACGGGATCGAACTCGGGTCTCTGGCGCCGTAAGGCAGCAACTCTACTGCTGCTCCACTGCGCCTGGAATCTGTAAGTCTGGAATACGTTGCCTAAATGGGTGATGGGAACAGGTACTCGCACAACATTTACATAGATACACAGATGCATAGTCAATAGGTGCAGGAGTAGGCCATTCGGCCCTTCGAGCCAGCACCGCCATTCAATGTGATCATGTCTGACCATCTACAATCAGTACCTTGTTCCTGCCTTCTCCCCATATCCATTAATTCCGCTAGCCCTAAGAGCTCTATCGAACTCTCTTTTGAATGCATCCAGCGAATCGGCTCCCACTGCCTTCTGAGGCAGAGAATTCTACAAAATCACAACTCTCTGTGTGAAAAGGTTTCTCCTCATCTTTGTTCTAAATGGCCTACCCCTTATTCTTAATCTGTGGCCCCTGGTTCTCGACCCCCCCCAACATCGAGACCATGTTTCTTGCATCTAGCCTGTCCAATGTTTCTATAAGATCCCCTCTCAACCTAAATTCCAGTGAATACAAGCCCAATCACTCCATTCTTTCATCATATGACAGTCCCGCCATCCGGGAATTAACCTGGTGAACCTATGCTGCATTCCCTCAATAGCAATAATATTCTTCCTCAAATTAGGAGGCCAAAACTGCACACAATACTCCAGGCATGGTCTCCCCAGGGCCCTGTACAACTGCAGAAGGATCTCTTTGCTCCTATATACAACTCATCTCATTATGAAGGCCAACATGCCATTAGCTTTCTTCATTGCCTGTTGTACCTGTATGCTTCAGTGACTGATGTACTAGGACATCCAGGTCCCGATGTACTTCCCCTTTTCCTAACCTGACACCATTCAGATAATAATCTGCCTTTTCATTCTTACCACCAAAGTGGATAAGCACATTTATCCACATTATACTGCATCTGCCATGCATCTGCCCACTCACCCAACCTGTCCAAGTCACTCTGCATCCTCATAGCATCCTCTTCACAGTTCACACTGCCACCCAGCTTTGTGTCATCTGCAAATCTGCTAATGTTACTTTTAATTCCTTTATCTAAATCATTAATGTATATTGTAAATAGTTGTGGTCCCAGCACCAAGCCTTGTAGCACCCCACTATGATTGCCTGCCATTCTTAAAGGGACCCGGTAATCTTTGCTTCCTATCTGCAAATCAATTTTCTATCCATGTCAATACCCTACCCCCAATACCATGTGTTCTAATTTTGCCCACTAATCTCCTGTGGGACCTTATCAAAGGCTTTCTGAAAGTTCAGGTACACCACATCCACTGGCTCTCCTTTATCCATTTCCCTAGTTACATCCTCAAAATATCGAGAAGATTTGTTAAGCATGATTTCCCCTTCGTAAATCCTTTCTGACTTGGGCCGATCCTGTTACTGCTATCCATATGCGCCGCTATTACATCTTTGAAAATCGACTCCAGCATCTTCCCCACCACCGATGTCAGTCTAACTGGTCTATAATGCGCTGCTTTCTCTCTCCCTCCTTTCTTGAAAAGTGGGATAACATTAGCTACCCTCCGATCCACAGGAACGGATACAGAATCTATAGAACATTGGAAAATTATCACCAATGCATCCACGATTTCTAGAGCCACTTCCTTACGTACCCTGGGATGCAGACCATCACGCCCTGGGGATTTATCAGCCTTCAGTCCCATCAGCCTATCCAACACCATTTCCTGCCTAATGTGGATTTCCTTCAGTTCCTCTGTCACCCCAGATCCTCTGGGCACTACTATGTCAGGAAGATTGTTTGTGTCCTCCTTAGTGAAGACAGATGCAAAGTACCTGATCAACTCATCTGCCATTTCCTTGTTCCCCATAATAAATTCACCTGTTCTATCTTCAAGGGACCTCCATTTGTCTTAACTATTTTTCCCTCTTCACATACCTAAAGAAACTTTTACTATCCTCTTTTATATTCTTGGCTAGCTTACCCTTGTACTTCATCTTTTCTCCCCGTATTGCCTTTTCAGTTACCTTCTGTTGATCTATGAAAGTTTCCCAATCTTCTGGCTGCCCGCTCATCTTTGTGTCTTAAACGTCTTCTCTTTTATTTTTATACTGGCCTTGACTTCTCTTGTCAGCCATGGTCGCCCCTTACTCCCCTTAGAATTTTTCTTCCTCTTTGAAATGAAATGATCCTGCATCTTCGGGATTATTCCCAGAAACACCTGCCATTGCTGTTCCACCGTCATCCCTGCTAGGGTACCTTTCCAGTCAACTTTGACCAGCTCCTCCCTCATGTGAACATAGTCCCCATTGTTCAAACTGACACTTCCGATTTTACCTTCTCCCTCTCAAATTGCAGATTAAAACTTATCATGTTATGGTCACTATATCCTAGAGGATGTACTTCCTACGGCAGCTGAGGAAGCACAATCTGCCACAGTCAATGATGGTCCAATACTACACGGCCATCGTAGAGTCTGTTCTCACCTTCTCCATCATGGTCTGGTTTGGCTCAGCCACCAAGCACGACACCTGGAGTCTGCAGCGAATCGTCCGATCAGCTGAGAAGCTTTTTGGCTGCAATCTTCCCTCCATTGATGAGCTGTACACTGTAAGGGCCAGGAAGCGAGCAGGCAAGATCATCTCAGACCCCTCTCACCCTGGCCACAAACTCTTTGAATCATTTCCCTCTGGAAGGCGACTCCAGACTGTCAAAGCTGCCACAGCCAGGCATAAAAACAGTTTTTATCCATGAGTGGTTGCTCTACTCAACAGCCAAAAATCTGTAGCCTCCCTTTGATCTGGTATTTTGTTGGTTCATGTGCTTGATCAATGGTGTTTTACCATTAATGTTTAGTGTTTTCTGAGTCATTCGTAACTGTCACTGTATGTCATGTTGTTACTTGTGGGCGGAGCACCAAGGCAAATTACTTGTATGTGAATACTTGTCCAATAAAATTACTTACTTACTTACTTACTACTTACTTACTTACTTACTTACTTACCTTGAGTTCCCGGATCAAATCTGGGAACTCAAGGTGGTAGACTCAAGATCAAGCTGCCCAAAGAATCCATCGCAGAGGCACTCTACAACACCCTTTCTTGGGGTCCAGTACCAACCTGATTTTCCCAGTCTACCTGCATGTTGAAAACTCCTATAACCACCATAGCATTACCTTTGTTCCATGATAATTTTAATTCCTGATGCAACCTGCACCCTATTTCCTGGCTACTGTTTGGGGGCCTGTAGAAAACTCCCATTAGGATCTTTTTGCCCTTACAATTTCTTAGTTCTATCCACAATGACTCTACATCTTCTGATTCTATGTCACCCCTCGCAAGTGAATTTCAATCCTTACCAACAGAGCCACCCCACCCCCTCTGCCCACCTGTCTGTCTTTTTGATAGAACATATAACCTTGAATATTCAGTTCCCAGCTCCGATCATCTTGCAGCCATGTCTCTGTAATTCCCACAACATCATACCTACCAATCTCTAACTGAGCCCCAAGCTTATCCACTTTATTTCTTATACTTCACGCACCCCTCTCACATCGGTTCCTATTTCACCTGACACTCTCTGATCCCTTTTTGAAGTCTCCGTCCCATTAATTTGGGTATCTTTCGTAACTTTTCCTGTACGCTCCCCCCCCCGCTATTTAGTTTAAACCCACCCGTGTAGCACTAGCAAACCTGCCTGCCAGAATGTTGGTCCCCTCCAGTTAAGGTGCAACCTGTCCTTTTTGTACAGGTCACCCCTACCCCAGAAGAGATTTCAGTGGTCTATAAACCTAACCCCCTGCTCCCTGCACCAGCCCCTCAGCCATGCATTCAGATCCCCTATCTCCCTGTTCCTACCCTCACCAGCACAAGGTACTGGAAGTAATCCAGAGATAACCACCCTAGAAGTCCTGTTTTCAGCCTTCTTCCTAACTCTCTGAACTCAAGTATTACTAGGAAGTATTACTAACAATCATTATTGGGCCAAGCATTTGAAATGCCATGGTAATGAGGGTAATGGACTGAGTGCTAGGGAATTCAGTCATTATAGCGATACTTCTGATGACTTGCATAGATGAATACTGAATGGCCTGGTTCAAGCCATAAGATATTTATGACTCTAAATGAGGTGGGAGCTCCCCCCACAGTCATCATATTTTTCAGAGGGTGGGCTTGGCAGAAACTTTCCCACAAGAATTTCTTTTCATCTGAATCCCAGGGAACCACACTCTGCCCTCTCTGGAAATATTTATACCAGCGCAATGTCCAGGAACTGGCACAGTGGCCTAATTAGACACAAAATGCTGGAGTAACTCGACCCTACCCATAACTCGACATCACCCATTCCTTCAATCCAGAGATGCTGCCTATCCCACTGAATTACTCCAGCATTCTGTGTCTATCTTCGGTTTAAACCAGCATCTGTACTTCCTTCCTACAGCGATGGCCTAATTGTTCCCTACTGTGGACATCACATACGAGAGTTGGCAAGATTTAATTCTGACCAGTTTTTGAATGTTGATAAAATGTTCCAGTCTTTCCAATATTCAGTAACGTGGGAATTAGCCCTTATATTTTCTGTAGATTCCTGGGCTTTACACCAATATTTCTAACTGGTCTGATGATTTTCAAAACCAGGTGCACCTGTAACCCACTGGGGAATCTTGGAATGTCGCTCTTTACACGCACCATATAAAACTGTGGGAGTTTTTATCCCCTCTCCCCCAAACAGATGTATGTAATACACTGCTGGAATTGTGAGCTTCTAGAAATAAATCCCCATATGTTTATGTTCAAACCGGTGGGCTATTAGGAATTTACGAAAAATGAATCATTAAGTGCATTGATTGAATAATAATTAGTGTAATAAAAAGAAAGGTTTTATCAAAGTTAAAGTTATTTTTTACTGTTGAACACAAAAATACCATTGTTAAGGAAATTTAAAGTATGTAACACAGTGAACTAATCCGTAATTTTAATTTATTATATTTCTTTATACAGTATAATGTCTAAGCTTTTCAGAATTCTCTGGTTTGTACATCGTGGTAAGGCTGGGAGGCAAATATAATATTTTTCCAAACATTTGCCAGATTTGTTTCATTTGTTTCCACTTTCTATGGCCACTTGAATCCGCAAAGGTCAGAAAAAAAATAATTCAGTAAAGGTGATCAATCCAGCGATCAGTAAAATGGGCTGCAGGGTCGTTTCTGATCTTTGATATTTAGATGTTCTGTGCGTTATTTTATAAGATTCTGAATCTCAGTGGGATAGAAAATGTGGTGAATTATTTTAGAGCTTCCGAGAAAAACTACTACTTGATTCATTATGGGGAACGTTGTGCAAGAAAATGGAGGAGATCAGTTCATTTTCAGTTTTAGTTCATTGTCACGTGTACCGAGGTACAGCGAAAAGCTTTTGCTGTGTGCTAACCAGTCAGCAGAAAAACAATACATGATTACAATTGAGCCATTCATGGTGTACAGGCACATGATAAGGGAATAAAGTTTAGTGTAAGGTAAAACTTGTAGAGAAAGTCCGAGGGATCCCCCAATGAGGTATACTAGTTCACAACTGGTTCTCCAGTTGCGGTCGGATGGCTCAGTTGCCTGAGGGTCTCAACCCCAAAAGTCCCCTATCTATGTCCTCCAGAGATGCTGCCCATCCTGCTGAGTTACTCTGGAACTTTGTGTTCTTTTGGTGAGATTCTGTGTTTGTTTCACAAGGTATCCTGTAAGTGGCAGGAAGCAGGGAGACTCCAGTCTGAATAAAATAGCCCTTTCCCCCCAAGCAGTGTCATCATGTTAACGGAATCATTGGGTTTGTGTGGAGCCCATATTCGCAACAACTTATCTGTGAGAAGTTATAGAACTTATAGAAGTTGGGAGGTCATGTTGCAGTTGTATAAGATGTTGGTGAGGCCGCATTTAGAGTATTATGTTCAGTTTTGGGATGTTATAGGAACGATGTTGTCAATCTGGAAATGGTACTCAGTCTGAAGAAGGGTCTCAACCTGAAATGTCGCCAAATCCTTCTCTCCATAGATGCTTCCTCACCCGCTGAGTTTCTCCAACATTTTTTGTCTACCAAGGGTACAGAGAAGATTTACAAGGACGTTTGCAGGGCTAGAGGGTCTGAGCTATAGGTTGAGTAGGCTGGGTCTCTATTCCTTCGAGCGCAGGAGGATGAAGGGTGATCTTATTGAGGTGTATAAAATCATGAGAGGAATAGATTGCGTTGATGCACAGTCTCTTGCCCAGAGTAGGTGAATCGAAGACCAGAGGACATAGATTTACAGTGAAGAGGAAAAAGATTTAATAGGAATCTGAGGGGTAACTTTTTCTCACAAAAGGTGGTGGATGTATGGAACAAGCTGCCAGAGGAAGTAGTTGAGGCAAGGAGCAAGCTGCCAGAGGAGGTAGTTGAGGCAGTATAAGAAATAAATTGGACGAGCTTGAGGCTCAGTTAGAAATTGGCAAGTATGATGTTGTGGGAATTACAGAGACATGGCTGCAAGAGGGCCAGGGCTGGGAACTGAATATTCAAGGGTATACCTCCTATCGAAAAGACAGACAGGTGGGCAGAGGGGGTGGGGTAGCTCTGTTGGTGAGGAATGAAATTTAGTCCCTTGCAAGAGGTGACATTGAAACAAGAGATGTGTGGTCAATATGGATAGAACTAAGGAATTATAAGGGTAAAAATACCCTAATGGGAGTTATCTACAGGCCCCCAAACAGTAGTCTGGATATAGGGTGCATGTTGAATCAGAGGTTTAAATTGGCATGTAGTAAAGGTAATGCTACGGTTGTTATGGGAGATTTCAACATGCAGGTAGACTGGGAAAATCAGGTTGGTACTGGACCCCAGAAACTGGAGTTTGTGGAGTGCCTCCGTGATGGATTCTTAGAGCAGCTTGTATTTGGAGCCTACCAGGGAGAAGGCAATTCTGGATTGTGTTATGTAATGAACCGGATTGAGGAACTTGAGGTTAATGAGCCATTAGGAGGTAGTGACCATAATATGGTCAAGTTTTATCTACAATTGGAGAGGGAGAAGGGTAAATCCGAGGTGTCAGTATTACAGTTGAATAAAGGGGACTATGGAGCCATGAGGGAGGAGTTGGCCAAAGTTGACTGGAAAGATACCTTAGCAGGGATGACAGTGGATCAACAATTGCAGGTATTTCTGGGAATAATACAGAAGGTGCAGGATCAGTTCATTCCAAAGTGGAAAAAAGATTCCAAGGGGAGTAAGGGATGATCGTGGCTGACAAAGGATGTCAGGGACATTATAAAAATAAAAGAGAGAGAATTACAACGTAGCAAAGATGAGCGGGAATCAAGAGGATTGGGTAATGTTTAAAGAGCAACAGAAGATAACTAAAAAGGCAATACTGGGAGAAAGATGAGGTACGAAGGTAAGCTAGCAAAGAATATAAAGGAGGATAGTAACAGCTTCTTTAGGTATGTGAAGAGGAAAAAAATAGTTAAGACCAAAGCTGCACCCTTGAAGACTGAAAAAGGTGAATTTATTATGGGGAACAAGGAAATGGCAGATGAGTTGAACAGGTACTTTGGATCCATCTTCAATAAGGAGGACACAAACAATCTTCCTGATGTACTAGTGGTCAGAGGATCTGGGGTGACGGAGGAATTGAAGGAAATCTACATTAGGCAGGAAATAGTGTTGGGTAGACTGATGGGAATGAAGGCTGATAAATCCCCAGGGCCTAATGGTCTGCATCCCAGGGTATTAAGGAAGTGGCTCTAGAAATCATGGTGATAATTTTCCAATGTTCAATAGATTCAGGATCAGTACCTGTGGATTGGAGGGTAGATAATGTTATCCCACTTTTTAAGAAAGGCAGGAGAGAGAAAACAGGGAATTATAGACCAGTTAGCCTGACATCGGTGGGGGGGGGTGGGGGGGGGAAGATGCTGGAGTCAATTATAAAAGATGAAATAGCGGCATATTTGGATAACAGTATCCGGATCAGTCCGAGTCAGCATGAATTTACGAAGGTAAATCATGTTTGACTAATCTCTGGAATTTTTTAAGGATGTAACTAGGAAAATGGACAAGGGAGAGCCAGTGGATGTAGTACACCTGAACTTTCAGAAAGCATTTGATATGATCCCACATAGGAGATTAGTGGGCAAAATTAGGGCACATGGTATTGGGGGTAGAGTGTTGACATGGATAGAAAATTGGTTGGCAGACATGAAACAAAGAGTAGGGATTAACGGGTCCCTTTCAGAATGGCAGGCTGTGACTAGTGGGGTACTGCAAGGCTCGGTGCTGGGACTGCAGCTATTTACAATATGCATCAATGATTTAGATGTATGGATTCACAGTAACATTAGCAAATTTGCAGATGACACAAAGCTGGGTGGCAGTGTGAACTGTGAGGAGGATGCTATGAGAATGCAGGGTGACTTGGACAGGATGGGTGAGTGGGCAGATGCATGGCAGATGCAGTTTAATGTGGATAAATGTGAGGTTATCCACTTTGATAGCAATAACAGGAAGGCAGATCACTACCTAAATGGCGTTAAGTTGGTAAAAGGGGAAGTACAACGGGATTTGGGGGTCCTTGTTCATCAGTCAATGAAAGTAAGCATGCAGGTACAGCAGGCAGTGAAGAAAGCGAATGGCATGTTGGCCTTTATAAGAAGAGGAGTTGGGTATAGGAGCAAAGAGGTCCTTCTGCAGTTTTATAGGGCCCTAGTGAGACCATACCTGGAGTATTGTGTGCAGTTTTGGTCCCCTAATTTGAGGAAGGACATTCTTGCTATTGACAGAGTACAGCGTAGGTTTACAAGGTTAATTCCTGGGATGGCGGGACTGTCATATGCTGAGAGAATGGAGCGGCTGGGCTTGTATACTCTGGAGCTTAGAAGGATGAGAGGGAATTTTATTCAAACATATAAAATTATTAAGAGTTTGGACACCCTAGAGGCAGGAAACGTTGCCGATGTTGGGGAAGTCCAGAACCAGGGCTCACAGTTTAAGAATAAGGGGTAAGCCATTTAGAACGGAGATGAGGAAACACTTTTTCTCACAGAGAGTTGTGAGTCTGTGGAATTATCTGTCTCAGAGGATGGTGGAGGCCTGTTCTCTGGATACTTTTAAGAGAAAATTAGATATGACACTTGAAGATAGGGGATATGGGGAGAAGGCAGAAACGGGGTACTGATTGTGGATGATAAGCCATGATCACATTGAATGGCGGTGCTGGCTCGACAGGCCGAATGGCCTACTCCTGCACCTAATGTCTGGGATTGTCTATTGACTATCCCAACATTTAAGAAACAGTTGGATAGGTTCATGGGGAGGACAGGTTTGGAGACATATGGGCCAAACGCAGGCAGGTGGGACTAGTGTAGCAGGGACATGTTGGCTGATGTGGGCAAGTTGGGCTGAAGGGCCTGCTTCCACACTGTATCACTCTATGACTCTATGACTCTATGCTCACCCCATGTTTATATAATTAATGATTGCGTCTGGTGTGTATATTTTCCATGAATACATTGTGATCAACTGTAGGTCAAATGTTTGCAGCATGGAGGCGCAGTTGTAGAGTTGCTGCCTTACAACTCCAGAGACCTGGGTTCAATCCTGACTACCGGTACTGACTGTACAGAGTTTGTACGTTCTCCCCATGATCTCTGTGGGTTTCCTCCAGGGTCTCAAATTTCCTCCCACATTGCAAAGACATACACGTATATAGGTTAATTGGCTTGGTATAATTGTAAATTATCCCTAGTGTGTGTAGGATAGTGTTAGTGTGCGGGGATCGCTGGTCAGCACAGACTTGGTGGGCCTGAAGTAGGTATGTTACAATACCTACCTTTAGCAGCGCTGCAGTTCTGCCGCTCCCCATGTGCGCGACTTTGGCGCCTTTCAGAGGGGGCGGGTTTAAAATGCCGATTTTTTTCTAGACAGTCCAAGTTGATCCATGTCGGGCGATTTCGTCGCTAAAGAGAAATCGCTTCGACATTTCATTCATAAAGGTATTTTTAAACTACGCTAGATTATTTATTAACTAGAGTAGTTTAAAAATCATCTTCTAAAGCTCTGAATGGTGACAGCGGAACGGACCTAAGGTGGGCAATAAAATAAGCTACACAGTTTATTTTTACATAAAAACTTGTTTTTTAGGAAGGCTTTAATCACATTTTTATGTTGCGAAAAAAAAAATGTGTGAACCGGCTGCATTTTTCATACTGACTTCACCACAAACAGCAACGTTCCCAATCCACCGCATTCCACTAAAAACCACTCGCTAGTTGATTTAAATGGCCATTAATTTACAGGCATTAAACACTAAATTCCTTCCATTTGGCCTATAAATTCATGAAAATGAGATTTTAAAATTATGTTATATTGTGGATTATTGTGTGAATGTTATTTGGACACTTGGGCAATTAAAAAAAAGTTTATCTTTTCTTAAGAAATGGATAGATGTTTAGATCTACTCATTGAATTTTGTAATTAGCTACAATTAGATAACTAACTAATTATAAGCTTTAATTTCAGGTCATCCAAGTAAGATTGTTTCATATTTGTTTCAGAATGCTTCAATCTATAATAACTGAAAATTTCATTGCGTTCTCTTAATTTTTAAGAACGTTATGGACTTTTAACTGTTCTAGATCACTGCTTTTGAGTTAAGTCAATTGAAAGGCAATGGGGAACAAGATGCTAATTTCCGAGTAAGAAAATGGTGATAGCTTTCTTAATACAGAAGATATGAAAGTGAATTAGGTGTCAAATTAAACTTCTTTTTATGCTTTATCTGATGGGATAAATTGCAGACTTGATTTTTTAAATCTCAAAAAATTATAACATTGCTACCTGAAGGGCCTGTTTCCGTGCTATTTCTCAAACGTAAATTAATCAAAACTAGATACAAAATTGAGTTCTTGAAGAATCAAAATTATCCAGTTCAGTGAAGGTTTGGATGTTCTGATGTTTGGGTACAGGAAATCCGTCTTTAGTGTACAAATCTTGCACCACACATGGCTAGAATTAGCTGAAAGAGTAGATGCAATTTCCCATGTTCATGGCTATTACATCAAAATCTCAAGGTAAGAATACCAAATGGTCAGATCCAGAAATTAAGTTTGTGTCATTTCTACATGCCAAAGGCACGAAAATGTTTGGATTATGATGTTACATAGTCAAGTTATGTTTATTGTCATATGCATAAGTATGGTGATGTACAGGTACAAACTCCTGCTTGTGGCAGTGAAACAGGCACATAGACACAGACAACACACAGAAAAACATACATCATACATAAGTTATATGTAAATTACATATGAGTTTTACAAGATAGAAAAAGAAAAAGACTGCAAAAATAAACATTGGGGCAAAAATGCCGAGTTAGAAAACGAGTCCATGGGTGGCCCACAGAGTTCCATTGCCAAAGTAGGATTAGGACTTTTGTATTGCTATATAAGGTCATAAGATCATAAGTAATAAGAGCAGAATTAGGCCATTCGATCCATCAAGTCTACTCCACCATTCAATCATGGCTCATCTATCTCTCCCGCCTAACCCCAGTCCCCTGCCATCTCCCCATAACCCCTGGCACCCGTACTAATCAAGAATCTATCTATCTCTGCTTTAAAGATATCCATTGACTTGGCCACAGCCTTCTGTGGCAAAGAAATCCACAGATTTGTCATCCTCTGACTAAAATTCCTTCTCATCTCCTTCCAAAAGTCCTAGACTCTCCCACTAGTGGAAACATCAAGGTTTGATGTTACACAAAGTTTGTAAAATGATTCTCATGGATCAGAGTATGATGACAGCTATTTTATTATGTAGTACGCTTTCTTACATGAATACCCATACAAACAACTTTCAGTGAGCTTGGCCCTCCCTTTATATTTGGTTTCCCGACTTCTGTCTTTGAGTCGTGGTCAATCACTGACTACAGCCTACGTGACTTGGTGCACGGCCGTCTTGAAGCACCATCACTTTGAGTAGTATCTTGTTTTGCTCTTTTGCTTAATTACTCTTGTGATATCACTTCTCCTGAGCTTCCAAATTCTAAAATTTTACATATGTGGCCAGAACACACATTGTGTTGGAAGGAACTGCAGATACTGGTTTAAACCAAAGATAGACAGAAAAATCTGGAGTAACTTAGTGAGACAGGCAGCGTCTCTGGAGAGAAAGAATGGATGACGTCACCCATTCCTTTTCTTCCGAAATGCTGCCTGTCCCACTGAGTCACTCCAGCTTTTTGTTTCGGAGAACAGACATTGTGACTGTTTACAGAGTCATGCACATTTAGCAACCATTTAACCCCTTCCTTGCAGTTGTGCAAGTCAGTTCAAGAACTTAATCGATGTAGGGAAGGAGCTGTTCCTGTATCTGGTGTGGGACTTCAGGCTTCTGTACCTCCAGCCCGACAGTACCAGGGAGAAGAGACCCTAGCACACATGGTAAATGCTTTTGATGGTGGTGTGTGGGAGGGGGGGGGGGGGGCGGGGTGAGGGAGGGGGGAGGAGGGGGGGGTGAGGGAGGGGGGGGTGAGGGAGGGGGGAGGGGGAGGGGTGAGGGAGGGGGGAAGGGGGGAGGGGGGGTGAGGGAGGGGGTGAGGGAGGGGGGAAGGAGGGGGGAAGGAGGGGGGGGAAGGAGGGGGGGAGGAGGAGGGGGGGAGGAGGGGGGGAAGGAGGGGGGGGAAGGAGGAGGGGGGGAAGGAGGAGGGGGGGAAGGAGGAGGGGGGGAAGGAGGAGGGGGGGGAAGGAGGAGGGGGGGAAGGAAGAGGGGGGGAAGAAGGAGGGGGGGGAAGAAGGAGGGGGGGGGGGAAAGGAGGGGGGGTGTTGTTGTGCCCTTGATGGACCAGGCTGAGTCAACCACTTTCTGCTGCCTCTCACATTTCTATACAGTGGAATTATTGTACCAGGACTTGATGCAACCAGTCAGAATACAATGGAAGCAATGATTGGCAGGATACACTGGGATGACGCAATGCAAATTACTTGCAACATCGTCCTTGTTTAAAATCCTTACCCTGATGTTAGTGACTATACACAGAAAGACTTCACAGAATGCCACCAAGAACAGGTGCATGATATGCCACTTCTTCTTGAGTGTTCTATTCACTCAAATTGGAGTTTGTTTATTATTTTTATTGTTACGTGTACAATGAAAAGCTTTTTGTTGCATGCTATACAGTCAGTGAAAAGACTAGACTTGATTGAGAGACTATACTGATTAGAAGATTGAGGGGGGATCTTATAGAAACTTACAAAATTCTTAAGGGGTTAGACAGGCTAAATGCAGGAAGATTGTTCCCGATGTTGGGGAAGTCCAGAACACAAGGTCACAGTTTAAAGAAAAGGGGGAAGTCTTTTAGGACCGAGATGAGAAATTTGTTTTTCACACAGACAGTGGTGAATCTGTGGAATTCTCTGCCACAGAAGGTAGTTGAGGCCAGTTCATTGGCTATATTTAAGAGGGAGTTAGATGTGGCCCTTGTGGCTAAAGGGATCAGAGGGTATGGAGAGAAGGCAGGTACAGGATACTGAGTTGGATGATCAGCCATGATCATATTGAATGGCGGTGCAGGCTCGAAGGGCCGAATGGCCTATTCCTGCACCTATTTTCTATGTTTCTATGATTACAATCAAGCTGTCCATGGTGTACAGATGCAGGATTAAGGGAATAACGTTTAGTGCAAAATAAAGTCCAGTAAACATGTAAATATAGTCCGAGATAGTCGAGGGTCTCCAAACCGGTAGATGGTAGCTCAGGACTGTTCTCTAGTTGTTGATAGGATGGTTCGGTTGCCTCATAACAGCTGGGAAGAAATTGTCCCTGAATCAGGAGGTATGTGTCTTCACACCTGTTGCTGATGGGAGAGGGGAGAAGAGGGAAAAGGATATTCACATCCTTGAATATGCTGGTGGCCTTGCTGAAGGCAGCGCCAAGTGTAGATGGAATCAATGGAATGGAGGTTGGTTTGTATGATGGTCTGGACTATGTCCACAACTCTCTGAAATTTATTGCTGTCTTGGAAGGAGCTATTCTCAAACCTGTGCTGATTTACAATGTGATAAAATGGTTTCTATGGCGCACTGGTGGAAGTTGGTGAGGGTTGTTAGAGGCATGTCGAACCTCCTGAGCTTTGTAAGGAAGTAGAGGCGTTGGCGTGCTTTCTTGGCCATTTCTTTGATATGGCTGGACCAGCTACAAGTTGCAGGTAATATTTACTCCAAAGGAACTTGAAACTTTCAACTATCTCCACTTCAACACCGTCAAGTTATGTGTACCACTCCGTTTCCTGAAGTCGATCACAATCTCCATTTTCTTGCTGACATTTAAGGGCCTGTCCCACTTAAGTGACTTTTCAGCAAATGTCTTCGACTTTCAAACATGAGGGCACTCGCCTGAAAAACCACAAGCTGGATCGACCGTCAGCACACACACATAAACACATCGCAAAGGTGGGAGCCAGGGAAAGCGGGGGAGCACTGTCTGAAATTCACACCCGCGATGAACAGGAAGGTAAAAGACGGCTGGCACAGTGGTAAGTCCTTTAGAGAGCGGGGGGGGGGGGGGGGAGAGAGGGGGGGAGAGGGGGGGAGAGAGGGGGGGAGAGAAGGGGGGAGAGAAGGGGGGAGAAGGAGTGGAGACACTTTTAAGAAGCCAGACAACTTTTGATAAGGTTTAGCGGGCATTTAACATTACCGGTCAGTTTTCCTTGGTTCTGAAAACTCCAATGAGCCAATTAAAATGCCCGGTCAGCAAAGGAGATTGCCTATGGCTACCTCGACTGCCTATAACTACAAGGCAACCCCACTCCACTGCACTACGAGTTCAAAAGAACCATGCCGATCAATTTTTTCTCACAGAAAATTTTTCAGCATGTAGAAAAATTTCCTCCACCAAACTGAGGCCGCGAGTATGCGGGAACATCACTCGAGCTTGCAGGAGAGTTAAGGGGCTGTCCCACTGCGGCAACCTAATCTGAGTGTTCTGACGAGTTTGCCCTCGATTCATACTCGCAGAACGGTTGACACGAGGTCCAAGGATGTCTTTGTAACTCTCCTTCATGCTCGAGAGTAGTCCCCGCATACTCAAGGCCTCAGCTAGGTCACGGTGTATTTTTCAACATGTTGAAAAATGCCCGCGTGTAAAAAAAGGTCGCCATGGAAAAAATCGATACTTTTTTTAGTCGTAGGTTTAGTCAAAGTAGGTCATAGTAGGTCGGCATGTTATTCATAGGTAATCGAGGGTAGTTGAAGGTAATCGAAGGTAGTCGAAGGTGGTTGTAGCTAGTCTTCAACATAGTCGAAGGGAGGTCGAAGGAGATCGTCTTCACTCTCCAGTATTCGGAGTCCAATTTTCCTGACGTTAGTCGAAATTAGTCGAAGCTAGTCTTCAACATAGTCGAAGGAGGTCGAAGGAGGTCTTTTACATTGTCCAAGGAGGTCTTCAACATGACATTTTTTTCAAACTCTCCTAAACTCTTCTAAACTCGCCAATTAGGTCACCGCAGTGGGACAGCCCCTTTAAAGTGACCTGCTCGGACCATGTGTCGACCATGCTGCGAGTTTGTGGCGAGTGAAAACTCTTCTAAACTCGCAAATTAGGTCGCCATAGTGGGACAGGCCCTTTTGGGAAAGGTTGGTGATTTTTGTCTTGAATATTGGGGAGTACTGTGGAGTATTGGTTTGGCACTGTTTGACCTAATTGGTGTAAGTTAGAATAATAGGTCAATTGTTGAACCGGCAAGCAGTTGACAGAGTATTAATTGTAAACTGTGAGTTTGATTCCAACCATGGTAACTGGGGAATTCCAACTCAAATAATTAAGTAAACTTGAAATTAAAAAGCTGGAAATAATGATGATACTGTTCTGAAACTCACTTGGTTCACTTATGTCTTTCAGGAAGGAAATTTATGACACAAAACCACTAACGGCAATTAACTGTCTTCTGACGGCCTTGCCAACAAAACTTGAATAAGTAAATTCCTTGAATAAGTAAATTCTGCTGAAAGCAATGGCTTAAAATCCACATTGCTCTCATGAGTTGGGACATAAAATCAAAAATAATTTGGAGACCTGATACTTGGGAGGCAGTTAATTCTGCAAGTGTAACTGCAATTTTCTAGTCAGCTGGCATTTCTGATTGTGTTTTGGGGATAATGGGGTGATTTTTGGATG